>BROE01000003.1:9376017-9644511 GCA_036571765.1 Plecoglossus altivelis | reverse complement strand
TACCAATACCACACCTATAGCGCATGTGGCGCGACCCTAACTTCGACTTTATTATACCGTGACCTTTCTTCCCTAATGATGGTAGACTAAGTGGGATGTCTGTCGGCTGTATTTACCCCCTACACCCTATCACGCCCAGGTGTGCAATCCCATGTCAGCGTCTCGTAGGTCCAGACTCTATATTCCCAGTGGTCATGTGGAGCTCCCAGACAGCTCAAATCAAGAGTAATCAACCCCTGACTCCTGTTCTGTAAGGATCACCCAGGAAACTTAACCCTCCTGTTGTGTTCTGGTTAAATTGGACCGATTTACCAATTTTCCCCTCTAAAGAATGTAATTTTAATTTATTCTGATTGTCAATGTCAATTAGTGTATAAAATTGAGTTCAGGCACATGACCTTTCATCGATAGACACACTTTCTTTCCCAGACTGCTGCATGCGTATGTGTACGTAGCAAATAGGAGTTCAAAACATGTCAAGTTCACAAGACCTTGGGTTAGTAAAATACTTAACATTACATTAGGTTATGAAAAATTCATCATAACATATTTTATTTTTGACCAGGAACGCAACTGTAGTTGACGTGAAACAAACACAAGATTGTTTGAACATTCTCAAGGATCCCACTGCTACATAAACACTGTGAGGATGATAGGAAGTGATGTGTGTTTTGCTTTTTATGCTGTGATGATTTAAACGGATGTTATAACCCACTGAACCCCGAAGCAGTTTCTCTTTTTTGTTGCTCCTGTCAAATGATTACTCACCACAGACACATTTTTCCAGTGTAATTCTCTCCCACTTTCACCCATTTAACAAACCTTCTCTTTTGTCCATCTCCTTTGATTTAATTTAATGTTTTTCTTTTTTTAGCCGATGGAATTCTTTTTCCTTTGCAAACTGAACCCACAACAAACCAATGTGCTGTTTGTCTTACAATTCCTACCTTTCAATAAATAAATAGTCTTTAATGTTAACATGTTTCTGTTGTTGTCATCAGTGTGCTCTTCTCTAAGATGACATATTTCCATTATTTTCCTTGATTTGTCATTGAATATATCATATATATATATATATATATATAAGTTGATACCCTGTTACTGTAAGCTGGTATTATTATCGATAGCCACACCTCGCTGTCCTCCTCACTAGCCCTGGCACTCCAAGCCATATGCCAGCTTTGACGTCTGCGGTGTCGGGTCCCAGTTAATGCTCACCTGCATCCAGGAGGTTGGGGAAGATGAGACTGAAGAAGAGCTGCTGTAGAATGGACCTGCAGAGAGAGAGAGAGAGAGAGATAGAGAGAGATACATAGAGAGAGAGACAACGAGAAAGACAGATAGAGAGACACCGAGAGAGACAGAGAGAGAGACAGACAGACAGAGAGAGAGAGAGACAGACAGAGAGAGAGAGAGAGACAAAGAGAGAGAGAGAAAAAGAGAGACAAAGAGAGAGAGAGAGAGAGAGAGAGAGAGAGAGAGAGAGAGAGACCAGTGGCCAGTTAGGCCAAAATAGGCAATAAGCCTAGTCTTACACCTAAATGTAACTTTAAATTCGACTTTCTACAGACTCCTCCATTTACCTGTTGCATAAAGCATCGCAATGACTGACTAAACTTAAGACTGACTTAGATACCCTGCTGTGCTCTGTGTTATGGGTATAATAAGACGCTTAGCAAATAATTTAAAGACAGCAGACGACACAGCGACACTTAAAAGCAAAATATGGATACATTTAATCCTGGTAAAAACCTTTATCTGTTGGAGGAATACAATATTGAAGAAGCTGTCTTTAACAAATAGGATATGTTTGTAAGCTTCATTAACCCCGATGCTTCCAACTCCAATGTTGATGGCTTGAACCAAAAAGTGAGTTATGTTGTCATCTACTCACTCATTTAAAAATATTAAATTTTAGCAGAAAGCATACACCAGTTCAAATTGTCTAGAGTTAAAATAAATAAAAAAAATGTTCCTTTTGCGATAAATTATACTAAGATAATGATGAACTAACAGATGGTTGGTATGGCAACCAATCCCTTAGCTTAGCCAGGGGGAGAATTGGCTAACATTTCTGCCAGATATTAAATCAGTGTTATTATTCATGGAACAGACAGACTTTATTAGACTAGTCTAACCAAACAATTTGAGACAGTGTGAGGCTAAGGCTTCAGATTAGTCTTAAACTAAGTTTGTTTGACCGGCCCTAGTTCTACTGGTCAATCCTAATCATTCAGTTAAAAACTTGCTACTGTCACAGAACAGCCACATACTAAAACCACACAATGTGGACATGGAAGCAAGAATAAGACTTAGATGCAGGCTACCAGTGCTCTGGGAGGTCTAGGATATGACTGCGCCCAGCCTGACTCAGGCCTCGACCCCATCCGACCCCAGCACACACACACACACACACACACACACACACACACACACACACACACACACACACACACACACACACACACACTCACCAGGCCGCTGTGGACGCCCACCAGCCAAGGCTGAGCAGGTCTGCTATGGTGGGCTGGAAAGAGAAGCACGGTACAGGTGTGTGAGTCTCATAAGCCCTGAGGAGTTGCAACAGGACATGTGGTTAAAACGAACGCAGCTTCATCAAGCACTCGCCTAAACATGTCACGCACCGCTGAATGTTAGCTGATGAGTAATGTGCATGAGCGTGCATGTCTCTGTGTGGATATACACACGTATGAACATGCGTGTGTATGTATATGACTGCGCGCGAGTGCACGTGCGCGCGTCTCACCACGTAGACAGAGCGTAGACCTGCTGCCGCCTTGCTGTCTCTCTCGGGGTCACACACTGACTGGTAATCGTAGGTCTTGTTGAAGGAATACAGAGACATGTTGACCAGATTGATCATCAGCACCGGGTCAACCTCCCCGAAGAACTGACCGATCTACACAAGCACACACACGCGTGCCCAACCACACAGACACACACACACACAAACACATACACACAAACAGGACAAAAAGCACTGCATCAGCATCAAGAACTCCACTGTAAAATAGTTCACAACTGAAAGAGCAGATGTCCTCCCTTGACTGATACGGCGAGCTACATTTCCCAGCCTATCCTGCCCAGGGTGTCCTGGGAGCTGTGATGCTCAGTAGCACTCCTCCTAGCCGGGATGAGCTCAGATACACACACACACACACACCACACACACACACGTAGGCGATCCACTCCACTGTTGCTTTCCTGACAGCCAGTCTAGTGTCTGCTCTCTGATAGCCAGCCAGAGACCAGACTCTACCCCGACTGTCCGGTTGGAGATATCTGCAGCCCTGAGCAGACACCAGACTCCAGGAACAAGCGGCTCCGTCCGAGGGTCACTCTATTATCGTTGACATATGGCTTCATATGATCTGTGGCTTCCCACGAGCTGGGTTTTACAGTCGTGGAGTTTAATGTTCCACACCAGTCAGGAGGTGAATTCTTTGTGGCTGCGAACGGTCTATGACCATAATTCCGCAATAGAGGAACATATTTTTATTTGAATGTCGACAACAAAGTTAAGAAACATCCGAATGAAGATGCCGTAGGAGGTAAAGGAAGCCATTGGTCAATGACAGCTCACCTGAGTGATGTACTCATCCTGATTGGACATGAGCAGGAAGCCCCCGTCGTCCAGGATGACGCAGTCGACATACTGGAGAAAGAAGGTGACATAAAGTCAGGCTTCATTCAACCCCAACAGATGAGCTCAAGCTATCACTGAGAACTAGCTCTTGGTTCCATACCAACTAACCAAGAGTTAGCTTGGCTAGCCAAGGGTTAACCTGATAACCAAGGGTTAGCTTGGTACGGCACGGTTCAATACCTTGTCATTCTTCAAACAGCCACAGATCTCATCCTTGCACTGCAGAAAGTGCAAAACAATCGATTACTTCAAATACCACACCACAGGTGCCACACACACACAAACATACAGTCACGGCATGGCTTGCTTTCTTACATTGACTTTCAGGGTTGCATTGATGAAGGTGTTCATCCAGTAGCTGACGTTGAGCTTTACTCCAACCACTGCTCAGGAGATACACACAAACAGTCAACAATAAAGCTAGCCTATCCATTTCAGCACTGACCTTGTGCACTGACTTGTGCGTTTGAATCCTGTCAGTAGCCCTTTCGGCCCTCCCAATGAAAGCAGCGGGACTCACCAGCAGGTTTAAGGGTGACTCCATCTATGGTGAGGTCCACAGATTTGCTCACCAGAATGCCCGACTCATAACTAGACTCTCTGCTTTCTGCAGGGCGGAATAAGGACACACGCATACACACAGTCCATCAGATGTTACCATCCCAAAAGACAGGGCCTCTGTGCTACATACACACATACACACACATGCACATCTGGTTCTGTGTGCAGGCTGTACGACCAGCTCACAGTAGTCGTGTGGAAACACGCGTGTGAGAGGGGTGTATGAGCACACGCCATGTGGTCCGATGTACTGTAGGAGGCCTAGGAACCTAATAGACAGTCCAGGCGTTCCTGTGGTCTCGTTTGAGACACCGGACTACTCTGGATACTATATCTGCTCTATAGATTAGTGTAACCCTATAGGGAGGGAGAGAGACGAAGAAGGACAGGGGAGGAGTAGAGAAAGAGAGAGAGAGTGAGAGAGAGAGAGAGAGAGAGAGAGAGAGAGAGAGAGAGAGAGAGAGAGAGAGAGAGTGGGATGCTGATATGAGCAGGAGAGAGAGGTAGTGTAGGGCCTCCTAGCTGTGATCTCAGTCAGTAGAGGTGAGTGTCCTCCGAGAGAGACTCTGGCGCCAGAAGAGAGACCACACTGGAGCCCAGACCACACGCATGTAACACACACGCGGTAAACGCACAGAGCGTTACCCAAACGGTACAAAGAGAGAACGTGCGACGTACTATTAAAGTACGGAGCCGTGAAAATGTAGATTCCGTTGTCCAGAGATCGTTTGTAGAAGCTCGATTCGTAAGTCTCTGGATTTTCAGTCCAGTCCTCGCCAGCACTGAAGGGGTTAACATTCGCATGTTTTAATTGCACTGGCAATATACATACACACTTTAAATGAGAAAAGTATGTTTAGAAACAGATGCCTCAGCTTTTTTTACACGGAACTGAAGCCAAACATTTGTCATCAAAGTAACAGTCACACCCAAAGTACTTGAAATTGGCCAAGAAACCAAAACATTTTAAATTCAATGTTTCTATAAGAAAATACATCGATTCATCTCTGATTAAAAGATAATAAGCAAAAGACTGGTGCATAAAAACAAAACAAATCTGTACAGTGCAAGACAAATAGAATGAGGCAAAAACAAGTACCTGACCATCTGCTCTAAGCAGGTCCCAGAAGCATGTGTGTGTGTGTGTGTGGGTGTAAATATGTGTGTGTGACTGTGTATGTGTTCATGTGCATTTGTGTGTCTGTGAGCCATGAGGTGAAGTGGACAGGCTGAATGTACCTTTTGGGATAAACTCTGGTGATGCCTCCGTCTGTGGCCACAAACCTTGCCATGACTCCATCCCTGGGAACACAACACAACTCTGACCAATCAAAGCCCAGTACCAGCAGCAGAGTCAGAGTCAGAGAACTGTTTCCTCCAATGACAGTGAGACATAAGCAAGAGATTAGGAAGCCTATACACATACATGCCAGTGAGCACAATACGGTCTCACTTATAAAGCCTTCGGTGGAAAGCTTGAGAAAACAAACGGCTTTACTTGAGAAAAAGGGCCCCTTGTTTTGTCTGCTTTTATATCCCAACACATTCCCAAATATTTGTCTTTTGTGCATCTGTGTGTGTATAGGCATAGGTCCTTCTACGATGACAAAAACCATATTATACAGATGATCTCAGACATGCAAACACACCAAGCAGGAGAATGCACATTGATTTCATTACTTTCCTTTCTTCAGAAAACAGTATGGCTTGAGCTGGCATGGTTGGGCGTGATAGCACCCCCACCCCCCTCATCCCCACCTCCCCCTCGTCTTTGATAATGTTTTACTGCTTAAACTTTTCCAAGGCTCTCCCAGCACTGCACTCTGGAGCTCCCACAGGAAACGCAAGTTGTGATCGATGAGGACGACTGGTCACTTACAGTGCCTGCTCCTTCCACAGCTTGACCAGGTCAGAGGTCAGCCCAGCATCCAGGATCAGCCTACTGACCAGCGACACGTTACCTAGGAAACGCCCAATGAGAGAGAGAGACTGTCACTTTGTGATTGTGGTGCCGGCCCTTCTAAAGAGCTGTGGCGCCGATGGTGGCGGAGAGGAAGAGTGTTTGACCTTGGAACACCTCCCCGAGGTTGTTGTAGTCCATTTGCATGATAAGAAGGGCTGGGCAGTAAATCAACACAGTGAGTCATACTCTACAGTAGTACAATACCGACATGCTTCTAAGAAACCAAGTCGATCGGGGTGAGGTTACTCTGGTCAGACCAGACTAATCGAATGACTGACGGCGCTGTGTGACCTTTCAAGGGGCGGCCACTGCACTGTGAGGTCATAGTTGTGGGAAACAACTGACTCACAGCTTTAGGGATTGCCACACACACACAGATGCACACACACACACACACACACACTCTAATGGATCCTTTTACAGCCATCCAAAGATATGCTAGTATTGATCCATAGGGTTCTGTATCTGACTGAGCTTGACCTTGCGTGCTACAGTTTACCAGGTTGTGAGCGTGCCTCACTGATGCCAGATATACAACCATTCAGTCCATGTTACACTCTAAACCCAAGGGCACATGTGTGCAAAGGAAGAGCAGAGTAACTCACAAGGCTCTGGAGAGTTCCGGTCAATGTACAGGTTGAAGTCCAACAGGAACTGGGTGTTGTTGTCCGAGAGCTTCAGGTCTTTGCAGTATTCCCTACGGAGGCAGATGATCCAGAAGATTCTCAGGTTCTGCCCTAACCCCGTCCCAGCCGCCTTTCACATGGAGCTGGGTAAACGCTTTCCACTCACCTGGGAGCAATGAAGGTGTAGCCGTAGTCCTCAAAGCTCTCCAGCTGGATCGTCTCCATGGCTGGAGCCAACAAAGACACAAGGCAGCACGGTTAGAACCCTGTCCCGTCCTCGCAACAACCCGGGAACTCACGCTTGAATGCAGGCAGGGACCTCAACGGGGAGGGTGAACGCTGTGCTTCAGCCTGATGTCAGACAGGCTGGTGATGGGATGAGGGGGGGGGGTGGATTGACAACTTGGGTGGAATACACAACTCACAGACAGCCAGACGTGCACCAAATCTCTTCTCCAGGTCTCACCACACCCACCCACGCAAACAAACATTCACAACCGTTGGCTCGTCGATGAACAGAGATGTGGATTGGGGAGGGATGGAAGCAGACAACAGGAAGTGGAGAAGAATTGAGGAGGAGTGGAGTACCTACCCTTGCTTCCTATGGTGACCCATCGAGAGATGGAGAGATGGAGAAAGGGAGGAGACGGAGGAGAGGCACAGAGAAGAAAAAGTATTAAAAAGCAACCCATAGGGGCTACATGATGCAAGTACCATGCAAATATGCTGCTCTGAAGCGATCAATCAAAATCAGAAGATCAAAGGCCTGCCATGTTGTCAGGAACGCTGCCCTTGAAACCAAATAAGACCATCTCATGAGAGAGATATTTTTATTCCTTAGGAAAATACTGAAATATAATATCAGAAATGAACGAGCTAGGCATGCAGACACGCAAGGAAAACAGTACGCTGCCTCCAGCGTCTTTCCCCTGTGACTCCAGTACAGTCACTTGGTCTCCTATCGTTCCATACTTGGCCTTTGCTGGCTTGGTGAGTCTTTCTCCCCATCCAAGTCAGTCTGTAACCCTTGTAAAGGCACCAGGCCCTGGCCCTTTCTGTCTCCTAAAAGCAGAACTCGGGAGGAACATTACCATTAAAATCCATCGGACACTCTGCCATCTGTGAAACCTATCACAGATGATCTCTCATAAGAGAGGTTAAACATAGCTGGTCCATGATCAAAGCCTGTCAGCTTTATGAAACATTACAGGCAGATCCACCCTGGAAGAGGCAAGGACGAGGCAGGGACGAGTCAGGGCCGAGGCAGGGCCGAGGCAGGGAGTCTCTGGGGCCAGCTGCTCTTCCTCTCTTTTCTACTCTTTCCGTCCCCTCTCTCTCCTTGCTCTCTGGGTCATCCCTGTCTATCCATTTCCTTTTTCTTGTTCTGTCTTGATCATCTATATGGATCTCTACTATGCTGCAACCTGTAAAACGTAAACACCTCCCATCCCAACAGCCAACAATCTCAGAGAGACAAGTTTGTATGTGTGTCTGAGTAAAAGGTTGGTACTGTAGGCTCCAGCTCCAGTCTGGGGCCCCCATCCCCCACCACACACACTCTCTCACACACACACACACACACACACACACACACACACACACACACACACACTCTGTCTGTCTGTCTGTCTGTCTGTCTCTCTCTCTCTCTCTCTCTCCATCATCCAACTCTGTAGTGCTCAAGAAGGCTACAGTATGCTTCTCTCTTTAACAGGCCAGTAAATGTTCTGACAGCCTTTATGGCAGGCTGACAGGGCCTTTATGGCACAGAGGAAATGATGCAGAGATAGAAACATCTCCACTGAGCGCTCAGACCAGCTCTCATCTGCTCAGATAACAGCCTCATCACGCTTTATGGCTTATGGCATGACATCAAAGTAACGCAAACCCACTAAAACTGGATGGCCGTGTCTCCGTTCTTTAACATCTAATTATGTGCCTCCATTTCTGCATGCAAATCCACCATTCTGTCTCTCCTTATCTCTCTCGACGCACCAATATCCACGATCGTTTCCTGCCGTCATCCACTCACCTTTCTCAATCCACCCAGCCGTCCAAATATGTTCCTGTCTGATGTGCCCGGCCCTTTCCCCATAGTAGCTAACTGTGTACACCCATCCCAGCAGACTCAGATAGAAGACAGACATACTCGTGCACGCACCCAAGGAACCATGAAAATGGACAGACAGACCATGGAGTAAAGAATACTTGCCCCATGAAGCTGTGAGAATCCAACCCACAGGCCGACGGGAAGGAGGAGAGGACGGAAGAATGTTCACGCCAAGAGAGGGAGAAGGAACAGGTAAGCGTGGGTATGCGTTTATTTGCGCGTATCAGCGAGTGTCCGTGCGTTCGTGTGTGCTTCTAATTCAAATGCGTGCGTCCGATGCACAGCCTATTGTGACTACAGTCCCTGTTCGCAATTCTCCATGTAACAGGGACCTCTCTCTCTCTCTCTTTCCCTGGAGAAAGAGAGAGAGAGAGGCAGGGGGGAGGGAAGAGGTGCGGAGAGGTTTACAGCCCAGATGAACAGAGAGACAGATATGATGGAGAAGGAATGCCAGTAGAGGTGGCCATGTTACCTTCACAGTGAGATCAGGGGACATGGAGGGAGACAGGGTAGGAAACAGAGATCTGTCTCAGTGAAAACACAGGGGTGCAGGCGAGGAGAGAGGGAAGGAGTGTGGGGGGGGAGCTGAATGAGAGGAGAGGGAGGGTTCGTTTTTACTGCAGCCAAGAAAATGGGAGGAGGTATAGAGAGCCGAGAGGGAGGAGGATAGGGCGGAGGTGAGATCAAAGGAGCGGCTATGGGCCTGGTCCTGGTGGGAGACAAGTGTGGAGGAGGACACCGGTCAGTGGGTCACACTACAGACAATGGATCTCAGGAAGGTCATATAGGAGTGGTTCTGTTTGAGCAATGCGCACACCACTGCGAGCGTGCGGTTCACGGTCGGTCACAGTAACAGAGGGGGTTTAAGGCATACTTACACATGGCTTCTTTAATAGTGTTACCCAGTTTCGCTTGGATAAAGTGCTCACTGTACTTGGGCAGGACCAGGGCCAGGCTGAGAACAGGAGAGAACACAGCACGTGACATTCTGGATCAGTAGAACGCAGCCGCACTGCACGGGCTGTCATCCACACATCGGTTTAGCTAATGAGGAGAGTGACCCCTGTTGGTGCGACCGAGGAAGGCGGCATCTGGGGAGGGGGCGTGGCCCATTCTCATCTCCACCCAATACCATCTCAGGATCTACAGTCCTAGAGTCCTTTCTTCACCTGTAGTCGGTTCCGTTGACTTGAGCCCAGGTGTAGGTCCGCACCCCTCTGTCGATGTATCTCTGTCAGGGAACGCACGCGCAGACACGGTACACAACAAACATTCGTTTTTTTGGGGGGGAAGGAATGTGCGTCCTAGACAAGGGGCAGATTGATGCAAGGGCGCTCTCACCTCGTCCTGAGTTTTCACCAGAGTCTCTATGGTCTGTTCCCCAGGGTCTCCATCGATCATCATCCTCCTGATCTAGAGAGATGAAAACAGGGTACAGCGAGAGAGAGAGAGAGAGAGAGAGACGGAGAGAGAGAGAGACAGAGAGAGAGATGGAGAGAGAGAGAGAGAGAGAGAGAGAGAGAGAGAGAGAGAGAGAGCGACCGAGAGAGAGGCAATATGTATGACGTTCAGATGGACTGGCACTGCATCAGTGTCAGTCTGGTAGTGAGGAAGGGTGTTTAACAGTAAAGAGGCTGATATCTCTGTTGGGTCTTTCTACCGGTCTCCCTGAAACACTAACATTTTACATGTGCCACCCAGTGTGCAAGGGGGACATATAGAGGGGAGGGGTACTGCAGTACATCAAACCCAGCAGATGGAGAGGGAGCGAGGGAGAGCGAGGGAGGGAAGGGGGGAGATGCTGAGGGGAGGGATCGGGGGATACACACCAAACAGCCAGAGGAATATTGTGAGTAAAACAAGGGGTGTCGCGAGGCGTTTTCAGGACGTCTCATTGAGTATCCACCGCTCCTTGAAACATTTGTTCTCATTACCACTCAGACACAGTGCGTAAATCAGCCTTATAGACTCACAGGGATAGCTTTATGAGGAGAGACGAGATGTTCTACATCTGCATGTGAATGTGTGCGCACATTGTGTGTGCGTGTGTCTGTGTGTGTGACTGTGTGCACACTATGTATGAGTGGGAGTGCGTGTGTGTGTGTATGTCTGGGTGTGTGAGTTCACAAGTGCGTGTGAATGGGTGTGAACACTACCTCCACTTTAATTTCGTTCTCCAATTCGGCATCCAGGAAGTCCAAAGTGACAGGCTCCTGGAATTTGGGGTTCTGAGAAGAAGAGATTAGTTTAGTCTGGAACTTATCGACAGATCCCGGTTATGAGAAAAATACACACAGCAGCCTTGCAAAAGATTGGCTCATTTGGTTGGTTAAGCTACCATCCAGCGTTAGGCTGTAACATGAACCAATCTAATACCTCTCTCTCTGAAGCCTGTTGAGTTCTTACAGTAAGGTCTCATGAAACGCAGCGAACTGTGTAATTCGTGTTTCTTCCATCATGGGTTTTATCATGGCACGGAGCCATCAAGTCAAATACTGCTCCCAGAGCCTCTAACCTTGGTCCGTGAAAGAACATGTAGTTTGTAACGACCTCCAGCCACAGAGCCTGGCTGTGTTCACCTCAGGACCAGAGCCAAGCTGCTCTATAAAGCCCTGCTCCCGGTCACTGCAACAGACAGGACTCTGGCAACCTTTTACAAGCTCTTGCTGCCAGTATCACGTTTGATGGGAAGTGACATTGGACCTTGTTAATGTCTTGTCTTAAAAAAACAACCCACTACATTTCAATGGCTTTATGCTGGTCTGAAGGGGCAGCTCTGCTATAGTAGCTCTCTATTAAAGAAACCGTAAATGTTTGCAATTCGATAGCTCTGGAACTCTAGCCCTACCCCTGTTAAGCCTTGGGCAAAGGTTCAAGCCATTCATAACCTGAAAGGTATAGAAACGTTACTGTCAATGTCTAACTCTTTGTCCCTTGTCCTTCATTGACAGGCGAGCGCACACTAATCAGGAAAAAGCCAGCAAATGAATGTGTAAGAGGATGGATGGATGAAATGAATGGGTGTGCTGCAGAGTGGATGGAAGGGATCTCGGATCTTGTGACGTGAACCGAGCTTACGGCGGCCGGCGAAACAAAAGGCGGCGGGGCGTGATGTCACAGGAGAGATGAGAGCGGAGGAGGAGGAGGAGGAGGAGCAGCTCGGAGCGGAGATGGAAAACAGAAAAAAAAGGAAACCGGTTAGAGATGAAGACACGACATGAGACAAAGAGCGTCGAAGGACGGAAACTGAAAGATAAGGAAGAGGGATGAGGATGAGCGACGAAAGGAGCCAGAACTTTGAGGATGTGGGGAGAGCGAGCGAGAGAGCGGGATGCGGGGAGAGATCCCAAATGGAAATGTTACAACAGTCATCTCTCTGAATATGGCTCCACGGTGCAAGCGTAATCAAACACAGACAGGCACAAAGGGAGGGAGAGAAGAGATGTTCAAAGGCTACAGGGTCGGCCTCAGTGTTCACACACTCTTGCTTTCGTTCCCTGGAACTCGCACACACGCACACAACGTGATTGACAAGTCAGGGTCCCCAGCGAGACTCTACTCTCACAGCCCAGGGGGGTCTCCTTAATCTACGCCATTTCACTGGAATGTTCCACTGCACTGAAAAAATTATGGATATTTTATATTATAATGACTATGTGTGCGTGTGAGAGTTTGTGTGTCTATGGATATGTTGCGTGTGTGTGAGCCTGTGCTCTCTCCACTCACTATTTTAACAGAAGACAGAAGATTCTAAATACAGTGTGACCATGATGCCCAAATGGATTTATACAAGTATTCAGGCATGTCTTTCATATCTAGATATCTAAATAGCTTGTCTGTCCCAACCCTTGCTGCATCACTGGTGTCCTGTATTCGAAATAGACTACATCAAGTTATTCCATAACTATGGGATTGGTTTACAAACTGAGGGCCAGGATGCAGGGGTCCCCGAGGGATGGGATGTGGCTGCATCCATGGAGCATCCTTGGTCTGGCGTCAGGTCCCTGCTCTGGTCCTGACTCCACGACTCTGCAGGAGCCAGGCAGCTATAACAGCGCCCCTCGTGACAGGAAACACCATCTTATCATCTCAATCTGTCACTTCCTGTCGAACTCCGCCCCTGACTTGTACACACACGAACACAAGCTCAGACAGACATTAACACGAGTCACGCGCAAGCACACGCGCACAGACACTAGATACTGTGTGTTGTCATTGTGAAACAGGGCAACTCAAACACCGGGCTTGCGGCTGATCTGAGCACTACAAGCTAAGGCAGGAAATGCCGTCAGGGTGGGACGATCTAGAAAGCGTGTTTACTGTTGAAGAAACAACTTACTCAGAGATCGCACAGACATCCTACAAGCAGGGTACAGTAATCACAGTCTAAACTTTGCTCATGTCCTCATCCCAAGGGGAGGCAGAGAGGTGCCAGGCATACACCACTCCATCTCAGCCTACCCTTGCCCGTCACGGGTGATAAAGATCGCTCCAAAAAAGAACATGTCCTAATCCACAGAGAAATATCACAACCGGTGGCAGAGATGTTAGATCAAGATGCTAGAATCTGGGTAGTGTGTGCCAGACATTGTCTACGACTATTTGACAACTGCACGCATACCTACTTCTAAGTACAACTGTTACGTACAAGCACATACTAGAGGTGCGGTCCTATACTGGGGCAGTGTGGTCTAAAACTGCTACACTAGGTTCCCACTAGCCTGTCCTCAAGCACGCTGTCACATGCAGTTTCTCCATCCCCTCGACCACGGCCATGGCCGCTTACTTTTCCACCACCTGGATTGGATGATTAAGGGGTGTCACCGGCCTGGAGTATTGTCTAACCAACGGAATGACTGACCCCTGAGCTAACATCGAGAAGAGGCAGAGAGAGAGGGAGAGAGAGAGAGAGAGAGAGGGAGAGAGAGATGGAGAAAGAGAGAGAGAGAGAGAGAGAGAGAGAGAGGAAGAGAGAGAGAGAGAGAGAGAGAGGAAGAGGAAGAGTCTGCATGTGACCCATGCTTGTGGGCTCCTATAGAGCCTCAGGTGAGAGCTCGTCTCTGGTCTCACCTCGTGGAAGGTGACAGCGTACTTATTACTAAGTCTTAGCCGCCGGTTAAGGATCCGTTTCTGGCGAGGGACAACGTGGGAGAAACCAGGAGGACATTTTCAGCGTGAGAGACCTGGAGATGTTTGTGTCCGTGCCATGTTTCAACATGGTTGAAAAGCCCCACTGGTTCAAGCAGCCCCGTGGACAGAGTGTCTGGCCGCAGACTGACACCCAGCTCTAACAGATGGGGTTGCCTCAACAAAACCATCTGATAAACTTACACAGCACAGAAAAACGAGAGGCGAGGCTTTGAAATAGTTCTGCTGGCTTTTGAAAAGGGTTGGACTGACATATACGCACTCGCCCACACACACATGCACACACACACACCCACACACGTACACCATATATGCAATCCTTTGGTCAGGGTTAAGTGTCTCTGGGTGTGGAGATTGCATTCATGAGCGTGTGTCCGTATAGATCAGAGTGTGAAGACTGCGGTGGGATGTGATGGGATATGAACATGTGTCCTTGGGGAACCAAACCCTCAGAACCAGAGAGGCCCCCTCCGAGGCCCAGCAACCCCGAACACAGAGCTCAGGCCTGGGCAGCACATGGCCACTCTGTAGCCTGTTAGAATCAGTTGTGCCTGGGGCTTGGCGTGGGGGGTGGGGGTGGGGTTACTGGGTTCAAAGTTGGGTCAAGACCCACAGATGGGTCACGACTGGTTCTGGCTGCGTTGTATTGTAATCCATGCCCTCGGCAAGAAACGTTGTTACATTTATGTGTGGAACAGCTAAGACGTTCATCCAGTTTGAAAAGTTCAAGGCCTAAAGGTCTGAGTTTCACTCGATTACACCTGACTTCTGGGCAGTGTGTGTGTTTGTGTATATGTATCTGCGAGGCTTTTCTAAAAGATCTCAAATCAGAAATCGACATGGGGGCCTTCCTCAGAGCACACGCGTCAGATCAATACTAACTGAACAAAAAAAAATGTTTTAAACTGAAATTACATTTCACCACCAGGAGGCATATTGGATCCGGATGTGCTTCATTCCGAAACATATATTCTAGTCTGCTGCCAAGACCTGAATCTTTTACATCTCTCATGGTAATGAACGGCCCTTGGGTTTATGTGAAGGTGATGATATATCATATATCTTCTCTTTAGCTGTTAAAACAAACAACATTGAGCCCAAAACACCCTGCAAAGTGACAGTGCATAAAAATCCGTCAGACACTGAGCGATATGCAGGCTGCTGTATGTGATGTAATATCTGTGGTCTTGGGCCCTGTGCTGTGCACAGATGCTGTGTGCTTCGTCTGCGGTGTAGGTGGATTACTATTCATGTGCACACCTTCCACAATGGCAGAGCCAGCATATCAAAACAAAAATTCCATATATTCTGTATGCACATATATAGTGAGCATATGCGTTTATGTGCATGTGGAAGTGTAGGGGTCATACCTTAGGCTGGAGGTTTGGGTGCAGCAGGACGTAGCCGTTGGGGTCGATTGCAAAGTAGTACCCGTTTGGCCCGATCTGGAGGGGCAGTTTGGGGAGGTCATTCACGCCCCTAAACACTGACCGTGGGGGAACGCGTGCGGCTGCCTCTGATGTCAGCCGTGTGTCGTGCTTACTCACCGTGAAGCGCGGCGTGAGCTTCTTGATGTCGTCCAGAGACACGTCAATGCCCATCACCCCCAGAATGAGCTGATTCTGGTGCTCTCCGTTGCGGTCGTCCTTGGTCTTGGTCTTGTTAAACACAGGCAGGGTCCCAGTAATGACTAGGCCTAGCTCCTGGAGGAGAGAGAGAGAGAGAGAGAGAGAGAGAAAGAGAGAGGAACAAGTCACACACACAGACACACACATTCACAGGTAGACGCACGTACGCACACGGATTCATCACAGGATGCGGGGATGGCTGCTTATCCTGCTATTTGTGAGGGTGGATGGAAGGAAGTGACATCATACCAGAGCGTCCAGGTAAACGTTGGTCCACTGGACCTGTTTAGCCTGCTGGTCTGCCAGAACCATGGGCCTACCCAGAACATCAAGGTACTCCTGCGCAATGCATAAACAGATGGTAAGCGGACACAGTAAATACTCAGTAAATGTCAGTTAAATACAGACATGCAGTCTTGCTCTCTGTCTCTACCTGGGTGTTGATTCTGATGGCTCCTATAGAAGGGATCTCGTAGAAATATCCTGAGGAAGAAACACACAAGGTGGGATTACAGTAAAACATACAACACAGGACACAACGCAACATATATACGCATCGCACAACACAGTTCAGTCAGTAGCACGCACCATGGTGCCTAATACAGAACAGTGGCTAAAGAGAAACAGGATGATGAAGATGATGAATGTATCGGAGATCTCGGAGACTGTATCTCAGTGATGACACGCTGCCACATGCTAAAAGCTTCAGGTCTTTTTGTGTTTTTACCTTTATTGGCGCAGGCCATCCATTGGATGGGTCCTTTATCATAGTTGTGCTGGCCCACTGAGAAGGTGAAGATACGCACCTGGAACAGAGCCAACACACACACTTACAGGACATCTGGAAACGCAGTCAGTCAGTCAGTCTAGCTAGCCAAGACGTCCGTCTGCCTGACCATCTAGGTCTTGTCTGTCTGTCTGTCTGTCTGTCTGTTTTTGACTGTGTATCTACACACATGCCTGTCTAACTTTCTGCCTGACTGTGTGCATGCCTGGATATCCATACTTCTTTTAACTGGCCTGTCTGTGTCTACATGTATGCTTTCCTACCAGTTTACCTGTCTGCGTACCTCCCTGTTTCCCTGCCTTTCTATCAGGCTGGCTGTCTATCTACCTGGCTTTTTGCCTGTCTGTCCATCTGGCTGGCTGTCTACCTGCCAGCTACATCAGAGCCAGCTAGTAGTGCTGCCGGAGGGCAGGTGAGGTGCAGCCTGCAGGCCCCCACAGGGACCTGAATAGACTGACCCCTCCCCACACACACACACTCTCTGGAAGGTTCTGGAGCTGACGGCCCGGTGGATCACACAGGTGGTTCCCATATCCTGGGCTTTGTTAGACTTGAAGAGAGGTGAAGGAATGGCGAGGACCATCCGTTGTCCTTCCTTTCTCCTCTCCCCTCTCCTTCACCTCACCTCAGCCCTTTTGTCCTGCACAGAGTTGTCATCTACCATTCTAAACTGGTTAGCGGACTGTCTGACAGTAACTGGGAGTGATATGTAGCGGTCTACTGGATGCATGTGTGTTTTCTTTCTGTTTGCGTGGGTTCAGCTACCCTTCATCTACAAATGAGACCGATTTCTACAAAGAAGACAAGTTGAATCCATATGCAGCCGCCACAAACAACCTCCTCCTGCGGCCGAATGAAAGGCGTGCTACACGGGGTTGTCCAATCTAGGCCTCCCTGATCGTCCATCCACACCCCGGCGAGCAGACGAGAAGGAAGGCATTCACTCTACGAGACGCCCCCCCCATCCGCATTAGCCGGCACCCCCCACCTGCTCTGTCAATGCCCTCCTACCTCATGCCGCTCATCCCCCTCCTCCCCTGCGGTGAACACATACCCCCAACCCTCCCCGTCACCTGCTTGTCAGCGTTGTATTTCTCCAGGATGTCCTGGGCCCTCTCCTCTCCCCCGTCGGTGAACAGCATGATGATCTTGTTGCAGTTGGCTCTGCTCACGTTGGTCTGCGATGACAAAAGTCGGGAGAGAGATGCAGGCTTTACTGAAACGGAGGAGCTGAGGTACACATATCGACCAGGAGAGGGCAGTCTCCGACAGTAATGCGCTTGTCCAACACAGGCTAGGTTGGTGCACACAGCACACTACGGAATGTCATTGAGGTGTGTGGTGTCCAAGCTGCTGGTTGAGTGACCATGCGAGGGAGCTAGCGGACAGAGAGAGGGTCCTTACAGCAGATAGTTGTTCGAAGGCAAACTCGAAGCCTTTGGTGTAGTTGGTGATTCCTTTCGCTGAGATGTTCTGCACAGCATCCTTAAGAATCTTCTTGTTCCTGACGTTGGCTTGGACCAGGTGATCGAAGCACGCCGTCTTGTTCACGCGCGTGTTGAACTGGCAAAGACACACAGGGGGTCACTGGCTGCACACGCTCTGTGTAAACACACGGTCATGCCAACCTACTGACTCAAACAAACACACCTACGCAGGTGCAGGCACATGCATTGTTGTTCTCGGTCATACACACACAACACACACCTGGCTTTCACTATTGTCTTTTGCCTTGCTGAGAAAAAATATATATATTACAAAAAAAACCCATTCATCAAGTCTTGCTAATTGCTCCGCATTCGCGCCGCTCAATGATCTGGTACCCATGGAAACAAGATTCCTCTGAACGATTTTAGGCAGCAACACAATCTAATTAGAGGTGAGACAACCCCCCACCCCCCCTTCACACACACACACACACACACACTTTCTCTCAAACACACACACACGCAAAAGCTGTCAACAGCCTGTCTCATGAGTTGGCATCAAAGTCAAACGCAAGTTTGAGTGACACATCAGAGAGATCACCATATTGTACTCTACCTGTCAGTGTGTGTGTGAACTATAAAGGCCGCCCACACAGTCAATGAAAGAAAACAAACAGCACAGACAGAGGACACTACGGACACAGAATGGCACAGAGACACTATTCTGGTCGAGTGAAAGAAAGACATCGAACAACAAAGAATCGGAGAGGGACAGAGGGATGGAGCAAAACGAGAGACCAAGCGACCGAGAGACACTGAGCGACAGAGAGAAAGAGAGACAGCGAGAGGACGAGATAAATGAAGAAAAGGAGAAAGAGGGAGGATAGCTGGGGTCCGACACTTGGCTTAGTGTGTGGTGGAACTGTTCTAAAACAATACCGCATCCTATCGATCACAACCAATCCGTGTCACCGGGAAACAGCCAATGGGGATTTCAGATCGAGTCTGTGCACGTGTGTGTTTGTAAGTGTGTGTGCTTGTATATGTGTGTGTGTTTGTACATGTGTGTGATGGGTTTGTGAAGCTTTGATTTGCTCTCTTGGTTGATAGCTGTAGAGTGCAGTACTGGACTGGTAGGCAGTCTCAAGGCTGACATGAAGACTGAGACAGGCAGAAAGGGGTTTTGTACAAAAAGCATTTTAAACACCTATCAAACACACACACACACACACATGCGTGCACGTACACGCGCACACGCAGGCGTACACACACGCCCCTCAAAAGAGAGCACATTTAATTACACCCAGGCTGGTCTGCTCTCCTTTATCACATAATCTATTAAAAGGAGAGAAAATAAAGGTGTGAGGGAGAGTAGGAGGGTGGCGGAGAGAGAAAGAGGGAGAAGAGACGGGAGATCTGGAGATGGAGGGAGGGAGGGAGGAATAGAGGATGAAATAAAGAGTGCTTTGAGACTGCTTCGAGGCCGTGTGTGTGTGCCAAACAGACATTAGCTTACTTGCTTGAGGAATGGTTAACACCCAGGACATAACATGTTCAATAACTTTGCATATAAAAATCCCCCAGTAACAAACAGGATCGCATACCAGGTGTAATGGGAATCCAGCGTATGGCTGGATGTGTGTGAGGTGCAGTTGGGCTGGTACCCTGTTCTGTTTCCTGTGTGTCTTCTGGTTTCAGCGAGGCTTTCTGTGTGATGACTAAGAGTTGCGATTGGATTATAGATGACACTAAAGTGAAGGCTAATCTCATCTCTTATCCCAGTGCAGTCTCTGCTACATGTCTGCCGGGGCTTATAGACGACCACCCACCCACACGCACGCACGCACACACACACACAAACAAACACACACAAACAAACACACACACAAACACACTCGCACAAACACACATAAATCAGTATTCGTTTGACATCCCACAGCTGTTGGAGGAGAGCCTGTTTCTGCTGTGTCCAAATGCCAGCTGGGTCCCTGGGCAGCAGTTAATGAGTCAGGATCTATAGGTAATATCAGAGGTGAATGATCTAGTGTCCGGTCACAACGACCCCAGGGCAGAAGGGGGCGGGACAGTATATAGATAGCCATACCAAGATTGACTGCGGTTGATGTAGGGTCTCCTGATTGATCCGGGGCAGTGCGAGTGGAGGGGGAAGGTGGGAGAGTGGAGTGGGGTCACTCACTCCAATTAACAGCTAACGCAAAAGCTTCCATCAAACCTGCCCCCCTCCTCACCTCCCCCCTAACACTAATTTCATGATTTGCTTTCAGCTGTCCTTCCGCTAAGTCGGTCCAGTCACTGAGGGCTCACATTGTATATCTTGACGCATGGCCACTTGTTGAATTGTGTGCGTTTGTAAAAAGCGAAACCACAAACAATCTGCAAACAGTGTGAGAAATGGCCATTCTTAAAGTACATTCTCTCATACACATACATATACAAACACGCACACACATACATGGCTCCCCAGCTACCGATAATTGGACATCCAAACAGCTTAAGACTACTAGAGTGAAGAACAATACACCATGTCACTGGTCAAAGGGCCCCTGGGTGCAGGATATAAAGCATCACAACTGCTGGCTTTCGACTCTGGAAATGAACACAACTATGACCAATCTGCCCACCCCTGTGTGTGCGAGTGAGTGTGTGTGTGTGTGTGTGTCTGTGTGTGTGTGTGTGTGTGTGTGTGTGTGAAGAAGAAAGCACAGAAGATGGAGGGATGGATCAGATGATGGATGAGTGTTCCCGCACTGGGCCAGGGTGCACTGGGGTTTTAATTCCTTCCAGAGGCCTGGACACACACATACACACATACACACAGGGGGGATCTGAAGTTTTAATCCTGCTCACCAAATAGAGCAGTGGATCTTTCATTACTGGCCTGTTTCAGAGTGACCAGCCCAGAAGAAATCCATATTTCATTACTTTCATCCATCTCTGTCCTACTCAGTCTATCTCTCTTCTTATGTCTCTTGGTCACTCTGTCTCTCTCCATATCTCTCATAACTCTCTTTCTCTCTGTCTGTGGCCCTCCTTCTTCCTGGATCTATCTCTTCCTCCTTGTGTTCCGGACCCTCCTGAAAGAGACTCACGTAGACCACGTTGACGTAGTCGTCGTCAGACAGGGTCTCAAGCATCTCGCAGACAGAGGTCCGGATCAGCTTGAGGGTGAGACCAGACACACTGCCGCTCCTAGAGAGACGAGGAAGGACCAGCCCTGTCAGTCTTCTGATTGGACAGACACTGGCCAGTCACTAACCCATGACACATGCATGTAGTCACTCACTAAGCCTAACCCATGATAATAATATTAAAAGTGATTAAAAAAAACGTGTATGTTAGCATATGGAATTACTCACGCATCCACCAGGATCAGCATGTCTTTGGGTGAAGCAGCTCCCTGAATGTACCTACACACCATAGGACAGACAGAATATACAAGTGGAACATCAGAGTAGAACATTTCCAAAAGCACCCATTCAACCAGTCTGAGGAAATTAATCTACCCCTATACATCTACGCAGTCCCACCAGCCTCCTGCCAGCCTCCCACCAGCCTCCCACCAGTCTCCTACCAGTTTCCAACCACTTCTACCAGTCTACTCCCAGTCTCCTACCAGTTTCCAACCACTCCTACCAGCCTCCTGCCAGTCTACTTCCAATCAGAGGCAAGATGACTCACCAGGGCCGCCTGCGGACGTCATACAGGTCGATCTTACTGGGCGTCTTACGGGCATCCATCCAGGGGGAGGCTGGGGAAAGGGTGGAGGGAGGATAGAAAAAGAGGGGAGGAAGTAAAGAGAGAGGGTGGAGGGCGTGGGAAGAGAGGGTGGAGGGAGGAGAGAGAGAGGGAGGGAGAAGAGAGAGGAGATAAGAAGAGGATTTGCAAGAGTTACATAGACAGAATATACATAGATGCAGAGAGATCAAAGAGGGGTGGTTTGGCTAAGGAAGCATCTGGCCTGGACACTGGTAGAACACAAATTAGGAATCCAAACATCTTATTTTTGACGGAGCTTCATTTTCTCAAGGAGAGCCCCCCACGACACACCGCTGGTGGTCATTTTTATCATGTTAATTCTGTTGAAAACAACACAATAACATATTTGGTCACAGGAGACCGATTGTGAGCTTGCAGAGCAACTGAGCCAGCAGGGCTTCTCACCTCAGAAAGTTTGAGAGAGAAACATGAGGAAGTGGGAAAACAGATAAGAACAGATGTGGAAAGAGACAGACAATATATCAGGGAAACCAGGTGGGGCTGGACTCTGGCGCCATAATGAAAGCTAAACAACAAGGTTCCATATGAAGCAACACACAACCGATGATAGCAAAGCGAAGCAGCTTATGAATACATAGAGCTGGCTAGCGCCGCAATGAGAAAAGCCGAGATTCGGTATGTAATCCATACAGAGGTTACCTTTGCTGAAACCCTATTATGTTGGAAACGGAGACATGCTCATGCTTCAAGGCACTAATTGAAGCCTAATAATTGTGTGTGTGCATACAAATGTGTATGTGTGTGAGCGAGTGTACTATTGTGTGTGAGACAAACTCATGCTTCAAGGCACTGATCTAAACCTAATAATTGTGTGCGTGTGTGTGTGTGTATGTGTGTATGTGTGTGTGTGTGCGTGTGCGCGTGTTACCTGGGTAATAGCGGGCGAGGCCTGTGGCGCTGCCAAACACCTGCCAGAGCAGAGTGGGGTCGTCTTCGCGGTTCTTCCGGAACACGTCTTCCAAAGCCTCAGTCCAGTTGAGCTCATTCAGAACAATAGTGGCTATAAACGCACACATACACACGATGGACAGGCACACGCAAGCATTCGGACACACGGGCATGCATGCAGACACACACGCCAACATACAGGGACACACCCCAAGCATACATAGCCATTTAAACACACAGAAACAGAAAGAAAATTGTGAGAAATCTGTCTGAAAGTTTTTTACAGTAATATGACAACACCACAGCTTTGACATATGTGCACGAGTGTGTGTGTGTGAGTGTGTGTGTATGAGTGTGAGTATGTGTGTGTATGAGTGTGTGTGTGTGTGTATAAGTGTGTGCGTGTACACGCATGTGTGTGCTGGATCTTCCCTTCTCAAAGAGATGTGCACTGGCGAAGAACTAAGCAGGGCTGGGAACAGAGTCGAAGACACGGCGATCTGTGTCAGAGACCTCCGATTTACACCTTCATTGAGATTCAGACACACGCCCCTGTCTGTCCCTCACCCACAGGGAGTCAAAGGCAGAACGCTAGTGGCCCCTCCCTCTTCCCCGGCTAGAAGCGATAGGGCCACATATTGAGCAATACCATTCTGTAGAGTGATGACTGATAGTGACAAACATTAGACAATTTTCTCTCTGTCCTCTCTATCCCTGGACGCGTCCCAAAACTACCTCTATGAGCTGTGTGTTGTGTGTGAGTGTGTGTGTGTGTGTGTGTGTGTGTGATTGATGCTCTACGTTGAGAAAGGGAGCAGGGATTATGAATGTAATGACACAGCAGCTAGACAGCTCAGAGACCAGACTGTCTTCACATCACACTCACTATGATGGATGAAGACATACACTCGGCACCATCCCCTGTCTCTAACCGTACCTCTCTCTTTCGTCTTCCCCCTCTCTCTCTCTCTCTCTCTCTCTCTCTCTCATTGTGTTATTGTGTGTGTATCTGCAATAGATTGGTATCCTGTATTGGGTGTGACGTGGCTCATTGATGTGTAAAACAAACAGTGTTCATTTGCATATGGACCGGAGCTTGGAGTTAATGAAGCTTCAGCTGCCAAAGCAATATGCCTGTGTGTGTGTGAGTGTGTGTGTGAGTGTGTGTGAGTGTGTGTTTGTGTGTGTGCACATGTGTATGTGTAGTAATGTGGGGCCCACGCTTTAGTATTGTCTAATCAGAGAAAGACATGGATACTTAGTTTCATACATTGTTTTTGGCACTAATTCATCCCCCCTCCCGCATAAACACACACATAAGTGCTGCCCCCCCCCCCGCACGCACGCACGCAAACAAACTCTCTCTCACACGCACACACACACAAATACTCTTACTTCCATTGTATCACTTACATGTAGGTTCTAATGTCTCAGGCATTTAGTCTCCACAGTCACCCTGAGTCACTCACGCGCGCACACACACACACACACACACGCAAACATAAGCAAGTTTGATACATTTATACATTTACCATGGAGGCTGATTGCATAAACATGCCTCCCCCTCGTTCAGAAAAATCCAATTTTCCCCTCAGAGCAAAGATAGCCATTCCTCCAGCTTTTATAGGGCTGGGGACCTTATTCACCCAGACCAGAATTTTCCTGCTACTATGTCTCATACAAACTGCGGAGGAAAATGGGATTTCCTGTGTGCTTGTGTTTCTCACTAATCAACAGAACTGTCAATGATCAATTGAGCTAGTCATCGCATGCAAGTGAGTATGTTCGTGCGTGAGTTTTCTATTGATAAGAGTAGATTGTGCGTCTGTGTCAGATCATGTTTGTGGGCTGGAAGCTGTGATCACTGACTGTCACTCTCTGCGCGTACTTTCTTGAGCCTTATAATAGCTGGTCCTCCGGCCTTCAGAGCTGAGAGAGACATAATAGAGACCCAAGCATGCGGGGGTGTTGTCATTTGCTGTCGGAGGTCTGGTTTCCTCTACCAAGCCTCATATTGAAAATGCTTGAATAAATGAATGATTGTGTCAATGAAGAGACAAACACAACACGTATATTCATCAATACACACACACACACCACACACACACCCCTGTACATAGATATCTCTTTTCTCCTCTGAAGGCAGACTCCTGTCCTGGGAGATATTGTACCCTGCAGACCACTGGGGCCAGCCTACTTATCATAGGTAACCAATCAAGTACACTGGACAGCAGTATAAACCCAGCTAAGCTGTTGACCAAAGAGATGACTGGAAATAGCCTTGAGGTATCCCTCCACACACACACACACGCACACCCACAGTCTCAAAGGTTGACTTGCAATTGACGGCTAGGATTTGACCAACTGCTTGCTGTGCGCTCGTCCGTCCCTCCCTCCCCCCGCCTCTCCGGGGTCAGTGGAGAGGTGAGCCCTGTAACCTTCAGGCCAGACGGCGTCCCAGCAGGCCGAGGGCCACGCAGGAGGAGTGACTCCATCCCGCCCCGCCTCAGCAGGAGCAGTGACGCACCAAAACCCTGCTGTCATCCTCCCGTCCGCAGGCGCACACACGCACACATGCACACACACACGCGCGCGCGCGCACGCACACACACTCACACCCCAGAGCATAGCGCACATATTTATTCAGCAAACTGTGCCTTCAATTGTCAATATTAGACCGAGTAGTCTGGTCTAATGTCATCTGGCCTCATGGGGATTCAGCCTTTAACAGGCTTCTCCACTTTACAGAGCCAGCACTTATAGTCACCATCCCCTATACATGTATTCAGTTGGCAGATGTTTTTATCCACAGCAGTGGACAGGGTTGCGCGGAGAGATTTGAACCGGGGATGTCTTTATTTGTGAGCCAATGCTTTACCACTGAGCAGAATGAATCTCTTTCACTAATGCATGCAAGTGGCATATGCCATTATGTCAACGTGTCCTTGATCCGTTGACTTATTGACCACTGTTGTTTCTTTCATTTGCGGGAGTGGATGTTGTCATTGCTGGGAGATGAATTGTGGGTCTCGGCGTCAGAGCGAGAGAAACCCTTCTACAAGGACGAACCACCAAACCTAATCATGGAAATGCACTTTATTCTCGCTTTTTCTGTGTATGTGTCAGGGTTGTTTCCATAGTAACAGTGTGTGTGTGTGTGTGTTTGTGTTTGTGTGTGTGTTGCTCCCACTTCTTCCACTCACAGCCGTCGTAGATGTCAGTGGGGATGTGGACGGCCGTGTGGTTGTGTGAGGTCAGCCGTTTAAAGGCCGGGTCCTCCGTGAAGTCTGGTCGGATCCGGTTCTTCCTGCCCTCCGTCTCATTGGCATCCAGCTGGGACAGGGGATGAGGAGAGAGGGGGAGGAGGGGTGAGCGCAGGGAGGACAGCGGTGCCGAGCAGGGTAATGAAGACCCCCCACGTTCCTGTTCATCACAGGTCAGTGTGAATGAAACCACATTTAGGCTGAGCCCCATCCTAGTGGAGCAAGCTATAACTCATGCCCTTACTAAAGATTAAGCACACTTCCTCCCTCGCATTAACCCCGCTGTCTCTCTCTGTGTGGGTCTGGGTGACCCTAGGCTGGGGCGTTCACACAAGGCTGGGGAAGCAAGATGATGCACACTGATTGTTCATCCATACAGCTGCACCTGGGAATTCAGCAATTCCCATCGATGACGGGGAAACATATGGAGAGAGAGGGACGAGGGGGCAGGGAAGAGAGGGAGAGAGAGAGAGAGCGAGAGAGAGAGAGAGAGAGAGAGAGAGAGAGAGAGAGAGAGAGAGGGAAAAAGAAGGAAGAGTGGGGGGATGGGATGGAGATAGGAGGGAAAGAGGGGGAGAGAAGAGGAGAGGGCTGGATGAGGTAGTAGGAGAGAGAGCGGCAGATAGGAGGGGGGAGGGAGGGATGGATAGAGGGAGGGAGGGAGGGAGAGCTGAGACTAGGACAGAGGTTCCCTAATAAACCACGAGTGTAGCCAGCTCATACATCTCATCTGTCAATTAGAGAGAGAACACAGGAGGAACCTCTTCACCTGACGGAGAGAGAGAGAGAGAGAGAGAGAGAGAGAGAGAGAGAAAAAGAGAGACACACACACAGAGTGGAGAGAGAGAGAGAGAGGGAGGGAGGAAGAGAAAGAGAAACGGAGGGAGAGAGACTGAGGGAAGATGGAGGGAGAGAGAGGAGGAGAGAGGGAGCGAGAAGGCAGAGCAAGAGGAAGAGGAAGGGAAAGAGTAAGGAGCGGAGCGAAAAACAAGAAGTCAGAGAGGAGAGAGACAGAGAGAGAGAGAGAGGTTAAGAGTGAGGGGGAGGGGCTGGATGTAGACAGTGGAATGAAGACATGGAGAAATGGAGAGCAGAAGGTAAGGAAGGAGAATAAGAGACTGGGTACAGGGGAGGTGTGAGGGGGAGCGTGAGATGGGAAGACGCTCCAAAGAAAATGTGGGGAATGGCACACATGGAGTGGTCCTCAATGCATGACAACGCCATGTTGGAAAGACCTCTGTGCTACAGCAATTGAAACACACGAATGAAGAAATACTGGGGGTATCAGCAGACTCACGTTGTCTTTAGCATTGAAGTACACGATGTCTCCATCCTGGAAAGAGAGAACAAGACAACCCTAATAAGCATTACTGTAAAGCAAGGTGGGAAGTGTGATATACAGTATAATAACCAGCCAGCCGGGTTAGACCCAGCGCTGTGTAGCTCCTTCAGCTGACTAATGATCAGATGCATCAATGGAACCATCAACACCGGTTCAATCTCTGATAATTAGATCACATCCCATTGAACCTGCTCACCCAATAGCGAAAATGTATGATCGACGACGTGCGTGTGAGCGCAAGTGCGAGCGTGTGTGTGTGTTCAATATGCGTACTCAACATAGACAACTGACGCTCCCCAAAGAAAGTATGCGTGTGTGTTTGTGCACAGGTTTGTGCGTGCCTGCGTACGTGTGTGTGTGGGGGATTATTTTACCGCATATTCATCCTTCCATTGGTGCTCCATCTGAAAGTTCTCGGCTGCTGTGGCCAGAGTCTGTGAGGAGAGGGGACACAGGAAAACACAGGCCATGAGTGCTCAACCAGCCTGTGATCTGCAGGAGCAGGCAGCCACAGTCTCCTTTCACACAGGGAAGGTTCCATGACACAGGACGCAGGCCCAACCCCAAAACAGAGATGTCATTCTGAAAGCAGAGCATGACTGCTGTACGCTACCGCTCCCTCGTATGTTTCTGAGAGGATGGGTCCTCAGGAAAAGGTCAAAACGTACTCCAGTGTGTGTGTGTGTGTGTGTGTATGTGTGTGTGTGTGTGTGTGTGTGTGTGTGTGTGTGAATGCAGTGAGTACAGACAGAGGCGCAAGGCAGGAGTAAGCCACAGTTCACAGTAGAAAGTCAAGAGGAAGGGATTATTATCTTGAGAACTGTCCATCACACTTCAATGGCATTGAGGATGTATGGCTCTTTCAGTAGCGCATCTCTGACACACACACACACACACACACACACACAGACGCACATGCATGTTGTGAAGACCATTGACACCGTCGACGTGAGCATTTCCCACTCAAAAAAAAGAACACTCGTATTTCTCATTTAAATTTGAGACATACATAGAAAGGTAGACATGGATAGAGAGGTCAAGAGAGAGAAACACAAGGAGAGAGAGAGAGAGAGAGAGTAAGAGAGAGAGAGAGAGAGAGAGAGAGAGAGCATTCAGCAGATCCATGTGTGACTTGTGTCTTGCCAGATAAGAGCAGGCAAGGCCGAGACATGGTAAAGTGATCTGTGCTGAGACAGCTCTGCTCTGGGCAGCATTAAACACACACATACACACGGACACACACACACACACACACACACACAACTGACGGACGCAGGCTCTGCTGTCAGACTCTGCTCCATCAGAGCCAAGGCTTACAGACCCTGCAGTTCATCAACTGTCACGGAGGAGCTGTGAGAGTCCTGCTAGAGGGAGCTGTGAAGGTTAGACTTGAGTCCCGCGATATTAGACATGCTAGAGCAGGACAGGTGTGTGTCAGGTGTGTGCAACGCGTTTCTCCTGCTCAGGAGAAATGTTGCGTACGCACGCGATGACGCCCGTGTCTGCGTGGGGTGTGCGAGCGTAGGTTTGTGTGGGCAGGCATGCTTTTGAGCAGCCTCGCCTTACTTCAGCAACAATTCTTCCTCGCCTGGCCTGCCTGCCTGCCTGCCTGCCTGCTCAAGACTGGGCTGTGTTCCAGATCTTTCCCTACCTCCTGGACTGGCTGTCAGGAGCTAAAAATACCCCCAAACTCCAGACAGCACACACACAAACACACCCCCACGCACATCGCAGAGAACCAACCAATTACCAAGCACAAAAACATAAATACAGGCCAATCCTCCCTTACGCCAATCATCTGTCTTCACATAGAGCTACTGTGTCAGATAGTAGCCTAAAACATCACCCCTCTCTGCAAGTTCAAAGACTAAAACACATAAGGGGGAGGGGAGGGACGTAATGGCTTTGTTCTGAAAACATGCTGCGTATCGAGATGTTAACATTCGAGAGGCCCTTGCCTTGCACGCGCATCCCTCACGGATGCCTCTATCACTTACCTCCTTTGCATTGCGTGCGCTGCAGCTCTTTCCTAAGTGTCTACAGGCCGTCACACCGTTCTACACATGACACAGGTGGCTGATAAGTGTTACGAGCACAGGCAACACATCTGTCCAAGCTGGCCTTGCCAGTTTAGTGAAACCAGTTTGTGCCTGTCCGATGAAGGCACTCGGTTTGACATGGATTTGTAAATGAACAGTATTTAGCAACGCATGAAAAACCGTTGTCTGCTGAAAGACACGGAAAGCTTCTGTTGTGATACGGAAACATTAAGTAATGTGTATTAGTCTCACATCGAGCGGGACAATTATGCTAACAATAATTAATATTGTGAAATCTCATCTAGTCATGGGTCAACGCTTGCGAACCTGCCACTTTTACACACGCACACGCGCATACACAAACAGAGCCTTAAGAGAGCAGACCGACAGCGACGTTAAAAATTCATGACGGGTTCCGGCGAGGCTCCTCTTGCCTGGAGGAGTTTGGGGAGAGGGTTGGAGAAGGGATATCTAATTACACCTCCCTCTCTCCACCCCACTCTCTATCTTACTCTCTCTACCGCTCGCTCGCTCACAAACACAGAAACGGGGCTGCGGGGTTACGGGGCTGCGGTGCGGTAAGGGAAATTTCATGCCAGATAGGAACGACGCGGTTCCCCGCACCCAACTGGTGATTTAGATTTACGTCGAGCAGCCCAGGAGGGGAGTGACAGCTACCGCGTACGTGGCTAGCGCCGGAGACGTGGCGCACCGAGGTGTGCCGCGAGCCGACGGGGAGTGAGCAGCCCTCCAGATCTGGGCGACGATAGGAAAGGGGAATGGGGGGGGGGATCTCCATCAGTAGAATGGGTAAAAGGCTGCAAAGATGTGTGGGTGGGCTCAGCGAGTTCACTTAATAGGGACACTAGTGGGCATGCCTGAGCTAACACTCCCTTAGGCCTGCTCCCAGCTCGGTGGGCCGAACGCGTCCACCAGACCCGGCGATCTTACGCCCAACTGCGGCCGCCTGCCGCCCCCGAGCCCTCCTCCCGTGTGTGTAGGGCAAGCTCATAAATGAACTCGCTGCAGTGTGCAGCCGGAGCTGATGCTAGATCTATGGGAGATCACCGCATTCCCATGCCGACTAATGGGGGGGGAGGGATGGGGAGGCGAGAGGCCAATGAGGAGGGCAGGGGAGGGAAGGGGGGCCAGTGGGGGGCAACGACGGGGCGAAGATGCAGGGGAGGCGAAGGGGAGGAGACAGGGACGGGACAGGCTGGGGGGAGTGGGCGATCTGCGAGAGGGGGAGGGTGAGGGGGAGGGCAACTGAGAGGGAGAGGGGGGGGAGGGGGTATGGGGGGAAGTCGGGGGGGGGCGATCGGGCTGGTCTCCTCACCGCAGCGCTCGTCTGGAACGGACGACTGCCGTGAGAAGCACCGGCATGAAGCGCGCGTGCTCGGCCCTGTCTCTCGCCATCAAAAGGATGATACAGAGTCATTATCTCAGAGCTGTGTGGTGCGACAGCATGCCTCCGATAAGAGGTGCTGGGAAAGCATGCCCCCCCCGTGCAACCATGGCACTGACCCCCCAGGAACCACGAGATTCGCTGGCGTGCTGCTAGCCATTCGACTCCGCATAAGATGCCAGGCTACACGTGCCACCGGAGCAAGCTCCCACGCGGCACCGGGGGGGGGGGGGCGGGGGGGTCGGCATCGCGTTCTCTCACGCGCGCTCGTCTGGAACGACGACTCCGCTGAAACACCATGAAGGCGCGCTGCTCGCCCTGTCTCTCCCAATCAAAAATGATACAGGAGGTCATTATCTCAGAGCTGTTTGGTCGACAGCATCCTCCGATAAGAGTCTGGAAAGCACCCCCCCCTGCACCATCCTGACCCCCCAGGGACACCACAGAGCCCTCTGCTCTTAGCCATCGCTCCATAGATGCCAGGCTACAGGGCCACGCGGAGCAAAGCTCCCACGGCACCGGCACAGCAGACAGATCAAGACAATGAGACAGGCCCCGCCCAAGCCAGGAGGGCCTCGCCTCCTCTGGAGGAGGACAACCGTTGACGCGCACTCTTTCATCTCAAGGTCTGAAGTCAGACGTCCGCCCCAAGCGCTGCTGTCTGAACACGCAGATAACAGAGAGTGCTCAACACCGAGGTAGCAACCGCCTCCGGGAGCGTGGCCACGCCCGTGTCCTCCTGCTTTCCTTCCGCCCCGCTGCCGCTCGGCGGACACGGTCAATAGTCCATCACATTAGCATAGCCACCAGAGGACAGCTTGGGATTGTTGAACAGGTATAGGGTGAAGAGAGCCAGCAGTGGAATGGATGGAGAGAAAGAGCGAGAGGATCTGAGAAAGAGGAAAGAGAGAAAGAGAAAAAGAGAGAGAGAGAGACAGAGAAAGATTGAGAGAGAGAGACAGAGAGGTAAGCAAAGACCAGCTATTAAGCAGATGGAATCAAAAAGACAAGAGTGTGCATCGCACCCACTCAGAGCGATGAGACAACTGCAAGCGGTGTTTATGCTTCTCATTAAAATGAGGAAGGCATGAACACATTCAGACAGGAGGAGGAGACCGACAGGAAAGGGATTTCAGCTCTGCTACTGTGGAGGAAATAAAGGGGAAGAATAAGACTGAGTAAAGATGAAAGAATTTGTCCAGCCGCGTCTCTCTCGGTTGGAGGTAGGAGAAAGAAAGAGAGACATTCCAGGCAGCAAAGTATGCAGTGACCTGCTGCAACCTTAGCGACAGCCAGGGCAACAGTGTTCAGTACAATATGAAAGCTGTCTAATAGTCAGTTTACGCTATTGTGTAATGTGTAAGACGTGTTTCTATTGTTTAGATTAATTGTGTGGGAGATAAGAGAATGGGAAAAAAGAGGGAGGGGAAAATGAAGAGAAAAGAGGAAAAGGAGAGAGAGAGATTTATAGTCCAAGGCCCCCAGGGAAAAGCTTGGCTGTTTCACATGGCCTTTCTCAAAGGCCAAAGCCCTCCAATGGGACCAGTAAACCGACTGATACACACTCACCCCATCTCCTTCGCTCACACACACACACACCCTACCCCACACGCGCACCCATACACACACACACACACACACAAGCATCCACACCTACACACAGCCAATCGCATCTGATGACATCTATTTAAACCGTGCCCCATAAGAGAGTGTGCTGTTGCTCTGCTGAGTAGACAAACGGTCTGTCATCCTGGATACGGAGGCTTAAAGAGAAGCACCCTGATGCAGGCATGGTCACCACCATCAGCAGCAGGTACAATCCTTCAAAACCAACCCCCCCCCCCCCCCCCCCCCCCCCCCGTCCTAAACAGAGGGTCCCAAATCCCCTGCTTAAACAAGACATACTACAGGAACAGGGACTAGCGCAGTACACGGTGCGTCGTCATGAGGTTGGACTTTCTGGTTGGCTCAGTCGGAGATCAGGGCGAGAGTAGCGAGGCTCTGTTGCAGCCTGCATCCAGAAGAATCCGAGTGAGAGAGAGATTTATTGTCCAGGCCCCCAGGGAAAAGCTTGGCTGTTTCACATGGCCTTTCTCAAAGGCCAAAGCCCTCCAATGGGACCAGTAAACCGACTGATACACACTCACCCCATCTCCTTCGCTCACACACACACACACAACCCTTACCCCACACGCGCACCATACACACACACACACACACACACACAACAAGCAATCCACACCTACATCACACAGCCAACGCATCTTGATGACATCTATTTAAACCGTGCCCCATAAGAGAGTGTGCTGTTGCTCTGCTGAGTAGACAAACGGTCTGTCATCCTGGATACGGAGGCTTAAAGAGAAGCACCCTGATGCAGGCATGGTCACCACCATCAGCAGCAGGTACAATCACTTCAAACCAACCCCCCCCCCCCCTCCCCCCCCCCCTAACAAGAGGGGCTCCCAAATCCCCTGCTTAAACAAGACATACTACAGGAACAGGGACTAGCGCAGTACACGGTGCGTCGTCATGAGGTTGGACTTTCTGGTTGGCTCAGTCGGAGATCAGGGCGAGAGTAGCGAGGCTCTGTTGCAGCCTGCATCCAGAAGAATCCGAGTGCGACCTGCCGGCGCTGTCAGCTGCTTGGTGAGGTGTTAACCAGAGCAGCCGGGAGCGCAGGCAGACACTTCTGACACGGACTCCCAACATCTGTTAGAGAGACCGAAATACCTCTTTCATCTCATCACCATACCATCCGCTCATTACCGCAATGTGCATCACATCCCATCCTGTCCTCCTGATCGTAACACACCGATAGCAGGGGCAACAGGCAACACAACACGTTCTAATGAACCGGTGCGCGAGCGTGTATTCAATTATGCGAGCATGACGCTATGCCCATACGCTTGGCTCCTCATCCCTAAAGAGTGACTTGATTTAGCCCTCCTCAAATGTGAAGTAGCTATGCAACACAGAGGATATAAGAGGCGTCATTATCAGTGTCAATGGAGTAGCCTACTGGGTTATGATCCTGTTTGGCTGGAATTTGCAAGCGTCCTTGTAAGTTACTGCTGTGGAAACGGCTTTATTAATCATATGATCAATGTTACATTGCAACTACCTCCCTACTGGCAAAAAAAAGCTTTTATACTATCTGTTGGATAGTTTTTAAGCATCACATTCATTAAAGTATAAGCACACAGCTAGATTTCCATTTTTTGGCCCATGTAGGCACGTAATTCAGAAACTCTTGATCAATCACGTCAAAATAATAGCCATACATAGAGTAGCAGAAGACTATATCAGCTACTTAAGAATTATTTCCGACTTTTTGTAGCCATATTACGTCATTTTAAAAGGCCCTGCATAGATTTAAAGTGGTGAAAGAATGTGATAACAGTGGTGGGATAATCTTGATGAATGAGATTCTAGGATTTCTAAGAGCCGTCGGAACAGTTTAACCCTGTAAGGCTCAACGGGATCATGGAAGTGGATAGTAAATGTGATTCTAGATCTCAAAATGTTTGCAGCCATCACAAGTTTAGTGGCAGTAAATGCAATTCAAATCTTTTTTTTTTCTGATTTGATGAATCGTGGTGTCATCCCTAATTCAATCACAGCTCCAGAAAAAGCCCATGGTTAAATTGTTGTGTTTGCTGCAGCTGCTTAAGAAATCTCTTTGGTTACTAAGTCACTTGGATGTTAATTCATTATCCCTGTGCCAATGCCTTTATGGTTTGACATATATATAGATTGCTGTTGTCATTTCATTAGCAATAATCAATGTTGCTTTTTGGTGAACTTGTAATAGCTCTACCTACGTGCACTGTAATTACAAAAGCAGTTAAAGCGAACTGAAACTTACTTTCAGCTCAATTGAACTTTAATTTCGAGCAGAAAATAATTAACAAATTGTAATTATTTTTTTTTCCTATAATCGCCTCATTTTGGTTTAATCTAGACATGATTTTGCAGGCCATTTTTCCAATACCATTTTACTATGGTGATACTAGCATTGGACTGATCCAAGAGGAGACATTTATGCCAGGTGTGGGGAGACTAAGCACACACACACACACACACAAACAAAAATACACACACTGCAAATATTAATAAAGGCTAGGTGAACACAAACCACATGGGACATGGTTACTGACAAAGGGAGCAGCGAAGGTGATCTAATGAGGGCAAAGGGTCATTATAATGTGTGTGTTTGTGTGTCTATGCACGTATGTGTGTGTGTTTGTGTGTGTGTGTGTGTGTGTGTGAGAGAGAGAGAGAGAGAGAGAGAGAGAGAGAGAGAGAGAGAGAGAGAGAGCGAAAGAGAGAGCAAGAAAGAGAGACACAGAGAGAGAGAGAGGACTAATCTGTCTGCCATTTGCATTAAAGGATCTGCATCAATTATTAAGGTTTTAATTACAGTACACACAGTCAGAGGCAAGGTGGGGGAAGAGACACCCACAGAGAGAGAGAGAGAGAGAGAGAGAGAGAGAGAGAGAGAGAGAAGAGGGGTGATGCGTCAATGAAATTGGATCCAGCCTACGGCACTTCAACCACTTTCCTCGAGCAGTTGGGCCCTTTTCCTGACTGCCATATCACTCCCTCGACAGCGCATATGTTACATTAAAAGCAATGATAAACAATACCAAATATTCATGACATCACTGGAATTTCAAAAGCATGAACTTTTCTCCAAAATCCTCCCATTATTACAGTAACACTGAAGACAACAAAGCAGATTATAAATGTACACAGCTGGGGTTTTTTTGGACACGCCCACACACCCAAACACATGCACCCATACACAGCTAACCAGCCTTCAACAAGTTGAGCAATAAACCTTTGCCATGCAATGACATCTACTGCTGGAGAATCAGTTGTAGAAAGTGTGTATGTGTGTGTCCGGGGCTGTGTGTGTGCGTGTGTCTGTCAATAAGGGCTAGTTATCTCTCACAGACCTTCAGATACATGGGCTCCTACCAGCAGTATAAGGGCCCCTATCTATAATACATGAGAAACACAAACACACACCAGAGATGAAACAAATACACACACACACATCTGGCAAGATACACTGTACATGACCTAGGGCGATGTGCACACATACTAAATCCCTCTAGGGAGGAATAGAGAGATGGGGAGGGTGAAGCGGAGATAATGAGAGAGAGAGATATAGTGAGAGAGAGAGAGAGGGAGAAAGAAAGAAAGACAGAAAGAAAGAAAAAAAGAAAGTGCGGCGTTGCAGTGAGATGTGATCACCGAGAGTGTGACACTGTAGGTGATTGGCTAATACACAATATCTGCCATCCGCACCAGGAGGTGTGCTGGCCTAACTGCTACAGTACATGCCCAGCCAGGTCCAAGAATGAGCTGTTAGGCAGTAATACTCTGGTAAGAAAGATTCACATCATGAGTCATCCTATGCTGTTTCGCACAATATCAAAGACGGTGTACCACAAAGAGAGCCAGCAGAAAAAAATATCTCTTTCGTCTCCCACCTCGGTCTCTCTCTCTCTCTCCCTCTCCCTCTCTCTCTCTCTCTCTCTCTCTCTCTCTCTCTCTCTCTCTCTTAGTCTCTCTCTCTGAAAAAGACACACCTGGGTGAGTGGAGGAGTACAGCAAACCGCAACCGTGTACATGCTGCCATAGTAAAGTCAACAAAAGGGATTTAATGAACCCAAATTCATTTGAGGCCCACACATTGTACGTACGAACTTAGAAGCACGCATATTGTTTCATCTTCTGCCTGCATAATCGTCAGTCAGTCTGTCTCATTCCCACCTCACCCCCATCCATCTTCAAATCTAATACATAGCAAGCAATAGGATAACTGTGCCCTGGGGTTATTCAAAGGGAGAAAGGATTGGGTCAAATAAAGAAGTCACGAAGGATAGTGCGGAGGGACTAATAAATAAAAGAGTGAGTGATGATGAGCTTCATCGTGAGACGTCATGTCAGCTCATTCCTCTCCTTCTCTTTCTCTTTCTCTCTCTCTCATTCTAGCTCTGTTTCTTTCTTTCTCAAGTCAGTTCTTTAATTGTGTGGCGTCAAAGGCTTCCATTGGGCACACGTTTGTAGAAGTGATGCCGCGAAGCCTGTATGTTTATTCTCCATCCAGTGGAGTCAGTATGAGTGTGTGTGTGTGTGTGAGTCCGCTGGGCTGTGAGTACAAACAAGCCACTGTTGTCTCCAGTGCGATAACAAGGACCTGATGCCTTATAAATGTTCCTCCATCACTCTCTGTGTGAACCTGGCTTTCAGCTCAAAACACTTCCTGCTTCTGTTGAGGGAGTTTGTCTGACCCAGTTCTGCTCAAAGGAATACACAAGTCGGTGTGTGTGCGAGTGAGGGTAAAGAGAAAAAGAGAGAGAGATATAGGGACAGAGAGAGAGAGAGATAGAGAGAGATAGAGATAGAGAGAGATAGAGAAATAGAGAGAGAGAGAGAGAGAGAGAGAGAGAGAGAGCAACATTAAGACAGAGACACAAAGAGAAAGAGAACCTCCCCAGGGGGAAACTGCTCATTATCATGAACTCTTCACAACAGAGATCTGAGTCGCCCATATCCTCCTTTTTTGTTCTCCCTCCTAACCCTGGCCCTGTGTGTTCAGTCTGACATCTCACCCCATATTAACAGCCTCTCTCATCGTCTACCGTTGCTTCAGTAGGAGAGCGACTTGCGGAAGCAATACTGCGCCCACGCGCCACTAGCAAGGCATTAGCAACCTCTGTGAACCTCACAAGGAACCACTCTGTCAGTCCCACAGTGTGTTTCCATCCCTTTCTTCAGAACAGCCTACCTCCAGAGCTGCCTACTGTGTCTCCAGAGCAGCCTACAGTACCTCCAGAGCAGTTTAACCCCATAGTAGATCACTGTATCTCCAGAGCAGCCTACCTTCAGAGCAGGTTACTGTATCTCCATATTCGCCTACTGCATCTCCAGAGCACCTGACCTCCAGGGCAGCTTACTTCCAGAGCAGCTTATTGAATCTCCAAAGCAACCTACCTCCAAGGCAGACAAGCCCAAGAGCAGCAGCTTTCTGGAACAGCCTACCTCCAGAGCAGCAGACCTCTTCAGCAGGAGCTGCTCTATGTTCCTGGCTGCTCTGGCCACCAGCTCCTCAGCGTCATTAGGCTCCACGGAGTACAGGCTCTGGTTGTCCAGGAAGATCTAGAACGAGGGGAAGAGAGGCAGGATGGAAGAGAGAGTCGTGAATAGAAAAAGGAGGAAAAGGGGTGAGGTTGAGCATGATAAGAACAGAGACATAGGTGGAGAAAGAAAGAGACGGAGAAAGATAGGATGAGCGAGGGAGAGAGATAGGGTACACAAAGAGATAGATCCAGAAAATGAGGGAGAAAGAGAGTAAGCGAGAGAGGGAGATCTGTAGTGTGGTTTGTAAGTCACAGAGATTTCGCTTTGCCTTGATTTGTCCTTCATTCAAGTTTCATTCATGGGGCTTAATTTAACCACAAGCATACACATATGTACATCAACTGTTCAACATGCGACTTGGTGATGGAATTAACGGAGTTCAGAATGTGTACCTGTGTGAGACTCCTTCCAGCGCTGGCTGTGTCTGCCAGTGTAACCAGCTCTTTCTGCATTTGGTCTACCCATTCCTTGATCCTAGGACAGAAACACAAACAGCCATTAAGTTACGACTCACATTATAGACAAGGATTGTAGAGGTTGAAAAGGCCAAGAGCTGACTATTTGCACTGTGCTCCAAGACACTACTTCCTGAACTATCCTCACCCATTACATTTCATCAATGTGTCATATTATTGACCAAATAGAGTAGCTCTATAGTCTTCACCTTCACAGAGCAATCATTGCCTAAGTGGTGTTGACTGGCACGATTCGTGTATTAAATCACAATAATGCGGTTAGACCATGTTGTTCCCCAATCTCCTTGCGGTCAATATCTTCACAGCCCTATTAAAGCTCTCTGGGAAGGGTTTGGTGCAGGGTCAACCAATCAAATACACATCACTGGAAACAAACACAATGTCAGCCAATCAAACAATGTGTCAGAGAGTTCAGAGCCAATGTCAGCCAATGAGATTACTTTCTCAAAGTTCAAACACAGAGTCAACCAATCAGACAAGTGTGGGCGACAGGCTGTGGCCAGTGACAGAGATGTGTATGGGCAGGATCTGAGCAGTGCTGTGGGGAAGGTGTGTGAGTCAGGGCAGAACCAAAAGCCTCCTCTCCATATCAAAGAACCGCAAGGCCAAGAGACCACTGATCAGGTTCAGGCTTGGTTACACTGCCAACCCAGATTACAGGCTTGGCATCCTCATTGGTGTCTCCTATCAGACTTGTGGGACTTGGACTGTAGGATTGCTTGCACTGCGTTGACTCTGTGTCTGTGTGTGTATCTGCGTACAATGGTAATTGTACGCAATTGTACGAGTGAGGGTGCAACACGGAGGGAAGTCACAGATGGAAAGCTTTCTATAGCAGGGCAGTCAGTCACTGGTCACAACAATAGATATGCCCATCTGTGTCTCCTGAAGCATCAAATGAGTCAATGTACACACAAACACACACGCACGCACGCACGTCAAGCATGCGCGTACATACCCAGGGTGACAGTGACATTCATATTGCATGAAGGGGGATGGGGGGTGTGGGGGTTGCAGATGCTCTCATTGCCATGCATACTCATTCATAGACCCAGCCATGAGACTCCCTGACGGCCAGTAGACAGATAAGCCATCTCACATACACACGCGCGCGCACGCGCGCACACACGCGCACACAAATGCAAACAAGCGCCTTCCAAAAATGTGTCATTTGCAGCCGCTCTGCACACAGCCCCACGCCGTAATGAGTGTAAAGTCGGTGTGTGACTCAGAATGAAGCGGAGGCACAGGGAGGGAGGCAGGGTAGGGGGAGACAAACCAGAGGGACATGTCACAGACAGAGAGGAGAGTACGTGAGCGAGCGCCCCCGGAAGAGCAATGGAAGGAGCGACGGAGGAAGCCCGTTTGAGTCGTGAGGGAAGTGGGCAACTTGAAGAAGGCTCAGCCTGGACTGCTGTCCCTCAGTCTCTAGGGGACAGGGGGGTTATGGAGCAGAGGGCCGAGGGACCGGCTCCTAACGACTTTGTTACCGATTTTTGTTGCGACTGATTCTATTACTAGTAAATAAACCAATTGGAATGCACTTACAAATGTGTTATGTTCTCTGCTAATGTAATGTAATAAAGCAATAATTGGGCACTTTATAACACATTAACAGATACCTGCTCTACCTCCCTCGTTCAAGACTCAGTACACAGAAGACTGTAACCTGAGTAATTCAGCGGGCCTTGGCTGCCTAAGCTCTAAAGCCCTGAAGCCCTGAGCAGCCAAGATGGTGTGTGCGTGGGTGGGTGTGTGTCTGTGTGTGTATGCTTCCTGCCAGAGGTTTAGTATTCAGACAAGCCAAGCAGAGCGCTGTCTCAAGGGACTGGCCTCTGTGCAATCTACTGCCTGTGTGACTGTATTTCTATAGAAACACAGTGTAGATGAGATACAGGCCAGACTGAATAAGTGAGTGAAGGTGTGTGTGTGTGTGTGTGTGTGTGTGTGTGAGTGCCGTCCTTCCTCAGATGATGAGCCACTTTGTCAATGTCTTAATGACATCTGTTTGGCACAAAATTTTATCCAAGACCAAAGATTTCTCTCAGCAATGCTGAATTATAATAGTGATGGAGAGAGGTAGAGAGGAGTAGAGGGAGAGGTGTGTGTGTGTTCGTACTGCTCTGTTCTGAGTGTTTACTTAAATGAGGCATGTAATCCTGTTACAGGACAACACGGGATTACAGGGGAGGAGGGGTAGGGGAGGGGGATGAGCAGGGAATATCGGAGAGATTGCAGGGGGTAAAGGAAGGGGGGCCGGAGACAGGGAGGGAACGTGCCGGTTACTGAACGGCGCTGCGAGGACATGGGGGGGACGGGGACGGGGGGGAGGAGTGGGGGCACACACACCTGTGGTGCCTCCTGAGATATGCTGCACATGACGCTGGGAGAACATGCAGATGCATTCACTCATCATTATACCGTGTACAGATGCTGGGTGAAACATTGATGTAGGATCCTCGGCATGGATCAAAGCTATGGGATCACGGAGTGCTCACGGCATGTAGGGGTGGCCACACCCTCGCACAACACCTCCATATCGTCTCTTTAGTCTTCCAACGCTGGAACTGTCTAGCCTCAGATATTCTTCCCTCTACATGAGATGTGGTGTGTTGTGCTATTGCTCCGTGCGAGGTAGAGAGCAGTTATGGATGGGCAAAAGGCTGGAGTTGTTGAAGATCGTTGCACTATGCCACCCAATCTGGCTCTCACTGCTAAACATAATCAGCACAGAATAATTACCCATTCATCCTTCTATCCATCCATCCATCCACACACACACACACACACACGCACGCACACAAATAAACACACGGAGACAGCAACTGGGTCAGACCATGGCCTACATTGTTCCCAGAGAGTGTGTATCTGTGTGTGTGTGTGTGTGTGTGTGTATGTGTGTGTGTGTGTGTGTGTGTGTGTGTGTGTGTGAGAGAGAGAGAGAGAGAGAGAGAGAGGCGGAGAAGGGAAGATCCAGTAGGGAGAAGGGATTAGAAGAGCCGAGAGAAAGGGAGGAAAATGGGAAGAGAGGAGAGAGAGAGAGTAGAGAGAGAGAAGAAGTTTCTGTTCGCAGCTTTGTATGGGAGATGGAGAGAAATGAGATAGGATAGATCAAAGAGAGGAGAGAGAGAGAGAGGAGAGAAAGAAAGAGGAGAGAGAACGAGAGGAGATGAAGAGAGAGAGAGAGAGAGAGAGAGAGAGAGAGAGAGAGAGTAATGAGTTGACCCGTACTGGGCCAGTCCCTGAAGACCTTGGTGTTGAACTACAGTCTAATTACACATCATTACAGAGACAGGCAAGCTCTGAACTAAGCCAGCCCAGATCAACAACACAACCCAGCATTAATACCTACCAAAACACACAGGCTACACAGCAAGGAGTCAACCACAATTAAAACTCTCTGTGATGCGCAAGTGCTCAACCTGGTTTTAAGTGGCTGGAGAGGGGAGACGTCCTTAATTAGGTTTAAATGTGAGCAACAGTTAACAGTTTGCTCATTAAGGCTTGGTGTGTTTCGTTGCAAAACGGTACACCTCAGCTACGGTCAATTAGACACACCAACTTCAAACTCACACTTCTCGCTTTCATTTAGGAGCACATTTTGTAGCCCAGGTCCTTCTGGTCCATTTGCACATCCATAGCAGCATTACAGCCCGTGAGGCTGCCAATGGCACGCTGTGGTGACATTTACCTATCCTGCCAGCCGATCCCTGTGTTGCATCCAATTAAGTCCCCAGTGGAATCACTGAAACAGCACAAGCCAGGTTCCCAGGGTTGAGTGAAGCTAACTGATTACAGAGCAGACAGTGTCTCTGTGTTAGCTTTCATTAGCAGCCAATCAGAGCCAAGAGATGCGAGATAGGTCTACTTCTGTGGGTTCCTTCCGTTTGAGGACACCGTGTCTGCAGGCATCACAGTCCCCACGGTGGAACCAAAAGCCAACGCATAAGAAGGAGATGCAGGCAAAATGTCTCTTGTGTGTCCTATCGTTAATCAACCTAATTGTACATTGCAAAAAATATCAAGCACATTTTCATGAACGTTTGGACTCTTTTTACTTGATGCGGCGCAAATTTAAATGTAAATTAGTGTTTATATCGCATTCTGGTAAATCATTGTATTCGTTTACAGTATTTTGTTTTATTCTTCTCAGCCGCCTGCCTATTCATAGCATTAGATATGACTGTACCTAGACAAGTTCATGCAACCTAGCGGTGCAAGTGAAGGCAGCAATCTCATGACAGAGCGCCGGAGACCCCTAATTAATCACTCCAATGAAAGCAAACACACAACACAGTCATAAAGGGACTATAATTTAATTCTCTCTCACTCTTTCTTTCTTTCTTTCTCTCACTCTCTCCGGCTCTGCCTCTGTCACTTTTAATTTATCTATCTTTCACACGCGCGCGCATTTAAACGATTAAGATTGTATGTGCAAAATAAAAAGTGACAGCAATGGAATCATGAGTGAGAGTTGCGCAAAGCAACACGTTATTCAAAAACAAAATAGCCAACAGTTGTGACTGACAGTGCATGTGTTCAACTATGAATGAAAAAGGATTAACCACTTACATGAGCTGAGTAGGGAACTGCGATGAGAGACACCTATCGTGCCTTAACAGCAACAAAAACAGCAGGACTTGTATTCTAAAGGTATCCATTGTCCGAAGGAAACTCCTCGACACACAATAACACTGCGTCCAATCCCTTTTACCGACTCCCACCGATGAGTTTGACCGGTGTGTGTTCTCCACACCGGCCGAGCAGCGTGTGTGTCACACTTCTAGAGATAACCCAACCCATTCACCGATAATCTGATCAACAGCCATCCATGCGCTTTAACAGGTGCCAGATGGTTATTTTTGTCGCTCGCTCTGCAACGTGTGACGTTGCAACGTATGTTGAGTTATCCTATGGCTGCCCCATCTAAAGGAACACCTAGTATAGAAAGACTAAAACACAGAGACAGCTATATCTGCGCTAATCTCTCTCTCCCTCTCTCTCTCCCTCTCTCTCTCTCTCTCTTTCTCTCTCTCTCTCTCTCTCTCTCTATCTCTCTCTCTCTCTCTCTGTCTCTCTCTCTCCGTCTCTCTCTCTCCCGTTCTCGTTCTCTATCTCCCCCTCTGTCGCTTTCGCTGTCTTTGTCTCTCTGTGTCTGTAGATGAAGAGAGATAAAGATTTCACCGTAGGTGTCCGAAAAGTCTATGCCAATTACCGTCTGTCTCCCTGGCAGTGTGAGAGACAGCTGGCAGACCTGCGGTGCCTGCCAGTGACACAGTGATGGACTATTGATTCTGATTCTGAACACAACCTGTGGCTGGCCATGAGAGAGCAAAGTGATGGACAGTAAAATTTCAATCTCTCACAGTGCCATCCATCAAACAGGTTTTACCAGGTTCATTACCATTACAGCACTATGAGGTACACCTCCAATAAATATTCCCCAGTCATCCAACAAAAAAAGAAGAAGATGTATTTGAATTTTAAACAGAGACATTTTCTTCTTCTTTTTTTTCTTTTTTTTACTGTACTTAGACACATACCCTTTAAGTTTTTTATCAGTGAAACAAGTTATGGTAAGTTACAATGCAGGGCATACAGAGACATAGCAGAGCACATCAAAAAACACAAACAGCAACAGGCTATCAAATTTGATTACAATGGGAATAAATTTGTTATGTACTGTAGCAGCAGATAACACCTGGTTGTATTATTGTCTACTGTTATTAGACTTACTGAGTATGTCCTGTGTCATTGAACTCCTCAAATACACTAGTTTCGGTTGTGATTGATTCAAAACATGGATGTTATTAAATCAAAATTAAAAGCTTATGCTTGACAATCGCTGGCTTTCTCCCCCAAAATGTATAAGTATGCCTGCATTGGTCTGAACATCTTTCAATAAAAAAAGCTTTTGCATTGCATTGGACTGTGAAACAAATCTTATTCTTAGAGTTCACTCCCAATCTCAGGGTTCACCCACAGCATGTAAGATACCTGCCCGCTGTAGCACATGACTGTTGTGCTACGGAGATAGGAGGACGTGCCAAGGCCATATCCATCCTCAGACTTGAGGGTGCGCCACTGTGATAAACAAGCTTAATGTTCCTTCTGGCTGAAACTGTGCCAGTATAATTGTGAAGGTCCATAGGCTATTACACCCGGTCTCATCAGTCGAATTGTTTCATTCAATTATTTAACAAATTGAATGCTTTTAGTGGCTATGTGAGTGTAGTGCATGTGTGTATGTGTGTGTCTAATTCAGGCCTAGAAGGCAGGGCAGGGCAACGCAAGCGGAATGCTTGGGGATTTGGTTATCAATCGTTGCCTGGCAACCGCACATCTCTGATGTCCTCTTCCCCTCTTCTCTCAACCCTTTCTCCCTCGCTGTTTCCCTCTGTTTCTTCATCTCTCTTTTTCTGTCTGTCCTTTGCACTTATCCTCTTTCTTTCCATCTAACTGTCCCTTCTCTTTTGGGTGGGTTTGCAAGACATCAGATGCACCGTAACTGTTGCTGAAATCGAGTGGAGGGAGAGAGCGGAAGGAGAGAGGGGAGAGAGAGGGAAGAAAGAGAGGAGGCAGAGAGGAGGCAGAGGTGGAGTGAAAGGAGAGAGAGGGGGAAGAGCAAGGAGAGAGAACATTGACAGAGGAATATAAAGAAGGAAAGGGGGGGTGGCACTGAATGCAACACAGACAGAAGAGGGAGTTGAAAGCAGGAATGTAGATAATGTAATGGCGTTGGGCTCAAGGCTGGAATCTGAAGGCCCTTGCAGACAATGGACAGAACAGGAACATATTTTGCCAGGCTAGCCATGAAGAGGTGCTAGACTAATGCTTGTACCTCTCTGCGCTGGAAGCACAAATCTTTTTATCTATCTGCAGCATCTCTTTCTCTGTCTCACTCTCGCTTTTGATCTATCCCGTTCTCTCTCCTTCTCTATCTCTCTCACATCCTCTCTCCCCCCTTCTTCTCGTGCTGTCTGTCTCTGATTCATTAATTTATGAGGTCATCCCTGTGCTTTTACAAACATCATTAATACAAGTATGAACAAGTTTAATTTATTCCTCCAAAACAACAGAAGAACAAGGACAGTCGAACCTTTCCATTGATGCTTTACAGTCCTTAACAATATGTTTGTTCATGCATGTCCTGTTATGTAGAGTCTTAACATAACATAAAAACACGTACGCGTAAATGAGTCATGCTATAATTTCCTCACGGAAATTGTAGCTTGGATGTAAATCAGAACCACACTCTCTACAATGTTATCGACCACTTAAGGGGTGGATGTAAAGGATGCAGAGTTTCCTGGGCTCAGGGAAAAAATAGAAACTGTTCTGTCACCGATGATGGAGATCCTGACTAATGGATGGACAGTTCAGACAGACAGGGTTCACTGCAAGGCTGCTGCCCTCTGCAGGCACAGGTATGCAAGTGCAGGCATTAGGACCAACACAGAAGCAGTATGGTGAGATACCATTGCGACTGAAATGTAATTAAACAGTCTACGGACCCGTGAGAAAGACTGTAAAGGGACTTCTGTCAGAAATTATTTAATACAGGTTGCGAAGAGGAAGAACACCTTCCCCACTTCCGTTTGAGGAGAATGCAAGAAGACTCATATGGTGGCAACTTATTCCCATCTCTACATCATATCCAGAACACCAGAACTGATGCGTATATGTGTGATATAATGTGTATCAAGATTACCATTAGTCCTTTGGGATGCTGCATGACAGTATTGCCCAGCCCAGCCCGAAGCTGTCCGCCCCCAAAACCACAATTTATCAATAGAGTTAAGGAACCATTTAATTCTGGACACAAGTAAGCATGATACTCACATGCTGCTACATGTGATGCTCACATTTCTTCTTGTTCTCTGCTTAGGTCTGCAGAGTTAAGCTTTTGAATGATGTCACTCTCTAATGGACATTAGGGGACATGGCTTCTGTCCTGTCACATCAGCCTCAGCCACGTCGGCTTCCCTGCGGAGCTCAACCTGTTTTTATTAACTCTTACCGTGAGAATGGTACCTGTCCCCTCGCAACTGTCACTAGCTTAGTCGGAGAGTGAAATCCATGCTTGGGGATACTGACAAATGAGATGTCCCACTGTAACAGGAAGGACATTTATTATACCTCTTGCAGACGTAGCCTACGGTAAATGCAAGGGAACCCCCATTTTTTGTGTATCGGCAAAAATCTCCGACCAGTTCAAAATTCTTTATTCAAGTTGTAAAGGTGATTCCAGTATACGGAGCCTTTGGGACCCCACTCGTCCTGGAAACGAGACAAACCAACAAGCCATGGCATCTAAGGGTTCATGAAACACGGGTGTCCTGTATAGCTGGCACACACACCAAAGAACATAACTTCAGGACACCTCAGCATGTGGAATAAATCTCTTTTCTATATTTATTCTTTAGACTCAAGGGAAACAGCCGGTTTTTACAGCACAATAATTTGCATAATATCTCAACACATCCTGTGTACAACCACAAAACCATAACGCTAGATTCTCTGTTTTTACACGGAGTGAAAAACAAGACAATTTTACAAGCATAATCTTTATATAGTACAGCATACGCCTGCTAAATGTACACATACTCTCTTTTAAACATAATTTTGGAAGCAAAAATATATTGACAAACCATCAACAAAAACATGCAACATCCAGTGTGAACAGAAAGTTGCAGACAATTATTGAAGTTCAGTAGATATTTTTTCCCTTTACGTTGGTGCAATAATCCGCGTCAGGATTGCACAGATACCAGTGGGTTGACAACACACAGTGATTGACTTCCCTTCACACAACTAGAGACACATTTATGTACAGTCATAGTTAGATTTTTGTATGTTTTTTGACACTCACATGCTCAGATCTCAGACAATATAAACATTCATTCTCTGTAGAAAATAAATACTGTATGTACACTAACTCAATAACTACACCACATTCACACCCCGCACGATCACAGACATGGTTGCATGAGTTCACATTTACTAGCAACATATATGAGAACAAGCCTGTACTATAAGGAGGAGTTGAACAGTTAGTCTGGGGGGGGGGGGGGGGGGGGGGGGGGTTCCAAAAAGGCATCTCTTTTCCTTAGACTGAAAAGTATGGGACATGTAATGGTGGTCAAACCAAAATGTAAGTCCCCGTATATTAAGCATTCTTAGGCAATACAAACCCTTACACGTCAGTAACTGACGTTGTATTTTTGTTTTGTAAATTATTTTGCATTGCCACAGAAATGCACAGCACTCTGACTATCCCAGTAGTCCTCCATACACCACAAAGAACGTGATTCAATATTGTTTTGGACATAAAGACACTAACCTGGGCGGACACTAAAACATGAACTTAAGAAAACAATCAAACAATGTAGTACTAAAGTGCACAAGCGTCATGTACATGGTAACAGCTGGTAGGCAGTAACAAAAATATTCTATTTTCTTTTCTTGTTTTTTTCCCCTTAAATAAATTACAAATCAAACAGTAAATTCTCTTCAGAACATGTTTTTCAGACGAAATGGTCACTGATGACACGTTAAGAAAATGCATTCAAACACATTTATGTTGCATAGAATTACTTTAACAGAACCTATGGGTTTGGTAATAAAACAAGGTTGGCACAACAAGTATTTTCTGTAAAACCAACCACTCTCTCTCTCATAAAGTATAGGCTATACCCTTAGATACATATGTATGTATTCATATATATATATATATATACTTGTTTAACCCTCTTTCTATTTGTCAAACAGTATGAGTCCAACTGACATCTTGACTGAACGTCTACTTTGCTGCCTCTGATAAGAACTGGGCGTGAGGTGGTGGCACCTCTTTATGATATGCTTTGACAGTAAAGACTGGCTGTAGAACCGGGAGTACAGTGTGTATTCACCTGATGATGCTGCACTTAGCTACGATGCATTGCCGTGTTGATGCGCAACACGCTGTAGCAATGCATCAGTAGCCCATTGTACTCCAGCCCTGGGTCATGGCCCTCTATGCATCAGAATGGTTCTGGGCCCGTTCGGTATTACTGGGCCACGCAGGGCCATAGCGCTTTGGTCCGAGGCAGTGAGACAGGCTGGTTCACTGTGTTGCAATAGTTTCTGGAGTCACTGACACTGAGCAAACAGCATACAACAAGTGGTTGTCAAAATAACTCACGAAAAAAGTACAGTTTCTGAAACAGGTTTGGAACCACGGACAACATGAGAACTGGGAGATTTATCAAGCCTCACCCGCCCTCTTTTTTCTTTGATCTTTGAGACAAAACACGGACGACGTGCAACGACTGTAACACACACACACACAAAGAACACAGCCAGACTGGTGAAACACCAGCTAGAGGCAGGGGTGCCTCCGAGTGACACAAGAGAGGTGTGTGTTTGGGGGCTGAGGAGGGGAGGGTGGAGGGGGTGAGGGGGGGGGGGGCAGATAGAGGCTGTTTCAAAGAGAGATGACATTCTTTGTCAACTGTAACTATGTTAACTACAACATCTCTACAATGTTTACCTTTGTGAAACGAAGATCAGGCTCTGAATGCCTATGTACAGTTTGTATTTATTCTCCTTATAAATGTATCACTTGTGCTCCTATAGGTCCACATTCACTGTACCTGCATAACCACATTCTAAAGAACTGCATAACTAGAACCTAATGGACCAGATTGTCTGTGCTCCTCTCATAGCCTCAACTCTTTACATAAAATATGGATTCTTTACAGCATACTTTAAATGAATCACTATGGCTGTAGAAGTGGACAGCTCATAAAATATGTTATATGATATTTCCTCTCTGATAAAACTCTGATATAGTATCATGGTAAATAACTCATTTCTATATAGTGTTATTCTCTGACCTATAGTTTCACTGTTAGATATCTACATTTGAATGTACAGTCCATCTTGCTATCCTCGTTATCTGTCTCCTTTGCACTGCCATTCCCAACCACTAGAGGACACACATATACTCCAAACATCTCCGCTGTGTCATATAACCAAATGTGACACATGAGAAAAACATCTTCTCTGTCCAACATTCGAAAACATGATGAAAGTACATCAATTTCAGAGCCCAGTTGATCAGTTGATAGTTATTGTGTCATCTTCGGCATTAGTCATATATAGTACGCAGACAAGTCTCGGATGTACTGTAGAAAAACAAGACTAGTTCCCATCAGACATGTGGATCTACTCCCCCACTGAAGGGGCCCTGCAGGGAAAAGATGTTCCGGGATGGAAAAGGGATGTGATGACATCACTGCCCACAGGGGTGGGGGGTGGGGGGGGGGTATTGCTCCAGCCTTCTGATTGGTGCCTTCTGCGACGTTTGCATATTGTACCACAGGCCCAAGCTAGATGACACAGGAGGGAGGAGAATGAAGGCTTCAGCTGTCCAATATCAGGTGCATATTACGTGCTGGCAGTGTCTTTCCATCAGATGTCGGTCTGTGGTTTTTTGTTTAGCGTTGTCTTTTTTTTTTCTTCTTTTTTTTCAGCTAAGACCTAGTTCTAAACATGAACAAAGCTTGCATTCCTTCTCCTCCTCATGATCTCCCCGACCTCGCTGGACTAGTCCATTCTTCCTCAACTGGCCCCTGACGACCCCTTTGCGTTAGCACATTCCCTCAGGGGTGGGTCTGAGTGGAACTGACCGACAGTTTGTGCCAGCTGACCACCCTCTTCCTCATGTCCACCTTATCCAGCCAGATGTAGGCCTCTCCTATAAGCGTCTTCTTCAAAAACTTCCCTCCATTGGACACCAAGAAGAGCTAGGAGAGAGGAGGAGAAGGAGGCCACAATGAAAGACTGTTAGACACTGGGACATAGCAACCAAAGCTGTCCACCAAACCAGACAGACAGACACAGTTGGTCTTGGTGTTCAGGCCTACCTGTAAGGAGTGACCAGTGGGGTTGAGGTTGAACCTGAAGGTTTCGTTGAAAGAGGGTTCACGATCATGACGACACACTCTGGTCTTCTTCTTAATGATCCTCTTCTGGTTGGCAACGTTCACCACGTACAGCTTCACATACAGGTCTGTGGACATGATGCACACATGCACATTTCAGCTGACACTGGTAGACACAGTATACCATGCACACACACTAATGTATGCCACTGGAAGACACATGGAGTATAAAACAGTAATAATTTAAACCACAAGGAATGTTATACACTCTCTCTCTCTGCCACACACACACGCGCACCTGGTAAGTGGTCCGGGCTCTTGAACTTGTAGGTGATGTTTCTACACTGAAGGATCTCCAGGACCAGCTGGTCTCCCTCTGTCTTGACCTCCTTCTTCAGAGCCACCTTAATCTCCCCCATCACTTGGGTCTTACCTATACAGAGAGGGAGGGAGAGAGAGAGAGGGGGGAATCAGAATGTGAGGATAAGGAGAGTATTATCGTGCCTCGTATCTGTGGTGAGACAAACACACAGACTCACACAAACACAAACCCACACAACAGAGTCTCCTGCTGTTCTTCTTTGAATTGTTTAACATCCACCTATTTGGAACCAGGGTGGGCTCCTTCTCTCTCTTCAGTTTCACTGGAACATTCCAGAACCTGCTCACTTATCTTCCTTCTGTGGTTTTAGAACCTGCACTGGTTTACAGGACTGGTGTAAAATGTCAGCTGTGATGGTAATGACCCGCTGACCGCTGTCTAAGTATCAGTGTCCTGGCTGTTGACTAAGTTGGCCGCTGGCTCTTTGTCATACTGTCAATCGGGGAAACTAGAGGAGAGAAAGCGGACCCAACATAAATCATAGATATAAAAAAAGATATTGCATGACAGGCTGGTAATATCCACCACTCTCCCAGGGTGGGAAAGAAGTCTGCTTTTACCACAAGTCACTGATGAATGTAATGTATTAGTTTTTGATGAGTGACCATGATTGAATTCCTGACACTTGAATTTATGAATTTAGCTCAGGTGAATATGCCATTTGTCTTTGTGTATCCATGTGCACAATGTATCCAGCTACTACTCATCTGAGGCTTTTTAGGGCCTGTTGATGTTATGTCTCCGTCTGTCCAACAGAGGGAGACATGTACCCATGGATAAAGAGGGGACCAGCACTGCCTGCCTGCCTCACAAGTCACTGTAAATTCATCGTCTGTACAGCCACACATTTCCTGTCAGACCCATGTGTGAACAGAGTAGTAGCAGTGCCATCCACTGTTAATGAACTGACCTTCATTCTCTGGGGTTCCCAATCCTCTGGTCTTGTCAGTCCCATTGGGAATGGTGTTGCCACTGAAAGAGAACACAGCCAGACGTTCAGTCTGCGAAGCCCTGGGACACATAAGGGATATACAGTATCAGAGGAGCGGGGGTGGCATGGAGGACTCACATGCGTGGGACCTGGAAGATGGCGCTGTCCACTCCGCTGCCCGGTCCGTCATCCCCATCCAGCCCCCCGAAGCCATCTCCCACCAGGCTGGGGGCTGATGACACCACCGAGCCTGACAGATCAGCCAGCCTGTGTCCTGGTCCTGGAGGTGGCAAGAGGAGGCCATATAAGAGGTTCTCATGAACGGGTAAATCCAATTTATTCCAACGTCACACTCTATTTCCCAGGATCGATTTCCCTGGCTGACTGGCATCTCCTCCGATAACTGTGCTCCGGTCTGCCTCTGTTTCACGTGTCCACCGTGGCTATCCTGTCTCACACCAGGAACTCTACGCAGCTTTACGCGGGATAGACTCACAGAACAGGCAGCGCAGCAACACAAGTACACATTCAAAATGAGGTCTATACGACTCAATGGATTCAGTTCTTCAACTCCGGTGGCTTTGGGCAATTAATTTGATCAAACTATTTGATTAAGCTTAACGTAGTTTGTATATATATTTTGTTGTTGTTGTTAATATTTAAAGTTAATACACGCTCAACTTAATGTGCTGCTGGGAATAGTTCTAGTGAGAAACTACAGTGAACTCAACTCAAATGCAAAGTAGTCGCAAGCTGTGTATAATTAATGTAATTATAGACAATAAGCCTATACTTAACACTGACCTCATCTGATTACCTCTGGTTACCTCTTACCTACTTGTGTCTTATGGCAAATTCAAAGTTAAGTGAAGTGGTATCATACAAAGAATGGCTACACAGCCCCTGTATCTGAGAGCTACCGAGACAGTTATTTTATATCCTTGTGGTCAAAGACTTAGAAATACTTCATTTTATGATTTCTTAATCTCAAAATCTACAGTCACACATTGATTTAGAGTCAGGAAGTGGGTTGAACTAGCAAGATGGATTCCCTCAATGAAAAAGTGTGAGCCTTTGATCTACATCAGCAGCATGCACTCATGACAAAGGCAAACCGAACAAAGTGAAATACATCGGTAGATCACGCAGAATGAGTGTGTTTATGGAACAAACAGATGTGGAATTTGGATTTGTTTAGAGTATTTTTAATTGCTCCTCTGAGCAGTGCGAGCCTGTGTGTTTAGTCATCTGTTTCATTGTTCTTCTCCTGTTGTCTCACCTTCCCTTGATACGTCAGTTCCTCTCAGCTGACTCCTGTCTTTGCTCTCAGTGGCCGGTGAGTGCAGAGTCAGAGTCAGTGGCCTTTGAACCCCATGTTGATGTGTCTGCACTTCCTGGTTTGACTGGCCAGTCACAGATGGCGTTTGTGGCCCCACCCCATATTATGGGTGAGGATAGGGAAAGGGTAGGAAGGAGGGGGGGTAGATTGTATGTCTTGCTGACACAGACACGCACCCATGCAGACACACACCACAGAAACGCAACCTCCTCTACCATCAAGTGTTATCGACAGTGGCAGGGGAGTCTTCATGCTCAGGGAACCACACCATCGGGCCGATCTTTATCAATCTTGCAACTAGCTCAAGGAAGGGGATTTCTCGGACAGATAACCACAGAGTTGCACAGTACGGCATCAGTAGGGGAGACTGAGGACTTTGGAGACTATTTAATCTAAACAGTTTCAGAGTGATTGGAAAACTTAAAGGAACTTTGAATGTTGGACAGGGTCCACAGTTGAGTGACTGCTTGCCATCCCTGCTTGGTTTCTAGGCCAGGGTTTGAGGAGTCACACAGGGGATGAGGAGGTTAGACAAACCAGCAGCTTGGGATAGGCACATGTTCACTCCCACTGAGATGAGTTCAGCAGAGTTAGACACACAGGGGCTCAGGGACGTCTAGCTGGTGTTGTTTAAACACTGCGGTAAATCCGGGTTATCAGCCGTGTTGGTTCTAAGAGTGTCTATAAGTGTATTTCTTGCTGAGGTGGAGTTCTGCTGTGGCCCAGTTTAGCTTCGTACCCTGCAGGCAGCACATTGTCACAGACATTTGGTTATGGAACTACAGTTTAGACTTTCATGAATAAATTATCACGAGTTTAGTGTTTAGATCTGGGATTTGAAACACGAGCAAAGGTTGACTTGAAAGCTGCCATGGGTTTACGAGTTAAACAGAATCCGTTTTTCCATCCCTAGAGGAACAGCAAACAAACTAGTGACCAAAGAGCCATCAGACCGTGCTTATTTAGATGTGCCAGTCCAAGGCAAAGAATGCAAATGGATTAACAGAACGAGCGAACCGATCCGTAGAAAGAATATGTTAGCATGCACGGGGAGAGAGGAAGCATATCATGGGATAGAATCATCAGGGGAAGGGGCAGGGTTTACTTGGTTGGAGGCGGGACTGTTGGACGGCGGCCTCGGCGGCAGCTATGGCTATCCCAGCATCCTCCAGGTGGGCCTGCGTGACGCTGCTCTTGCTCTGGCTGCGGGAGGGGCCATGGGAGCGCAGCTGGCCGTCTGAGGAGGACTTGGAGCTGCCTGGACTGCTGTGGGACTTCTCCAAAGGGCTCATTTGCATGTCTGAGAGGGGAGGAGGGAACGGGGGGTGGCGGTGGTCAGACTATCTTGCTCCAAAGAAAAGAAGAGCATGCTACAAGAGCTGTCTTTCATGTTGGGACATCAGTCACCTGAGGTCAGTACAAAGTGAATGTGTTCAAGGGAAAAGAGTGGTGGGAACAAGTGGTGTAATTATGTCTGGCAGGTGTCCTTCTGTGATTACATCTCCATGACAACAGGCTCATGTCTCTATGAGAACTGAGTGAAAATGAGAATGTGAAAATCAGTGTGAACCACACTGAACTTCGCAGCTTTTTTTCCCTAAAGCAAACATAGACCAATCTGAAATAACATTTATCAGAAAGACTTGTTTGGTGATTGCTAGGTTTTTTGCTAAATCGACCTCTGGATGATGAGTGAAATCAAGAAGGGATAGACAGTGATACGGTGTCTGCCAGAGGAGTCTCCTACCTTTCGCTGGGTCTGGGAAGATCCCATGGCTTCTACTCTTGATCACTGAGTTCTTGGGGGAGTCCTGAGACCCTAGTCCCTGTCCCTGTCCCTGGTTTTGACCACCCTGTCCCAGGCCCATTCCGTGCCCCATCCCAGGCCCTCCTGTAGTTCCCTGGCCCTGCCCGTGGCCTTGGCCATGGCCCTGGCTGTGGCCCTGGCCCTGGCCTGCTCCGGACCCTGGGGGTCCCTGGGTAGCATGGTGGGCTCGGCTGTGCTCGATGCTCTCGCTCTGCTCTTTGAGAGGGAGCCAACGAGGTGTGTTGTCCAGCTGGGCTGTGTTAGACAGGTCTATCAGCACCTGGAGAACAGGGAGACAGGAGGTTTGAAACGGGAAGGCACTTTGACATGAAAGCAGCCTAACAAGGCTAAGGTAGAGAGTGTGGGAAGAGATAATAAGTGCAAAAGTAAAGGTGAATAACATTTGAGTTCAATTTTGTATGAAAGAAAACAGGATTTACAGAGTGACAGGCATGAAACTCTGGTGTTCAGTGATAGAGAAAGATCAGGCAAAGACTAATCGTGTGCAGTGTTTTTTTTGGCAAGAACACAGTGAAAAAACTGGGTATTACTGTCAATAGCATTTGTGTTGGAAGGGGGGGGTGTTCTAAGTTTATGTGACATGTAAGCCAGAAACTCACTTCTCCCAGGAAGTCGTTGGACGAAGATCTGTCATAATCCCACACTGTCACCTCCAGGGTCTTCTTCTTAAGCTGGAGCATGGAGGACAGGCCTGTTAGTGAGTGCGACTGTGTGTGTGTGTGTGTGTGCATGTGCATGTAGGAGTAGTTGTGTGTAAGTATGTCCATGTATGTCCCTCCATGTGACTGCATGTGCAGGTCGAGGTGAGTCTGGATGACTTTTGTGCCACAAATCCTTTCCTTTGATGGGTTAAAGAGAGGCAGCATGGGACTATTTTGAATAAAACCTGTGGCGCGCCAAACTGTCGTCATCAGCTAATAGAGGTTGGGTGGGGGGAGGACGAGGGGGGGGATGATTGATGATTGATCAAGGAAGTGCGTGTGTGTGTGTGTCAAGTGAGACGGATGTGCAGCTGGAAATGGGCCGCTGACTGATAGTGCAGCATCGGACCAGGCCGACAAACATAAAGACATGATGAACAGCGCCAGCCTCTGAGGACCTGATCAATCCGGCACCGTTGTAGAAAGCGCTTTTTCTTTTGAGAGCTACAGCTGGAGCGCGGTGCTCATCCCTCCACGTCTCAATAACAGACCGCGTGCTGCCGCCGGCCTGAATGAAGACATCTCTGTCACACGCAGACATGCACTCGCAGAAACTTGCACGCTCTCCCCTCCCGTTTGGTGTCTAACCTCTGCGTTTCTCCCTCTCCTGTGATTAGGAGCGAGCGTGTGCTCAGATGCTGAGGGCTGGTGCAGGCTGTTAAAGAGAGTCGAGGGAGGGCTGAGAGAAGGACCCAGAGGGAGGCCCAGCCTCCCTGATGAAGCCCACTACACACTCCCAGCTCGGGAAGGAAGACATCCGATGACAGATACTTCCTGATGCCATGCGGTACACACGGGATGAGTGTGCGGGTGTGTGTGTGTTTGTGTGTGTGTGTGAGAGAAAGAGAGAGAGAGAGAGAGAGAGAGAGTTTGTCTACCTGCTCCAGGTGAATGTTTTTGTAGATCACGGTCTGGTTCCACTCTGGGTTCTGTGTCTTCTGGGCATGTTTGGTTCTCCTCTTGTTATCAGCACTGTGATGTTATAAAAAATCAAAGGTTTTTTTTTCTTTCCCCTTCCAAATATCACAGGTCACCACATACAGGTTATAATGCAGTATGGCAAAATAAAGTGTTTGCACCAATACACACAACGTCTCTTTCAAATTATAGATGAAAGACAAGCAGTGCATTGGTTTGTCTTGCCTTGACTCGTGACATAAGACTTTGTTAAAGGAGAAATGAACAAATGAAGAGCCCACGGAGGGGTTTTGGGGGCCATAATTGAGCTGTTCTAGCGGAGGGATGAAGGTACAATCAGATACTGTACAGCACTGCGATATCAACATCGGGTCCAAAATGAATTGGATGGACAAATATAAAAAACTCCCATTGCTGTTCTTTAGTGCATTTGCACTAACAGACAATTATGAGTTGTCGTGACAAAGAAAAGACAAAGAAAGAGACATGTGTCATAGAGAAATGGAAAAAGAGGAACAGAAAGAGAACGAGGGGGGGGGACCAGGTACAGAACAAAGAGCAAACGACAGGGAAAACAAGAAAGAGTGAGTGAAGTCACAGGATGAGGAGAGGGTGACCTTTTCACGTAAAGGGAACGGATGACACAGACGGAAAACAGACATAAGCACGTTGGAGACGCAAATTGCTGTGTAGACAAAACAAAAAAAAAAGCAACACCCAGGTCAAGCCAAGCAGGGTCACACTACCTTGCGTTCTGGACAACCATGACTTGGCTGAGAGAGTCCAGAGGAGTGAGAGGAGGGCAGACAACAAGAAAAGCAAAAAACAAAGAAACAGTCAGAGAAAGGAAAGGAGCTAAAGGAAAAACAGTAAAGAACAGAAAGCTGAGGTCCATTTGTTTTGTTTGTTTTTTTCGGTGGATTGATCTGGTTGAGTTTTTTGTTTTCGTTTTTTGTTCTTGTTGCCTACACTTATACTTGTGAAATGCAGGACAAACGCCCCCTAGGGGATACAATAAACAAATGAATGAAGGACTGATCAGTGCAACCAATAAACGTGAGTCACATTTTAAAACTGCGATTCATATAATTGAGTTATCTCTGAAAAATGAGCACTCGCACCCAGTTAGAGTAAGTATAAAAACTTGAAACCAAACCATTTCCTATCCAGTCATAATGCTAGGTACGTGGGCAGGGGACGAGAAGTGGACCTGTAATCTCATGAACAGGTCTTATAGGGCCATTAGTGTAGCCTAGATACTGTTACAAACCAGATAAGGTCTCCATCGATCCAATCGCCTTTCCACACAGCCCACTCAGGAAGAGGGGGGATGGATAGGAGGATGAAAGGAGGTATGGGGGGGAGAAGAGATGATACTAAGGAGATAATCACTAAGTGGACTGAGCCTTCATCGCAACATCGAAGCTTTGAAAAACAAAGCACTGCGGACAGTAGATGCACACACACACGCACTCAGACATACCTTACCATATGACGCTCCAGCAGTCTGTCTGTTTCTAATAATAGAAACCTTTTATTTCTGGTGGGCATTGCAAATCTACTCTATGCATTGGCGAGCCATGCTGTCTAAGTATATCTGTGTCTGCTATTTTCAGCGCATACTCTCTGCTCACATCACCCCGTGCTGATCGCATAGGACACGCAGTCAATAAATAAGCAGTGAAGAGGAGAGATTGAAGCTATATAAACAGATAGAGATATACAAATGCATATGTATAGTGAGAGAGACGACAGAAAGAGAGAGCACACAGGCTAGAGAATGAAGAGCTAACTGGGGTGTGAGGGAAGTTAAAGGCAGGGAGAAACAGCAGAGCAAGAATTGAGAGAGACGTGAAGAGAGAGAGGTGGAGAGAGAAGTGGAGAGAGAGGAGAGACGGATGAAGACAAATACGAGCCTCACCCTCTCCCAGGCAGCAGGTAGACCTTGACGAAAGGATCCGAGTACCCATTGTTGTCCTTCTGAGCCAGATTTCTGGCCTGGAGAACATGAACAATCAGGTTCCCCAGGTTCCTGTCATAGTTGATCTGAAGCTGACAGGGGCAAGATAGATGCAGGGTTTGTAAGCTACATCTAAAGTACGCATGGTTCCTGCAGAGGAATACTACACCTCCACTTCACACTACACAAGTAGGAATCCCTACAGGAGCAGACTTACCTGAATCTCTCCAGTGATGGGGTGAGGTTGTGGCTTCAATAGTTCTGTCGACTGAAAAACACACAAACAGGAAAAAAAGCAACACCCACACGTAGAATCAGCTCTGTTGCCGCAGCATGAACAGCTAGCACAGTTCTGACTCTTCTGTTCTTCCAGGGTTTTATACAGGAGTATGGATTTGTTTGACCCAACAGAGGAATATATCTTGTCAGGAGGCAAGTGATGCCTCGTATCTGAACTGCCAAGCACAGCTCTCTGCATGCCTCAATGGGTCTCAGGAGACATGTGATCATGATTGGTTTAATAGACTGAAAATGTCACTCAGTATGAACGTGAAGGTTAATGATGTAGATGAAAAACACTTTAAATGCTCATGTCTTAACTATCAAAGCAAGTCGTATACATGAAGGAGCAGTGAGAGAGAATATAAAGTGCACACACTTGCAAGACACTTCGTTTTCATGTTTCCATATAATTTGAATGTCTTGTTTTCATTATGGACATGGAGCACCTGACCTTGACCTTCAGACCACATTCTCCAACTCTCTCTCTCTCTCTCTCCCTCTCCCTCTCCCTCTCTCTCTCTCTCTCTCTCTCTCTCTCTCTGTCTCTGTGTGCTTCTCACTTGGTTCTCACTTTCTCTCTCTATGTCTCTCTATCCCTCTCTCACACTGTGCTTCATGACTTATTAATGATGGGTCCTCAGTCACCATATGGCTGTAATAACACACGCTTCTCATTATAAACTACACCCAGAGAGGCATCATAGCACTGCACAATAACCATATCACTCCATTGGGCATCAGCATGGATTGATATTGCTCATCAACAGGATTGGGCATTTTTGTAGATTACAGACTTAATAGTAAAACTATTCACAATTTGTCTATTTTTACTAACACATAGATCAGAAGTGGGGCACTATGTAGGACACTAGTACAACCAATATCAGTAATAGTGTGTAGATGTGAGGCACCTTAGCGCTGTGCCGTTGTTTTTTGTTGATGGCGGGTGAGGCTGGTTGTCCAGGGCTGGGAACGCCACTGGAAGAGGCCGAGCCAGCGCCTGAGTGGAGGAGGGCGGAGCGCTCCAGGGCTGAGAGGACACCAATCCCCCCTGGGCCGACCCCTGACCCTGGCACCCCAGGACCCTGCTGCTGGGAAACCTTTTGCAGCTCGGCAGCCAGTTGGTTAGGATCTACCCCTGGAGAGCGCTGCCTCTCACCTTCACACACACACAGAAGAAGTTCGATATCGGGGGTTGAGCTTCCTTGTGGGATGCAGCCTAAGACGTGTGCACTTACCAGTCTTGAACTGAGCATGCTGCTCCAGGGCCTGCGGATGATCTGGGTCTGACAGCATGTTTAGATCCCTGAGAACGAATAACAACCTCCCATCAGCAGGTCATCAACAGCACAACCACCATCAAACTGCCCACATCTCATGAATGAGCGAACCGTGAGGAAATTCACTCACCAGGAATCAGACACTTGTTTTATAAGCAAAATGTTGAGCTTGGGGGAGAAGACAGGTGACAAGTAGGAGAGATGGATGCAATGATACAAAGACAGAAGGAAAGGGCGGGGTCTCACTCACAGTCGCACGCAAAGTTCCGCCTCTGCACAGGGTTGGCCCATGATGCACTGCACCTCCTCATAAGTTTTACCCATCAGGGGAACTCCATTCCACTCCAACGCCTGCATTCCTGGAGAGAGGGAGGGGGAGAGAGGGCTGGCCATTAGAATTGGAAAGTGTTGCTAAGAATGCATAATATGGCCCATCATCAGCCGACAGACGCTCTATCTGGGGTGGGGAAGTTCTGGTCCTGGGAGCGCTAGAAGGCACAGCTCACATCTCTGATACAGCTGGCTTTCTCTAAGCCCCTATCTCTTCACACAGTAGGGAGGACTGTAAATGCATGCCAGAGGGATACATGGCAGTTAAAGTGTAGAGGAGGAGCAGAGGGGGGAAATCCACGACACACTTAAACCCTCCACCCAAGACCGAGGCTTCACTTACACAAATGGAAACCCTTCTCCAGAGACGCTTGCTTACGATGCACCTCTCTGGCTGCTGTGCCCGCTAAGGGACTGTGTGCATTAAAATGTTCCTGACAAAGCTTTAGTTTGCCCACTAATCATTTCGATTTCTGTCTCTTTCTCTCTCTCACTGCACCTAGGGACAAATCATCCAGTCGAATGCAACTCATTCACCGCTACATAAACAACACATTTGCATAATTACAATACTTCATGCAGAGGACATATAATGGCCGTTGTGTGAAATTAATGCCCAGTCCAATAATAATGCCATGACGTAAGAGACAACTGTATAATACTCTGACTGACTAAATGATAAACAATAACACACAATAACACATTTTGCCTCTCTGAATCCTCTTCCTTAATGACAGTTGATCCACATGGACACCCTGAGCCAATCCAGTAATCCTAAAACAGAGAGGCCAAAGAGAGTGCTGACAGGTAGCCATGTTGGAAGGTCAAGACTTAGCAGATCAGTGTCCTTCAGTGTGTCACTTGTCAGTCAGCAGTCAGGAGACCTGGCCAGGGGGGTGGAAGAGACCAGCATGGCATCTGAACTGAGCTGATGGACACTACCTTACCCCCAGGAACATCCCCGAACCGCAGAGATTACTCGAAATACACTGGCTACTCCACTGAATGCACAGACTGCTAAGATGGGGAAGTTGCAGAGGCCTGGATGGGTGATTGAAAAGGTTGAAATGAAGGACGTAAAGACTTTGCTTGTATCATGGAATTGTAGTTTAAAGTAGAAGCTGCATATTAATGTGGCAGTCTGTGTTTGGATGTGTCAGTGTGTTTGTGTTCATGTGGAGTCCTGAAATGACCCAGGGTCTAGGCCTCTGGGAACCTATGTGGATGTTAATGGATGTTTTATTTTTGCCAATTGCTTGACTGTTTTTTTTAACACTAATGTGTACAAGCTTTTAGTGGCCCAAGTGCAACAAATTAGCGAGCTACAGATAGCTAACATAACAACAACTTTGGAATGTTGGCAGAGAACATGTGTGAATGGGATAACGAGAGAGAGAGAGAGAGAGAGAGAGAGAGAGAGAGAGAGAGAGAGAGAGAGAGAGAGAGAGCGTCATAATCTAATGACTAATTCTGGCGAACGCTGAAGAGAATCAGGCTGACTTGACAGGGCTTTTCTGCGTTGGTGTGTGGGGTGTTCTGGAATAGGACATGACAGACAAACACAGAAGGCTGCAGAGCTTCTCATCTTTTGCTAACAAACACTCAGCTTGTGACAGGGCAATTCACAGAAGGCTTACTGTGTCCTAAAATTAATAACACCAAAAAAGTCTGCCTAAACCATTAATCTGTCACAAGCTAAGATAAGACTTTGAGAAGTCGATCTGCAGGCTAGGACTCAAAAATCCATTTAACAGCGCACCTCCTTCAGTTTAATCAGTTTCAAATGTTCCACATAATGATGTCACACCGTTATTTTCCGGAATGTCTACTTTCATTCTATCTACAGAGTTTGCCATTACAGTTTTCATGACAGCTAATAGATAGCCTACAGCACTTTGTAGACTAGCCGGTCTGAGTATCCCCTTATGAACAGAGATTCTTACCTTCCACCACTTTTCCTGTCTGTTCTGCAACTCCTCCAGGGGTAACCTTGGCAATGTAGGCTCCAATCTCCCCTCGGGTCCCGGGTATCTCCTTTCCTCCGACCACACGAATCCCAAGACCATTACCTGTGGGGAAGGAATCATTTTCAAGGGTTATTGTGGAAGATCTACAATACAATCAGATCACTGTTGGCAAATGACACTCATAGTTTTTCTTGAGAGTACGTCCTTTACATACATAGCTGAATATTATAGTATACCATGTATGTGTGTGTGTTTGTATGTTGTTTGCTTTTCAGTGTGTGGATGTGTGCGGCAGATCCACCTGCCATCCTTGTACCTGAAACGCTGGTATCCTTAGGGTCTCTCTGCAGTTTGATACGCGAGTGAGGGAAAGCATATGGGATCAGCTTCATCTAAATGATGGAGAGATAGAAGGAGAGAGATGGAGAGACACAGAGAAAAAGAAACAGAGGGAGAAAAAAAGAGTGCATTAGCGGGCCCCTCTGATGCTTTTGAACAAGGACTCTCACCTGCAGGACAACTAGTTCCTGGTTGATTTGTAGATTTTTGAAGCAGTTCAGACCAGCGTAGCTTACTTGTCTCCTGTCCAGAACGTGTCCACCCTGCTGGCCCTGGCGGCCCTCTCTGGGCTTGTCAAACCAGTCTGTGTCCTCTCTCCTCAGGTGGTAGGCTAAACAGGGGCAGGGAACAGCTCAGATTACCTTACACACAAGCATAGACACAGACACCCGCAGCTAGCCTGTTGGATAGGTCTGTCCCCGCTGTAGCATCTGGCTACAGCAGAGATTGACCTGTCCACCCGACTGTGAGCATAAACATCCAATGACTGACAGGAACGGGCGGCCTAGCTGTCTGCTGTGCTCTGTATTCCCATCCCAACCTTAATGAGGTTTGATTAGCACTTCAGTCACTAAATAAAAGATGAATGTGTATCTGAGTCAAGCACGCGTGCATGTATTAGCAAGCACAGTGTGTATTTTTGTTGTTTCAAAATTTCAACTCAAGTGCTATCAAGTGAGCAGGCTGTTGTTCCTGAGCACAACCACCGCCACATTTTAGCTTTATCATTGGGTGTGTTCTGCACCAATGGATCTGGTGATGTTGGACCTGGTTCAGGGCAACAGCATTCACACATCAATGGTAAGAAAATTGGTTGTGTGGAGTGATAACCTAGTACAAAAAAACAACCTTTCAGTGGTCATTGGGCTGACCTTAACACCTGATTGTACATGGACCAGTTAGCAGTCTTCACAACTGAACTTACCATATCATCACCATTTGAAAAGGAAAAGGCTTATTGCAGTTATGTTTAGGCTATTGTGCTTCTGTGTTGCAAATCCTTTCAAGTTTAAAAGAGGTTATCGCTAGCACGGATGGTGAATTGTGCTCTACTTTGCAAGTGTCACTTTGCATTATCGCTGTAATCTAACTCCTTTAACAGCATGTGAGAGGCATCCATCATTGCATGGAGGGAGGATTTACAAAGCGACACAGGCAGAAAACCTACACTTGAGACAATAGGCCTGCGATGGAGATGTGTTTTTTTGAAAAAATCCCTGTAGCAGTGACATACATATGTATGAATGATCATACAAGATATATGCAAATGTCAGGTGGTATCTAAACAAACTTGGAATAGAGCATGGATATGGACACCAGAAAAATGGATCTGATATGTGCTACAGAGCCACTGTGATGTGGAGTCATTCCAGAATGGGTTGGATATGTAACTACAGGACCACTATATGACATCCACCATAGTATTGAAGTGTGGGTCTTTAAAAAATGGGTTGGATATATTCTACCCTTTAAATGTGGGTCACTCAGAACCATGAGAGTGGAGTGAAGGCATTCAGTTGCTATGCTACATGGGGCTGGGATGCTGGTTGAACTGTACAAAGAGCACTGGAACTCTCACCTTCTATATTCCAGTTTGGGCCTCCAGCTGTGGTACAAAGTTATATATTCTTTAGAAACTTCTACAACACATGATCATTATCTCTAAAACTCTACGGAAGCATGAAACACACTGTGTGTTTGGATTTGTTAGGTGCAGACATTATGTGCCAAGTATTGTACACCTTATCTCATGCATTGCATTTATTCATGGTCAGTAGCCGCTGTATACAATGCATGCTTTGTTATCAAAATAAACAATTAAAGACATCTTTAAAGACATAATGAAAGAGCTGCATCTTCAATCCATATGAGTTACTTGAGAGCATTTGAACTGCTCAAGAGAAATGCAGGAAAAATATCCTCATGGAAAATAGACATTGATCTTAGATTAGGTACAAGGATTACAAGTGCCAGGGGACTGCAGCAGTAACAGTAGGTACATAGTGCTGTATTAGTGAAGGGTTAGATTACATGGCCAGTAGTGTGGGGCTTGACTAGGATACCCTACCGTGTCTGATACTCTCATGAAAGATTCTGGCTTCATCTCTGTTCAAAGTCAGCTTGGAGTCACTTAGTGCTGTAACCAAGGCAGATGGACACTCGCATGTTTAATCAGAAGAAATGTGGTGCTGTTCTGCCACCATGTTTATGAAAACCGAGACTATCCATCATCAATGGACTAAACATTATCAATGTCGCATGTGCATGTAATATGTTAGGTGTTGGCTGTGTGACTATTCAAGACGATTAGACATGGGTATAGTTTGTCTATGGAAGTGTTTCACAAATAACTGCTGTGTAGTTGGAGTACAAGTGGTGATAACTGCATGGATCCACTTATGTGCTTGTGAGTAGTTTTCAATTGAAATGTTCATTAGACAAAGACAGAACGTCCTAGGAGTCTGAACCTGGCTGTAAATGAGTGCTTCCCCCACAACATTGAGGAGGAAAGACAGACAATTATTTAAGATCCCTGTGAAACAACAAAGACATTATTATGCTCTTCACTGGAGGGGTGAGGGGATGGAGAGAATACATTAAGCAGATGCACACAATCACAAGAAAACATGCACATTTTTGTCAAGCACAAGAACCCAACAGCAACCAAGACCATGCAGACAATAGTTTATTGAAACAAAAAACTCAAAACACACTTATTACACAACAACATGCATAGATTGCAAAATGGGAGCTTCTTGATTTGCTATAGTGCCTGAATGAAACTTGTTGTAGGGAAGCTCATGGAAACATGTATTTAACTCGAACACAAATTACAAATGACTACATAAACAGTGATTGCATTGCAACATAGATATGAGCCTACGCCTTGCATATTGGCTGTGTAGATTAATGACCGAGAGTGACTGCAAACCAGGTACTCCAGCTAAATGCCTGACTGCATTCTGCAGAACACTCAGTACTAAGTGGACCCTGTGATTCAGCACTATTCTTTAACAGGCTAGCCAGCAGACTGCTCTCTACAACAGCTCTGAGGGCGCTTAAAAAAGTATATATACAATACAGAAGTACTGACCTACTTCTTAAAAAGGCAGACACATATTGTGTGCAGTGAGGAGATGAAAGCAGAGGTGTATCTGTGATGGGAAATTCGTGACAGAGCCTGTGAGTCCCTGATCACTCGCTGTCATTCTGTCATGTGTGGAACAGACTTCCAGTCTGTAGACAGTTTCCAGCTGGCAAACAGCGGCCTACACCGTCTCATACATATTCACAGCTCATCCGCAATTCTTTCTCGTGGGGATTAGCAACATCCCTCTTTTCCCCTGTCAGATCTTACTCTATTGTTTCCATGTGGAAGGCACTTCAAACGCATGTAACGTTAACACATAGTGTTGATATAGTCTGTCTATCTTGAGTTGATTGAGACTTCTACATAGCTTGATGATAATTGTCAAAGGGAGTCACCACAATCTAATGGAGGACTGCAGCATTTCTCTAATATCACAGACTACACAACAGATGCAAAACACCACAGGCTAAATTTGTCACATACATAAACTTGTGAGATTATGTATCGGTGAAGAGGACATACAAAAAAGATGATTCGCATGCAGAGATCAAACATGACAAAGAGAGTTATACACGCAAACCCAATCGCACGGACGGAAAGATACAAGAGAACGGCCGAAAGAATCTGATGAACAGATGAGTTAGACATGTTCAGTGAATATTTGACCACAGTCACTAGCATGCAGGTGAAGAAGATGGTCCAGAGTGTCAAGGTGCTGCGACAGTCTCAGGCTCCATTTACCTTCGCTGTCGGACATCGCCCCCTGCAGGTCGTCCATGATGAAGGCAATGTCGCGGTCGTAGCCTCGTGTCCGCGACTCCTCTCTCATGTGCTGCTGCACCTCAGGCAGGGAGTGGCTGGACCCAAACTGGTCTCTGGAGTCTGCAGATATGGGTGGCAGTGGGCCTGCGGAGGCTCTGGCCATACCCATGGGCTCTCCCACGGGGCTCAGAGGGCTCTCCTCCTCCGAGTTCTGAGCCACGATGGGTATGCGCCCACGACTCTGGCTGATGGGCAGGCTGGTGGGTTTGGCTCGGGCAGCCCCCGATGCAAACGCAGCATCCAGAGCTTCTCCTTCAGTTTTCAGCCTGAGGGAGGAGCTGGACAGGTCTCTCTTTATGGACAGGTCTAGGCCGTAGACAGAGGAAGGTCGAGAGGAGGGACGGGAGGAGGGGCGGGAGCGGGTGCCACTGGGGTAGGTGCCGTCATCCTGGAGAGAGGACCTCATGGTGGGGCCTCCTAGGCCCAGGGACTGGCCCAGGTTGAGCGAACCAGACAGGTTGGCCCCCAAAGAGGAGCCTAAGTATTTCTGCTGCTCTGTCAGGTTCTTTCTCAACCCAAAAGTGATCTCATCCTGCAGCAACCGGGCTCTGGTCGCCAGGTTGGTCACAGAGGATGCCCCTGATCCCAGGAAGCTGTTATAATCTGGCTCCAAGTCCCGGCTCTCCTGGATGGGGGAAAATTTGGTAATCTTAGGGTCCATTAAGGCCTTCTTATTCTTCACCTGTTTCTGGTAGAGCACAGCTGCGGGGAGCTGCTTGGCTGCTTGTTTCTCCAGCGTGAGCCTGCCGATGCTGTACTTCTCAGCCTTGGGGAAGTGCCGGTAGCTGCCATCACTTGGAATGTAATGGGGCAGACCCAGGCTTGAGAGGTGCTCCAGACCCTCATTGCCTCGTCTGAACTCCTGCTTGATCTGTTGCTTCAGCAGCTTCAGCTCATACGGCTCTTCCATCGAGTCCTCCTCTCCTTTCGCGTAGCCTTGGAGCCGGGAGGAACTGCCCAGGAACTCGGCCACCTAGTAGAAGGAAATGACAATGCTTACCATCACCATAATCGTCCAGCACTTTTTCAAATGGGCCTTTTCTCAATGTCTTGCAGACAATAATACCAGAGGTACAAAGATGCGCACAATTAAATGGAAGATATGCTAACAGGATGCGTTGTGAAATAAGCTCCATTACCTCAGCAGTGCGCCTGGCCTCAGCTGCCCTCAACAGTCTGTCTGCCTTGCTCAGCTCCTTGTCAGGCAGGGTGAAGCCAGAGCCCAGGCTGGAGGTTCCCAACCCTGCAGAGCCTTTGGTCAGCTCCCCTATGTCCTCAATTAGGACATAGTTCCTGGCATTGTGGTGATCAATGTCAGCATAGAAAGACTCAGCAGAGATGCTGGACATGGGGCTGGAGGCCATGCTTCTTTCATCCAGCCCCAGCCTAAGGTCAAGGCTGCTATATTTGCCCCCGAGATGGGCCACTGCGTACCCACTATCTGTGGAGGAGGGTACAATGAGCAGGGGCTGATTACGGATGACCTCGTAGTTGGTGGTGATCTTGGGCTCCAGGTCTGAGAGGGTGCTCTGACGCTGTTTCCCCTGAATGAGGAGCAGCTGAGCCTGTTGGTAGCTGTTGGGCTGGGCCTGGGAGTGAGAGGACTGAGGGTAGGAGAGGGTGGGGACGGAAGAATAGACGGACTGGGTCTGGTAGGGGGACACTTGTTGGTGGTAGAGCGACTGCTGCTGGTAGAGTGTCTGCTGGGGGTAGTGGCTGCTGGACTGAGTCTGAGGGACGTACTGGGCATAGTGGGAGTAGGGACTGGTCAGAGTGGAATACTGGGAGTCTGCCTCTGTCTGTGGGGGGATGAACTGGTCAAACTCAGATTGTGGGGCTGTTCGAGGTCTCTCCAGACCATGACTACTACCCCTGGCATCCCGGATGTTGCTGACCTCGCTGTCAGACATGTAATCCCTCTCCTCTGCCACTCCTTGTAGGTAGGCCCTCTCTCTCTTCTCCCTCTCCTTCAACAGAACCTCCTTTCGCCGATTGATGCCCATCTCCAGGTATCTGTAGGAACAAAAATCTTAAGATTCCTTTCCAAAAGTTATTTGCTCATTACATTTTGTTTACAAACTAACCAAACAGACAGGTAGATGAGGTCAATGACACATCTTTGCACACCATAGTACCTGTCCTATGTGTGTGTATGGAGGGACCTCACTGAGTGATGCCAAGGAAGCCATTTTGCCCAGCTATTGGAACGGAGAGGTGAAAGTGAATCATGCAGGTGGATTGTTGGGATTCATTCTGTGATGATGTTGATGGTTATGTAGCGTATGAATGTGGATGTTTTCACTGCACCCAGACTCTTCAACACAATTTTCAGATGAGTGATAATATGTGATGTGATTGTAATTTTATTTAACTTTACCTCAGTTTGGCATCAATCTCTTTCTCCTCCTCGTCCAGTTCAGCCTGTTTCTTCCTGAGCTTAGATGACTCTCTCTCTACCAGGTCAAGCTCTTTGTCGATGTCTTGCAGGATCTTAGCACGAGCCATGGTGGTGTTGCGGGCTAGCCGGCGGCGTGCAGAGTTGGTGCTATAGCCTGAACGGCCACTCAGAAGGTCCTCTTCTGGAGGGGGATCCGGAAGAGTCCTTTTTACCTTCTTCTGGGAGCCGGAGGGGGAGCCTCGACCCTGGAATATTTGTTATTCAGATCTCTCTTGAGTGAAAATAAATCTCAAATAAACTGTATATCACCAGCAGAATACTACAATAATGCAACACAACAAATATATGTTTCCGACTTTAATATTTGAGGTGAGATAATTTCTCTGGGAACTTACAGAGTAAGGGTCTGTGTAGTGATAGGCTCCCATCCGGTCCTCGGTGGTAGGGCTGAGGGATTTGGGGTCTGACAGGGACTTTTGACCTGGCTTCAGCATCCTAGGGCTGGAGGAATACCTGGTGGGGTCACCCGTCAGCATCCTTTGACCCCCTACACACTTATCCTCCCTGCCGAACTCTATGGATTTGCTCTGGGACAGTGGAGACACAGATGAGTAGAGTATCTTGGGGAGATCTGTCTTCAGGTGAGCGCTGTAGCCCAGCTCTATTGGAGTGTGGTGCCTCCTGTCTGATGAGTCTGTCTGGCAGCTAAGACTGCCCCCTCTTTGGGAATTCTCTGGGGCAGAGATGTGCTTGACAATCTCCACCTTGGCGTCCATCTGAACATTGGGCCGTTTGATGGAGCCCGAATGATCTGTCTGGACGGAGATTTCTGCCACTGTCTGGATGGCTATGCTGGTCACTTTGGAGCTGTGCTTTCCCTCGCTGCTGTGTTTGCGAGAGCGGCGGCGTGCTCGCGTGGGCGCATCCCACTCATCCTGGTCCTCGTCATCAGTCTGCACGCTGGTATCTACGCTCCTCTTGTTGTTTCTCCTCTTCCTCCCCACGTAATGTTTATCCGAGTCCTCGTCGTCCGTCTGTACACCACTGTCCATGATCTGTTTAGACCCTGCCGGGATTTTCTTGGTAAGCTGAAGCTGGTCCTCTTTCTGACCCCCTCCCTCCGGCTGGGTGGCAGTAGTAGAGGGGGAAGACTCGTCCCTAACAGGCCAGTACTGGCCGTTATCCCCCACTCCTGCATACTGGGCTTCCAGCAGGTTGCTAGTGGTGCCCGTTGTTCCGTAGTGCTCCTCCAGCTGGCGCTGTAACTGGAGTTGGAGCTGCTGGATCTGCTCTAGCTGCTCCCTCTGCTGAGCGTAGGTCTCCTGCTGGGCCACCAGATGCGCTTGATGCTCCTCCTCCTGCTGCATGAGCAGCTGTTGTTTCAGAGCCTGCAGCTCCTCAAGCTCCCTCTGCACCATGATCTGCTCCTGTTCTCTGTAACGCTGGATCTCTTGCCTCTCCCATTCTAGCTCCTCAGCCAGGCAGAGCTGCTTGAGCTTCTCCAGTTCCAGGAACTCCCTCTCCATCTGGTACTGGGCCATCTTACTGTCGTCCAGCCCAGGGAAGAGAGGGGAGGAGGTCAGGGCTTCCAGGGAAGCTGCGATGGCCTCCAAGGTGGTGTCTGAGTACATATCAGGGTAGCCTGTGATGATGTCAGCTAAGGCTGTGGGTAGGAACTCCTTAGATAGGCCAGTGTCCAGACTGATAATCTGACCAGGGTCAGTCGTAGGGATGAAGCCGTAGGGGTGGGGAGCTAGCTGACTCTGAAGAGTAGTTGTTTGTGGCAAGGTGGAGATGAAAATGGAGCCAGGCTGAGTGGTTATGGCGTAGGTCGATGGGACAGGGGCAGCTACAGAAGAATACACTATACCATCTGAGGATCTAAGACCACTATTTACACCGAAGCCAGCAGCTGGGGCATTGGGATACAGAGCAGCGCTCATCCCTGTAAAGGCTCCAGCCGCCTTGCTGGTGTAGTCTAGAGCTTTACCTGTCATAATAGGTACAGGAATATAGGAATTAGGCCATGAATAGGACGAGATATCAAAATATCAAAAGCTAGCATGCACGTCAGATTTGGAAGAAACAATCATTAAGCATGCATCTATCTTCATTTCATCTAGCAAGAAGCGAAGCCAAAGTATTGAGGGAGAACACGCAGGCACACGCATGCATCTGAAAACAAACAGAACAGAAATGAATATATTAACATAAAAGAATAAACAAATAAACATGCAAATGAAACCTTAACTCATATTTTGAAACAATATTGGAGTGTGCGGCATTATATGGAACCAAAGTATACAATAGCTTAGCAGACATACTCTATCTCCTAGAATGTACGTACCTGCTGATAAATTAGCTGCAGTCAGGTCTATTGCCCGATCATCTGCTTCACTGAGATAGTCGTATCCGTTCTTAGGATCATAGGTGAACACTCCTGTCTCGGCCAGATTCGTCTCTGACATGGAGGCCTTGATACCATTGAGACCTTTGATGCCGTAGACACCAACGTTGTCATACTGATAGTGGTCGTCTCGATAGCCAAATCGATTATCAGGCTGGGCGGTGACTGGAGGCTGTGTCCTGCAGCTCCCTGTGAATGGCAGCTTGTAGATGACATCACAACACACGCTCCTCCTTCCAGCCGTCAAGTCCACTGGAGTTCCGTCATCCTCCACCACGGTGGTAACCACCCCTGGGCTGCTGTCAGACAGAACGACCATGGCCTTCAGGGGTCTGGATGACGACAGATCCATGGCTCCTGTGACCTCCAGAGGAACGGGCCCACCATTGGTGATAGCGGCAGAAGTGAGTGTCAGTGGCTGCCTGGTGGCTGCTGTTGAGGCGATGGCTCCATAGGACAGATTGATGGGCGTGTCTGTTTCTGCATCTAAAACTGGGGTTATCAGTGAGCTCACAATGGGCTGAGTGTTCACGGGTCTGTACACAATCTGAGCTAGAGGCTCGAATGGTTTGTAAGTTGTGAGGGGAAGAGGCATAGAGGTAACATGTCCCTGTAGGTCCAGAGGCTTTTCAGCTAATTCCTTGCTGTAGGAGGCAATGGTAGCTGTGCAGGTGACTATAGTGATGCTGTCAGTAACAACAGAAAGGGTAGTAGCAGGTGTGAGTTCTGCACTCAGGTTGACTATCTCAGGCTGCACTGCTGTGGCATGTCGCCCACTGGAGCCAGGAGAGATGGATTGACGACAGGACTCTGGGGCTGTTAGATCCATTCCAGAGTCGGTCATCTTAACACCCACCTTTACTGTGCGTAAATCGATGACATCACCAGGGTAAATGGCCTTGGTGGTCTGTTTAGGCATTGGTTGAACCATAGCTACATCTGGCTGGATGGTAACAGCAACGCTAGCTATGTTGGGGACAGGGACCTGAGGGAACATCTCATGGACCACAGACACGGTGGTTCTCTGAACCTCAGTGGTGACCACTTGAGTTACCAAGCTAGGCAGGCTCTCAGGGGGTTGTCCTGAGGCAGAGATGGAAGAGGAGTACATGTGGCTCATGCTGGAGACCACCTTCTCTGGCCCCCGGATCTCCTGACTCTCAATGGACTCTTGGTGGAACTTGGTAATGGTGACCGGTGCCACCGGTACATACTGGGAAATCTCCTGGACTGCTGGGACTGATATTCTTCTGGTGTAGGCCTCAGTAGTAATGACTTCCAGGGGGGTTTCATACTCGGATGAATAAGTTAACATCTCAGAAGCTGGCAGTGGTGGCTGCATTCCTGGAGGAATGGACTCTCTTTGGTAGGGAATGTGTGTTACATAAGCCTCTATAGGCATCTCATGCTCTGACGGCATGGATCCCACTTGAGCCATGCTAAGGGGCTGTTGCATGGTTATTGAAGCCCTCCTTGTTGTGGTAATGGCCTCAGATGTCATGGAGGGTATTTTGAACCCTTGAGGACAGGGAGATTCGCCAGACAATGTGTGTGAAGGCTGCATTGTAGAGGATATCGAGGTTCTCCTAACAGTGGTGGCTTCAGTTGCTATGACTTCCGTAGGCATCTCATAGTCTTGTAGTAATGTACCCACTTCATCCACGACTTGAGGATGGAACACTGCTGGTGATATAGCGGTTGCTCTTGGAAGGGCTTCTGTTGTCACCACCTCTGTTGGCATCTCAAATTCTGGTTGTGTTGCTATCACCTCCATTAGGGAAGGAGACTGTTGCATGGCTAGTGGCATACCCTCGCTAGAGATCTGAGTGGTATATGCTTCCACAGGTGTATCCTGCTTTACATGCATTGGTACCACCTCAGCTACAATTTGTTGTTGCTGGGCCAATTCAGGTACTGATGGTACTCTGGTAATAGTTTCAGTTGTGATGACCTCTGTAGGTGCATATTGCTCTTCTGGGAGACTCACCACAAGGGCTTCAGCCTGTGAAGGTTGAATCACAGAGGACTCCAAAACCATTCTGTGTTGAATAAGCGGGGCTTCAAGAGAAGTCTCTGGCTCACGTGGCATTGCAATAATCTGAGCTATAGGCTGTGGTTGCTCAACAACAGAAGGTACTGAGGAAGTTACAATTATCTGGGCAGCATGGATTAGAATTGGCTGCACAGCATCCTCTGGTTCCGGTGATATTGTTATGACTTCAGATTCTGCTTGTTGAACAACAGATGATATTGAGGTCCTTCTTGCAGTGGCTTGGAGCGCTACTGCCTCTGGCTGAATCTCTGGCTCAGTTGGTATGGTTATTACCTCTGACACTACATCCTCTATTGGCTGGACCACAGGTGGTACATATGGTTTCTTGATAGGGGAAGGGACAGTGTATAGCTGAATATGTGTCTCCTGCTGTGATTGAACTGAGGCTACTTCAGTCACAACTGTTGGCTGCTGCACTAATGATGGTATGGAGGGTCTCCTTACTGGGGCCTGAGAAGCAACTCCCTCAGAATATGTCACTGGCGCAACTGTTGCTGTTGTGATTACAGCTGTTGGTGGTGGTTGCCGCACAGTGGGTAGAGATCCTCTCCTGACAGTCGCCTGTGCAGAGAATGCTTCGGTCGGAGTCCGCTGTTCGTATGGGGTGGACCTCACAGCGGGTCCTGCCTGGTTTGTAGATGGAATGGAGCCCCTCCTGATAGGTGCTTGAACTGTTATACCTTCTGTAGGTGTGCTTGGCTCGGAGGGAAGAGTTATCACAACATATGTCTGCAGACATCTAGTATGCCTAGGAGACAGTGGTGACTTGGGGGATGTTGCACTCAGTTTGGACTCAACTGGTGTGGTCAAACTGAGAGACAGGGCATTTGGAGGTTCTCTCGTCCTGGGTAGTGTATGGGCCTTCACATGCTGGATTGCACTGGCTTTAGGAGTCTCTGGAGGTTTGACACTTTCCCCTGGTCTGTGGCTGAATACCAGGCCAGCAGGGATGGACACAGGCTTTGGGGGCACAGGAGGAGGAGTAGAGGACTTGGCCAAAAGACTGGAACTTGCGTTCATGACAGCCTGGGGCGCTACACTTGACACAGCTGTGGGAAATGAGGATGGGATTGATGCAGGCAGCACTTGAGGATATACAGCTGGCTTTGTTGAAGTGGCGGATGGAAGTGGAGGAGGAGGTGGAGGTGTCTCTGTAGGAGCAGTAGGGAACGGAGCAACACTGACAACCAGACCAGCTGCTGCCTTACTGGCCTCAACTACAGGGGAAGTTGTGGCTACTGCCGCTAGATCTTGGGCAGACTGGCCAAGGACTGATACGTTTTCCACACTAGGTACTATGATAACTACATGTCCTTGTCTAGTTGGTGTCACCAATTGTGGTATAGAGGCACTTTCCTCCACCCTGGGCTGGATATCCACTACAACAGACTTCATGGGCTGACCGGATGAAGTTGCACCCATAGCTATAGAGGTGGTCATGGTAGGGGAGACATGTTGGATAGCCCTGATGGCAGAAGGTTCGGTGGTGGTTTGGGGTAAAGAGACAGAAGTAGACCGAGGTGGAGGGGGAGGTGGGACTTTTTTCTTGATGACTGTTGTCGATGCTGGAGCAGAAGAGGGCACCTGGGCTGGAACAACTGCAGGAGATGGGGATTGAACAGCTGTCTGCACGGGGACTGAGTGCACCACTGTGGCCTGGACCCTTGCTGGTGAAGTAACCAGAGCTGATACTGGGAGTGGGGCATACGTTGAGATGGGGGATGTGGTTGAGACTAAGTCGGGCATTTGGACTATGACTGAAGCAGGAGCTGGAGTTGTAGTACAGGTTGGAGTAGAAACCAGGACAGTTGTTGAAACTGATACTGCAGCTGGAGGCACAATTGGGGCAGGTGAAACTGCAACAGGTATGGGACTTTGTGCTGACACCTGCACAGGACCTGGACCCTGGACATACTTCTGGGATGGAGAGGACACCAGGTCAGGCATTTGAACCACCACTGAGACTGGGGATGGAGATGGTCCTGGGGGTGAAGGAGCTGCAACCTCTGCTGGAACTGAAGAAGTGAGGGGCTGGATCGGATCTGACACCACATCTGGTATTGTGACAATAACTGTCGAACCAAGAGCTGAAATTGCTGCTTGAACCGCATGTTCTGGTGAGGTTTGGGAAACAACCGCAACTGGTGTGATTGAGGGTGGAGAGATATCAGCTGGAGCCTGAGCTGGTTCTTTTGCTGATTCTGGTGTTGGAGTGGAGAGTGGAGTTGAGTCTGAAGACAGAGGAGTTTGAGCCTGGAACGAAGATGACGATGTAGCATTGGATGCTAAGCTTGAGTCAGGTGTTGCTGGTGAGGTGGGAGGAGACCCCTGCGATACAGGGGATGGTGTTGTGGTTGGTTCAGTAGCTAGAACTGGAGTAGATGTAACTTCTGGGACCTCACAAACCACACTGAGAGGTTCTATCTCTGGTTCAGATGGTGGGGTATGCTCTGACACTGGAGGTGTTTGCTCTTCATCTTTGGTCTCAGACTCATCACTAGGTGTAATGTCAGAGGACATACCAATGCCATACTCCTCCACCAGACTGTCATCCTCCTCCTCCCCAGAAGAACATTGGGTAATCTTGAGATCTGGAATGGGGAAAAGTGCTCGCCTAAGGACTGGATCCTGAGGAATCATTGGTCCAGGTGCAGGCACATATTCCCCATCTGGAGCGCTTGGTATGATTACCACCTCAGGACGTTTGGGAGGCTCAGATGGCCTTGGTGGGGCAGGACGTTTCTTTTTCTTCACCGGCACCTCTGAGGTAGAATCAGAGCCTGGTGTTGTGTTCTCTGCCTCAGCTGAGGAGATGGTAACATATAAGGTCTCCGCAGATTCTGGTGAAAGACTATCCATAGTGGCATACTGGGCCTGATGAAACTCCTGTTCAATCAACATTAGCTCCTTTTTCTTCTTCATCATCTCTTCGTACACTTCTTCTGGAGACCGGAGTCTCTTCACTGGTTCAGCAGAAGCGTCTTGATTTGGTTCCTCTTTAGGAGATGCAATATGTTTAATTTCAGGTTCTTCTACTAAGGACTCATAGAGATAGTCCTCAATTGCCATTCCTCCATACAGTGGTTCTACATCTGTGTCCACCTCTGTGTCTTCTGTAATTGTTATAGCTTTCTGAATCATGTCTTCATATGCTTTATCTGCAGTCATCAACTGTTTCTCAACACCTGCTGCTTCATCAGGAGATTGTTGTACTGTTGTTGGAGGCTTGCACATTTTCTGGAAAGCTAGCTTGCCCTGTAAGCCCTCAGATTCTGACTCCATGCTGGGGGAGTAATCAGAGCCTGATGTCCTGCGCAACTCCTCCATCTCCTTGGCCTGTCTCAGCTCCTCTGTGGGTGATGCATCCTCAATAGGTGACAGGTTACTGGGCGAAGTCAGCGGGTGTTCTTTTCTTCTCTGAGTCCGGAGTTCATCTTTCTCCCTCTTAGACTTCTTTGAGATTCTCTTTTCCTGTTTCAAGTCTCCCTCCATCTGACTATCAAGCTCCCTAAGGTGCTCCTCTTCCTCTCTCATCTCCTCCTCCTCAGAGGAGTCTTCAATAGTGGGCAGGGCCTGTCCGGCCTGCCTGTGTTTGGCTTTGCGGTGCAGTTTTCCCTCCCCACTAGCTCTCCTGTGGCTAGGGCTGCTGTCACTGTCCTCCTCCAGGGAAGAGGCAGAGGTGGGGGAGGCTCCTGGAGTGAAGCTAGACACCTGGACGCTGGAGGAACCATCACCTTTTGACTTGTCATCCATTGACTCAGTGATACTCTCCACCTCTGCATCTACCTCGTCAGTACCCTGTCTCTGCCTCATCATCGGAATGGCTTTTTTAAAGACAATAGTGGTCTCAGTTTCCAGTCTCTCCTCTGGGGTTAGGTCTTCAGGCTTAGGAAAAGATGGCCTTCTGGCTGGGCTACCTGCGCTATCTTCTTCAGGCAATGGCTTGGCTGTTTTAGGGATGTTATCCAGCTTTTCAGTGGTAACATCCTCCTTTTTAAACTCTTCCTCGTCTTCTGAGAGAGACATCTCTTCCTCAGCTCCGGTCATGCCCATTATCTGCCTCCGGATAAACTCTTCGTCATCCACGGAAGAGTCAGGGCTGTCGACCTGAAGGTCCTCACTGCTGGAGGAGGTCATATTTACCTTCAGCCTCCTTCTCTGGGGCTGAGGCGAGGGAGTAAGTTCACTTCCACTGCTCTCTTCCACTGGCCGGTAACTCAGACGCCTCCTCTCAACCTCCTCTTTTTTGATCACGATTGAGTCTGTGGTCTCTTCTGTCACAGGAGATTCACTAACACCCTTTACCTCCTTTAGTTCCTCCTCAGAGGTGTAGGAGCCCTGTGATATGGGTAAGATCTCAGGATGGTCATGTTCCTTAGTATGATCTTCAGCCTTTGTCAGTTTTTGCTCAGACAAGGGTCTGACTGGACTAGACACCACCTCCTTCACAGCAGTGTCAGCTGGAATGATGTCTGTATCAGTGGTAGACTCCTGTATCATGACTTCTTTCTGCTGAAAATGAGTAAGCACAGATATATGTTATTTAAGGATACAACTGTTTATTGTACTTAGTTAAAACATTTTAATAGTTTGTATACACTTGCCTTCTCTGATGGTTGGGGCTCAGAAGCTGGAATGACCTCCACAACCTTCTCAACTAAGGTAACAACTTCCTTGCTATCATCCTCTGTTGTTGTCAGAGCTTGGCCTGTCTCTGGTGTCATCTTGTCTGTAGCTGTCATTGACTCTGGCACCTCCTGTCCTGGCTGCTCGTCGATCTTCTTCACTTGTGGCACTGGCGGTTCTGCTATTTGAGCCTTAGCTTCAGGTATTTTTTCTACCTCAGTGATTTCCTTTGGTGTATATGCTATTGCAGAGATTGGAGCCGGTGGCGCTGGTACTAAGGTCGGAGTACTCACAGGTGGCTCCATCTGTATAGCCTCTGTCTTCACCTCTGCCTCAGCCAGAGGCTTCTCTGCCTTAGGGACCTCCATCTTAGCTGTCTCTGCCTCCTTTTGCACAGAGGCTGGAACTGGTTTAATCTCTGCCTTGTCTGATGGAGGTGTGTCCATCACCTCTACCTCTGATGTTGCAGGTATTGGCTGGACCTCGGTCTTGGAGGCTACAGGTGTGGGCTGGACCTCGGTCTTGGATGCTACAGATGTGAGCTGGACCTCGGTCTTGGGGGCTGCAGGTGTGGGCTGGACCTCGGCCTTGGAGGCTGCAGGTTTCGGCTGGACCTCGGCCTTGGAGGCTGCAGGTGTGGGCTGGACCTCGGCTTTGGAGGCTGGAGGTGAGGGCTGGACCTCGGTCTTCGAGGCTGCAGGTGAGGGCTGGACCTCGGCCTTGGAGGCTGTAGGTGTGGGCTGGACCTCGGCCTTGGAGGCTGCAGGTGAGGGCTGGACCTCGGTCTTGGAGGCTGCAGGTGTTGGTTTGGTGAGTGCAGACGCAGACATCGTGCCCATGTCCCCCAGCTGTCCAGACAAAGCCCTCTGAGTCTGACAATTCAGGCACAGCCATTCCTTCTGTGAACAGAGAGGTAACACAACACCTGTGGTTAGAACTTGACTAGATACCAAGCAAACAATTGTGCTACTATTCACACTATTTAAAATGACCAATTATTGAGGTTACATGAGGATTCAGGAATAAGTCACAATGGAGTTATAGAATATATGTTTGGCTATGAAACTGAATAGGAAAAATGTTGTATCAGTTTAAATCAAGCAGTCAAACGCATGAAATATAAACTATTGTGAGAAAACATATTACCGACCCAGCCATACAGTAATCCAAATCATTCAAAAAGCATTATAGAACAGGTTACTCTAGAAATAAACATTCACAAAATCTTATTTCATGGACTCCTGGAGTACAAAAAGCAAGACAGAATCAGAATGCAGCTGATGATATTGTTTGGTCAACACAATTTAAAAAATGCTTACCTTGCAAAATACCAAATCACATCTTAAAAGCCAACATTTTGCTGTTTAAACGAAAGCATTCAAATCAGTGCGATCTTTCGGCAATGTTAAATATCGGACCATTTTGTGGAAAGCCTTCTTTTGTCAATAGATAGCACAAACAGCCACTAGCCTCTCAGCAGAGCCGTCAGAAACACAGCATTGCACCTACCTCTGCAGAGCCAGAGCTTAAACCATGGAGAGGAGTGAAGATGCACAGGGCAGGGGCAGAGACAGTCCCAAACGTATTTTGTTCATTAAATGCCTCTCAGTTTTTATTACTGCGAGTGGGATAGAGAGTTTTATAGCTTCACACATTTTAGACACTGGGTATGTATACACTATATGTGCAGGCAAATTATATGTTCAAAACGATGCAGGTTAGGAGGAGGAGTGCAAATAATCATGCTAGTGTGTCCGTAGCCCACATACAAAAAAATCAAGAAACATAAATGTGCATGTTAACACATGAGGTCAATCAAGTGAACTAATTCCCACATGTGTACTTTGACACACAAATGCACACACTTTCTCTCTCTGTCTCTCTCTTGGCTCTGGTTTAGAACCCTATGACGCAAATAAATAATATTTCATGGGCACATGTGCTGACTAGAGCTTTAGCCAGTGATGTAACCTTCCCTCTGTCATGTCCAGGCTTAAAACTCTGCTTCCAATCCAGCTGTGATACTGTATTGTGTCTGATAGCAGAAATAAAACACCAAATACCTACACTAACATGACCCGCAATTAGGAAATACTCAACCATGATGACAGGGTCAAAGGAAAAGGTATTTTTGGTCAACAACATTTCTGCTTAAAATGGTCAAAGAGGATTGATGTAATGCGTGTGCTGTGGATTACAATGGCCTTCTACGACCCACGGGTCCTTCAATCTCCACAACCAGACAGACTTGACAGAGGGATTTAATACTTGAGAACACATATGCACACTTGCTCGGTGGTAGCTACCAACACATCCCAGTCATCTTGCAGGGTATATTATGATAGCAGCAGATCCATTAGGTGTTTTTGTGATCCATTGCATGCTTTTGTGGAAGACAGGAAGGGGAATGCTTTGTTCATGCACCAAGCATTCACAACCTAGATATGCTGAGATCTAACTAGTGCTTTGAAATAACCACTCAAATACATCACTCCTGCACATAGGACCATTCAATATTACCACTTCAACCCCTAAGACCAGAGCAATAAGACATAGCTGAATAGTATTCCTCCCAACAGCTTTGTTCAGTCAACAACCACCTGGTATGTTGCTATGGAATGCCTATGGGCCATTGCTCATACTTTCTACATGCACTTCATTTATCACACAATTCCACATAACCCATGATAAAAACTGTAATTTTGAGGTCGAACTCATTTAAAACCAACAGAGGAGAAACTGTGTCTAACTGCAGTCGATGGATGACCCCAGTCAGGTTTGTTTTGAAAAGAAGGACCCTTCAGTTCAGCAGGCGAGCATAAAGCAATAACACGTCCTTTATGTTTCATGGGATTACACACGATGACACATTGAGCCTCAGCACTGTACTCAGCATCGGTGCAGCAGTGTTTCGACAGCATTGAACCTAAGGATCTACATTGAGAGAAAAAAGTTCAAAAGATCAGTCTGTCAGCACAGTTATTCTGATGGAGAAAAGGATGCTCTTCCCTTTCTTATGCGCTGAGGATGTAGTAATCACAGCTGAAGAATGCTGGTCCTCATACATATGCTAATCAGCCCAGGCATGTCAGCAGTGGGACCAATCAAGCGATTAATTGGTAATCAAAAGCTAAAAAACTTCCTGCTTCTCTGATCACCTCATTCGCCATCACAATGCCCTCATCAGGGGAGAAGTCACATGTTTTTAGATGGGCTGAATGTTGAAAAATGTATTGCTACTCTCAGTTAACATACCAAAACTAACCATTTAATATACTATCCTGTTTCAGTGAGGAAGCAGGCATGTATAATTGTTGTTAAATAATCTTGAGATTTTTAATTCTCAGGTATAGATAGACCCAAACAGCATTATGATTGACTGATGATGGTCTCATCATGATTTCTGATTATTAAAGTTTTCCTTACTTGATTACATGTCATATTATCAACCAACATTTAATTAAATTCAAGGTAATCTACATTTGCTCTGTCTTACTTGTTCCTCTAGCAAAAACAAATGTCTCAGAATTGTCCTTCCTATATAAAAAACAGCATCACAACCAAATGAACGTAACTCGTAACAAATTGACATCTTAAACTTTTTTTTCTCCAGATCTAGCCTCTGTTTCTTTGAACTAGTGCAGACTCAACATAAATAGCTCGGGAAGTGTTAAGATAAGAAAGATGAAACAACACTGTCCCCAGATGGCTGAGCGGCAACCATGTGTTCCTGTACACACCTCTACCCATCCCCTCTACCCACCCCCACCCTCCTGTTCTACCCCTTCTTTTCTCCTTCTTCTCCAGTCTCCTTGGTACACCTCTCCAGTCAGCCTGCTGGCCCCAGTCCAAGGCCTAACATCTAGCCATGGACCCTTTTTGTGTTGATAATCCAAATGAGCTTGACAGCTGGAAAGTGTGATTAGTGGAGCGTGTGGATACATAACTCTGCTAATGAAAAGTTGCCGAATCCACAGTGTTAGGCTGATGCCAATGTATATCGGTGCGCAATAGCTAAATATTTGGATAACCGTCACCTAAAACAACAGCCTGTGTCCCTATCGCCATACAGATAACTGACGGATGCAAAAATGATCTAGTTAGTAAACGCTAACAAAATACCCTCAGATTCACCTTGTCAGCCTATTGTTTTGTACAACACCATACAGTGGGCCCTGTGGACCTAGAGATGCTTGGGAGCTGCGCTTCAGACTGCTGGGTTCTGGACGTCAGCCATCATCCCTTCCTTTAATTAAATCTGTTTGCCGGGTAAAGACTCGGAGCCAGGGGTGGAGAGCCGCGGGAGAAGGCATTGAGCGTGATTAGCCTCCAAGCTGGATTAGCCAGGCAGCCCTGCCCAATGACAGCACTCAGAAAGCTATGCTGACACATCCACACACACTCCCAGCCAGACGAGCCAGCACTGGGGTAGATCTGCTGAGCTCTACACTAAATTCTCCCTACCACCTCCCCACCCACCCACCCCCCCACACACACACACACACCCACACACACACACATGCACACGCACGCATACACACTTGATTCAATGTGAAAACTCTGCTCAGAGAAAAAGAACAAAAAGGATACTTGATTTTCAAAAACAATGTGGGGATGGGGGGGACTCTGAACTCATGCTGGGCCATCAATCATCCTAAACCATGTTGTTTGGCATTATGTGAGTCTCCTACTGTATGTGACCATCTGCAAGGCATCACTAGTTAAATGACAGGTGGAATCGATCTTGTTCAGCCTCAGCATCAGCACTGATGTGGCACAACACAGGTGTGCTACACAACAAAGGGTGCCCCTGTAAATCAAATGTAAACTGAATGTGCCAGGGCATTTCTTCGAAATGTTGTTCACAGCAAGAAATGATTGCAGCATGCAACATTAACAGAGAAAAACCCACACTTTAGATTTGTCTTTTGCATTATTATAGGTACTGTTGCATTGCCACTCATCCCTGACTCGAGATTTGTAGTTGATATTAACAGATGAGAAGGACCCGGGTTTATAGCCTACACCAATAATTTTGAAACACCACTGCCCCTCCATTCTTGTGAAGGCTGAAGCCGGTTGGTTCATTATTGATTTCCTGGCAGACGTCTTTGGCAACTGCTGTAGCTGGCTAATATACTTGGCTTTCAACAGCCCCCACAGAGTAAAGCAGAGCAGTTCTCCTCATAAATCAACCCCTCTGATAATAAGGTATGTTGACCCACTAATCTGTAATAAGCAGAGGGTTTAGTTCTACCGACAATGGACGGAGGCCCCCTGCTTACTCCACTCTGACAAATGGCACGTCAACTAACTTTAATTTGAACGCAGGAAGGAAGGGGGATATAGTCAAGTGGTAGACAAAGAAAAAGAGAGATGGAAAGGGAAGAAGGGAGCCTCTATGATGGCGATAAGGAGGCCATATCTCACAGGAGACGTTCCATTCCCTCTCCTCAGACTAACAGCCTGTCTTAAAATAGAACTCAGCACCACTTTCATGTTTTGGGGGATGTTTCCAGCTTGACAGACAAATGTCACCACTGAAAAGTGCTCTAAACAAACTAGTCCAACACATAAAAAGGGTTTTGCCCAAGTAGATCAAAAGCACAGTGCCATGACAGACATGAATAAACATGTTTGACCAATTCACACAGTCACAGTAATATAATTGTCTAAGACAGCATCAGAACCAGACCTTTAGATTCATGCCTGGCTTTCCCTGCAGAGAATCTGGCATTAGCTGTGTGGGTGAGAGAGGATGGAGGTAGAGGGAGAAGCAGAGAGACAGGAGGCACAAGAGTAAGCAGCCTTTAGTCTCGCCTCAGTCACTATTTTTATCACCGTCACAAGGTGCACCAGGAGTCTATCTTTATCACCGTGCCAACAGTCTTGGGCCTGACTGTAGCTTACAGCGGAGGAAATCTTTGCCTGAACATCAGCCTAGCAAAAAGTAATGGCAACTCAGGATAAAAACCATGCAGAGTTCTTCTGTCAACAAATATGAGAACGGGTTAAATAATTGCAGGGTCTGTGGATCGGAGATTATAAAACCATGTGATGACTCAATTTGTCATGGAGGATGGATGAGAGGTTTGACAAGCAATGCCTGCCTCAAAGTTCTCAAGGTTATTTAAAGGGTAAGCAATGTGGCTTGCTAGGCAATTGACATGGGCATGCAGAGTGCTTCTATTGTACGGTACAAGATCACCTCAGGCCCAAAACACATGCGAAATGTTAAATCGAATTACAACTGTGACCGTTGATACTAAAAAGCAAGAAGATCTATTTGCTAATGAGGTGGCAGGACTCGGCTATTCCAGGGACTTCATTACCATTGTAAGATCCCAGTTGCTGTCAAACAACACCCAGCACTGACTGCACAGCCAGAAAACACGTGTGCCCTAGATAAGAGGAAACATCCACTCACAGGCCTTTGATAAGATCAGCTGGAATAGAAAAGAGAGATGTAGGAAGGGATGGGAAAATGGAAAGACTTGCTGCTGGCACTTACCCCTTTGAGCCCCCTCCCTCCACACCCACACACACACACACACACACACACACACACACACACCGCCCTGCCTCCTAACCATACTCAGTCTCATCTATTTATTGCTTTTGCTGGAAGAATGCTAAATCAAAGCAGCTGTGTAATTTCATGTCTTCCATAATAAGTGAACACACACATGTTATAAAAATCCGTTATGAATCTGTGCGGGGCCAGCTGCCCTTGCGGTCACTAATGTTCCCATCCTTTGGTGTAAAGGCCAGGCTATTTCTGATCCCTTCAGCCTTTAGACAGATTCGCGTGGAGGGGTGTACACAGTTGAACACACACACAGCCCCAGCCCCCCTTCTCCTGGCTCACTGCTCTCCATGAAAGGCCCAGGGAGTGTCAATGATGCAAGCGCCTGATCACACAGGGCATTATTTTTCAATTACGGCATGTCAGTCAGTCAGTAAGTCTTTCTCCCTGAGATAGAAACCTAAGAACAGTAGATCAGTCACCACAGAAAGGGCTGTCCTCACAATCCAGATTTACTACGACTACCGGAGGCCTTGCAAATGAACAGGTTGACAAGATATCCTCAATAGCAAATAATTACTGATCATTGATTACCTTAAATGTAACCACTGCATAAATCTACAAAAAATGTGGTAATTGAACACGACTGCTGCTTTGAGAGATGGCATTAAATGCTGGCTTCTTTCAGATTTTATCTGATGATATTTTGGTTCGGCTTCTAGAGGGACGTGAGCGTAGCATCTCATTATAAAGGCATTAACGTCAAAAGATGACCTTTCACTGAAGCCTCCAGTTATATGACTAAGAGAGGTCTGAAATTACACATTATTGTATTGGTGCTCATGTAGGAGACAGTGTAAACACTGACATTATAGTGATGGACTTTGCTCTGGTCTGGGAATTTTACTGGAATCATACTACAACAATATTAAAACCGAGGAAATATTCTGAGTCACAGTGCTTTGACGCAATCGGCATATATTGTAAAAAATGTGCTTTTGCTCATGCGCTGTTGCTCATGTAGTAAATATATACCAATAAGAAGAGTTATGATTTCCTGCGGGAATCCCCTTCCAGAGCCTTGAGTTGTTATTATGATTGAGTCAACCTGAAGGTCAATGAAAAGCAAGAGCTGCCACCATAACAACACTTGGCCTGCACCAGTGAAAGCCAATACGCACGTGAGACGCTGGGAGTCCTATAAATGAAGAGGAGGGGAGGGGCTGAAAAAGTGGGTGTTGACAGCAGAGGGATTCACTGATCTGTGACGGTAGCAGATGGCCTGAAGGGAAACGTGTGCTGTCAGAGTACAGTACAGAGCTGAGCTGCAGAGGTTAGATGTTGTATTTGGTTTAATCCAGCTAACCCCTCCTCATTGGCATATCACAGGGTTCTGCCATCTCTCACTGGAGTTGAGATCTCAGCCACACAGTCAGTCAGCCAACAAGGCACACAGAGGCATATCCCATCTCACTAATGCTGTTGCACAACCGTCCATCACTTTAATACAGTTGCAGTACAGCCGGACAGCAAGGCAAACCTTGCATGCAGTTATGTAATGTCACATTCACTCTGGCTTCCCCATCCAAGGGATTTCCATGAGAGATTCAGTTGCCACACAGAGTGCCATAGAGTATGTTTTTAATTTGGTTTGAGGTTCTCAAAATATGAACACTATTCATGGAGATTACATAGAGCTGTTGCTTTCAGGCCTCCATGCTAATGCATACTCTGGGCAGATCTCCAGACAAGCTCTCCCAGAAATTCCCTATTGCAGGAAGCCGTCCCTCATCTATAATGTGCTTTTACTATGACATCAATCTCATATCCTTTAACAAGGGCTCCAGCACAACAGCAGGAAGAAAATTGAATGTTCTTTTTAAGACTAAAATTGAGCCACCATTACTGTTTCCTCATTGTACCACAAGGACATTGAGAACCCATGTAGCTGCTGTCATGAAGGCAGACACTGTCGCTTCACAAGGCAGAAGAAACACATGCTCTAGCAACCAAACCCTCCCTCTTTGCCGTTCCTGGCAGCTGGATGAACTGTGAGCTGTCTGACCAAGAAGCCATGGCCTGTTATTATGTGTCATCAGCTGCTGAAATCAGCTGCTGAAATCCCCATGAGCGTCCAGCAGTAAATGACGGCAGAGGAAGGGAGACGGAGGTTCACTCCCCGAGATTTATGAGATTGAGCACAATGCAGCTTTCCAGCTGTGCCATCCACGCAGACATGGAGATGGACGGCAATGCTGGTCTGCCCTGCCTGACTGAATCCACCATTGTGAATACCATCAGTGTTATTGGAAAAACAAGCAGTAAGAATACTGTGGCCTTTTAAATGTAAACTCGAGCTCAAAACAAATCATATTTCAGAAATATTGTTGAAAATCTTAACCTGGAAAAGGTCATGGTTGATGACAGTTCATAGGAATTAGTAGTTAATAATTTTAGAACTAAAATTACATTGCGGCAGCGCGGTTAGAGCCCTTGCCTCCCAATAAATACATAGTGGGTTCAATTTTTGGGCCAAATCCAACATCACATGATCTCTCTGGGTGAAGTCTGCATCTCTCCACCGTGGGTTCTCTCTGGGCACACCAGCTTCCTCCCACCGTCCAAAGACATGCATGTGATTAGTTAGGTTAGTTGGAATTCTAAATTGCCCCTGGTGAATGAATGTGAGAGTGAATGGTTGTCTTTGTCTCTGTGTTAGCCCTGCGACTTGTTGGCCCCAGTCCAGGGTGTACCCCACCTATGGCCTGAAGTTACTGGTATAGGCTTCAGTCAGCCGTGACCCTAACAGGAACAAGCAGCACTGCAAACTCTACCAGGGATCAGCAGTAGAAAATGCTTGAATGAATGAATTTTAGAACTATACCTTGTCACTGTGAGGCATGGGGTTAAATCCACATTGGTTGCAGACAGCGTTCTTGCATTCAGTACAGGTGTTGTAGTTGGGAGGGTCCTTGGAGCCCACATTGAGTCCCACCTTACAGAGAGGACAGGTGGACTGGCCTGCTTGGGGAGGTGGTTGAGAGGCTGCTGCTGACTTTGGAGGCTCTGATGGGGTCTTGTCCACTTTGGCCTGTTCTAATGGAGGAACCTTGGTCTGCTGGGGTTGCTCTGGTTTCTTTTCCTCTGCTTTCTCAGCAGCAGGTGGTTTGGTCTCCTTAGCAGGTGGCATCTTAGGAGAGGCCTGAGCTGCAGCAGGCACCTTGGGGGAAGCTGGAGGTGTGGGGCGAGGCTCATCCTGAACAGCTGAGGTGATCAAAGTGGAGGCAGAACTGAAGATAGAGGAGCCAAAGCCAAACATCTTCCCAGAAACAGACTCTGCAGGCTTTGCTACAGCAGGTTGAGATTTTGCGCCACCAAAGCCAAAGAAGCCCCCTGACTGCTGTTTGGGGGGCGGGGCTTGAGTTGGAGCAGGTTTGGCAGAAGTTCCACCTTTTCCACCTGCGGGCTGTTGATGAATATCATGCTTTGTAGAAATTGTTTTGGGTTCTGGTTTTGCAGCTTGTTGGGGCTGAACTTGTGGTGGTCCGGCAGGAGGAGTTGATAAGATAGGTTTTTCCTTTTCAAATGGCTGTGATGGAATAGTAGATCCACCGGGTGTGGTTGCAGGTGCAGCAGTTTTTTTCTCTGGTTGCAAACCAGTAGCAGGTACGTCTGAGGATGACACATCTGGAGGTTTCTTTTCAAGTGATCCTTCAACTGAAACAGTAGTTCCAACAGCAGCAAGGACTCCCTTCTGGATTGGAGCAGAAAGTGGGAGCTCCTTTCTAAGTACTGATGGCTCTGGGGTTTTCTCCAGTTGAATAAGAGCTGGCTGCGCTTCCTCTGGAAGAACAGCTGGTGAGGTGGGTTTATTGGCTGAGGGCTGTGGTTTCATTGTGGGAGGTTCTGGGGGTTCCATGTCTCCGACAGCTCTCTGCATTTGACAGGTAAGACACAGCCACTCCTTCACCTGAAACAAAATATGCGTGACATAATAAAAGAAACAAGAGAAAATTAATGTGTCAGAAAATATCCTTTTCATAATGCTACATTTAAATCTGCTCTAATAACCTACCTCTGTTTTATCAGGCATTAGAGTAAATCCACATTGGTTGCAGACAGTGCTCTTGCATTGAGTACAGGTGTTGTAGTTGGGAGGGTCCTTGGAGCCCACATTGAGTCCAACTTTGCAGAGAGGACAGGTGGACTGGCCTGCTTTGGGAGCTGCTTGGGAGGCTGCTGCTGACTTTGGAGGCTCTGATGGGGTCTTGTCCACTTTGGCCTGTTCTGATGGAGGAACCTTGGTCTGCTGGGGTTGCTCTGGTTTCTTCTCCTCTGCTTTCTCAGTAGCAGGTGGTTTGGTGTCCTTGGCAGGTGGCATCTTAGGAGAGGCCTGAGCTGCAGCAGGCACCTTAGGGGAAGCTGGAGGTGTGGGGCGAGGTTCATCCTGAACAGCTGAGGTGATCAAAGTGGAGGCAGAACTGAAGATGGAGGAGCCAAAGCCAAACATCTTCCCAGAAACAGACTCTGCAGGCTTTGCTACAGCAGGTTGAGATTTTGGGACACCAAAACCAAAAAAACCTCCTGACTCCTGTTTTAGGGGCTGTGGCTGAGGTGGAATTGCCTTGGCAGGAGATGGTCCAGTTTTTGGGACTTGTTGTTGTGGTTTCACAGGTTCTGCTTTCGTGACCCCTTTCAGAGGCTGCTGAGGCTGGCCTTCCTGCTGCTGAGGTTGCATTGGAGGTGAAATTACATTTTCCTTGATAGTACTTGGAGTGGAGTTTACCACTTGATTCTGGTTTAGCTGTGAGTACATGGAGGAGGAGGTCTGTGATGTAGGTACCTCCTTCTGTACAACAGCTGATAATGATTTGTCTTTCTGAGCTGGAGTCACAGAGACTTTGGCGGATGAGGGCTGAGGTTTCATCACGGTATCTCCTGGAGGTTGCAATCCACCTACTGCTCTCTGCATCTGACAGGTTAGACAGAGCCACTCTTTTTCCTGTAGGCAGATTATATTGTCATTTTACAATCATATTGAGTAAACTCTGAAACTATTTCAAATCAGCAAAGCTTTCATTTTGTATTATTTATTTATTCATTTAGTCTTCCTAAACACATTTCTAACAGTAAATTATGGGAAATCAATTTGCTTTAAAAGGATAGATTATTAAAATGCAAACTATGAGTCACTAAAACACATTGCATTTAACACTGTACTATGTGAAAGAACATGAACAATCAGTTATTTTAGTGATTGTATGTTGTGACAATTTTACATTTTTGTACAACCTAAGTATTTTATGCTGCTGGGGCTTGTATGTAACCAACATATTTGATCTAAGACTGAAAATTGCTTCAAAAATATATATTTTTACAGAATGGTGCTTCATTTACAAAAAGAGACCATAGGTACCATGTGTACTTACTTGTGTTTCATGAGGCATTGGAGTAAATCCACATTGGTTGCAGACAGTGTTCTTGCATTGGGTACAGGTGTTGTAGTTGGGAGGGTCCTTGGAGCCCACATTAAGTCCCACCTTACAGAGAGGACAGGTGGACTGGCCTGCTTTGGGAGCTGCTTGGGAGGCTGCTGCTGACTTTGGAGGCTCTGATGGGGTCTTGTCCACTTTGGCCTGTTCTGATGGAGGAACCTTGGTCTGCTGGGGTTGCTCTGGTTTCTTCTCCTCTGCTTTCTCAGCAGCAGGTGGTTTGGTCTCCTTGGCAGGTGGCATCTTAGGAGAGGCCTGAGCTGCAGCAGGCACCTTGGGGGAAGCTGGAGGTGTGGGGCGAGGCTCATCCTGAACAGCTGAGGTGATCAAAGTGGAGGCAGAACTGAAGATGGAGGAGCCAAAGCCAAACATCTTCCCAGAAACAGACTCTGCAGGTTTTGATGCAGCAGGCTGGGATTTAGCACCACCAAAGCCAAAGAAGCCCCCTGACTCCTGCTTGGGAGGCTGGGCCTGTGTTGGCGCAACTTTGGTGGGAATGGTTGCTTCTTTTGAAGGCTGTTGCTGGGGCTTTCCTCTATCCTGAGTAGGTAGAACAGGTTTGGGGTCTTGTTCCGGAGGGTGTTGAGACTGAACTTGTATAGGTTTAGTTGCAGACTGCAGGTAGTCTGGCTTCTGTACATCTGGTTGCTTCAAAGGCTGAGGAACTTCAGGCTGTGTTGTCAAAACTCTGTCTAGTTTGCTCATTGGTTTCCCAACAGCTGTAGCTTTCTCATCAGCACTGGTGATCTCAACAGAAAATAACTCTCTCTGAATTATGTTTGCCTCAGCTGTCTCTTTTGATTTGGGTGAACCGGGAGTTTGGACATCTTTAGTCTGTGATGTAAAGCATGGCTGAGTCTCTCTCTGAGTATCTTTTGTCATGCTTAATACAGTGCCATCCTCATGTGGGGCAAGAACAGGAATCTCCTCCTTAGGGAGACTTGGAGGAAGATCTGGAGCCTCCTCCTGGGTGAGGGTTTGGGCCGTAACTGGAGCCTCTTCCTTGATGAGGGTTGGGACAGGAACTGGAACCTCCTCCTCAGTAAGAGTTGAGGCTGGAATAGGAACCTCCTCTTTGATGAGACCTCGGTCAGAAACTGGAGCCTCTTCCTTGATGAGGGTTGGGACAGGAACTTGAACCTCCTCCTCAGTAAGAGTTGAGGCTGGAACAGGAACCTCCTCTTTGATGAGACCTGTGTCAGAAACTGGAGCCTCTTCTTTGATGAGGGTTGCGGGAGGAACAGGAACCTCCTCCTCAATGAGGATTGATGCAGGAATAGGAACCTCCTCTTTCATGAGACATAGGTCAGAAACTGGGGCCTCCTCTTTGATGAGGTTTGCAGCAGAAACAGAAACCTCTTCCTCAATTAGGGTAGAGGCAGGAACAGAAACCTCCTCTTTAATGAGGGTTGGAAGAGGAACTGGAACCTCCTCCTTAATGAGAGTTGAGCCTGGAAGTGGAACTTCCTCTTTGATGAGACCTGGGTCAGGAACTGGAACCTCCTCCTTAATGAAAGTTTGAGCCAGAACTGGAACCTCCTCTTTAATATGGGTTGGAACAGGAACTGGAACCTCCTCCTTAATAAGAGTTGAGCCTGGAACTGGAACCTCCTCTTTGATGAGGCCTGAGGCCGGAATTGGAACTTCATCTTTGATGAGGGTTGGAAGAGGAACTGGATCCTCCTCTTTGATGAGGGTTGGAACAGGCACTGGAACCTCCTCTTTGATGAGGGTTGGGGCAGGAACTGGAGCCTCTTCCTTGGTTCTGAGAAGGGAAGGAATAGGGGCTTCCTTTGTAATTACTGACGCTGGGGCTGGAGTATCTTGGGTAAAGAGTGAGGCAGGCATTAAGGCCTCATTAGTTCGGTTGTCTATCTTTTCAGTTATTGCTTGCGCCTCCTCTGTTGGGGTAGGAGTTGGTAGTGAATGGTCTTTCATTGGAGCAGGAAGAGTAGTTGTGTCCTCTTTCAATGTAACATCCTTCATAGTTGTGGCAACAGTTGAAGGGACTTTATCTGCAGCAGTCTGAGGCTTCATCATGGGGGTTCCTTGAGGCTCTAATTCTCCAACAGCACGCTGCATCTGGCAGGTAAGACACAGCCACTCCTTCACCTTAAGAAACACACATCAACATTAATCTTTTCAATACCTAAGTAGTCAATCTTGTAGCCCACTCAATATTTGTGCTTTATTATTTACATTTAAGCAAGAAACACATAAAGTATGTGTCCTTATATTTCACTTACCTCAATATCTTGAGGGATGTGGTTAAAACCACATTGGTTGCAGACAGTGTTCTTGCATTGAGTACAGGTGTTGTAGTTGGGAGGGTCCTTGGAGCCCACATTGAGTCCCACCTTGCAGAGAGGACAGGTGGACTGGCCTGCTTTGGGAGCTGCTTGGGAGGCTGCTGCTGACTTTGGAGGCTCTGATGGGGTCTTGTCCACTTTGGCCTGTTCTGATGGAGGAACCTTGGTCTGCTGGGGTTGCTCTGGTTTCTTATCCTCTGCTTTCTGAACAGCAGGTGGTTTGGTCTCCTTGGAAGGTGGCGTCTTAGAAGAGGCCTGAGCTGCAGCAGGCACCTTAGGGGAAGCTGGAGGTGTAGGGCGAGGCTCATCCTGAACAGCTGAGGTGATCAAAGTGGAGGCAGAACTGAAGATGGAGGAGCCAAAGCCAAACATCTTCCCAGAAACAGACTCTGCAGGCTGTGATGCAGCAGGTTGAGATTTAGCACCACCAAAGCCAAAGAAGCCCCCTGACTCCTGCTGGGCTGCATTGCTCTGCTTACGCCCTGGTTGGCTGGTCTGGTCTGGCTGTTTCTGAGGCCCAGATGTTCTTCTGTTGTCCTGTGGTGATTTGGGAATTGGGACTGGACTGCCGTGTTTCTGAAACTCTAAACCTTTCCCAGCCTCAGCCTTGGGTGGCTGGACTGCTGGAGAAGATGGCTTTCTCTGGGGAGATCCTGGCATTGAAGCTTCCTTATTTTGGGACATAGCAGGTATAGCGACCTTGTTAGGCGAGGGCTGTGATTTCAAACCTGAGGCTCCCAAGGCCTCCATTCCTCCAACAGCTCTCTCCATCTGGCAAGTAAGACACAGCCACTCTTTCACCTAAAACAAAATGGTTTGATAGGAAGAGCTTAGTGTTACATGCAACGTCTTATCATATACTTGTTTCATGGAAATTCATGGATGTAAATTCAAAGTACGTTTATCCTGCAATTACTGTCATCAAATATTAATTTATTACCATAATTTTTATCAATTTAAAAGGTCAATAACATTTATATTTGGCCTGTAATCAAACACTCAACCTAGTTATTTCATTGAGTATACAATATAGTATCTACATGTGTTTGTAATAATTTTGTTCTAAACTTCAACGAAGAACAGTATTAAAAGTATAAGGGTGGTTAGAGTAATAATGAAAGGCAGTTCCAATCAAAAGATAGAAATAATGAAATACAATAACAAATCAGTGCAATCTTAAACATTGGCATATTTGCTGACCTGTACATTTAGAAAGAAAAACAATTGTAATGGAAAATCACTTAATGGTTGAAGTAGCAACTTTATACAGGCAATTATTTTTACCCAACGGTCATTGACTCCAGCCAGCAGTGACATGATTGTTCTTACCTCTGATACTTGGGGAATTAGAGTAAATCCACATTGGTTGCAGACAGCATTCTTGCATTGAGTACAGGTGTTGTAGTTGGGAGGATCCTTGGAGCCCACATTGAGTCCCACCTTGCAGAGAGGACAGGTGGACTGGCCTGCTTTGGTAGCTGCTTGGGAGGCTGCTGCTGACTTTGGAGGCTCTGATGGGGTCTTGTCCACTTTGGCCTGTTCTGATGGAGGAACCTTGGTCTGCTGGGGTTGCTCTGGTTTCTTCTCCTCTGCTTTCTCAGCAGCAGGTGGTTTGGTCTCCTTGGCAGGTGGCATCTTAGGAGAGGCCTGAGCTGCAGCAGGCACCTTGGGGGAAGCTGGAGGTGTGGGGCGAGGCTCATCCTGAACAGCTGAGGTGATCAAAGTGGAGGCAGAGCTAAAGATGGAGGAGCCAAAGCCAAACATCTTCCCAGAAACAGACTCTGCAGGTTGTGATGCAGCAAGTTGAGATTTAGCACCACCAAAGCCAAAGAAGCCCCCTGACTCCTGCTGGGCTGCATTACTCTGCTTACGCCCTGGTTGGCTGGTCTGGTCTGGTGGTTTCTGAGGCCCAGATGTTCTTCTGTTGTCCTGTGGTGATTTTGGAACAGGGGCTGGACTGCCTTGTTTCACAGACTCTAAACCTTTACCAGCCTCAGCCTTGGATGGCTGGACTGCTGGAGAAGATGGCTTTCTCTGGGGAGACCCTGGAGTTGAAGGAGACTTTTGGGGTGCTATTGCAGTTGGTACTCTGTTGGGTGACAGTTGGGGATTGACCATGGATGGCCCAGGGGATTCCAAACTTCCAACACTCCGTTGTACTTGGCATGTAAGACACAGCCACTCCTGCATCTGAAATGATCCAATAATTTAATTGCTGATTACTGGACTTTGCATACAAAGAAAACTAGATTATCATTTTTGAATCAATACATTACGTCACACAATCTTAAATTGGGGTGGTACAAATACGTAGGAGTTTCAGATTCATCGCGACATGTTGTTTTCAAATAGAATTTTTAAAATGCAAGACAACTGCAGCTGGGTTTTCTCTCTCATCTTAAGCCACACTCTTCACATTGATACTTGGAATGTGTTATGATTAGAAAAGTAATTGTTAGTGAAAATATACACTAACAGATTGAAAAGTGGTGAGAGGAATTCTTGATGATTGCAATTACATATTTGAGAATAATGAATGAAACAATTCAGATATACTAACTGTAATTTATATTAGATTTAAACCAATTTCGTTACTGTATTAGGTTTTTTAATAATAGCATTAGTTATGAAAATATCTATTAATGAAATCCTGTAAGATGTAACTTTCTCAGTTCTTTGACAACATTGAAGAAAACAAATACTTATAAACTGTAGTAGACTTTTATGGTTGAAACTGAGGCTTATTAATAGAAACAAATACACCTTTCTAACCGGTCTTACCGTTTTCTCATTAGGCATGGGGTTAAATCCACATTGGTTGCAGACAGCGTTCTTGCATTGAGTACAGGTGTTGTAGTTGGGAGGGTCCTTGGAGCCCACATTGAGTCCCACCTTACAGAGGGGACAGGTGGACTGGCCTGCTTGCGGAGCTGCTTGGGAGGCTGCTGCTGACTTTGGAGGCCCTGATGGGGTCTTGTCCACTTTGGCCTGTTCTGATGGAGGAACCTTGGTCTGCTGGGGTTGCTCTGGTTTCTTATCCTCTGCTTTCTCAGCAGCAGGTGGTTTGGTCTCCTTAGCAGGTGGCATCTTAGGAGAGGCCTGAGCTGCAGCAGGCACCTTGGGGGAAGCTGGAGGTGTAGGGCGAGGCTCATCCTGAACAGCTGAGGTGATCAAAGTGGAGGCAGAACTGAAGATGGAGGAGCCAAAGCCAAACATCTTCCCAGAAACAGACTCTGCAGGTTGTGATGCAGCAGGCTGAGATTTAGCACCACCAAAGCCAAAGAAGCCCCCTGACTCCTGCTGGGCTACATTACTCTGCTTACGTCCTGATTGGCTGGTCTGGTCTGGCGGTTTCTGAGGCCCAGATGTTCTTCTGTTGTCCTGTGGTGATTTTGGAATAGGGACTGGACTGATTTGTTTCTGAGACTCTAAACCTTTACCAGCCTCAGCCTTGGGTGGCTGGACTGCTGGAGAAGATGGCTTTCTCTGGGGAGACCCTGGAGTTGAGGGAGACTTTTGGGGTGCAGCTTTTGTTGACGCTTTGTTGGGTGAGGGCTGTGACTTCATCATGGGAGGTCCTGGAAGCTCCATTCCTCCAACAGCTCGCTGCATCTGGCAGGTAAGACACAGCCACTCTTTTGTCTAAAACAAAACATTTTGTTAGAAAGATCTTAATGCTTCAAACTACTTCTTAAAGAATATAAATGTCCTGAACCTTTACAGTGGAAAACTCAAAATACTTTTATCTTGCAGTTAAAGAAAGCAAATGTTACTTATGAAATAATTATGGGTATATACATGCATGAATAATATTTTAATTAAACTTGTAAGACATATATCCTGCTTATTCAACAGAGTAAAAAATCCAAGTAACTGTAAAGTTTTTTATCTAAACATCATTGAGAAACTGAATGATTGCTGCATGAATCATTGGCATATTTTAAGACTGGCAGTTGTAATGAGGATAATGTGAATCTACCTCTACATTTAATAAAGAATGAATCCTAACTTTCTCTATATTAAAAAGTATATTTCATGGAAACGTATTTGTTCTTTGTTAAAGTCTTCACAAATTACATTTTAAACCAAAGTAAAGATTGCAATAAATATGAAGGACTCAGTCATCTTACCTCTGATACTTGGGGCATTGGAGTAAATCCACATTGGTTGCAGACAGCGTTCTTGCATTGAGTACAGGTGTTGTAGTTGGGAGGGTCCTTGGAGCCCACATTGAGTCCCACCTTGCAGAGAGGACAGGTGGACTGGCCTGCTTTGGGAGCTGCTTGGGAGGCTGCTGCTGACTTTGGAGGCTCTGATGGGGTCTTGTCCACTTTGGCCTGTTCTGATGGAGGAACCTTGGTCTGCTGGGGTTGCTCTGGTTTCTTCTCCTCTGCTTTCTCAGCAGCAGGTGGTTTGGTCTCCTGAGCAGGTTGCATCTTAGGAGAGGCCTGAGCTGCAGCAGGGACCTTGGGGGAAGCTGGAGGTGTGGGGCGAGGCTCATCCTGAACAGCTGAGGTGATCAAAGTGGAGGCAGAGCTGAAGATGGAGGAGCCAAAGCCAAACATCTTCCCAGAAACAGACTCTGCAGGCTGTGATGCAGCAGGCTGAGATTTAGCACCACCAAAGCCAAAGAAACCCCCTGACTCCTGCTGGGCTGCATTACTCTGCTTACGCCCTGGTTGGCTGGTCTGGTCTGGTGGTTTCTGAGGCCCAGATGTTCTTCTGTTGTCCTGTGGTGATTTTGGAACAGGGGCTGCACTGCCTTGTTTATGAGACTCTAAACCTTTACCAGCCTCAGCCTTGGGTGGCTGGACTGCTGGAGAAGATGGCTTTCTCTGGGGAGACCCTGGAGTTGAAGGAGACTTTTGGGGTGCAGCTTTTGTTGACGCTTTGTTGGGTGAGGGCTGTGACTTCACCATGGGAGGTCCTGGAAGCTCCATTCCTCCAACAGCTCGCTGCATCTGGCAGGTAAGACACAGCCACTCTTTTGTCTAAAACAAAACATTTTGTTAGAAAGATCTTAATGCTTCAAACTACTTCTTAAAGAATATAAATGTCCTGAACCTTTACAGTGGAAAACTCAAAATACTTTTATCTTGCAGTTAAAGAAAGCAAATGTTACTTATGAAATAATTATGGGTATATACATGCATGAATAATATTTTAATTAAACTTGTAAGACATATATCCTGCTTATTCAACAGAGTAAAAAATCCAAGTAACTGTAAAGTTTTTTATCTAAACATCATTGAGAAACTGAATGATTGCTGCATGAATCATTGGCATATTTTAAGACTGACAGTTGTAATGAGGATAATGTGAATCTACCTCTACATTTAATAAAGAATGAATCCTAACTTTCTCTATATTAAAAAGTATATTTCATGGAAACGTATTTGTTCTTTGTTAAAGTCTTCACAAATTACATTTTAAACCAAAGTAAAGATTGCAATAAATATGAAGGACTCAGTCTTCTTACCTCTGATACTTGGGGCATTGGAGTAAATCCACATTGGTTGCAGACAGCATTCTTGCATTGAGTACAGGTGTTGTAGTTGGGAGGGTCCTTGGAGCCCACATTGAGTCCCACCTGCAGAGAGGACAGGTGGACTGGCCTGCTTTGGGAGCTGCTTGGGAGGCTGCTGCTGACTTTGGAGGCTCTGATGGGGTCTTGTCCACTTTGGCCTGTTCTGATGGAGGAACCTTGGTCTGCTGGGGTTGCTCTGGTTTCTTCTCCTCTGCTTTCTCAGCAGCAGGTGGTTTGGTCTCCTGAGCAGGTTGCATCTTAGGAGAGGCCTGAGCTGCAGCAGGCACCTTGGGGGAAGCTGGAGGTGTGGGGCGAGGCTCATCCTGAACAGCTGAGGTGATCAAAGTGGAGGCAGAGCTGAAGATGGAGGAGCCCAAGCCAAACATCTTCCCAGAAACAGACTCTGCAGGCTGTGATGCAGCAGGCTGAGATTTAGCACCACCAAAGCCAAAGAAACCCCCTGACTCCTGCTGGGCTGCATTACTCTGCTTACGCCCTGGTTGGCTGGTCTGGTCTGGTGGTTTCTGAGGCCCAGATGTTCTTCTGTTGTCCTGTGGTGATTTTGGAACAGGGGCTGCACTGCCTTGTTTATGAGACTCTAAACCTTTACCAGCCTCAACCTTGGGTTGCTGGACTGCTGGAGTAGATGGCTTTCTGTGGGGAGATCCTGGAGTTGGCACTGCCTTCTCTTCTACTGTATTTGAAGTTGTTTCTGTCTTTTGAGGCCTGACTGCTGTTGAAACTTTGTTGGACAAAGGTTGGGGCTTCATCATGGGGGTTCCTGGAGGCTCAATTGCTCCAACAGCTCGCTGTGTTTGGCATGTAAGACAAAGCCACTCCATTATCTGAAACAATAAAACAGATTATGGAGCCGTCATGAAATCTTTACATAATCAAATAATCTTTTTAAAACTAAATGTACCGTGATAAACATTGATCATTTTACCGTATAACTTACCTGTGTTTCATGAGGTATGGGGTTAAATCCCATTGTTGGCAGACAGTTTTTTGCCTTGAGTGCAGGTGTTGTAGTTGGGAGGGTCCTTGGAGCCCACATTGAGTCCCACCTTGCAGAGAGGACAGGTTGACTGGCCTGCTTTGGGAGCTGCTTGGGAGGCTGCTGCTGACTTTGGAGGCTCTGATGGGGTCTTGTCCACTTTGGCCTGTTCTGATGGAGGAACCTTGGTCTGCTGGGGTTGCTCTGGTTTCTTCTCCTCTGCTTTCTCAGTAGCAGGTGGTTTGGTGTCCTTGGCAGGTGGCATCTTAGGAGAGGCCTGAGCTGCAGCAGGCACCTTGGGGGAAGCTGGAGGTGTAGGGCGAGGCTCATCCTGAACAGCTGAGGTGATCAAAGTGGAGGCAGAACTGAAGATAGAGGAGCCAAAGCCAAACATCTTCCCAGAAACAGACTCTGCAGGCTGTGATGCAGCAGGTTGAGATTTAGCACCACCAAAGCCAAAGAAGCCCCCTGACTCCTGCTGGGCTGCATTACTCTGCTTACGCCCTGGTTGGCTGGTCTGGTCTTGTGGTTTCTGAGGCCCAGATGTTCTTCTGTTGTCCTGTGGTGATTTTGGAACAGGGGCTGGACTGCCTTGTTTCTGAGACTCTAAACCTTTACCAGCCTCAGCCTTGGGTGGCTGGACTGCTGGAGAAGATGGCTTTCTCTGGGGAGACCCTGGAGTTGAAGGAGACTTTTGGGGTGCTATTGCAGTTGGTACTCTGTTGGGTGACAGTTGGGGATTGACCATGGCTGATCCAGGGGATTCCAAACTTCCAACACTTCGTTTTACTTGGCATGTAAGACACAGCCACTCCTGCATCTGAAATGATACAATAATTTAATAGTTGATTACTATAATTTGCATAAAAGAAAAATAGATAATCATTTTTGAATGTATAAATTACATCACACAATCTCAAATTGGTGTGGTAAAATTATGTAGAATTTACAGCTTCATCACAGCATTTTTTTCAAATAGAATTTTAAAAATGCAAGACAACTACAGCTGAGTTTTTAATTGTTTTCTATTTCATCTTAAGTCACACTCTTTGCACTGATACTTGGAATGTTTTATGATTAGAAAAGAAATCGTTGCTGAAAATTTAAACAAACAGGTCGGAAAATGGTGGGAGGATTTATTGAACATTGCAATTACATATTTGAGAATAATTAATGAAACATTTAAAACATACTGACTGTAATTTATATAAGAGTTAAAATAATTTTGTTGCTGCGTTAGGTTTTTCAATTATAGATCTAATTATGAAAATATCTATTGACAAAATCCTGTAAGATGTAACTTTTCTGTTGTTTGACAACATTGAAGACAACAAATAGTAATGAATTGTAGTAGAATTTTCTGATTGAAACTGAGGCTTATTGATAGAAACGAATACACCTTTCTCATTGGTCTTACCATTTTTTCATGAGGCATTGGGTTGAATCCACATTGGTTGCAGACAGTGTTCTTGCATTGAGTACAGGTGTTGTAGTTGGGACGGTCCTTGGAGCCCACATTGAGTCCCACCTTGCAGAGAGGACAGGTGGACTGGCCTGCTTGCGGAGCTGCTTGGGAGGCTGCTGCTGACTTTGGAGGCTCTGATGGGGTCTTGTCCACTTTGGCCTGTTCTGATGGAGGAACCTTGGTCTGCTGGGGTTGCTCTGGTTTCTTCTCAGCAGCAGGTGGTTTGGTCTCCTTGGCAGGTGGCATCTTAGGAGAGGCCTGAGCTGCAGCAGGCACCTTGGGGGAAGCTGGAGGTGTGGGGCGAGGCTCATCCTGAACAGCTGAGGTGATCAAAGTGGAGGCAGAGCTGAAGATGGAGGAGCCAAAGCCAAACATCTTCCCAGAAACAGACTCTGCAGGCTGTGATGCAGCAGGCTGAGATTTAGCACCACCAAAGCCAAAGAAGCCCCCTGACTCCTGCTGGGCTGCATTACTCTGCTTACGCCCTGGTTGGCTGGTCTGGTCTTGTGGTTTCTGAGGCCCAGATGTTCTTCTGTTGTCCTGTGGTGATTTTGGAATAGGGACTGGACTGCCTTGTTTCTGAGACTCTAAACCTTTACCAGCCTCAGCCTTGGGTGGCTGGACTGCTGGAGAAGATGGCTTTCTCTGGGGAGACCCTGGAGTTGAAGGAGACTTTTGGGGTGCAGCTTTTGTTGACGCTTTGTTGGGTGAGGGCTGTGACTTCATCATGGGGTGTCCTGGGGGGTCCGTACCTCCGATAGCTCGCTGTGTCTGGCATGTAAGACACAGCCACTCATTTGCCTACAAAGATTAAAGCAGTGTTTTGTCATGTTGAAATTTAATATAACTGGTTCAGTTGAGCACACAGTTCTACATGAATTGTGAGATTGTATCTGAATATTAATAATGTTTTTATCTTCTCTTTCATTCAGGTAAATGTGTTATGTTCCAAGAATCTTTAAAAATGCATTTTTGTCTTAAATCAATTCAAATTCAGAAAGCCTTTAAGTGTGATAGCGCATTGTCTTTTCCGTCATGGTTCATGCTCTCTTACCTGTGTTTCATGAGGCATTGGGTTAAATCCACATTGGTTGCAGACAGTGTTCTTGCATTGAGTACAAGTGCTGTAGTTTGGAGGGTCCTTGGAGCCCACATTGAGTCCCACCTTGCAGAGGGGACAGGTGGACTGGCCTGCTTGGGGAGCTGGTTGAGAGGCTGCTGCTGACTTTGGAGGCTCTGATGGGGTCTTGTCCACTTTGGCCTGTTCTGATGGAGGAACCTTGGTCTGCTGTGGTTGCTCTGGTTTCTTCTCAGCAGCAGGTGGTTTTGTCTCCTTGGCAGGTGGCATCTTAGGAGAGGCCTGAGCTGCAGCAGGTACCTTGGGGGAAGCTGGAGGTGTGGGGCGAGGCTCATCCTGAACAGCTGAGGTGATCAAAGTGGAGGCAGAGCTGAAGATGGAGGAGCCAAAGCCAAACATCTTCCCAGAAACAGACTCTGCAGGCTGTGATGCAGCAGGCTGAGATTTAGCACCACCAAAGCCAAAGAAGCCCCCTGACTCCTGCTGGGCTGCATTACTCTGCTTACGCCCTGGTTGGCTGGTCTGGTCTTGTGGTTTCTGAGGCCCAGATGTTCTTCTGTTGTCCTGTGGTGATTTTGGAACAGGGGCTGGACTGCCTTGTTTCTGAGACTCTAAACCTTTAGCAGCCTCCGCCTTGTGTGGTTGGACTGCTGGAGAAGATGGCTTTCTCTGGGGAGATCCTGGAGTTGAAATGTCCTTATTCTGAGTCCCGGCAGAAGTTGATGCCTTGTTGGGTGAGGGCTGTGGCTTCATCTTGGTGGGTCCTGCGGGCTCCATCCCATCAACAGCTCGCTGCATCTGGCAGGTGAGACACAGCCACTCCTTTACCTGAAAACAAGAGAAGATATCTCAAGTTTAAATGACATGATCATTTGTTCCAATTTAACACTCCTTAATAGTCCAATATTAATATATAACATGAATGACCAATATTGCATATTGAAAAGATCATTTTCAAGTATATTATCAATACAATATCAGATTCCCATCTGCAGGTTTTGCCTCCGGGGAAAGGTACAATTGATTCAATTTAGCCCTGCAAGATTGCGGTTTCAATTATTAGTTCTATATATTGGTGCTTTTCGCTCAGACAGTAAATGTCATTGCTTAAGGCTTTTTTCTTTAGATTGAGTCTCTGGTAATGTTGGTTCATTACAGCAGGCAATCCCTACCGTGTTGTCATTAAGTTTCTTCAATTAACAGACATTCACAACCTCACATAAGAGACTGAACAACACTGCCCTGGCATGCGGTTTAGCTTTCCTAATGGCTTGTCCAAAGCACTTAAAAGTATTACAGTAAAATGACCCATAACAACCAAGTCACCTTCAAGTCCCCAAAAATGCTTTTAAGGCCATTTTCTTTGCTAACATGTTACTGATTCTGTTCAACCAACCAAGAAGGAAGGTTGCTAATCGGATGCACAGGAAACATTTAGACTCTAACATCACATCTTATTTCACATGAGAAATTACCTCTACATGGAAATGCAGATTGTAAAGATTCCAATTGCATCTGTGATATCACGGCACTCATTTTTCTACATCCAGTAAGGGAATACAGCTGTTAGACGGCTTGTTAAGTATAAGGAGATATGCTGTTGCAAAATGTATGCTCTTATCACAGGAAACATGTAGCAATGATTTTTAGATTCAATGCAGAAAAATAGTCCTCTGAATAACTGTGACGTTCCCACACTCATCGCCTCTGCTAAGGAGCATAGCATGAGATATCTCGCTCCCATCTCTGTGGATTACCAGTTGAGGCCATCAGCTGAGCACAGAGGCATCACATAAGATCATGTAGCATTAGACTGTTCTTGCCAATCTATTCTACAAACAGCCAGCATTGAATTACAGAGTCAAGTGTCACGTTCTTTTGTGCGGTAGATAACCTAGAAGATGGAGAATCTATTTAGAGTGCCACCCAACATGGTGTTCCCTACCAGATGATCCCCTAAGAGGGAATCTACCAATGGATATGTTAACTGTTTTAACCAGCTGTTATTGTTCACTACCATGGCTGCACAGTCAGGCCGTCAGCTTTGAGCATTACATAGTGAGCATCTCTCCAGCCAAGCAAGCACGTGACAAAACAGTAGGGGCAGGATGCAATCAAAACTAGAAATGACAGCACACATTGTTGTCATGTAAATCAGACATTACCTCTAGGGTTAGGAGTTTGGATGAGGACAGGTCTTGTTGTAATTCCCCCAGATCATTAAATTATCATACTGTCCATTACTTAACCACAATCTTCCACAGTATGCACCATCTGTTTAAGTTCAAAGCATTTTCTGTGTCGATCAATGGATGGGAATGGATTACCCCTTGACAACAAGCCATGATCAGTTCTAAGAATCCATAGACCAATAATGTAAATACTTATCATATAGTTATATAATTTTCCTATCCTAAATTTTAAAACTGCCTGTAGTTAGTGTTAATGTCTATGATGTCTATTCCTATGATACAGTAAAAGATTAACATGCCGAAACACGCAAATATACAGAGATTCCTGGCACTGTAGTTACATTAAAATCACACTGTATAAATGCTTACCTCAGTATTTGGCATGGGGTTAAATCCACATTGGTTGCAGACAGCGTTCTTGCATTGAGTGCAGGTGTTGTAGTTGGGAGGGTCCTTGGAGCCCACATTGAGTCCCACCTTACAGAGGGGACAGGTTGACTGGCCTGCTTTGGGAGCTGCTTGGGAGGCTGCTGCTGACTTTGGAGGCTCTGATGGGGTCTTGTCCACTTTGGCCTGTTCTGATGGAGGAACCTTGGTCTGCTGGGGTTGCTCTGGTTTCTTCTCAGCAGCAGGTGGTTTGGTCTCCTTGGCAGGTGGCATCTTAGGAGAGGCCTGAGCTGCAGCAGGCACCTTGGGGGAAGCTGGAGGTGTGGGGCGAGGCTCATCCTGAACAGCTGAGGTGATCAAAGTGGAGGCAGAACTAAAGATGGAGGACCCAAAGCCAAACATCTTCCCAGAAACAGACTCTGCAGGTTGTGATGCAGCAGGCTGAGATTTAGCACCACCAAAGCCAAAGAAACCCCCAGACTCCTGCTTGGTGGGCGGGGCTTGTGTTGGAGCAGCCTTTGCAGGAGAGGTCCCACCTTTAGGGAGCTGTTGCTGAGGTTTCCCAAGATCCCTTTGTGTGGATGGGGAGGCATTTCCTGATTTCTGGCCTTGCTGGCTGGTCTGGTCTGGTGGTCCCGATGTTCTCCGGTTCTCCTGTGGTGTTTTCTGTGTGGGAACAGGGCTAACTGGTGTCTGAGTAGGTGCCTGTGTAGCAGCTCCAACTGGCCCTTTCTTCTGAGGTGTGGCAGAAGTTGATGCTTTGTTGGGTGAGGGTTGTGGCTTCACCATGGGGGGTGCTGATGGCTCCATCCCTCCAACAGCTCGCTGCATCTGGCAGGTTAGACACAGCCACTCCTTTGCCTGGAGCACAAATATTTGTTTTACCATGCAATCAAATACAAACAGTCCATGTTGGTAAGTTTAGAAAGTAAAAGCAAATCGGTGTAAAACTATGTATAAATGTTATTTGGAGGCAGGCAGAATCACAATATATAAAACATATTTACAATCACTATTTTTTCTCATTCTGTTTTTTCTTTACGAAAACTGACAAACAATTGTTTAATTCAGTTACAAAATAAATACATCATGCTAAATTAACTGTCACTAAATAAGATTACTGTATTTAAGCAGACTGCTAAGGAGGTCATAATCGTTAAACTGACAAATTAGACTGCGTCTATGAATAAATAAGGTCCACATTTCCACTGTTTATTTGCACTGCAGATCTACTTACGCCAGAGTCAGGAGGACTGAAGCCACACAAACTGCAAACCTCTGTCTTGCACTGGGTGCAGGTATTATGGTTCGGTGGCTCCTTGGTGTTGATATTGAGTTCTGTGGTTTTACACACTGGACAGATGGGTTTTCCCCCAATAGAACCAGATTTTTTAGGTCCAGTCTGGGCCTGGCCAGCCGGGCGAGTAACAGGCCCTTTTGCACTTTGTGGCAGAGGCCCTGATTTGCCAGGAGCCTGTTGCTGTGGTGTAGTCCTGGGGGAACCTGGTTGTTGAGGTCCAGCCTTAGGGGACCCTTGCGACTGGGCACTGATGTTAGGAGACCCTTGTTGTAGGGGTCCTGTCTTAGGGGCCGCATGCTGTTGTCCCTTGGCAGTTTGTGATTGTGGCCCAGATTTTGGGGGAGGTTGTTGAGCTCCAACTTTGGGTGAGCCCTGTTGAGTTCCTCCAGTTTTGGAGGGTGTTTGCTGCAGTCCTACTGCAACAGGCTTGTCTGACAATGTCCCAACCTTAGAAGGAGCTGCCTGTCCACTGGCTTTGTTACCTGGCAAACCAGCCTGTCCATTTCCCTGCAACTGGTGTCCTCCCTGCTTTGGAAGTCCCTGGCCCTGTTTCGGAGGTTCATGAGGCTGTTTGGGGTTTTTCCCAGGGCCAGATACCTGCTGCTGCCCCGCTGGTGGCTTGCCAGACTGCTGAGGGGCCGCTTTCTGTTTTTGATCCCCGTCATCCCCGAACAGGCCAATCTTGTTGACAGTGGAGGACACAGCACTAAGGGGGTTAGCCCCACTCAAGAAGTTAGAGAACATGGCGGGGTCTTCCTCGTCCTCCTCCTCGTCCTCGTCCTCCTCCTGGCTGGAGTCTACGGTGCCGTCTGAGTCAGAGCAGGAGCTGTCTCCACTCTTTCCTCGCTGTCTTGCAGGGCCCTGAGGGGGGGCTGGGGCTGAGGCAGGGGAGAGGGCATCTACTGCCCCACTGCTGCTGCTGCTGCTGCTGCTCCCTGGGCTCTCCTCTGGCTCTGCATCTACATCAGACTTCCTGCTCGGGCAGGACGACAACAGGGTGCAATGGAGGAAGGTTCAATGAGAGAGGGATGAGGAGAGGAGGGAGGGGACGTGAAAGAGAGGTAGAAAGAAAGATACATTAAGCTGCGAGTAAAAGAGCACTGAGCATTGTTACGCAGCTAATATCATCTGATTAGATATGCTGCCCTGGGCACGCAATGGAAAACAAATAAACACACCACACAGTGTACTGGAAAGTAATGAGAACAGAGAAAGCAGAATGTCACTAGCTAATAACAGTGAGGCTGTCGCTATCGTCCAACATGACACATTAGTCTCTTTCGGTTCTATGCGCTCACAAGGCTAAATTTTGAACAGAAATATGTATAAATTATTGTTTTGTATCGTTAAACCACACTGTTGGTATTAAGTTGTAGAACAATGCCACTTGACTAGATTCATTGCTTTCATTATCGCTATTAACTATTTTCAACCCACCATTTGTGATTGACTGCAATAGCTTCTCACTTTCCGGGATTTGATACAAATAGCCTGCTCTAAATCAAAACAATATTGATCGTCGATGTGTCAGTTTATACGGATTACTACTCGCACATGTATGGTCGCCTTTATTGAAGAAGGCAAATAATGATTCTGTCTCGGTTTGATTTACTTCGTTTACAAGAATTATTTCAGCACCGTGGACAGCAGCACAGAGCTGCACCATTGATTACGAGTTTGTATACTTCATCAAGCCAATAAACGGGATCCTTTTAGTCATAATTGAAATACGAAATTGGTCATAGTGCTAAAGAACTAAAAGTACAGCTCAGATTTTCCGATTCTAAGGTCGATAAAACCACAACCACCACTAAATAATCCATCAGAAACCACGTAAAACCATCGACAAACTAAAGGTACTCACTGAAAATAGACATTGGTGGTAGATGTGAAACCAGAGTACGGTATCCCGTAGAAATCCAAGTCTATCTGGCGCTTAATGGATAAACCGCTGGCACATCCGGGCAGAATAAGTCAAGCATGAGAAGTGACCGTTGATACGGAATTACCTTTTATGACATTCACACGGAATGAACATATGACTTGTCACGAATTTGACTTGGAAGACAAGTAAAACCTGAATGTGAAAACTGACTGAAAATATTAGCTACATAATTTATCAAGATTGTCGAGGGTCAAGCAGCTGTGTGTCGGGACTGTGGAGGCTGCATTCCTTGCCTGGTCGTGATCAAGCGTCTGTCGGCGAGACAGACAAAATAGGCTACTACTTCAAACTACAAAACGCAAACCTTAGTGAAGGCGAAAAGAGAGATATGATGGTTAAAACCGACAGATGACCGTGGACCTACATGTTGAAACCGTTCTCTGTTGTTTCCATGCGCCCTTGACACATTAAAAAATAATTTACGTGCAACTCTTTCACCAAATGGGTTCAAACCACATCTATCTCTGCAGACACCGATACTGAGTCCCCGCTATCATAGAAGCCCAGATATTATAATCCTCTCGGATTTGTCCTCCGCCCGTATCCCTCACTACAACCAAGCATCCGACCCTTCCTGGTCAAAATGTCAAACAGATGTGCTAAATAAAGGTTTTGGAATAAACTCGCAAATTCTACCTTTTCGGTTGCTGCCATGGTAGAAATGTCTCCCCATTTCATGCAACCCTTGTCCGGTATTCCCTGTCAGTGTCTGCGGTCTGATTGCCACGGGATGGAGGGCACGGATCCGAGCGAGCCAACAGCATCCACTCCTCCTCCCTCGCCACTGCGCAAGCGCCGTCACTTGACAGATGATCACGATGCATCACGTAGGAAAATTGAAATTAAAGAGACAAGGCGATTTATTCCCGTCCAGTCACGTGTTCTCATATCAATACACACTAAAATGTATTAGTGTGTCACAATGGTCTTTTTTCTGATTTAATGTGAGACTTAACATCAGTAGCTGTGTATTATGTAACCTTAACCTTGATGGTAAACAGCACAGCTCTTTATTCACGTACTATTTTGTCTCCCTGCCCTGCATAGTTCCATCCTATCTCTCTCTCTATCTCCCTGAACAGAAATGCCAGTGCTTATTTTGTGTTATTGCAGGTCACTCCTCAAAGTGCTGTGATCATTCAACTATCTTGCTTGTGAATGAACTATCATTGGCCTTGTCTCACTAGCTCTCAGATAAATCTTAGCGACACTGGGACAGCCTCTCAGGTCATGAGGCTGGAAATGAAACCGGAACCGAATCTGAGGCTCTTCGACCCGTCTCTAGTTTGCATGTGTTGGTGTCAGAGAGAGAGAAATAGAGAGAACGCGAAAGCAAGGTTCTGTTTGCCATCCCACAAACTAATTGCAGTGGAGAACAGAAATACTTCTGTACGGCATCAGTAAGACGTTGACTTAGTCGTGTGATGGAACTGTTGGGAGAAGAGAACGACCGGTGAGACATCCGCGTCTGACTCGTCTCTCCATGTGACAGACCACTGTCATCAGGCCTGACTAATCCATCCTGACAGTCCTGGCAGCTGGAACAGGCGCTCTCTCCCAGGTGTCTCTGCCGTGTCTAGCATGGCTCCCACAAGCCTCCTCATCTCAGAATCCAGCCTATGGATGTATTCACTGGAGAGGCACTGACCTAGTAATAAAACAGCAAGATGACCCCAAAAGGCACTATTTGGGACTCTGCCCCTGGGCAAGGGTGCACTGTACAGTAAGTGGGAGAAAGTCACCAGTATATGGGAGTCTAGTCTATGCGTGGGTGCCAGGAGCAATAGAAAGAGAGTACCCACAGGCCTGCAACATTACAAATAGTCCAGCTTCAGCATGTCTCGCCGGTCCAGACTGCTTCCTCCTCCAAGGCTCCAGCCAGGGTTGGCCCTGCTCCCAGTTCAGTTTTACCATCGTTGAGCAGATATGATCTGAGGAGACAATCTTGGTAGGTGTCTCCTCCTCTGTGTCTTCTGGATAAAGAAAGTCTCTTTCCATCTCTCGCCATCTCTTTCTCTGACGGCATTGTTACAGTAAAGGGACTGCGTTCTGCTGAAATCAACCCATTTTTGACTTTAACATCTAAAGGATCACTTAGAAAACTCCCCGTCGTTTGAAACACTATTCAAACGTTTGCATCTTTTTGCAGCCTGGCATTATACAGCATCAGCTGACCAGTGGCAGTACATTCTTTGAAAGGCATCCACATGCTATCATATCATTAAATGTGCTGCAGTGGCCTAATGTTGTGTTGACGGAACACAAATGAGCGACGTAAACGCCCGCATCACGTGATAGGGGACGACGCTGAAGAGAAGGGTGGTTAGAAGTGTGCCTCTGGCGGTGGGGATTGCAGCAGGATGTGGAGGCACCGTAAACAAATCTCCAGAAGTAGCAGAGTGGCGTTGGGGGCAGGGAGTCCCAGCCACCGATGAAGTGTGAAGAGCAAACCGAGGTGCTAAGGGTCTGACCAGCCCTCAGCCATTATAGACCACTCATCTGCAGGGAGGAAGATAATAATTCACCACCACAGACTAAATCAGCGGGGAACAGGATTTATCAGGATTTCGCTGGCACACACACACTCACGCACACACACGCTTGCTCCTCGTTCGACGTGATGGGGTGTGTGTGGGAGGGGAGCGTTTGGTGAGTGGGCGCGCGGATAAGTTGCGTCATGTGTGATGTGAGACTAGCAGAATGCTGGGGTCTCTCTGTCCTGGGAGGAAGTGGATATGGCTTGCCCGCACACACACACACACACACACACACACACACACACACACACACACACACACACACACACACACAGGCGAACACCGGGACAAATGCCATTTGGAGAACCAGACAAGAGCTTTGTTGGAGAAACACAAAGATGAAACACTTTCGTTAGGATTAAAACCTAAATACCAAATGTCTTCACGTTCATAGGGTCTAAATGTCACATTCTACAGAAAAGAAAATCCAAAGGCCACCTTACAGTCCTCGTGTGCCAACATTTGGTTTGTGAAGTACTACCAGATACTGAACAACACAGACATGAATGGTGCTGATCCGTTGAACCTGCAACACCAGCTGTCACTAGTATGACCACCTTGGATGGCTGTGAACGGTTGCTCCTCCAATACGGTTTAGTATGTGCATTACTCAGCCTTGAAAGACAGACAGAAGGACTTACGGAACACCTTGAGTTCAATTCGAATGCTCCCTTGACTCTCTCTTGACTCACCCTCATTACCTCCCCCCTGTTGCCATTTGACACATGCCACCCTGTGTGTAGAGACACGAGGCCATGTCCCCTCTGACAAGCCACCGCAACGCTGCTTCATGACAACCCTCTCCTGAGCCGTGCCTCGTCGCTCGCTCGAGCACACACGCAAGACATTTGTAGACTGCATTTGTATTCTTCCAGCACTGTTCACTCCATCCACCCCCTCCTTTTCCTGACTCTGTCTCCTTCTCTCTCAGTCTCTCTCCGTGAACCCTGACGAACCACCATGTCCTCAGATGTAGGCTTTGCAGCACACTCTCCACATTTTAATTAAACCAGTATGCCAAGGATAAAGCTATTCTTTACCAGTGGCATTGCTCAATCACCTGCAACTTCAAGTTGCCAAAACACGACACTGAACAACAGTACACCTGAAATCCCCACTCTGAAACAGAGCTATTCAACAACACAGGGTAACGTTCCAGACACAGGAACAGGACAGAGATGAGCTACCCACCTCTGGTGTTTGCTCTTCAGGAAGGCAAAGCAGTTTTTGCCCGGCATGTCGGTCCCTGTGTTGGAACGGAGGGGTGCTGTGGCCTGCATCGAGGTGTGCTGCTATCCTTTCTGGGTCTTTAGGTCTCTGTGTCTCGAAGCTGCACAGGGTCAGTGTGTAATCTATACAGTAACCTGATCACTCACACTATGCCAGCGTCATTAAATTTACATATCTTCCCGAGGAGGGGAAAATATGGACCCACATTTGAATTGTGGAGATTAACACTGAGTGGACAAGAGGCAAGAGGGTTGCAAAGGACACTTACATATTTTGGCCATAACAATATATATTGTCTTACTCTATAAATTAATTGCATTGAAATATACATATACTTGTGTACATATACAATATATATAAGACACCATGTATATAACTGCGCGACAGTTTTTTAATATTCAGTGATTACAATTGATGGAAACCAACCACACATTTGTGACTGGTTGGGGTACAGTATGCAGAAATAGTACATATATATATATATATATATATGTATATAATTTTTTACACAAGATCAAAATAATCTACTGCAACAAAATTGTTCAGGTTCTCGCAAGCGATTGTGTATGTGAAAATCTTAGAGATGAAAAAGCAAATGTAAGACATTCAGTAAGACAGGTTATTGGGGTCGTGTTAAAACAGCAGAGAAATCAGGGTGAAAGCACACGAGGAACCTTTGTGTAATTCTTTGTTGTTTTGACCCACTGTACACGTACACAGACACACTCTTTTATTTATCTAGGGGTCGACTGAGGTGAACATCTTTTTTTGAGAAAATGAGCCTGAGCTAATTACTCTCAGGTTGAAAAATCGAATTATTATTAGCGTTCACATTGAAAATGGGTCCCACAGAGCAGAACGCTATACAATCAAAGTGCACAGTAGGCATGTTGACATTTCCGATAGCTGTCACTTCCTTGTCATGTATTGCCCCTAGGCTGTTCCTTGCTCCTATTCTTATATTCTTCACATGTAATGCTTGATGGGCTGAAACAATGTAGCTGTCCTTGTGGGAAGGAAGGTTTGCGTGTGTGTGTGTTTGTGTGTGTGTGTCTGTGAGGGAGGGCTAGGGGTTGTGGTAACCCTATTGAATAATTTGTTCACATGCATGTCTAAGCCGTGATGGATGGCTTTGGTTACCATTCCATGCCACCTCTGCATAGCTAGGAAGGGGCTGCCCAATGTTGTTTTTCGCCCTGGCATTCCTCCTCCTTCATACCAGGAGACAGTGGTCTCATATGTCACACCAAACGTCCGTTGTCCTGACCAGTGACCAATGCTAGCTGTAGCTTGGTACTAAAAATAAACTTAAAGGAGCAGCATCCTAGAAGGCCTGATCACATAGTAGTCAACAGCTTAATTGCCCTGGTTTTCTAGCCCCAAGTATCGTGTCTCACAAAACAGCCTCACAGGGAAAATGGTTTGTTGACAATGTAGCCTAGCTTTTAACAGCCCTTTAAAATGCATTTAATAATGCCACCATGTCTCTTCCTACCACATTCTCTTATCCTCCTCCTCCAGCCTCCCTCTGCCTCCCCCTGCCTCCCCTGCCTGCCCGGCTTCCCCCTGCCTCCACCCTCCTCCACCTTCCTCCCCCTGCCTCCTCTGTCCTCCCCAGCTTCATCTCTCTTTTCAAGGATGAATCCTGGGATAATGCGGTTCACGCCCCCTAATCTCCTCCTGCCTCCACGAGCGAATCAGGAGCTGGAAGGAAATCGGTGTTGATCTCTGGTCAGGCAGGCGTAGTAGGAGAGGAGAAGAATAAAAGAGAGAGAGGGGAGAAAAAAAACCCAACCACTACATCCATGAGCAAGCTCAACTACGGATGAGAGGAGGAGGGATGGGGGAGGAGAGAACAGAGGAGGCCGTGTTGGCAACTGCTGATGACATGTGCTAAGGAGGAGAGAGGAGGAGGACTGAAATGTGACTACACAGTTCGACTAATTTGACCGCAGCTGGCGCTGCACCAGTAGAACCGTTCCAATCAGTAGTAACAGTGGAAGATAAAAGAACTACGGTATTCTACCCAACACCCCAAGATACCTTGGACCTCCCAACACCCACAATAATGAACATGCTAACTGTTTATTCCAGGCAATTGATCCCAATAATAGCTTGGTCCGTTGAGGATTCACGGTGGTGGTTTCCACCAGGTTTCACCAACGCTCTCTGGTGTTTTTTTCCTGAGTGTGTTTGCGGTGTCTGGTGCAGCGAGCTGTTGTCTGTGGCCTAGCCTGCTCGTGAGCAGCTGTAGATCAGATGGACGAGAGGTGGCTGCAGGGAGAAGTGTCGTGGTGCGGTGGGGAGGTCTAGACACCAGGCTGTATATAATTGAACAGGTGTAAAAGAAGATGCGGGTTTTAGAGTATCCCAGTGGTTTGGCCTGTCAGTGTACAGTATCAGAGGGTGAGATGTTGGACTGAATCAAGTTCAAGATGCGAGACTGGATGTACTTTCTCCGGGAACATGCAGGTCAAAAAGAGGAAGAGTGTGTGTGTGGTGTGTGTTTGTGATGTGCACACACGGGACATTATGTGCTATTTGAGCATTATTATTTGCAAATGATCCTATCATATTGCAGAGAATACACATTCATAATAGAATGATTGTGAGTCCTTGGCTGTAGTCTGAGGAGGTACTAATGAGTGTGAGTGTGAGTGTGTGCTGTAGGTGCAGGTGTGTGTGGATATGTACAAGCGTGTGTCTGTGAGTGTGTGCAGCTGCACTAGCCCAATTACTCTGTGAGTAGGGGGCATGGAGTAAAGAACGGCATCACTTTCTGGTGTGGCTTTCAGCTTCGAATTTTGATATCATTGTCACCTGGTCTCACCGGCTCTCAGAACATGCGGCAGAACATGCCTTCTTCTTCTTTCTTTTTCTTTCTTTCTTTCTTTTTTCTCTTTCTGTCTTTCTTTTTTTCTATCTTCCGTTCTCTTTCTTTCTTTCTGTCTTTCTTTCTTTCTCTCTCTATGTCTTTCTCTCTCTCTCTCTCTCTCTCTCTCCCTCTCTCTCTCTCTCTCTCTCTCTCTCTCTCTCTCGCTATCTTCGTCTTGTTGCCTTGAGTGCGTGTTTGTCTATATGCATATCGTGTATGTGCTTGTACAGTATGCACGTACTGTACTCTTCCTGTTTAGGAAGAGGAGCCATTCTCTCATTCGCTCATCAAATATTCACCAGCAACCACAGCCTCCCAGCTGCCACTGCTGCAGTAGCTCTTTCTCTGATACACACAAACACACGCTCAGAGAGAGAGAGAGACGTCGAACACAATCTCTATTTTAGACCACTAACACACCTGCAGCATAAAGGTAAGCTTATTCAAATTAAAACCAATTGATACCACTCAATCATTTTTCCGACTGAAACATTTGAAACCTTAACCCAGCACTCATTAAAGCATCGACACCAGAACCGTATAGGGAACTGCACATGAAATATACGATAATTATTCTGGCCCTCAATATTCAACACATGCCTTATTTAGCCTGCTCCCTGTGGGGTTGTTACTGCATTTATGATTTCCAGGGTTGTATCACTTACTGCCTGCCTCCGGGTACAGGGAGCTTCTAGCATACATGTTTTACAGTCCTGAATCTACGTTCTTATGGTCGTAAACCAAGAGAGACACCACACAAACCTCCAGCCTGTTGCTTGCTTTCATTCCTGGCCGATAGTTTTTGCACCATCGCTGCACCTGAAGCTCCGGGCGAGCCCGCCTCCATGGCGTTGCGTTTGTTGTGCTTTACAACCACGACCAGCTGTTGTGTGTATACAGTGCAAAGGTCGCAGTGATGTAATGTGGAAGATAGAGGGCTGAGGAGACGGATTAGGACAGAGAACAGCTCTCACGGGGACGGAAACACCATGATCACAAAGATTAACCACATGGCTCCAACAACCACCCCCTCACTCTGTCAAATGCAAACACATGCACATTCACACACATTCACACACACACACACACACTCACTTTCAGAAACACATCACTCGCAAAGGCTTGCACGTGGAGAGACTCAAAATGAAAAACCCCTATACGAGAAAGTCCTCTATTACGTACAGTGTGCATTCAGGTCGGCGTAATGAGTGTACTTCCTCATTCCAGTTGATGGATAAGTGGGTGTGGTTAACCCCCAATACGCGTGGGTGAGGGGATGACTCATCGCCTGCGTGTTTGTTGTTCTTCTACACCAGGCATCACTAGTCTCAGTCTCACCAGGCTGAGCCTGAGGCAAGGCTAGGAGGGGAGGCTGCAAGGCTTAGAGGCTGAGAGGCTGAGAGGCTGGGAGGCTGGGATGCGGGGACCGGACAAAGGACGTGAGGTAATTTCAAGTAAAGGGTCCACTGATAGACCCTGAGCAGAAAGACACACAAGGACCCCCACGTCTATCTCTCCCTGACTTGAGTCACTCTTCCGTTCTTTCGCGTCTCTCTCTCACTTTTTCGTTTGTTCTCTTTGTTCTGCCCCACTCCACCTGCTTTACGCTTTCCCTTTCGAATGGCTGCCATCAATAGGCATGAGTCAGAAGATCTACGCGAGGCTGCCTCTTTCTCCTCCTCTCGTTCTGCTCGCCTCCCTCTCTCTCAGGAGTCGTGAGGCATGTGTGCGAGGGGGGGGGGGAGACGTCAGCTAGCCCGATGAATAGTGGCTCATTCTTGCCTCCCCCGTGACACCCACCTCGAGCACTTTCACCCCCTCCTCCTACCCCACGCCTAAAAACACAAGGCACAATGACGCATCGCAAATAAGGACACACTAGCTAGCACGTCACACATTCTCTCTCTCTCTCTCTCTCTCTTGCTCTCTCTCTCTCTCTCTCTGTCTCGCTCTCTCCTACACACCCACAGAGACTGAGGTCGGGATGACCTCTACGGCACGGGGTCACGTTGGTTTGATGGGACTGCTCGAGGAAATCCCACGCCATGGTGACAGCTGTCTCTCCCAGATATCCCCCCACGTGTTGACACAGTGTGTTTAGACTGGAGCGTGTTGGCTCACTGCGAATGTTTTAGAGCGGCTCTGTGTTGCATCTACTTATCGCGTGTGTTTGTTTACCGTCGTGCATGTGCGTCAGGCAGGCGCGGGCCCAGTGAGATCCGAGCCTGGTATTTGCTGTGATCAGATGCGAAAGTCCCTGTCCCCTTGCTGATAAGATGTGTCCCCTGTCCCCCGTCCACACCTCTGAGTTGGGCTTTCACCTTCATTTATCATCCCCGCACTCTGATTACATCCATCAAGATGAGAGGAGCTGTCTGCTCTCTCCTCTCTCCGGTTACCTCGCTCTACACCTCTCTCTCCCTCCTTCCCACCATGCAGCCAAACCAGCGACAAAGAAAGAAAATATTCAGTGCACGAACGTTAACCAGTGGCTTGATAGACCACCCACTGAGCAACAAGTCTGAAATGAAGCTAACATATATGCATGTATATGCATATGTATATATATACTATGATTATATATACTGTATGTGCACCCGTGCATGTGTGTATGTACACAGGTGTCATTTGAACGTATCCCATTCTCTTCCATCATTCGTGATCGCTCATGAAGAATGTGATACAGCATTGGGGCAGACGGACGGACGGAGGGACGGACGGGGGGTATTTACCAGAATCGAACAGCCATTTATTTCTCCAAGTTTTTCATCTATTGTTTGAGGGTTCAGGTGGGAAGGAGGCACAGCAAGAGAGGTGGATGAAAGGATCAAACGTGGTGCCGCCAGGGTGTGTTCCAACTCTGTGTGAGGTGAACCTGCCACCGTACAGATAAGACAAACACACAGCTATCTCTGCTAGCCGCTAGCTTTCATCTACCAGCGACACCTGCGCACACGCAAATACACACAGATGCACGCAGACGCACACGTGCGCACACGTAGATGAGAAACACCAGGACAGGGGGATCCGTTCTGTCTCCAGTTGAGGACCAAACCTGACAGCAACTCTGATCCATGATACTGCAGAGCTGTGCCGAGATTCGCTTACACGTTCCCAGTTTTTATGATGTTGGGGATCATTGACCGCTCATGATTTCCTCTTCTTCTTTAATGGCGTCATAACACCCCTTCCCCCCTCTCTCATGCACACTCTCTTGCACTCTTGATCTAGCTCTCACACTCTTGATCTGCACACCCATACACACAGACACACACACACGCACACAGCATTTTTACGTGTAATAAGATGTTTTGGTGCATTGGCCACAGATGGAAACAGATTGGTAGTGCTGATGGAAAGCCTCCAAGCGAAGAGAAAGCTCTGGAACAGAGCAGAAGGAAACACAATTCTGACCAAAAAAAAGAAAGAAAACTAAGCACAGACGATCAAAAAGATTTCCTCCCGGCTCCAAATGGTGGTCTTTTCCTTCAAACACACGCTGCGCCGCCCCACATTTGTCCAGAACGATGCTGCCCATGTTTAAATGAATGCGAGAAACATCGGCTCCTTGCTCGTTCTCATCGCGGCTGGTGAACCTGAAAGGAAGATCGGCAGCCATTTTGTCACAAGCCACTCAGCCACTTGTTGGAGGCAGCTGCGTTAGTGAGGTTCCACTAGCACATCCCCACCGCTGCTTCCGCGGCCAGGCTCGTAGTGGCACACGCGGAGGAAGGAATGTGTTCAGGTGGGGATTGAAGGGGGGTTCAAAGCTAGTTGCCATGGCAGCCAGTGGATTTGAATCAGAGGTGTGAATTCCACTTTCAGATGCCTCCATATCCCCTCGGGCGCACGTAGGTCCAACTGTACACCTGGTATGAACTCAACACTGTGTCGTTCAGCAGCATTATAGACAAGCCATGCATTGTTGGTGATTCTGCAGCTCTGTTGAGGTAAAGGGGATTATTCTGTTTTAGGATATATGGCTCTGCCTGAGTGTTTCATTACCTCTTGAAATGAGGTTCAGCTGTATGTGAGTGTGTGTGTGTGTGTCTGTGTGCGTTTGTGTGAGTATGTGTAAACGAAAAAGAGACTGTCAAAGTGAGTAATAGAAAAAGTGTTCAATCCAGTGTGTGTGTTTGTGTGTGTGTTTGTACTTGCTGGGCAGTGTGTGTGTATTTGTTTGTGTGTGCTGTTGTTCTCAACATTATTGATGTCAGAATCCTAGAGGTGAGACCAGGGAGAGATGATACATCTTTTTAATGACAGGTATTTGCGAGAGGTGGGAGACAATAGTTCCACTGGTGACTATCCCAGAGGGAGGACAGCAACTTGGCTCAGCAGTTAGCAGATACTTCTACATTCACCTGAGGAACACTGGGGAGGGGTCGGATCCGAACCGCTAAATATGCTACATGGGAGAATAAAGAGAACGACTTCCAATGGACCTCAGCAAATATAACAGCTGTAGCCAAGCGAAACCAAATTAAAGAGATGTATTTTGCTTCCTTGTCAGATTGGGATGCTGTTGTCTTCCTTTAATATTCATGAGGCTGACTCCCCGTTCTAGCCAATGACACGCTCGGGTGGGCTTCGGAGCGTTCCCTCCTTCTTTCCCGGAGAAATGTGGTGCCTTAGATTGGTGTCAAGGAAGGTAATTATGAACTCCATCTGCGGCATCATTAGAGAGAGCGAGAGAGACGGAATGAGAGAGAGAGACAGAGAGACAACCAGAGAGAGAGACCAAGAGTGAGAGGAAAGAGACAGAGTGACAGAGTGAAATGGCAAGGGAGAACGAGAGAGAAAGAGACACAAAGAAAGTGAGAGCGTGCAAGAGAGAGAGAGAGAGAGGAAGATAGATATGAGACACAGAGAGAGACAGAGAAAGAGAGAGAGAGATGAGAGGGGGGAGAGAAAGAGAGAGCAGGGTAGGTTCAAACAGGAATACTAACCAGTCGCCTCTGTCACACTATGAAAGATGAATATAGAGTTGATTCATGTACTAGACTGATCCACACCGTGTGCCCTGCATTCAGAGCTTCTGCAGGTGGCACTTTAATAGTACAAACACTACAGCACATTTATAAAACCACACATGCTGTGATTGATACATACACATTTTTACATAGAATATCAACAATTTATGTCTACTGGATTTGTCAAGTGCCGTCTGTGGACATGGACCTCCAACAGGTAAGTTGTTTGCTGAAGTTTGCCACAAGCGCTCCACAATGACACACAGTGCAGCTCTATGTGGTACTGTGTGTCTTATATTACATCAACAGTTCCACATACAGCTGCATCGTAACGACTAACCCATTTGGAGTCCATGTCCACAGATGACACAAGACAGGTCAGGCTCATTTAGGCTTTTGTACACATTGTCAGCCTTGCAGATTTTTCGACATGAGACAACGTATTTACTTGGCAAACATAGGCATTCTACAGTATGACTATTCTATTGTAACATTTTACTATATGGACCCAGCAAGAGAAACACAGTGTTACAGTTCCAGTTTTAATAGTTGAAATCTAAACAGTTACCAAACACAAGTCAGAAACCTAATACTAAGAAATAATTTAGCTAGTTGTACAGAGGAGAAATGACCACTACATCTACGATTCATGACATGATTCTCAAGCCTTGTCGGTTTAATCTTTGTTCAGAATTGAACAGGTGTCTGTTGGATGTGCCCTGTATGTGTGTGTGTGTGTGTTTTGTAGTCTGGGGGAGCAGAGGCCTATTCTGTCTCTCCAGGTCAGAGTCAATGTCGTTCTTCCACAGTTCATCTTCTCCACGCGCTGAAGGTCAGGTCCTCTACTGAGAGCTAGCACCAGGGGATAGGTCTGCAGAGGAGGGGGGCTGTTGTTGCTCCGAATGCAGGATGGGTAAAACCCTGTTCCTATGTGTTAGTTGGAAATGTTACAGGTGTGTTTTTATGTGTGTGTGTGTGTGCGTGTCTGCTCTGTTTGAAGAGGCAGTTGTAGACCTTTCAGTTGCTGCTAACCCTGAGTGAGTGTGACCTATAGTGTGTGCTGTGCTGTCTCTCAGCCTGCTCCTCTCCTCTCAGGTGTCCAGAGTGTGTCTGGGGGCTCTGTGGGAGGGCTCCCCCCTTGCCCGGGCCTTTTTCTCCCCCCCCGGGGAGGCATACCGCCGCTTGGCTTGCGGAGCCTTGCTCTTCCGGCGTTTCTTGTCAGAGCACCACACCCTCTCACAGTACTCCTCCACTCGCTGGGCGTCTCCATAGCCGATGAGCTGCAGGAACTCCTTGTACCACAGCCTGGAGTAAGGGCCCGGGCCTGGGCCTGGAAGGGCCCCTGGGATCCGGGAGCCCTCGCTGGGCGCGGGAGGGCCGGCCAGGGACGGCAGACATGGGGTGTCCCTAGCGTCTCCTTCCTCCTCTCCCTCCCTCGCCTGCTCTTCTCTGTGCAGCATGGCCCCCACCTTCTCCCCGGCCAGCACGTGGAGGGTGATGCGCAGCAGCGTGTGCACGTATCCGTGCTCCACCGTCTGACACACATACTCGCCGGCGTCCGAGGGCTGCACGCGCAGGAACAGCAGGCCGTGGGACGTCATGACCACGCGCTCGTCCGTGCGGACCTGGATGGGGGGAGAAGTCGGAGGAGGGGAGAGGAGGGGGGGCGCGGGGTTAAATGGAGGTGTGACAGTGAACCTTTTGTATCACTGTTTGCCATCCCGCCCGCATTCTGCCCCGTGTGTTTGTGCGTGCATATTGGTGCCTGTGATTGTGTGTGTTGGTGTGTGTGCACATCTGTGGCTGTCTCGCCCTCTGGTTTGTGTGTACATGTGTCTGTACATTGTCATGTGTGTGTGTGTGTGTTTCACCTCGTCTCTGTCCAGTCCTCTCTGTATGAACCAGAGCACTCTGGCCTGCAGTGAGCGGGGGGTACACTCCAACAGAGTACTGTTACTGTCTACCCCAAACACCAGCCTCTCCTGCGCCTTCTGCCACTGCTCTTCTACTCACACACACACACACACACACACACACACACACACACAAAGGGGATAATGTGACAGGTAAACGGGGGATTAAACATGACAGTCAATCCTCTCACATTTTACATTGTCACATTTTAACAGAGAGAGAGTTCATTTTGCGCGAGGATGCCTCACTGTGAACAGCCAGACACACTCTCTCCTCACACGCAGACATTTATCTCCTCAGCCAAAGGCCATAGGTCAGGGTCAGGTGACATTCCATCACCCTCGCTCCAGTCCACAAAGATGGTCGTTATCAAGCAAAATCACTAACCCATTAACTTTCCCATTGCCTTTAAGGGACCAGTGTTTAGAATGACAGCCGTATAGCCAGGCACGCGCACCAACAAATCCACCCACAGACACACAACCATAGTCACACACCCACACAGCTACAGACACACACACACACACACTAACCATCAATCTGAAGCCCATTGCACAGCTGGACAGCGTTGCCATGGCGAACATCCTGGCGCCTGAATCGTCGACTGAGTACGAGAGGGGGGTAGAGTGCGACAGACAGATTCACAGAAGCAGGAGGCAAGACAGGGCAGAGGGGGGGCGGGGGGGGGGGGGTCGGGGCGAGAGAGAGAGAGAGAGAAAAAGACAAACAGAGAAAGGGAACAAATATGAATACTGATTGGCATTACATAACATATCTGTCTGGAGTGTGTCTCCCCGTCTGTCTGGGTAGTGTTTGTGATGGTGCAGGGGTGGAGGCGCTGTGAGAACAGAGCTCCAGGCACAGGAGAGAGTGACGGAGCTTTGAGAGAGGTGCTAGGGAACATGTTAACCGTTAACGTGTCACGTGTCTGTATAAAGAACGTGCGATGGACCGTGAATGATTCGATGTATGATTTTCTGTGTGTTTGTGCGGGCGTGTGTGAGGTGATTGTGTGCGTATGAGCATGTGTTTGCACATACGTGTGTAGGAGTGAGTGAGCGTGCAAGGGTGTGAGTGATTGAGTGCCTGTGTGTGTGGGTGTGTTACCTCTTTGTATAGACTCCAGCAGGGTAGTATCTGGTGCAGGTGAGACCATCCCAAGCACAGTAGGGATCACGAGCCAGGCAACAGTCTGCACACTCTGACCCGTACAGATCACACTGGTACAGCTTCACCTGGGCCACACCCACCTCGGAGCCCACGTACAGCTGTTGCTGTGGAAACCACATCATCCCTACCGTCAGTAAACATGCTACTTAATTTCCAATATCGAGTATCAAAATTTAGTCATTGATTTGTGGTCCATTTTGAGCACTACGGTGTCATCTTGTGGCTCCACACAAGTACTGCATTTTTTTACATTCAGCAATTTCTCCATCAAGCCATTCATTCATCCATTCTTTCTTCATCCAGTCAATCCTTTTTTTGTAAATTGTCTTACCCGTTTGGCTGATATTATCATCTCAGTTATTGGCACAGGAACCTGCATAAAAAACCCCCACAACAACACACATCAGAATTCACAACACATCGAAACCATCAACGTTCAGGTCCAGAATATCCCGTTTCAACACTGCACCCCTCCCGCCTAGCAACACCGTCACCGCTGACAACAGCAGAGGACAGTTCAGGTGTGGTCTGGGTCATGGAGGTGTTACCTTGAACACCTGCAGCTCCTCCAGCAGCACCTCCTCCACACTGTCCGTGTCGGAGTTGTAAATGGGGATCACTTTCAGCACCAAAGAGTCTCCTGGAGGGGGTGCAGAGAGGAGGGGGGGGAGGGAAGGGGGGGAAGGGGAGAGAAAGCAGCTGTCTCAGCCCAACAAATTGCCATCCGGTCCATCCGGACAGTTGAGAGCAAAACCACCCTGCTATGCTATTGTGGGTTGACAGCGAGTCTCAGATGAGTGCTGGAGTTGTCCAAGACAGCGTGTCATTAGCTCCAGGTGTCCTCCTGTCGCACCGCCTCTCTCTACCCATACCTGTGCCAATGTAGAGCACGTGGTAGTGTCCATCCTGGGCCTGCACCCGGTCCACAGCGATCTGCGTCAGCTTCCTCCCCCCTGCTTCCGTCTGCAGCAGAAGCGGCCTGCGATGGAGCGGGAAAACCGGGCGGTACATCACGGGGTGGGAGCGTGCGAAGCGCAGAACCTCATCCGGGAACGCCTTGGAACTGGAGAACCCTCCTCCGTTCACCTTGCTGGCGCACTGCAGGGGGGAGGGGGGGGGGTGGAGAACAGGGGGGGGAGGGGGGGGGATTGGGGGAGGGGGGTGAAAGGGAAGGGTGAAACAAAAGAGAGTTGAACATACCAGTCGGAGGTTACTGCTCACCTCACATGTCAAGCAAAGCAACAAGGCAGCAGGATGAGACCCTGTTATGTCTGGCTCCTGTCTGGGAGCTACACGTCTCTGTCTTCGTCCCCAGATGGCCTGCTGTGTCTACTGCTGCATTTCTGACATTCACCCTGGCTGTTCGCGTAGTGTCCGACGCTCCCCTTCTCAAAGGGAAACCGCCACCGACAGAGCCAGACCCAGGCTCGTGTAAAACGATTGACCTCACAACACCGTTTACGTAGGGTTCACTGCCAAAAGGGTCGGAAAAGACTGTTCGGCTGTGGATGTAGCAATGTAGCAGGGCTGGATGGGGTAGCAGTATGTGGGGCTGTGGAACTCACAGATCCAGGGCGAGGGTATGGTACCCGATCCTCATATGGGGTCCAGTGGTGCTCCGGTCTCTCTCGATGGGCAAACGGGCCGTTGAACGCTGCCCGGATGTCATCCATGTGATACACGCACACCGCGTAGCCCTTAAACACAGCACTGAGAGACAGCCAGGGGTTGAGGATGGAAAAGGAGAGATGGAGATCGAAGCGATCAATGTTGTCCTTAAACCTGTTTATCACCACAGATGGCGCTCTCTCACCTGGTGGTGCTGAAGAGGCCAAAGATCTCTGGATTCTTCTTATCTTTGGTCTCCAACACAAACACATCCTCTGGAAAAAAAAACCCCATCATCCAATCACTTTCCTGCCACAGTCATTGTTTGTGCTGCCTTGTCAGCATGCAAAAATAACAAGGCAAAAACGTGTCCCCAAGACCTGACCCATGTCACCAACAAACATGGTCGCGCACGCATGACGCCTCACCCAGCTCGTCGAAGTGTGTGTCGATGCCGTTGGGCCCAGCCACAGAGCAGAGGAGGCGGGTCTTGATGAAGGAGCTCCAGCGATTCACCAGCATCCTTTGACCTCCCTGGTCATTCTGACAGCGAGACACAGAGAGACAGAGAGACAGAGAGAGAGAGAGAGAGAGAGAGAGAGAGAGAGAGAGAGAGAGAGAGAGAGAGAGACAGAGACAGAGACAGAGACAGAGACAGAGACAGACAGAGACAGAGACAGTGACAGAGGTTGAAAGAAAAGTCAGGGGGTCGCTGTCTACATGACAAGCTCATGTCTACCCATTTTAAGTCATTTGAAATTACTAAATGAGCCGTATAGAATGTTCTGTCAGTATGATCTTACCGCACACACTCTACCAACACGAGTGTAAACAGCCTTGTTGACTCCCTCTGCATTCATCCCCCGTTCGGTGAAGAAGAAATACACCTTATCATCATCCCTGTCATCGTTGTCTGGGATGACAGCTGAACCTACAAACTTAGGCTCTGAGGAATAAGGAATAACAAGTCTTGGAGTCAGATCAGTAAAACAGAAGAGAGCGCCATGCGGCGTGTTCCTCCTGTGATGATCATCCTGGGTTCATCCTGGGATGATCATCCTGGGTTCATCCTGGGATTTACTGACCGTTGAGCTGCTGCCTGTCGTCCCTCTCCGTGCGCGTGTAGCTCTGGTTGTTGAGGCGACACAAAGCCCCGTCGTTCTCCCAGTAGTCTGTGTACAGGCCCATGTACAGCTCCCCATCTGCAACAGCAATCATCACCTCAGAGCCTGATCGCTCCTGGACAAGGTTCCTGCGTTTCTCAGGTGTGGCCACAAGGTGGCAGTATCGTTATAAATACGCGTCAGCCTGAGGTCGAGTTAAACATGCAGTAACGGAGGGGTTTAGCAGACCCTAGGTAGGGTGGATGACTCAAATTACAAGGCAGAGGCAGTCTGTACATGGGTCAAGCTGTTCACCACCGCGTGGAAGTATGTCAAGAAGGGAGCCGAGATGGGAGAGGACGTTTTGTAGGGAGAGACAGAAACAGACGCAGAGAGATTGATGAGAGGGGATGACAAGAGGTGAGCGTATTTGCTTACTGGAGAAGGTGGAGATGCAGGGGCTGTTGGGGTCATAGGGACAACGTCCTCTTCCGCTCTCGACGCTGCTGTTCTCCAGACCAAACTGCCTGTCCTGTGGGCCGAGCACAGCCAGAACAGGGACATCACAAACACGCTGTGAGCATGTGCACACCATGTACACCCACACACACACACAGACACGCACACACATACACACGCACATACGAAGCCCGTTCAAACACGGTCACATACGCACGTACACAGGGCACATACAGACACACCGATCCACGCACACACACACATCCACAGAGCACACAACACACGCAGACACGCGCACTTGAACATACAACTCCAATCAGGGTTCACATCCCTGAATGTGCGCTCTAACAGCATCCAGACTCTCACCCCAGGCGGTTCTATGAGGTCTGAGCGAGAAAACCATGGAGGGAGGAAAGAGGTGAGAGTGATAAATGAGAAAGAGAGTGGAAGATGGATGAGACAAGGAGTGATGGATGACCAAATGAAGGAGTGTTGTTCAAATGTGCTCAGCCACATCTCTCCAGCTCCTGTCCAGGAAGAAACTCACTGATTTACCCGATTCATCTGACCATTCAACCCAGCAGGTAGACCACCCCCCTAGAAACACACACACACACACACACAGACACACTCAGGCACGCCAACACACAGATGACGTGAGGCCAGATTCGAGTGTTACTGACTGCCACCAGAAGAGGCATGTCTAATATTGATTAATGTGTGCCATTGGAACCCCTGCTGAGCCCCTCTGTCACCCTGCACATCACTGTAGCCAAGTGCTGCTCCCCTCAAACCATCCATTACCCAGACCTCTCCCTCCAGAACAACCAACCAGCATTGATAATTTATGACAAAATATGACCTGGTGTCGTGAAGAGTCCGTTGCTTCAAACACTCGGTGTCAAAGCTAGAGCCTGCGTTAGAATAGTCTCATTGATGGCCTTCGGAGATGTCTTAGAGAAAACCTACTGACCCAGCAGCGCGATTCAAGCCATGCAAGCAAGTGTGAAGTTCCGTTTTTTTCCTTTCTTCTTTTACAACATTCCTTCGAACTGACAGGCGTCTTCCAATGTGGTTCCTGTTTTGGAGGTATGACCGCCCTTTATGGTGGTTGGAATGTAGGGTGAACACCTCTCCCCTCTCCCTTCACTCGCATACACCAAAGACGCATCCCAGATACATACGCCAAGGGAGCTGTTCAATGTGAACTTTAAGACAGCAACTCACACATACGCACGAAAGAACGCACACACGCAAGGATACGTTGTTGAAACCTCTCACTCTTTCACTCACACATCCACTCACCTGACCGAAGAAAGAGTTAAATTAGAAATTCTTTCTGAGAGAGTTCTCCCTCTCGCTCTCTGTTGCTGCTCTGGCATGTGTCCTGACATGGTTCTCCAGGGACTGTGTTGCTGTTTGCTTTGCTTGCCAGGTCTCCTCAGACACTGGATGAAACTCAGTCAAACAAACACACTCCTTCTACACCGAAGGACTCATAAACTAACTTTCTTTTTGTCTGTCTCTCTCTGTCATACGCACGCACGCAAGCTCTCCCACGTGCACTCTCTTTCCATCACTCTGTCCCTCTCTCACCCCCACGCAGATACCCTCTGCCACTCACTCTCGCACACTTTCTCTTGCTTTCTTTTCCGCTGTTCTCTCGATCGCTTCCTCCCTCTGCCTCTGAGGAGACCCGCGTCAGCTGGAAGATGTGTTAAGTGCTTTGTGGGTCATCCCAAGAACAAGGCTCGCAGATGCAGAGGAGCGGAGAGCTTGAAAGTGGCAAGTTTGAAGTCAGGGAGACCCCTAGATGAACTGACTGTGCCCTCCATACCCCCACACACACACACACACACCACTAACACACACACGCCACTACCACACACACACTCATACACGTACTGTCCACACATACTGTACGCAAACAGATACAAACGCAGTTCGACCCAGTCCCAGTCTTACCTGTCCGGCGTGCCCCACGTTGATGAGGGCGCACAGAGGGTTAAACGCTCCAGTCCCACACACCAGCAAGTGGGTGTGGTTAAACTGCTGCAGGACCTTGATGTAGTTAGCACACTCAGGCTGCAGAGGAAGGGAGGGGGAGGGAAGTGATGAAGGGTTAGAAGACAGCGGAGGAAGTTCAATTTTCACTTTGGATATGTGACTGATTTCTTCATCTCGTTGAAATGTTGCACAGGCAGCAGCCGTGGGGAGGCAAGCGTGTGGTGAACAAGCGATGGTGTTTCCTTGACTGTGCATTTACATTTTAATAACGTAGTCTGTGCTTTTAACCGAGGCAACATGCATATGTCATGTAACTGCATGCATTTACCAGGCACAGTGCAAGGTAGCAACATCTCAGCGACCAGGAATGGTGAACATCATGATGTGTGTGTGTGTGTGTGTGCGTGTGCATGCGTGTGTGTGTGTGTGTGTGTGCACCACACGCTGCAGTATCACTGTACCTTCTCTCTTCCCTTCATCAGACAGTCCTCTACCTGGATCTCTGTGCTGGCCCACTGGATCTGGGGAGAGATGCCAACACAAAGATAAACATGACAGAGTCTGGCCTAATTCATCACCATCTGACCTAACCATCCTGCAGGTCAGACGCTTATCCAAAGCAACGTGGATGGGGGGATTAGAACCTGCGACCTCATCGACCTATAGCGAACTGCAGCATCGCCGACCTACATGCTAAACCCATTCTTTTCACCAGCGGAGAGGACACAAGATTATGTGATCATGAGTGGCCTGTCAACATGGGAAAACAATTGTATCCATTTGCATCCGGTGCTTGCTAATGCTGGTCGTAAACTGCTGTTCCCAACAAGCAGTTAGAAAGGCAGCAGCTCTGCTTTGCATCAACACTTCATGATGCACTCTACGACCTTGTTGAAATATTGAGGACCCCCCTTTCACCCCAACATATAAACTGTGTTTGGGTAACCTTTTGACCCAAGGTTATAAAAGTTCAAGATGGGACACACACACACACACACGCACATACACCTACCTCTCTGGGATGTGAGTCAACCCTCTCCAGGCTGAGAGAGTAGAGGGTGTTCTTGGCCCCTACGTACAGCCTCTCGTGGCCCTCATGTAGCAGCATGGTCTTGGGCTGCAGGGAGGCCCCTGGCCCCTGGAACACCCACGTTCTGTTCAGCTCCCATAGCTCTGCACACACACACACACAAACACACACGATACAAGATTAGCATTGCTTCACACAAACTAGAGTCCTATGTATGTGTACTGCCCAAGCACCCTGCTCATGTGGAGCGAGTACTGAGGCCCTGGGCAACACAACTGCACAGGGTAGTGCTACAGCTGTTCTCCCCGGGGATTATACTGAGCCCCCGCATATATCTCTCCATCTCGGTCTCTCTCTTTCTCTGTCTCAGTCTCTTAGCTCTTGCATTTTCTTTGTCCCTCTCTCAGTCTCTCCCTCTCTCTTCGTCTCTCCTCCTGTCCATTGTTGTCTCTCTCCCTCTATCTCTCTGTGCCCTCCTTCGTCAGCTGTTTCCTCCTAGTATAGAACAGGATGTGATGCGGAGGGAACGTTGAGAAGAGTATGAGCGAGTCAGGAGACTCAACAACGTCTGCACATATTCAGCAGGTTTGTCCCTCCCATTTCTGCTGAGAAGATTGAGACATTCCGGATATTACAGTCCTTCGAAATGCTTTCCCAAAAAGGGAAAAGGGGATCGGAAGGAGAGGGTTTTGAGGCCTGGGAACGATGGTGTGATTTGTGGTAGATATTTGATCTTCACAGTCTTCTGGATGGGCTTTCTATCCGGCAGGAAGTTTCCTCATCTAGCAGGAAAGGGAACTGTTCTTCTTATCTAACTCCTTGAAGATGTTTCCCTCCGGAATGGGCTAATTCCATACAAAATACAATATGATCAAGAGAGACGACAAGGACTGTCCTCAGATCAGCTGAATCATTCAGACTTTATCAGTCAGTCAAATTTGTCCTTATCTGACTTCCTGCTTAAAGAGGAAGTAGTGTGTCACTGCACAGTGATCTTGATAGTGACCCAGAGTCAACATCTCACACACTGGGGCTTGCATTCCCAAGCATTCCCAGTAATAGAAAGTCATATTACGTGAAGGAGACACAGAGGACACACACAGCTGAATGTAATTTGTTTATCTAACTAAACCTGACAGGTCTTCTCTCAACTAGCCTCTCATATGTGCGGCTCTGGAGCTAAGGGCTGAAGGTGAAGGACCTGAGCCAAAAGCCCAAGCCCCAAAGGAGTGCACTTCCTGTGGGTTTAGCTGGGCCAGAACCCCTGAGCCCTGGAAGCATATGGCTGGTTGTCCTTGTGGGGGTAAAGGGAAGGAGTCTGGTGTGTGTTGGAAGGCCTTCTAGCACCTCACACAGCGTGAGCAGAAGCACAGCAGGTCTGTGGATCATGTCCAGGCGATCCTGGGAGATTTTCTATTTGTCCGCGTCTCCTCGCCTAATTAGATCTGTCAGTATGCAACAGTGCCACAGTGTCCAAACAGAGAGAGGAAACCTCTGGCTACCATCACCCCTCCACCTTCTTCTGTCTCTCCGACCGGCCGTCCCTGTTAGAGTGTGTCAAGGTTTCAGCTACTTCAAATACCTGGAGGGGGGGTTCCTAAATGGTAGTGGTTTCAGGGGGAGGGGGGGGGAGGTAATTCTCATGATGTGTTATTGCAATGTCTGTGTGTTTTTACAGAGATCTGATCGCCGTGATAGGGACGGAGACCGTGTTTGTTCAAGCTAGTTTGTAGACGTTGCAGACGTTGCAGCAGAGTGTTTGTTGTCGGTGGTATTAGAGAGGGAGGAGACAGGGGGTCATGTTTATTTTGGTAATAGATCTGTGCCATGTCAGTAAGAGAGACGCAGTTTGCAGTGGCCATTAGATCTCCGCGGTGGCAGAGGCAGAGACGCAGAGGGGATGTGGCAGAAGTGTTGTGGCACGACTCCGGCATGCTTCCTGTAATTATCTAATCCAGGCGCTCCCGGCTTTCCCTCTGTCTGTTTCTTTCTGTGTCTCTCCTTCTCTCTATCACTGTCCTTCTCCCTGCCTTTGTCTCAGTTTATCCTCTCTTTTAGTCTGTCTCTCTCTCTTCCTCCCCCCCTCACTCGCTCCCTCTCGCTCCCTCTCTCTCTCTTTTGCAATGTCTAGCTCAATGTATAGTCCACAGACTCAGGCCCACGCACAGACTCTCCTGCACACGCCCGCGCACACACATACTGACACACACGCACCAACAAAGGCAAGGCAATGCTCGCTAATCACTGTTGACACCCCAACATTTTCCTCTTTGTGTAAGCTGGCTCAGAAACTGTTAAGTCTCTCTCGGGTGAAGCTGGATCCTGCTCTTACGGATCAACTCAACAGACTCTGATGGAGATGGAGAGTGAAAGGGGCAGGATGGTACCTCTTCTGCCAAACCATTTTCTTTCCATCCACATTTTCCATCCCCATCACGCCCTGATGGTGACTGACGGATCGGATGGGACAGCCACACACAAACACAGTCATGCAGACAATCTATGGACATGCGTGCGCCCAGGCACACGCACGGAGACAGTCACTCACAGTCACATGAATGCACTCGCAGATGGGGTGCAGCTAGGTGTAGCCCGGTGGAATGTAACGCTCAGTCGGTGCAACTCGCTCAAGTGAGCAGGGCAGCGCTGTGTGGAGAGGTACTGTACTGGGGCCTTGTGGGGCCCATCATACTCATTCATTCATTCACAAAGGCCAGACAGGTGTCAAGCAGTAAAACCAATGACCGCCATCATCAACATTTACCTAAGTGAGTTGATTAATTCATAGTGTGAATCATCTGCACGGTTTGATTCAGCGGGCCCCTGTGATCAATCAAGGATGCTGTAATGTACCTCACATCTGCTGGGGGCAGTAAAAGCGACTCGGCCTATCATTATCTAAAACAGTAACAGTTGTTAAAGCCAGACCTCTGTCTCCACACACAGCGACGGAAAGATAGAGAGAGGGAGAGGGTGAGAGAAAGGGGAAGAAGAGGGGGATTTCCACATTCTCTCTCTTTCACACTCTCTCTCTCTCTCTCCTCACAGCTGCAGCCATCACACGCAAGCCTGTGCGGGCTTACGGGCCGAGAGAGCGAGTGTGTGGCTCCCCAAAACAAACGAGTGGGAGAGACACGGCCCTACTGTGCTCCCACTTCAAATGGAAATAGGGGGAGGGGGGAAGGGAGGGGAGGCAGACAGACACTTTCATCACCCTTCTCTGAAGTGGTGAGAGATGCCTGGGGAGATTTAGAGAAATAAAATTAAAATAAACTCCATAATCTCCTCCGTAGCCCGTCCGGAAATCTAGGAACCTGCTTTTTCCCAAGAAGGGAGAGAAGAGTATGTGTGGAGTGTGTCTTACTGTAGGGGCTGGGGCTGGGGGTCCAAGCTTTCCATATACACCAGTGAACCATCATGGAAACCAAGATGAACACACAGAAGACCTCTTACTGTATGGCGAATTTAACAAAAATTCAATTATATGGAATAATTTAATGTGTTGCCAGTAGTAACCGCATGAATGATGCTAGGCCGTGTGTCCTTGTGACAGGCAGACCCTTCCATCCTCTGACAGAGTATAATTTACAGACCTTAGGGACCAGTGCTGGAACGGCCAACAAAAGAAAATACTGTATGGATAATGTTCTTTTAAATAGGAACTGAAGAAAGCGAGCGTGTGTCCTCTGCGTGCTGCGGCAGCATCGAAGGAGGACTGTGCCGTCTCTAGAGGGGACGAGAGAGCAATGTGTGAGCGTGCGCGCCTTTGTCACGCCATTATCGGCATGGCCTTGTGTTCCCGTATCCCATCACATGGAGGCTTCAGAGCTGGGAGGTGGGGGTGGTGATGTCACCCGAGGAAATGAGAGCCACATGCAGTCTCGGGGGAGATGAATAGAGGGGAGAAATGAAAGGAAGGGAGGAAGGAGAGGAGGTGCAACGTGAAGTTGATGAGCATACACATCCTCTTTTGCTTTGGATCTGTAACTACGAATAGTCGGTCCAGGAAGATCTGCGAGCAGGGTAGATTCGCACCTCTCCTCATAGCTCTCCCGACAGCATCGCACCCTGAAACCACTCATGGAGCCTCCGCGATGATACTGTACACACTGTAACATGGTAACCAAGGCTTATCGTCAAAGGATACGGCCAGTGTAAGCTTATACAGAAAGGACTGGAGCTATTAAAGTGCCCAGGACTGTCCAGCCTCACATCCGCAGCCAGCCGTGACCCCGGTGTGTTTGCACAACTTCCTTTGTGCGTGTTGTCAAGGGCTTCGTCAAACAACCGTCTCCCGTTACATCATTACCCTCGCAACCCCTCGCAACCCCTGCAACCACCTCGCACCTTTCATGCCCATCTCCCTTCCTGACACGCTCTGGCATGCCCTCACCCTGTCACTCCAGCACCCACAGGATTTGGACTTCTTTTCTTTTTTTTTGCTGTCTTGACGTACCCTTTGGTTGTGTTTTGCACTTTGACACAGTTCGACCTCCGCATCTTTCTCCTCCCGTCCTTCTCGTCTCTCCATGCTGTTCGCTCCTTCCGCCCTCCCTCCCTGCCTCCCCACCCTCCCCTTCCTCCCCATCTCTGCTGGGAAAAGGTCAGAGAGGATATGAGAGAAGCTTCACCAGCTGGCTCCTCCTCTGGACACTTCATTAGCGAGCGGGCGAGCACGGAGACCACATTACAGAGACGGAGAGAGAGGGACTCACACAGAGAAAACCACCTGACTGAATGACCATACAGCTGGGATCCTTCAACTATCCCCTACTCTGCCAAATGTTTGATTTAGCTCTCCTCTCCCTAATTGAAGAGTAGTGGATGTAGTACAGGCAGATATCTCGCTCGATGGTTAGGATCCTGCGTAGGGGTGAGGCTAATTATAGCTTCTCCTACATGTAGGTGGAACCGACTTCATGCAAGTCTTCACTTCACACATTAGCTATAATGAGAAAAATCCCCTTGTTTCTGAGGTGGCAGAGCTTCATGGAACACTGGTATTCCCCACTGAGTTTCTCGGGAGAAATGCACCTTGAGCGAAACCATTTGGAGATTGAAAAGTACATAGAGAGGCTCTTTTCTTGGTGAGGGGTGGGGGTGTGGGGGTGGGGGTGAGGATGGGGGTTGGGGGGGCCCACATTTAAGTAATTACTAGCCAAGCCTCTCACAGCAAGGGATCTGGGAGCACACACCCTGTCTGCAATGTGCAGCTTGAAATGAAATTTCTATCTTAGATTTAGACCCACTCTCCCTCAGCTTAGTCGAACATATTATGGCTGTCAACCTTCCAGCCTTGCATTACATAAGTCATAATATTTATTTATATCAACATGAACATAATTCCTTTTTTAACATTATATTATTTCGTTTTTTCATATGTTTTTTTTTAAGGGGGGGTCGTATTAAGTCTAATATGATCAGACCTCTATAATTGATTGAGAAGGCCAAACCATAAGTATATGATAACCCTGCTTTCCTTGGCCAGAGGACACCGGCTGTACAAGTTCACCTCTGCTTACTCTCTGAGCATGTGAAACATATATTGTGTTTAAGTGGTGAGCCGGCAAGGTATTGCTGTCAGAGGACTTTCGGGAGCTGGATGTTTGAGCATGTAAGAGGGATCTGTTGCCCTGAAACAGGGAAAAATGCCTGAGTTTATTTATACTGCTTAATGTGCATGACGTTAACCCTGTCAAAGCACCCTGACATCACTACACTGCTTTAACCACCTTGGACCATCATATAGACCTTCTCAATGCAAATATTTATAAATCATGTAAAACTATTATGACTTTTAGATAAATAGGTTTTTTGGCACCCATAATGTTTGAAGTCTGCTAAACTCAATTAGCCTTAAATGCAAGCATGCTGCCGTAGTTAAATCACGTAAAAGCCATAGTTGGTGGGCGCCGTTCAACTAAGGCATGCTTGTGACAAGGAGTCCTAATGGTCACGCCTGTCAGTCTTTAAATCGCAACCTCTCACGTTATTTCGGAGAAACTGAAGCAGACAATTTTCATACTTTCCTGACAGAACGGCCGTTTTCGCTAACCAAAGGAATGTCTTCATGCCATGAACAGCAGCATCAGAATGAAGCTCTCAGTCTGAGCTCTAAGACAACTTGTGTGTTGTGTTTAACACGTTCTTAAACACATAATGGTTTCTTTCAGAACTCAACAGGATCCCAACAGGTATCTATTATATGGGTGTGGTGACACCCACAGTATAATCTCACTAAGTCTGGAATGTATGAATCAGAGAATTCTCTCCTGTTGTTTCAACAACCAGGACCCAGTGCACGACTGTTGACGGGCTGAGAATCTCTCTCGCTCCCTGGAAGGGTCGTTAGTATCCAAGACAGTCGACTTCCCCGGAATCCATTTCTGAAGCGTAGTCTGCAGATACTCTGGGTTGATTAGGTCAGGGGTCACCCGTCCTGTTTGTAGAAAATTACCTCCCTGTAGGTTTTCACTCCAACTATAATCCAGCACACCTGATTCTCATGATTAGCTGGTTGATGTGTTGCATTAGGTGATTTACAACTGAGGTTGGAAACTGACAGTAGAGCAGTTCCCTAGAAACAGGATTGGAGGAGACCTCTGGATTGGGCCTTGAAGGCTTTTTCAATGGGAGTGGCTGTAACATCTGGCCCTATCAGGATTATTTAATCTCCTTTAAGTCTCTGGCCAAGCTTCAAAATTCCCCATCGTATCCGACTTTGGATTCCAGCTAACAGCAACAAGACTTCATCGGCAGTAGAAAGGAACGCTTGTCTAACCGGGGAGAGCTTGACTGGAGGCTAATGCTACAGCACACATAACTAGATATAGAACTAGTTTGAAGTGCCAGTAGCTATGCCATGTCTGAAAGCATTGTTTATGGATGATCTGATGTGCTCTTCCCCATGCTGTGTGTGTGGGGGGTCTCTGGCACATGTTGTTGCACAATGAAACAGATGTGCCAATTATACACAGAGCAATCAAAGTTTCTAATTGGCCAAAAGCCTGGCCAAATCCGGGTGTATTACATTCGCTTGACGATGTGTTTAAAGTCTTTGGAAGATATGCAATCCAGATTCAATGTTTTCTCCGCTATGAAGACAGACGTCTGTCTGTAATAATCACATAATACCTGGAAGATTTCAGTAACAACCTAGCAGAATGAGATGGAGTGTGTGGGCAGTGGAACAATCTCACCAGGGATGCAAGTGTGCTCTCAATGCTGTGGGAACCGAGAACACTGATTGCTTTTTGAAGCAGAGCTCTTCAACAACGTCTGTGTACTCAAATATAATGCATACCGGTGCAGGATTGTTCTCGCGTCAAAGAATCATAAGAGCTGAAAGCAAAGGAAACTAAATGATTAGGTTGACGGTCGATAAATAAATTGAAAGGTTGTGGTTGTGGTCAGGGTTTGAAGAATTTTTGTAACCCAAACCCAAGTAACCTAAAGATGTTCTCCTTGAAAGGTTAACATGCAAATTAAAAGATGACCAATAGTCTGTAGTATAATTGCTTCTGCAGTTTGAGGTTGTTCTATCCTACTGAAATGACAGCACGTATCATATGCAGAGGTCAAAACTATCCTGTCTGTTATTTTTCTCTTAGATCTCCCTGCGGTAAGACAAAGAGAAAGGAGAAGCAGAGATGAGGAGATGAGAGTAGAGAACCGTATGAATAATTAAAATCAGAGACCAGTCTGGAATCTCTGACACGGCAGTTCCCCTCCTTTCGAGTAGAACCTGGAAAAGACTGCATCCGAATAGAACTTGGCGGATCTAAAGGTGAGTCCGTATTGATTCCCCAGAAGGGCTGGGGGTTGCTAAACGGAAAGCGGGCCACAAATGCCTCAGTCGTACTATTATTGTGATCACATTCCTCCCCTAACAGTGGAATCAATCCAGATAGATTGAATTATAACTGCCTCCTCCACCCTATCTGTTTTTGTACCAGCTGGAGTGTTTTCGTAGTCCTGGGGGTGAACTTCTAAAACGACCTCCCCCTCGCTCTCCCTGAGCAGGCTCCAAGGACTCAGCACGAGAGGCTATTTGGTGTGTGTGTGTGCATCTGCATGTGAGGGTGTGTGTGTGTGTGTGTGTGTGTGTGTGTGTGTGTGTGTGTGTGTGTGTGTGTGATAGAGAGGGAGAGAGAGTAAAACAGTGAGAGTATGTATAAAAGCGAAGATGTTTTTCATTCCATAATGATAGGATCCAACAGAAGGCTCCCACAGCACACTGTGCCAGCCAGGACATGTAAGAGAAAAGAGAGAGAGAGAGAGCGAGAGGGAAGGATGGGAAGACAGAGAGAGAGGTGGGGGGTAGAGAGAAGCAGTCACTGAAATACTTTTGGCCCCCGGCAGCTAATGACTCAGGTGAAATATGAAAGTCGTGGTTGTAACTCTGTGTTGATATGGTGTTTATGAGCGAACACATCAGCGCTGTTCGACCCTTGCTGGAGGTTCTGTCAATACTCCAACCTAACATGAGATTTTAAGCAAATAAATCCTGCTTCTTCTACTCTCATTGGTCCTCTTTCCCTAGGGCTCTTTCTGTCTTTTCGTTCTCTCTTTGTATCCTTGCTTCTGTTCTGTCCTGTGTTTTCCTCTTCCCTTCCTTTGTAAAGACGGTATCTCTCTCTCTCTCTCTGGCTCTCTTTCTGTCACTGTCTCTCTCAGTCTGTCTGTCTGTCTGTCTGTCTGTCTCTCTATCTCTCTTTCTCTCTCTCTCTCTCTCTCTCTCTCTCTCTCTCTCTCTCTCTCTCTCTCTCTCTCTCTCTCTCTCTCTCTCTCTCTCTCTCTAAGTGACGCATATACAGTATGCGTAACTAACTGGGATATTGTTTATTATTAAGGTTCAAAATGAACATCCCTTACTAATGAAGACACATTGTAACTCCCTTTGTTGGGTGCCTTATAAGATACAGGTTGGCCACTCAAATAGCTACTCAACTCTATTGACACATTTATGATTTATTGAACATGGAAATTCCACACATGTATTCTACCCCTGCTGACACATTTATGTGGAATTATAACTGTTACCGTTACTGTTGACATTGGGATCAAAGAAACAGAAACAAAATGCCTTGTTTACTATCAACTTGAGAATTGTTATCTACAAAGACCGAGCTCTCATCATTTCCTCAGACGTTTACAGACACTCAATCACACCCACACACACGCAGACACTGGCATACACACACACACACACACAAACACACACACACACACATACCCCCATCTGTCTGCACATCTCTCAACAAACCACTACCGGGCTACAGAAAGCCACATTGTGGATTTTCAGCCACCATGGCCTGCAGGGGAAAACAGCCTTTCATAGAGACCAAGATGAAGGACACCACAGGGTCTTCACCACGAGCCCGCAGATAAGCCACTTCTTCATCCACTCCTCTCCACTAGACCCTCTTACAGCAAGGTAGTATAGGTGGAGACAACTATCTAGCACTCTGGGATGAAGCACGCATGATAATCATCTGCTTACTGTCTAAGACAAAGCTAAAAAGAAGTGTCGAACAGTAGCTGTCATGGTTTACGACCACGATCCTGCCCTACGATCTGTCTCGCCTTTGCCTCTCTAAAGGTGGCGAAATACACACGCGTTTGTTTTCGACTCGTTCGCGTAAACATTTCTGTGTTGAGCCAAAGGGTTAGCCAGCATTACGTGTAAAAGTGCTTGAGTGTTAGGTCTTACACCTGTCTGATCCTCAATCTAGCATGAAATAGCTGAGAGAAGAATGTTGCCCTCCGAACAGCATGCATTGACTAGTTTTAACAGTGAGGAGCTGAACGTGAGTTCTGTATGTGAAGATCCTGTAAAACAGTCCTGCCTCATGCACATATATAATGCACCTTTCTTAGCGAGTTTCAATCACCGCATGACTGCAGTAGTTCTAGTGGCATAATTGTCTGCCGTATTGGTTTGGCAAACATCCATTGCCACTGAGATACACACACACAAGCGCACTCTCCCACACTCACACCGTGCGATGCCTACCTTTGTGGGAGAGTCGTATCCTGGGAAAGATGTTCTGGGAGGTTTGCACTGGGCTCTGGAGGATGTGTAGCAGCACCAGAGTCCAACACACAGTCCTCTTACACCCCACCATTTTCAAACACACACACACACACAATCTGCACTGTCACACCACAAACAGTCAGGGGGTCAAGACTGAGTCCATCCAGTCAGCAGCAGCGTAAACGTCCAAAGGACGAGAGAAGAAAATATCCGTTTATCTGAACAGTTCCAGTCCCGGTAAATGTTGAATCAGGTGTGTTCCACCCACTGCCCACCAGTCTGAACAGGAATCCTGGCTCTGCCTCCCACCCTCCCTCTGACACAAGAAGGGTCCCTCGACTCAGTAAGGTGTCAGTCCAGTGTTGATGTGGCGGAGCGGGACTCTGACCGCCGTCCTCCCTCTGGTCTCTGTAGTCACAGAGAGAGAGAGAGAGAGAGAGAGAGAGAGAGAGAGAGAGAGGTGTCCAGCTGTTGCAGTCACGCCTGCATGCCCACTGCTGCTCCCTGTCTGTCCGTCTCCTCGTATGTTTGTCTGTCTGTCTGTCTGTCGGCGTGTCCGTCTTCAGACTGTGGTGTCGTCTGTCCGTCCTGTCTGTCTACCTTGATCGTTGTTACAGGAGTCACAGTGGGGTATTGGTAGACAGAGCTGCCGCTAGCTCATTCCTCTTGTCTTTAAGGACCGTCCGCTCTCATACACAGGGCAGGGCTGCTGCGTCTCCAGGCAGAGCTGCTCCAGGGTCCAGCGGAGCCCGTCCCCTCTCTGGAAAGATGCCCAGGAGAAGCAAGGGGGAGTGGGCAGGCCTCGTGCCGGGCGTCTGGTCTATCCTCTGGGTGTTTCCTCTCGTGAGCCTCTGAACAGGCAAGCAGCAAGGATCCAAACCTCAGTGAGTCACACTAACGGATTACTGCTGTTCCCACTGCACAAGTACCAGGATTCAACACATGCCAGAGATATGTGTGCGTGTCTTCTGTTGTGTATGTGTGATGTGTGGAGTGTGTGCATTAGTCTGGCGGACTGTAATTTGCCTGCTCCCGACCCTGGTTGTTGAAAGGAGGGTCTCTCTTTTTTCTCTCCCTTTTCTCTTTCTATTCTTTCTCTATTCTACTTGACCTTTCCCTTGTCTTTGTGCCTGTCTACCTGTTTCTTTCCTTTTCTCTCTTGATCCTCTATGTCCTCTTGTTATCTTTGTCTTATTTTGTTGCCTGTCTCTCTCTCACTCCCACTCTTTTTCTTCCTGTCCCTCGTTCCCTCCAATCTCTCTCTCTCTTGCTCTCCCAATCTCTCTTTCTCTCTCTCTTTATCTCCCGATCTTTTTCTCTTTCTTTCTTTCTCTCACTCACTCTCTGTCACTCTCTATTGGCCGCACTCTTTTTCTTTCTTTCTCTCCCTCCCGCTCTCTGTCTCTATCTCTCCCTCCCTTTCTCTCTCTCTCTATCGCTCTCTCTCTCTTCCTGACAGCTGGAGAGCTGCGTTCAGTATGTCTCTGGCTCAGTGGGAGACTCTCCCCCGCTCCGCTCTGAGAAATACTGCCTTTCCACGCGCCACTCTGCAGCGCACCCTCCCCCCCCGCCCCCCCCACCCACCCCATCCCACCCTCCACCACCCCCCACCTCGATCCACACCAGCCGTCTTCTGCTCTCTCCACCCCCATCTTTCTCTCTGCCCCTCTCCTCGCTCCTTAGCATTACTGGAACATGGACCACATTCATGGCTTTCTTAGTTCCTCACTCTCTGTCATCATTCTGTTCTGTTTGTGTTCCATGTCCTAAAATTGGTATTGTCACTGCCGCATCATTACTGTTATTACTGTCATCATCATCATTTTGACAATTGTTACTCTTTCTTTGTGATGTCTTCATCCTCTTTATCCCTTTCATCACCTTCTCTCTCTCTCTCTCTCTCTCTCTCTCTCTCTTTCTCTGTCTTTCTGTCTCTCTGTCTCTCTGTCTGTCTGTTGTTATCTCTCTCTTCATCCTCCCCTCATTGGCTGAAGCCCTGTCATTAAGGTGTCCTCTTCTGTAGCTGTTCCTTTTATTGCACTTTCTTCTTTCCTCAGGCTGTGTGTGTGTGTGTGTGTGGTTGTGTGTGGTTGTTATTCAAACTGAAGACATGGAGTCAACATTGTGTATAGTAGCTGCAGTTGATGAGAAATCTGTCACATCTTTTGTGGAAGCATCTATTTTTCTCCACACTGCTCTTCTTAGATCTTTCCATTTCCTCCACCGTTCCTTTGATTGTCATGATTTGATTACCCAGTGCAATGCTGTACAGCCTTTATACATATGCATACAGGCACACAAGCACACACACACACACACCACTTACAGTGAGAACTATTCCGTATTGGATTCATTAGTGTTTCTCCCCAAAGCCCAAAGACAGCTCCCATAGGCTATCAGTTACTAGAGCGAATCAGTCAGCCTCTTTTCAACCCCAAAGTAATACATCTGTTTCTCCCTCCCTCCCCCTCTCTCCCTATCTCACTCTAACTCTCTCTAGCTCACTTCCCCCCCTCATTTCCTCTCTCTCTCCCAAGCTCTGTCTCTTCCTTTCTGCCTTTTTTCGAGGATATTACACACACTATGACAATCGACCCATTAAAGGTAATATCTCCCAGTCAAAGTTTAAGCTAAAGATGACAGTATTATTGTGTTTCTTCTTAAAACTGTATGTAACCTAATTAGACATGACACATAAAACCTTCTACATTTCATAACCTTCATCTAGTCAATGCTGCAAAGTACAAGCAATTAATTAAATGACCTTAAACTGTAAGTCGATACCGTATGATTCCTTGTGTCAATGAATGATTCATGATTCAGTGAAAGACAGAGGGATGGACGGAAAAATAGAGGGAGAGTAGAGACCACTGACATTTGGAAGCTTCTCTGAGTGTCGGGATGTTTGAATCGAGGAGAAATAATTGTGGCCTATCTTAGCAGCTGCCCCCCCTGGGATCTGATGACTCCAACTCCCACGCTGCACCTGTTCCCTTCAGGAACAGAGGGGCTCTGTGTGTGGACAGGTCACATTACACACACCCTCCCTGTTATTTCAACCATTCTTTAATTATAGACCATCGTCTGTTGTTGATAGCAGGAAACAAATGTTCATAACTGTCGCTGTATAAATCACGTTTATGGTGCTAACCAGCGTGGCAGCGTGACATACGATATTGCTGTGGATGTTTCTCAGACCTGATGTTTTAGATTCATATCGACGATGAAGGAGGTTAATGCACAGACCGTTGGAAACAACCTCCCTGTTCCACACCATCCATCCCACCTCTTTCCACCCAGTCCCTTCATCTCATCCCGCCTTCCCCTCACTGACGAATGAAGCGTCTCTCTTTCTCTCTCGATCTAATAGCAGCCATCCGTCACCTCCCTGTCTCTGAACCTCGGCAACAGCACACTTCTCTCCTCTCGTCTTTCACCCACCATCCCTCCCGCTTGTCCGCTTGCCCGCCCGGCCTCTTTCCTTCCTCCGCTGCTTCGTGAGACGTCTTCGAGACTGCGGCGAGTCCATTAGCCATGTCGGAGACCACTAGCCTGTGCCAGGGGCACTCCCACATTCACCTGCCACAGACACACAAACACACACACACACACATCACACACACATCACACACATGCAATGTCCTCACAGCAGTCTTGTACTACATTACACGCTCTCCCCCAGTTATGATACGTGTAGCCCTGAGATTTCTATCAAGGCTGGCATACTTGGCACACTAACAAGCACATTAAGTGCCCTTGGGTTTTTTTTCTTCCAAACATTCTTCCACTTTGCTGGAATCAATCAGAAAACTATGTAGAAGTAATGTGGAGGGTTGAAATATCTGAAAACTTGAAATATGTCTGCTATTATGAAACGTGTAAGTGGGCCGTACTCATCTGTAAATATTTCACCTTTAGTAGCCAGGGGTGTTACAAAGAGCTCTTCATACGTATCCCTTCCCCTAATACTTACCAAGCCTTGTAGGACGTCTGGGAGTGCAAAGGTTGTTTGATTGAGTGTTGACGTCTCCAGTTTGTTTTAGTATGCCAAGTCCCAACGCTTGCTGGTCTGGCTTTCAATCGCTCCTGAAACAGAGAAAATATTTTCATTCATGGTAATGCTGTGTCAATATCCGTCCTCGTTAAACAGCGCCGTGCGAACATACGAACACGCGCGCGGACGCATATCTGTGTGAGTGTGCGTGCCTGGAAGCCATGCGGTGCTCCCTGAGCAGAGTGAGGTCAGGCGGGGAGGGCCTTTGCCCTGCGCCCCCCTAGATCCAGAAGCAGAGAAGCAGTGTCCAGAACTCCACCTTCCCCCCTCCCCCAGGAACAGGGGAGGGCAGGCCCGTTTACACAGGTGGCTGTCATATGGTTGCACCAGCGGATTGCAAGTGATTCACAGACAGAAAGTGTGAATGCACAAGTTTGCAGTATAGATATAAGTAAACATTATAATGGTAGATGCATGTTTGTATTGTGCTAACTTGATTAAGGTGATTACTTTTCATACTAGGGATTAGGTATAGCTTGACGTCGATCCTTTGGCTTCAGATGGAGAGATTCCAGGTTCGAATCTCCCGTCGGTTGCTTTCAATAAATGCATCGGCTTAATTAATAGATTATGTTGATTAATACTCTCTCTCTTTGATGCTTTATTCACCCTTTCATGCTGCTTTACTGAGTCTTCCTCCACTAGCCCTCAAAATGAGGCAGGGATATGAGAGGTAGACCCACTCTGACATAGATCCCAGGTGTGTTATGCTTGGCCAAGCCATCTATTTTGAGCCCATCTACAGTATATCACAAACACCCACACACAAGCCCTGTCAGGGCCTCCTCTCGCTCCAGTCAAGCACAAGGCTTTCAGCACCAGAACCCGTGAGGTGTGTGAGCTGTTTATTAGTGTCACCCAGCACGTCAGCCCCCTGCTCAGACGTTGTCCCTACGAGGGCCCGTGCGGTCTCTCGTCACCCTGTCGTGGCCATGGTCCTTCAGGTCTGTGCCTGGGCCTCTCTGGACAGCAGCGGAGGGGGAGTGAGTGCCACTAATGGGAAAGCCAGGCTTGGTCGGGCCCTGTGCAACACAGTCACAGTCGCTGCAGAGGAGGAATGGGTTACGCGCCTCCGGAGCGATATGTGGAAGTGACCGTCCAGACTTGGCCGGGATTCACATCCATCATGGTAACCTCTGTTACGCACAGGTGTGCCTGTCTCGGAATAACTGACGTGTGTGTGCGCCCGCTCGTGTGTGTATGCGTAGGACATCAAAGGAAGCGGTGATAAGTGGCAGTGACCATCCATCATGCGAGACACGGTGACACGCATTTATTTATGTACGGAATGCTGAGGTTGAGTGTAGGGACGGGGAGCAGATTAGTGGGATCGAAAAACCAGACCGTCATTTTTTATGTGGGCAGGAAGAGGATGTCGACGTTTTTCTCCTGAGGTGTCTTTATGATGCCTCCGTTAGCGGGATGACCACTGTCAGACGTGTGTCACTTCATGGCTGATGTGCCTTTGGAGTCCGGAGCTCGGAGGATGGGAGCAGACACTTGGTGTGAAATCCTCTGGATCCTGGCTGCTGGGGAAACCTGTTTTCTCTGGCGTATGTGCCGAACTCTCTAACAAGAATGTGCACCAGGGCCCAAGTAAATGAACATGGAGAGAACGGCTGTGGAATGTGTCTTGTGTGCATGGTGAAGAGCGCCCTTAGTGTGTGGGTGTGTGTGTGTGTGTGTGTGTGTGTGTGTGTGTGCCCGTGTGGTTTATGGCCTGAATGGTGGCTTTTAAAATTGAATCAGATTCCTCCCATCCTGTTCCGGGGAAGGACCACCATGTGCTCGGCTACAGGGGAAACGCTCTGGCACTTTCTATCAGTCTCTGTTCTCTTCAGCAGTCTTTGAAGTGGCACCGAGGCTACAAGAGTTGCCGTAAACCAAATACTCGGCTGATTGTCTGTGACTTATGAAATCCAGAAGTCACTTTTAAACTGACATTAATGACTTCACAGAACTACAAATAAACACCCGCAAGACTATGAAAAAAGAAACCATCGAAACTGGAATTGTCCTAATTGAAGCCAAATGCTTTGAAGCATGCACCGGTCGCCATGCTTCAAAGCTCTGGAGTACAGTTGTGCAGTCCCTGTGAGCAATGGTTTCCCTCAGAGCCTTGGTGAGTAGGACGGACTCTCCCCTACTGCTACAAATCTCATTCATGCTCCCTCTCATCACTTCCTGTCGTCTGGGGCCAGTGTCTCCTGGCCTGAGGATGGAGCCAGCTTGCTGGGCCCCCAGGGCAACCCTGCAGCAACCATTAAACACGTTTAAGTTCTTATCCCGGAGGAGGGTCTGGATTACTACTGTACCCAGAACCCACCTGGTGACCACAGGGAAATGCCACACATATATTACCCAAATGATTCAATCAGATGTTCTGACATCGAAACCCTTTGTTTTCAAATGAACTGCCAGACGCCAGTGTCGGCCTTGGTTTGCGTGAAGTCGTTTTAAACAGATTGACAAATACATTCTGAGATTTCTACTCGCTTGTGCTACTTTAGAACTTTAGTCATTCTTGTTTCTTTGTCTCAGACTTATAATTAGTGGACGGATGAAGCCCAGAAGTTTTAGGAATTACACCCAACATCAAAACATTTGTCTGGCTCCGGGACCAAAACTCTGTAAAAAAGTTGGGTTTGGTCAATTAAAGAAGTTGTTTATGGCAAGACATTGTCGTAAACAATTCCCCACCATAACAGTTTCCCAACAATTCCCAAACATAAAACATAGTTTGGTTGATTGTCACCAATTTTAACAAGTTCCAGATTGAGAGATGAACTATTTTGGTTCTGAACAGTCCTAAGTCTGTTGTGAGGTATTGAGGCCTGGAGCTTGTGATACAACCGCTGGTGGTGGAATGACTCAAGACATTTTCAAGCAAGGAAGGAACTCTCTCTTGCTATTAAAGACAGTATGGACTGTATTTACAAAGCAAAAAGTCTTGCTAATACCCCGATTTTGACTTGAATTGGATTTGCGCACAGCTTGACACAGTTACTTTAAATCTAGTTGGTACCACAACCTTGTAAGCTCTTCAAAAAGCAGAAAGCCAAGCCCAACCGGTGGAAAAGCCCAAGCAATTAGTCCCAGATTAGTACGGAGAGCTGCCAAAAGCTGCTCAGCCACTCAGCGGATCTGCTGCCTGTCTACTCTCTTCTAAACTGACCTTTGCCCTCAGGTTGAAAGGCCTAAACTCCCTCCCTCTTACCTCAGGGTAGGTGCCCTACTTCCCCTCCCCTCCCCCGGCACCTCCGCCCTCAAAACTCCAAGTGGTATCTACCTTGTCCCTCAGCTCTCCTCTCTAGTTTCCCCAACCTCTTTCTCTCTTTTCTCCTCTCTCTGTCTCTCTCCATCACACATGAGGTTCCCCACAGTGTCCCGAGTACCAACACGTTGCCCCTGGGAGAAGCGAGTCCATGTGTGACGCTAACAGTGTGAACAACGTGCAGCCTCCCGCCTAGCACACGCTCTCAACCAGTACTGCGCCCTCACACTGCCCCCTGCCAATCAAAACGCCCAAGTCGTTCTCTGGTAGATAAATACGTCACAGCAACTAGTGGCCAAAACCAATTGTGGACTGCCAAGATCCTGACATTACACAGCTCCGCGTCTGTTTATATGTCCACCTCACAGGATTTCAGAGACCCATAAAAGCAGAGCAGGAGGAACCACCGGAGCAGGCTCTAACCATGCCTAGTGCTGCTTCCTTCCTAGTGGAGTGTATTTATGGATGTGGTTGGCTATATACCGGAGATGGGTCAGGAGAGGGTGATAAGACTGACATGCCAAACAGTACAATTTCAGTCAGTCAGTCAGACAGTCAATCAGTCAGTCAGTCAGTCAGTCAGTCAGACATATTGTCAGAAGGGTCGGACCTCCCTAAACAACTCCACGCACACACACACTGAGGAGGGTGGACTTCATGATTAGTATTCATGAATATCTTCCCTTATTTCATCACTTGAAAGAAAGAAGTTGACTGAGAGATTACTAATTGGACTGGTTTGTGAGCTATACATATCCAATAAACAGAAATAAAACAGAGAAGATAGGGATCAGAGAGAGAAAGAGAGAGAGAAAGAGAGAGAGAAAGAGAGAGAGAGAGAACTTGGGGAGGAAGGGAGGTGAGGAGGAAGAAGCTCTACAAGGTCACGCAAATGACGCTGACGGAAAGCAGAGCATTTTAGAATGAGAGATAAGGTCAGTCACGTGGCAGGGTATTGATATATACCACCGACCCTTCAACACTCCACCAGCAGCCAACCAGCAGCGTTACAGCCAACTCTCAGAGCCTCTGTCCTCTCTCCCACCCCAGGCTGCGGATGTGCCTGTGCATGCTAACTCCCAGCCAGCTCAAAGGAAGAGCGGCCCTTCCGAACTAACCTGACCAGACTGCAAGACATTACTCAAACCACGATCAACAATATCCCCGGCTTGCACAATTAGATTTGCCAGAAAATCACTTCAACCTCCCTCTGTATTGACTCAGTGATGATATAGAGGCCTGAGCCAGGGCCTTACTCAGGTCTTTGATGTGGGTCTGCAGTGTGGAGCTGAGAGGATCATTACCTCAGTATGCAATATGTATTCTGGAACATCCACCATAGGCTGGAGAGAGCAGGTTTGTGGTTGAATGACAGAATGTTTTTTTATCACCTTGCTGATGTGATAAATGGGGTCAGAGTTCATTCTCCAGTTGAGTAAGCGTCACCCTCCAGTTGGGTGGATGTCTGACTTGCAGCGGTCCAGAGGGTGTAACTGTGGAGGCCTCAAGACCTCTCCCCATCGCTGGAACACGTCTTCAGTTCTCCGGGGTCACGGAGGAGGACTGTTATGTGTGAAATATGGGAGCCAAGCCAGGGGTTGCCATGTTCACGGGATGACCCACCAAAGCTGTGGGAATTTTGATGAGGACCCCAGGGTCGGCATGTTGTCAATAAACCATAAATGATGGGGCTGAGTTTACTTTTGCATTTGGAATAGCGCAGTGACCCATCGGAAGAACATGCCTGATGCATTTAGCTGTGACGCCCAAACCAGACAGCTGTGTGTGTGTGTGTGTTTGGGATTGTGTGTGTGTGTTTTACCAATCCCCTCTCCGCCATGGTCAAGCAGACCCAGGTATCTGAGGACTGTCTGTGATAAACGATGGTATCTCTGCTCCGCTTCACCTTGCCTAAACCATCCACTGAGAGGGCCAACCCTGATCACCAGGTCCCTCAGCTGCTGTAAAGCAGAGGAAAAGACAAACACATCACAAGGTTTCTAAAGCAGTATGTGTATGTGTGTGTGTGTGTGTGTGTGTGTGTGTTTGTGTGTGTGTGTGCATGTGCATGTGCATATGTATGTGTATGTATGTGTGTGTGTGTGTGTGTGTGTGTGTGTGTGTGTGTGTGTGTGTGTGTGTGTGTGTGCATATGTATATGTATGTGTGTGCGTGCATGCGTGCGTATGTGTCTGTGTGTATGTGTGTGTGTGCGTACGTGTGTGCGTGTGTTTGTGTCCTATGGTAACGTACTCTTCGCTCAGCTGCTTTCCAGATGACTCAAGCCCCGGGGCTCTCCTCCTGATCATGGTGAAGCAGTCGATGGTTACACAACAGTAAATCATGCTGAGTAGAGTAAGTCAGGGCCAGGCCACCGCTACCCTTCTTCAATTCTTCCCATCACAATGCGTTCTGATTGGTTTCCTGCGTGTCTGTTCTTAGCGCGAAGCAGCGGAACTATTTCGGAGAGATTGTGCCTTTAAACGCGAGCATTTATCAGCCTTTCTCTGCCGTGTGTCAGTTTATTCCTCTAACATCCGCTCCTGCTCCCCCATCCATGCCTCTGGCGCAGCGGAATGGGAAAACTCTGATTTTCCATCAGACTGTGTTGCGTCAACTGAACCATGGTAACTGAGGTCTTCACAGCCACAGGGGGGCAGTCACGCTCTCTGGGTACAGGCATGCCAGTTATGTCAAGGAACAACACCGGCACTTGGCTGAAGGCAAGCTACTGTATTAACATGTCTACACAGAAGCAGGAACGAAAAGGAGGCTGTTTGACATGTATTGTTTTGAGCAATACTCAAATATCGATGATACATGTAAGAACAATAAATGTGCTATTGTGAATGATATACTGGGGAGGGAGGGCTGTGAACACACACACACAAACACACACATACACATGTGCATGCACACAGAGACATTTCCCATGGCAACATGGGCTCTGTTCAAGTGTTGTCAGGAGAGCACCTAAAAACACACGCGCGCAGCTCTCCGTATTCACAGTCATATATCCCTCACATCTCTATTGACACACACTCTCGAAGGCATGCTTGTTCCCCTCTCCCTCGCCCTAGCCACATGCGTACGGGCGTATATGTGTGTGTTCTCCCTTCCCCCGAGGAAAACCTTCGGTGAAAATTCACCCATAATGAGTTGTCTGAAGCGTGTGAGGTAGTCAAGAGAAAAGCTCACAGGCGTTCCCAGGTGTAACAGAGTCAACTCTACAGGTCAGGGTGAATGCCCAGCTGACTCATCCACTGACCTCTGCCCTCTGCTCCAGCTCCTTGGGTCCGACCAGGAAATCTGTTGCAACCATGTGCCGTCGTGGAAGGCTCCATTGCTGCAGCACAGGGTGTCGTTGCAAACACCATGACGGAGTGTTTCAGTGCAAAACCATCTCCAAATTCTGACAGCCGATGTTTCTTGTACTGTATGTTTAATGCACAGATCATGTGCCTTTTACTTTTTCATCCAAACGAAAAAGGATCATGCTATATCACACCCGCCACCAGAGAGCAGTAGTGCACCGTCCTGATTTGGTCGGCTGAAAGACGAAACTACACGCCGGAGCAAGTCAGTTGTATAAGCATCATAAAGACATATGTTCTCAGGATTATACGATCATTAGATTTACTGTGATTTGTTTTGATATAGAATCCAGAAAGTGAAATAATGTTACGTAAGCTCTCTCCTGTTTGTCAGTATGACATTATGACATGAAACACCTTTAAAGGAACCCTCAAGTCCGCCTTTCGACTGCACCCAAAATGACACATATTGAATGTGGAAACCAGAAAAAGAATGGCAACAGACGTGAGTCCATGACTGAATGAAGGGACATTTATTAGAACAGTAGAATAATATCATCATGCCAGTCTTAACATCAGCAGCAGCAGCACTTAACTCCCTCATTGACATCACACGGAACTGGAGCGAGTATTCTCACAGCAGGGTCACTAGTTCAAGTCCCTTACCAACCGTCCTATAGCCTCCCCAAGTGACCACACCTCCATTCCCCTGTCCTCCACCATGTTGTATGATTGTATACTGTTGCATTGTTAGGTTTCACTAGAATTCATCTGTTTCGTAAATGATCGACGCCCAGTTCCTTGGTCGGTGATTTGAACCGGTCCAAGTGATTGGCTGGACCCAGAGTGGACAGGAAAGATCAATGAGGAATCTCCTGGTGGCCAGTTGAGTACACCATGGTACTTTAGGCTAGTTCGGTGTGTATAGTCCATTATGCGCGTGAGAGTCTTTACATAAATGACAGTATTTACACCATTGAAACATGTCTGTCAGCATGTGCTGCCCGTAAGTTAACAGCAGAGGAACCACAAAACAACTGTTTTAGACGAGAGACCACTGTCACAGCAAAACAGGTACACTAAGATGGCATCCACATGCAATTTGTACCCACTGTGGTACTTCTGAATCATGGTAGTTCTCAATGTTATTTACAGCACCTTTCCAGCTACATTCCAGCTTTTGTGTTGCCGTGTATTTGCGCAACCTTTTGTCAGTGTGTGTATGCAGTCTCCTGTTCTAGATGGAGGTTCCAGGATTCAAAGGGATGTCAGAACAGCCTCAGGAACACAAGGTTAACCAGGTGTCTTGTCTCCAGGGAACTTAACTACTTATAGTGTGAAAAACTACTTTTCCAACAAGAATTCTGTCAAATGGGGCACCAACATCGAAATATTTGGGATTATCTAGGTTTCTCAGAAGGATGTCTTGTGCTGTACCATTCACGATAATGATGTAATTGATCGGTATTTACTTATGTTGAACTCATATCTGACGGTGAATACATTCACTGCCTGTTGTTGACAACGGTATACAATGAACCATTGTCCAGAGAGTGAAATTGTCGGTGTGTTTTCTTCTGTTTGTCAGTGTGATTGCATTACGTGAAACAAAATGTTAATTAAAAGTCACAATTAAAAGTTACAATGGATAGTGATGAAATGATACCAAAAACAAGAGGCAACTTATCTATATATGTCACATTATTTTCACAATAAACATATGCTTCAATAAATATAAACACATTGTTGTATGTAAATTGCATAATCAATATAATCAACTTGGTAAATAGATAATGACTTGGACAGTGAATAGTGGTAAGAAAATGTAAAACAATGTAACAAAACTGGTAGCAAGTTATAGCAGATTCATTGGATTATTGAATACTAGGACTTGTATGGAATAACAGAATACAAGCATAAAAATAAAATACTAAAACATCTGTGTTGGAAGAGCTCAACTACACACTTAAACACCGTTACTGTTACACAATGTCACTTGTCTAATTGACTGCTTTTGAATACAAAACAAGTCATCACTTTTTTCTTAAATACATTTGTTTATGGGGCTAGCAACAGAAAGTAACAAGAATTCCAGAGACCGTTCCCTTTCGTATGAGGAGGTATCAAAGCTATTATTTACACATAGTACATAACTTAGAACAAGATCGTCGTTGACAAGTAGGAGCGATTGAGACGTTCCTTGCAGTGCTTGGGCATTCATCTCGGTACTTAGGATCCTCCACACGTTATCCACACAACATCAAACCTTTTGTGCTTTTAACTTAGCTGTGGAGATGTATCGTCTTTATAATACATCTGGAGGTCGGTTCCGGCTTCTTGAGCGGGTTCTAAAACACCATCATCCCTTGTTTCCTAAGATCCGTCTAGATACATTTTAGGTATTAGAATCTGCTTGGAAAAGGGAGATGATAAACAGTAGATAATAAAACCTTATTATTGGATGAAACATAGCTATCTAGGCAGGACTGTTGGTAAGTATTTGGAGGAGAGTAGCATGGTGAGGGGCCTTGATGGCTGAAGCTGTTCGTCATTGGGCTTGAAGCCAGGCAAGCCAGCTGAGATAACAGTCCTGCAGAACATCTTGTCTCTGGGCGTCCTTCTGAGTGGCTCACTGTAAACATGGTGCCCACGCACACGCACAACATACCGACCAGAGGGATATTGCCTTTGTTTCCAGTTGAGCTTCCTATGTTCAAAAGTCTGTGTGGAAGGAAGGAGTCTATATCTCAGTATGTGGGAGAGGTGAGGTGGAGGAGGAGGAGTAGGAGGGGGGGGGGTGATGGGGACAAGGACACAGACATGGGACGGGGTTGAAGATGTGGGGTCAGATTTGGAGGTCAGACGCTGCGAGGGGCTCTCTCCAGTTCGTGGGTCCTGCGGTTGCGTCCTTTCTGCCTCTCCTGCAGGTGTTTCCACTTGGCGGCCAGCCCGTGGGTGTGCACGTGGCCATGAGCGTGCACGAGCCCCTTCTGCTGCTGTTGTTGCTGCTGCTGTTGCTGCTGCTGCTGCTGATGCTGCTGCTGTTGATGCTGCTGATGATGCTGTACCTGCTGGGCAAGATTGGCCTTCTGCCTCCTGTGTTTCCTCTCCCGCTTCCACACTTGCTCACAGAACTCGTCCACACTGTTCATGGTGGGATGGTTCACCAGGGACAGGAAGTCTCTGTACCACACCTTCTGGTTGGACGACTCTCGCACGGGGGGCGGGTCCTGGACAGGGGGAGAGTGGGCAGCGGGCTCCTCGTCACGGTGAAGCAGCTCATCCAGGCGCTCGCCGTCGATGACCTCCAGGGTGACCTTGAGGAGGGTCTGCATGAAGCCATGCTCCACCGCCTGACAGAGGAAGGTTCCAGAATCCTGTTTGGTCAGCGTTCGGATCAGCAGGCCTTGTTCTGTGCAAATGAAACGCTCCCCGGCTTTGATCTACAACACAAGAGAGACAGTGACAACCAACGTTACCTAAGAAACCACTACCATCTGAGCCACTGTAACGCTGAGAGACTCCTTTTTTAAATCTTGGTAGTGACAGAGAGGGGAGCTCACCTCCTGCTTGCGGTCGTCGTTGGGTTGTTGGTACTGCCAGTAAGTAAGGGCTCTCTGAGACTTGGGAGTACATTCCAGAAATGTGCTGCTGTTCTCCACCCCATACACCCTCTTATCCTGCAGGGTGGTTTGACCGCTGAGGTCCTCTGGAAAAACACACATCACGACCACAGCATGAACTCAATGAATCCCAGGATGTCGCGGTGACAAATCAGCACGGCTCATAGTCGCAATCGCGCCAATTGAATATCGTTGTTCCCCATGCACTGTTAGTATTACAAATTGTAATGTACTGTTGAGTACAGACATCACATTGAAAATGACCAGTCTGTTACTCTGAGCAACCCCCTCAAAATCTCTCTGTCTCACTGATGGTAATCAGCGGTCTTCTCACTATCAGCCTGTGCGTGTCTGGTGAAGCCTGGGCTTTCTCCGTGTGTATAACCTGCCTGTGTTTCACATTACGTTCCAGTAACACGCACTCAATCTATAAGCCTTCCTTCCACAGACTCATGTCGCTTTGTAGAGGAAATGGGCCGTAACAGAATCCTGGGTTTATACAGGGTGGGAGCCTTTCAATCAAGTCCAGGTGCGGTCCCACAGTGTGAATCTGGGGCTGGTTCAGTGGTATTTCTGAAGTCAGGTCACAAGTACATTCAAACGCGTTACAGTAGAGGAGAGACGTCAGTTTGACTGTCATCCTCCCATCCCTCATCCGTCTCTTGCCGGGCGAGGCTTTGCGTTGCCGTTCCTGCGCTCTCCAGAATGTCATCGGCTTTGGCTGTCAGTGGAAGCTAGGCAATGCAGAACAACATCCTCTCCCCCATCAGCCCAAAACCAGCCCTCCTCCATCCTAAATGAGAAATCAATGTGTAGCATATGCTGTGTGGGTAGAGACAGGGCACTCGCAGTGCGTGCGTGCGCGTGTGGGTGCGTTTGCACGTGCGCGTTCGTGTCCCTTAGAGTGAGTGTTGTGCTTGCATCTGCCAGAGGACGGCAGCTTAAGCATGCGGCGTTGAAATAAGTAAAATGTGTAATTAACATGGTGAAAGAGTCTCTTTGGCTGCAGTCTAAGCCCTGTTTTTAGTCAAAAGACCGCTAACTGGCTAGTATCGGGCAACGAGACTGAGAGGAGGCAGAGCGGAATCCTGGGGATGTTAATTAAAAGCTTTCAACGGACCCACTCTAATCTACACACCACCAGCAACACATAAAAGACAAATAAAACACTTTCAGTGTAACACTTTTCTTACTGAGGATTGGAGCGGGTGAGGGACAAGGTTTACAAGGTCCTACAAAATACAGCCAAGTAGCCAAGTTCTGTTTATTGTAGGAGTTCATGTGTGTCTCGTGTTGATTTTATACAAATGGAACAGAAGCATTCTATTGCTTGGTCAACCGAACGCACAGTCACTCCGTACCATGATGCTGCAGATCTGAACACTGGGTCAAAGGGTCTCCATTCCTGATGTCCTGCCTTCTTGTTCTCCTGCAGTCAAAGAAACACAAGCATGAGTCACCAAGTGTTTTTGTGTCTGTGTGTGTCTGTCCGTCTGTGTGTGAAAGAGAGAGAGAGAGAGAGAGAGAGAGAGAGAGGAGAGAGAGAGAGAGCGAGCGAGCGAGCGAGCGAGAGAGAGAGCAAGAGAGAGAGAGAGAGCGAGAGAGAGAGCGAGTGAGTTAATGGTCTGTGGTTGGGATCTGCGCTGGTGGTGTGAGCCAAGCAGATAAACTAACCTACCTCAATAAACCCATAGAAAAAGCACAGCTTAGCTCTAATTACAGGGTGTGTGGAAATGAGGAATTCAGACCTAATCAATCACTCATGTCTCTCTGACACACACACACAGACGCAAACACAGCATGAACAGTTGAGGTATGTACTGTAAATAATGACTGAATAAACAGCTCTGGCTCTTTGGAAAGTTGAAGAACAGGACACAGAGAATAGGAGGCACTGTTGTCTCGGTCGCTCCATGTTCGAGAGACAGACAGGAGATGAGTGGGTAATTGGAGGTGTGAGATTGCTCCGACCGGGTAGGTTAGCAGGGTGGCTATCTGCTGCTCCCTGGATATTGGCAAGTACAACTAGCCCAAGAAACCTGACACGGAGCGGCAAAAATTCAAATCAATGATCCCAGTGGATCTTGACGAGTGGGAGGCTGCAGAGGAGTTCTGCATAATCACACACGCCACACAAACAGACACATGCACACGCTCACTCATTGACTTCACCTCTTTTTCACCCGGACAAAACTGTTCCACAGACACCCTCTGCTATTGCTCCTCATTTACCGTCAACTTATGGAAGGTCGTATTTCAATGCTGGGAGAAACGCAACCCCTTTACCTACAGGGCTTTCTGGCACCAGCACAAAGGCTGCTCTATTTCTAATCCCTGCCTCCACTCAAACTTGCCAGCCTCCATATGTTCCCATCCATGCATATGAAAACCTCTATGAAAGCAATTTCAACAATATGTTGAACATGTTTGCTCTATGATACATGTGCTGTGCATTTGGATTGTGGATCCTGCCCTGCAGCTCCACTGTATCTGCTGTCTTTTAAAAAACAAAGACACTCACCTTTATCTACAGTATCACATTTACCCTTTGAAACTGAAGAATACGCACTATCGTATAGAAAAGATGTCAGTCTTCAAACTGCGTGGCTGTATTGGTGTGCGTGTGTGGGTGTGTGTACCTCTTGGCCATGGGGAAGTATCTGGAACACTCAGTGCCATCCCAGGCACAGTAAGGATCTCTAGCCAGACAGCACTCAGCACAGGCCTTCCCGTACACCTCACAGCGGTGCAAAGGCATCTGGGAAACCCCCATGGCCGAGCCTAGGTACAACTGTTGCTGTGGAAAGACACAAAAAAGCGAATATTATCTTCAGGTGTCAAATAAGATGGTCAGTTTGCCCGAACGAAAACAATTTCACCAGTCACGATGTGTGTGGAAATACCTATGGACATTTGCATGAGGTTTAGTGGAAAACCAAGTTAAAGTCATGACAGGTAAAAGCCGTTCTTTCAAATGACACTTTAGATACGCTTTCCACCTCTCATTTGCAAGAACGGGCTGCCTGTGCTGTCAACCACAGACAACCCGTCTTGAATAACCGTTAACCTCATTTCTTAAATGCGTAACCTCACTCTGTTGACAAGTGTTTCATTGTTCAGTGTCACAGCCCCTCAGGCAAGGTGTGTCAGACAGTGTGTCCTTTTAATTTAAGATGAGTTCAGTCTCTCTCTCTCTCTCTCTCTCTCTCTCTCTCTCTCTCTCTCTCTCTCTCCCCCCCCTTCTCTCACTACTTCTCTCTCTCCCCCCGCTCTCTCTTTCCCTGTCTCTCTCCTACTCTCTATTTCTCTCTGTCATCCCAAGTTGAGTTCCAATAAGAGTTGTATATCCATGAAAAGGATGGGCGCAGTCAATGAAATATAAAAGTGACACCGTAAGTGGTGAGAGACTATATCTTTTCCCTGTTCTCCTGCCTTTTTCTGTTCCTGGGTAGCTAATTAGGAGTCTGGGTATTGCAGGAATGAGGCTAAGAGGAGCTGACTGGCATTGTCTGGCAGACTGAGGAACACACCGTGACTGTGGAACACGCCATTCTCATTACATATTCATAAGAGTTGATGATGACTTTAAGCTCTTTGGAAGAATAACACCACACCATGAGACTGTGCACTGTGTCTCCATGATATGACATTGCTCCTGTCAGGGTGGGTTGAATCTCTACAGCTGGGACTGCTTTATTATGTAAGAAATTCATGAATGTTGAGTTACCTGCTTTGTGGAAAGCTCCATTGCCGTTATAGCCGTCGGTTCCTAGAAGATAAAACAGGTTGATCGTGAATAATGCGTTGGCACGTGGCGGCAGGCTGTGGTAGACGCAGGCCGGGCGTGTACCTACTCTGAACACCGTCATTTCCTCCAGGAGGACCTCCTCCAAGTCATGCCAGGACCCTCTGGGGACCGAGACCACCTTCAGCACCGTCCCCGCATCTGCACCGCGACAACGTCGGTCAGCATCACGCAACGACACAAGTGGCACGGCTAGATCGTTGCATGACGAGCATGCGTCTGTGTGCGAGGGTGTGTGTGGGTGCGCACGGGTACCTGTGCCTATGAACATGACATCGTACTGCCCGTCCTCCGCCTCCACCCTGTCCACCACTAACTGAGTGAACTGGTAGTCCACGTCCGTTTTGACTATGATCGGTCTGTTGTTGATGGGGTACACAGGGTTGAACATAGCGGGGTGACCTCTGGCAAAGGTTATGACCTCATCGGGGAGGTCCTTCGTCGAATCGAATCCTCCGAACGTCTTGCTAGGGCACTGAGGAAGCAAATGTGAGAATGTAAGAGGCTTTTTATTCATTCAGCATCTTACCTGATAGCACACACTCGCACGCACATACACGCACACTTTGCCCTCACCGTGCCAGGGCGTGGGTAGGGGACGCGCCCCTGGAAGGGCACCCATTGGTAGTTTGGTCCATCTCTGTGGGCATAGGGGCCCAGGAACACCCTCCTGATGTCTGCCATGTTGTACATGCACACTGCTGACCCCTTGAAGATGTTACTGAGGGCCAGAGTAAGAGACATAAGATTGAGACCAAGAAGTAGAAAGAAAGAAAGAAAGAAAGAAAGAAAGAAAGAGAGATAAGAAGGGATAGTGAGAGAGAGAGAAACAGAGAGAGAGAGAGAGAGAAAGAGAGAGAGAGAGAGAGAGAGCAGTGGAGCATTAGAAAGACAGAAAAGATCTGGTTAGATACACAAAATATGAAGTAGAGGGGTAACACACACAAATGTGCTGTTTGCCTACCTGGAGGTGGTGAACACAGCATACACGATGGGGTTCTTCGGATCCTTGGAGCTGATCAGGAACACATCCTCTGTGGACGACAATCACAAGGCGTGAGTCCGGCAATCATCCACACTCACGGTACGCTCGGTAACGTAATCCAAGCGTGTCGCACACTCACGCAGTTCATCGAAGTGCGTGTCGATGCCGTTGAGGCTAGGGACGGAGCAGACCAGCCGAGCTTTCAGGAAGGTGGTCCATTTGTTCACCAGACTCCTGTGGCCACCTAGATCGTTCTGTAGGTGGATCACACATGGATATAACACCAGCCACACTTTGCATCTCAACTAAACATTAGAGTATGGAATCATGAAATGCTTTTGACTGGATTGCTGAATGAAGAGGATTATTGCCTGTGTACTAGGCAAATCAGTTACACACTACCCAAACAAGGATGGACCACATTCATAGGCACCGCGTAAGTACTTTTAAAGATGAACTCCACAACCTAAAGATGATGAAGCACTGACAGACATCTGAGTCGGCATTTTAATACTCCTGTGTGCGTTTGGTGTCTGCTCTTGTGTGTTTGTTTTCCCTCAGCCGACGACAGAACACTGGCTCCTGAAGTGTGAACCTCCTCAATGAGGACACAGAACAAAACGCATCCAGCCCTCAAGTGATTTATGATACCACATTCGACCGCACAGCCAAATATGCACAGCCTAAACTGATACAGCATCCTCCATAAAAGAAGGATTGTTCTGCGTTGAGAAGAGCAGATTCCTCCCATTCTGGAGAATCAGGCAGGGAAAGAGGACTAGGGGGGGTTGGGGTGATTATGGCCCTGATCTAAGATCAGTTTGGGGCGGTTTCTCCAAGGGAACTTGGTCGGGTTGGGTCGGGGACAAAGCTGATTCCAGACCAGTTCCTGGTGGGGATTTGATCTTGGAGCAGGATGGCAGAGCAGACGGTAGACTCTGCCAGAGCCTGGCATTAAGCAGACTGTGGTGCTATTGTTGTGCTGTCTCTCTCAGGCTCCAGTGACATTTCAGCCATCTCTATCAGGTTTCTCTCAGGACGGCAGGGGAGGGGGTGAGGGGGGGCTGGGGGGTGGGGGTCGGGGTGGTGGGTACCAAATACAACAAACCACACTCCCCATCCCCAGGATAAAAATAACCTGAGTTGACTACTCATGAAGGCCAATCTGACACTCATCTAGTGTTTTGGAAATACTGGAGCAGGGTTTTTTTCTTTCTTTATAAGTCTTAGTCTGTGTGTGTCTGTGTGAGTGTGTGTGAGAGAAAGAGAAAGACAGAGACAGAGGTCGAGTACCTTGCAGAGCTGTCCGATGCGAGCGTGTGTCGCCTTCCCTGCGTGTTCTCCATCCATGGCGTTCTCTCGGAAGAACAGGTAGATCTTATCATCCTCAGGATTGTCACTCTCAGGGATCTGGTGGACGCTCACAAACCTTGGGTCTGCACACACACACACACACACACACACACACACACACACACACACACACACACACACAGCCACACATGAACAGAATTATATTATGAGACTGGTATTTAAACCCTGACCCTTTGCCTGCAGGGGTGTCAAGTTTGAAATCTTTGTTTAGTAAGCAGGAACTAGGAAACAGTACAGTGTCTAATTTCACTTCTGTTATCCAGAAAATGTTTAAGGAAGGATTTCTTTATTTTAGATGACATTCCATCTCTTGCTTATCGTCTCTCCTCTCAGCTTTTGTTTCCTGTCACGCCACACGTCTTCCTCTCTGCTTTTCTTTCATTTAACCCCCCCATCCCTATCATTGTCTTGTTACACAGTGTGTTGCTGGATAATGGAATCTGGTTCTTCATCAGAATACCCTACTGGCCTCTCTCACCGTTTAGCCAGCGTGAATCATGCTGCTCTGTCCTGATTGGATGGTGCTTGCCAAGAGTCCGGAATATGGCAAAGTCCCGCCCCATGAAGTCAGCTGACGTCCCGGAGTACAGCTCACCGTCTGGAAACAAGGAACAAACGTCTGCTGAAGAGAAAGGGCGAGTGTACGCGTGTGCGGACATGAGCCTGCGACCGCGTGTGCGTGTGTGCAGAGAGCGTGACGCACGACGACCCTCGTAGGCAGGTGCGAAGCTGCAGTATTGCTCTAGCAGGTAGCAGAGATTAGCAGTGCAGAGAGAGCTGGGCTTTCCAGTGCAAACAGGCTGGCCTGACACACCGTGACTGACAACCCAGCGTCGTTAACAGCGGAAATCCATGTGAAACCCCCGTGGGGAAGAAAGGGGAGGGAGGGGGAGGGAGGGGGCAGGAGAGAGGTGAGAGACGTAGGCAGGAGAGAGGTGAGAGACGCAGGGACATAGATCAGAGGACGGGAGTGGAAGAGAGCGGGGGGGGGGAGGAGGGCAGAGAAAGTGGTGATGGCGTGGAACACGACCATCTGCTGGATGACATGTTGCAATAGGGCTCCGATGTGGCTGGAAAGTCCTCCCAGCTCGGTCTGGTTCCATTAAATAATGTGCCACCCACCAGCATGGTGTGGAGTTGTCAGACCAATGCAGGTTTTTTTACAGACGTGGGAATGAGCGGCTCTCTGGTGCGTAAAGCCCAAGTACAGAGCGCAGCCTTGCCTAATGACTGGCATCATGACATCGCCAGTCCTGTCATTGATACTTTCTTTGAACAGAGGCCCAAATGAATGAGTGTGGATGTGTGACGTACTGCTCTACACCTATTTTTTAAATAAGTGTACAGCTTGAGCGCCACACATAAGCTTCAAGAAGAAGGCTTGCACCATAAAGCATTTTTTGTGCGTTATACAAAAGTGCGTGTTTGTGTGCGCGTCTGCGTGCATGCGTGTGTGTGTGACTTACCAATAAGCATGGAGGCAGTGAGCAGTTTGGGATCGTAAGGGCTCTTGCCTCGTCCGTTCTCGATGTGGGACTCCAGTCTGAACACATTGTCCTGGATGTGCACGAGCAGACAGGGGGGGGTCACACAGGAGCAGGGGCAACACGAGAGGTTCCACACAAACATCCTCCCTATCTAGGGGGTGGGTTTAGCCCACGTGTCCTGCATTTGATTGCCTGCGAGTAACGGTGCTTTGGACGGATGCCAAAGGAATGAGTTCTGCTATCTCAAACTCTGTGTAACCTGCATAATGTGCATCAGGATTCAAGTGAAGAATCCCAGGGGAAGAGTTGGAGATATTTAGCTCTCGTCAACACGGTAGGATTCCGTAGTAGGAGCAGCCACAGAGGTGCACTAAAGGGACGTCGCGAGAGAGAGCTACTGTGGTTTTATCTAATTATCTACAAATTGCTTTAGTCTCCCGAATAAGAAAACACATTTGCATGCCTGACTCGGTGACATTTGGGCTATGAGAGTGAGAAATCAATTTGTCTTTCAGACCCCCCCCCCTCCCTAATTCACATGCACTTCAAATTTTGTACGCAATTTGAAATAAATGTCTAAATCCGTCTAATAAACCATTGTCTGATGAAATTACAGCGTAAATCAAATTGGAGGACCAAAATGTCCTGTCACGCTGAGAGTCTTTGTTAAAAAGGGACACTGTATACCTATGGCAAACTGCTGACATTAGGCCTATACTATTACTGTCTATACTCATGGTTTTCATGCTTTGGAGATTGTACCTCAGATCTCTTGCCCACCTCCAGGTAAGCACAGACAGGGTGGAAGGCTCCGGTCCCACACACATAGAGATGAGTCTGGTTGAATGGCTGCAACACTTTGATGAAGTTAGAACACTCCCTCTAACATGTGGAGAGAGAGAGAGAGAGAGAGAGAGAGAGAGAGAGAGAGAGAGAGAGAGAAAGAGGGAGAGAGAGAGAGAGAGAGAGAGAGGGAGAGATAGAGAGAAAGGGGAGAGAGAGAGATTTATATATGGGGTACAGAGACAAAAAAGAGAAAGAGAAGATAGGGAAGATGATAGATGGGAGGAGAGAGAGACAAATATATTTATTACATTACATTTCATATGATGGCTTGGCTTGAGTTAACTCTATCCTTGTCTATTTGGGTCAGTTGGCCCAGCCAGGGCTGAAGACTGTGGAGTCTGTGGCTGCAGAGGTGGCCTGACCAATGTTGGGTTGATCCTACTGGACCATGTGAAAGGTCAACACCCACTGGAGAACAGTAGGCAAGAATGAGCGAGACAAAACCGTCTAATCACATCAAAGTGCTTGTCCTCTGGGAAATGTCCTGCTTCGTTGACATTTAATCAGACTAACCAGATGATCACCCATGGTACCTAAAGCCTCTTTGTCAATGTTTATGTGCTGAGTAATAATTCTCTCATAAACTGACTCGTAGTAATCTGTTTGTTTTTCCTCTTTTTCTTCCATTTTAATTCTCTCTCACGCTATTTTTCTTTCTCTTTCATCCTCGATTTCTCAATTTCTCTCTCTCGCGCTCTCTCTCTCGCTCTCTCTCGCTCTTTCTCGCAGTTCTTTTCTCTTTCCCACTCTCTGTAGCTCTCTCTCTCTTCTTACACTGACCTCTCTTCACCCTGACTGCCTGTTGCCAACTTAGGGACGGGAACGTCCCAACAGCTGGGATTGTTATGACAGCCATGTTGCCCTCCACTCACACTGCAAAACACCCAGCAGTAAAGCAGCCCTTTTGTGAGTGTCCGCCATCAGATTATGTGTCTGCGTGTGTGTGTGTGTGTGTGTGTGATGCTTGCATGAGTATGTATGGCCATGTATATGTGTGTGTGTGTGTGTGTGATGCTTGCATGAGTATGTATGGCCATGTATATGTGTGTGTGTGTGTGTGTGTGATGCTTGCATGAGTGTGTATGGCCATGTATATGTGTGTGTGTGTGTGTGTGTGTGTGTGTGTGTGTGTGATGCTTGCATGAGTGTGTATGGCCATGTATGTGTGTGTGTGTGTGTGCATGTGTGTATGAGTGTGTATGGCCATGTGTGTGTGTGTATGAGTGTGTATGGCCATGTGTGCGTGTGTGTTCCTCCGGTGCCACGTGGGCAGTTTCCTCAACACGTGCCTGGGCAGACCTGACCTCACATGAAAATGAATGTGTCATCGCACATGGAAAAAGGAGGAAAACAGATCCACAAATAATGCATGACTAAGTTTATGTGGCTTTTGTAGGTCAGAAGCAGAAAGCTGCCACGCTTAAGCTTTTGTTTTTACTTTAACAGCTGTCTTCCCTGGGTAGATGACCTGGACCTGACGCTAGAGCTGATGTGATAGAAGAAGGAATGTCATAGGGAATTCATGGCTACAAAATAAGACTCAGTAGAAAACGTTCATAATACTCAAATGTGACCAAATTATCAAAAATATTCTTACTTGCTCGAGAGTTAAATACATAATCATGATAATATGTACACAGGCATTCCAGTACTAGTGTTTACAGAGCAAGTTTCTTTTTTGGGGCTTCTCACTCTTCTCTCTCTTTCTCTCTCTCTCTCTCTCTCTCTCTCTCTCTCTTTGTCCCTCCTGCATTTTTCTTCTACTCTCTATCTTTCCTTCTCTGCTCACACACACTCTCTCATCTCCCCGCGGCAAAATGTGAAGTGTCTTTCTGCCAGTTCATCAGAGTGCATACCGCTCCTCTCTCTCTCTCTTCTCTTCATCCGTCGTTCATTCTCCCTCTCCCCTGCCCCTCAAACACACAAAGACCACCCTTCAGGCCTCCCCTCTCATCCTTGCCAGCCTGTTTACAGAAAACACACAAACACAAAGGACTTTATGGTCCTTTAAATGAGCCTTGTGCGGAGGCACCAGAGCTGAGTTTGGCCAGCCTGTGTCCCAGGCAGTGCACTGAGGCAGAAGCAGCACTGCTATGATTTCATGTACCAGGCCATCGCCTTAGGACCTAACTGAGATGGAATTCAAAAGGCAAGCTTGTTGAAAGCTGTAGCCGTGTACAACACGTATGCATGAATGTTTACGCGATGGTGAGCCACACTGCAGCACACCACATCCCTTCATGGTACACCGCAGTACACCATAGTACACCATGATACATCCCTCGGTACACCATGATACCCCCATCTTGAATCACCATGACACCCCCCCCTCCCCGGTCCACCCCCCCTAGTACACCATGATACCCACCACCCCCCCTGGTTCAGCCACCCTGGTACACCATGATACACCCCACCCATGATGCACCACAATGTACAGCAGGCTGGTTCTTGCCCTGAGAGCCACCGCCCTCAGATAAACCCTGCAAGGTATAACTACCTGGCACACTGAAATGACAGTCCCAAGTGCTGTGATGATGCTATTGGCCTGGGGCCACCGTATACTCCAACCATCCCTTACAGCGCGTACCTGCGGCCAGGGCGCATCCATGTTTATCCTATTGTGACACTCTCTCTCTCCTGTCTGGTCAGCTCTGGATTAAACAACTATGGACTTTTGATCACTGGAAGATTTAAGCCGTAGAGTGGGTTCCGTCTTGACCCAGATTGATGGTCAGATTCGGAGCCCCGCAAAACCATGCGACAGATGACATACAGGAGTTGGAGGACAACACCGGATGTGACACGTCCTGAAGCTCTGACGAGGAGACTGGGGATAGACATGTGATCTGTGATCAAGTGCACCACGCCAGGAGGCTATGGACATAGCAGCGGGGTAGGAGAGCTGGCGTGTGAGTGTCCCTCTACAGGTGCAGAAGTGATACAATGGCGAGAGGTCTCTTACCAAGAGGTCTTTCCCTGCCCACTTGCACTCGTCTCTCCTGGGAGGGGAGGCCGGCCACGGGATCTACGACACACGGAGAGAGGCAGCTCTGTTACAATGCGGTTCAATACATTGTACACGGAAACAAACACACCCAGGATTTTCCAAGTCAAGACACCAAAATTATTTTACACCACATTATTAGTTGATATTATGATTTGTTCAGCGATAAACCATCTCAGTTTAATGAAGTTTTGTGTTTGGAGTATGAATATGTCACAAAAAAAGATGAATCCCCTGAAGAAGCCTCGATTAGCCTGTTTACGCATGCAATCGTTTTAATACTAATGCGAGAGTATTGAGTTAGAACACTCAGGGGCCTGGTTGAAAAAAATGCATAATGCAATATTATTTAATTCTGTTCAGAAAAAGGGATACATAAACAAAACTACAATGGCTGCCAAATGGCTGAAACTATGTTGGAAATAAGATGGTTTTCATGGAAATCCTACTCTGCTTGAGGACAAGCGTAAAAAAAAGCCTTCCTGGTTCAATAAGGAGTTTTAATCTCCCAAGCCAGAGACAATGACAACATAAACCGCAGTTTGGTCATGACTAATTTTGGATAGGACCAATAGATATTGCTCCATTCAAACACAGCAAGTCATCTTTTTCTCTTCACGTTTTTGCCTATGCAGCGGGAATTGCCTGTGCATGCATGTGTGTGATGGGGTAGAGGGGGGTCACAATGCGATTTGTTCTCCACTTTGTATCCGTTTATTCCATTATTCATCCAGGTGTGCAGGGAGCGGCTAACATGCCTGGCACAGCGTGTGATCCTGTGCGACAGTTCGAGTCTGAAATATTCATAACGCTCTTTTTCTGTTGAAACAGAGTCTCTGGATCCCAGAGCCTATGAACCACATGCAGGCTGGTTCCCCACACTCAGAGAGGAACACAGTCTGGCAAGCAGACAGACAGGCAGACAGGCAGACATACAGACAGACAGACATGCAGACAGACAGACAGAGACACTGCTCTATTTCTATAAGAGACTGGAAATTAAGAGTTACTTGTGCATAGTCTTTGCTAATGTTGATGAGGTTGAAGGAGAAGATGTGGTCCTTGGCTCCCACCACAAGCCGGCCCTTCTCCTCGTCCAATAGGAAGGTGTGGTAGGCAGAGCTGTTGGCAAGGCCCTCAAATGTTACCAGGTTATTCGATTCCAGCATATCTGTAAGGGAAGAGAAGAACAGAGGTGTTCAGTACAACATGGTCAGCAGGGCTGAAGCACATGCATTTCTCACATGCCTCCTATTTTTTGCTTCTCCATCCAATTGTTTCAAATCCTCCACTCTCTTTTACCTCTCTCTGTAGAAAAAAGAAATATTTCTGACATGATGTCCTCTGAAACAAATATGCACAGAGTCTGGAGGGGTGGAAAAGTGCAAGTCTGGCCTGTGAGCACTGCCAACACAACTTGGACCAAACGGGCAGTGCTTGAGTTAGCCAACAACCAAACGTTTTGGCTGGGGGATCTGACCTTGACAGGAGCAGTCAGGCAGAACTCACAGAGGGAAGTAAATGACATGTCCAGCAGATAGCCTGCAAGCTCGAGAGAGGAATAGGCAAGCAGGACAATTCCATTGACGGTAAGAGATGTAACACGATTAGAACTGTAACTATATCAAGAGCTTGTCATTGGAAAAACCCTGCATTCAAAGACATGTGGAGACTCTCTATTCTCTTCTCTCTCCTCATCCCCCCCCTTCTCTTTTTTGTCTCTCCAACTCTCTCTCCATCCCTTGCTCTCCAGGAGTAAATAACACAAAGCTTCATGAATGTTTTAGCTGGGAGAACGGACTCTTTTCTGTGCATGTTTATGTGCCACGGCCTGAGAGGAATGGGAGAAACAGACAGGAAGGAGGAAGCGTGGAGACGGAAAAGAGGATAGAACAAGAGAGGAGGCACGCAGCTGATGGAGGAAGGGGGGAGGGACTTGGAGAGATCGACGGCAAAATAGGGGAACGCGAGGACGGAGGGGAACAAAGGCAGTGGCAGAATTCCTCTTGGTGGGAGAGGGGCGGCGAGGTGAGGAATGGAGAGAGGGGGATGGAGGAGGGGTGCAGGAAGACCTCCTGGCTTTAGTTAGAGACAGATCCCCTCAAGCACTCTTCACCCTGCTGTCTGGCTCTCACTTCAGAACACATAGCTCTTCTCTAGGGGAGCACGCACACACACACACACACACACACATGCACACGCACACACTGGACTCACACAGCAAATAAATCTGGCGTCCTTCATTGGGGTAGGACATGTTTCTAGAAGTCTCCGAAACGCTGGTGGATTTAGGGAGGAAGGGGAGTGATCGTAGTCTGCTGCTCGCCTGCTGTTTTACAGTGTGGATTACAGTTCATCAAGGTTCCGTTGAGGAGGTTTGAAGATGTTGACCTTCACTGAACTCAGCGTCAGAGCCATGTGCTTAGAGGCTCACCTTTTTCATCCAAAGGTCTTTTGTATTCTGCAACACTATGTTACCTCACAGTCCACATTATGTAACAGACCCGGCTCGCAGATCAGAAGGTGCATGGTTTGAGACAAAGCAAGGGATCACTGGTTAACCCAAGCAGGGATTTCTTTACTGAGTAGTTATTAAATAAGCACACTAACCTAAAACTTTGAACCGTGAATGTAAAAAAAAAAGCTTTTCTAGTCCAGTCTGTGGTACGTTCCTGTAACCGCGTACATGTTCCTGTAACCATAGAGATCAATCATAAACAGGACAGTCTTTGAAGCCCTTATCCGATGCTACAGTAAAATAACTACAGTGTCACTGACTTTTTGCCAACATCAGTGCGTAGGTTTGTTGTGTGTTTTTGGTCAATATTCCGTAGTCTTAAGTCTTTTTAGTGATGTCATATCCATCCTCAGGAACAGTATGGAACACGACTGACATGATCGAAATGTAGGGACACACCCTCTCTTTACAAATGTTATAAAGACTTGAAGGTTCACATACACACATACACACAAACACAGTGATGAGTCACCTGAATAAACACAGGGGGTCTCGTGCCTTTCAACTTCGATTGTGATACAAACAGGTGTGTGTGTGTGTATGTGTGTGTGTGTGAGTGTGTGTGTGTGTGCAAATCTGGGTGTCTGAATAGGGAAGAAACTAATTGCTTGGGGAGCGACTTGCTTGTTTTATAAACAGAGATTTGTTAGAGCTCTTTTGAGAGTCAGTCTGCTGTTATTTTACAGCTTAAATCCAACTGTGTCTGTGAGAGAGTTTTCACATCACCATGTCAACACACCACGCACACACGCATCCTGCTCAGGTGTGTGGAGGGAGACCGTAGAACTAGTATCCATGGAAACAAACAGAGTGTTAAGGAAGTTATTGAAAGAAACCCTGATAATCAGACCAATATTATCCTTTGTGGTCACACACACACACACATGCATGGCAGTTACTGTGTACACACAGGTGTACTGGCATAGACTGTTATGTGCAGGTTTGAACAGGTCTTACCTCTGTTCTGTACCATTTTCAGCTACAGTATGCCCAGACATAAGAACAAACAGAAAAGCCAGTCTTTCCTCTTGTCCTACTAACAGATGGACAGACAGACAGACAGACAGGTGGACAAACAGTTGCGTGGGCCAGTGGGGCATCACCAGGTGCCACCTCATATATAGGTGGCACCTATATATTTCCCACTCTCATTTTTCTCCAACCTCCACCACTTCTTCCTTCAAAACACTCGTTGCTGAACTCTGAACTCCATTTTGGCATATCCTTCTCCTTTTGTTTTCCATTCTCCATTCCACTTTCCCTTGCTTGGTGTCTGAGTCACCCTCGCACACTTCACTCTGGGCCAGTCCCTCATCTTTTTCCCTCTCTTTTTACTTTCATCCTTCCTAAATGCCTCAGTCTGTTGGACAACACTGGGACACCATTTGATTCTATTATGATGGATGCCTCATTCAGAGAGGAAGAGAGAGAGAAAGACAGGGAGAGAGACGCAGAGAGAGAGAGGTAGAGAGTGAGCGAGAGAGTGAGAGGCAGAGAGAGTGGGAGAGAGAGAGAGAGGAAAGAGCAGGGAGGGAGAATGAGGGAGGAGGGGGAAGATGGACGTGAAGAATCAACATTCCCATGTGAGACTGATATAAATAAACTATTTTACCCTACATTCTCTCTCCTTCTTTCTCCTCTATGTCTCTCCCTTTCTTTCTTTCCTTCTTTCTTTCTTTCTTTCTTTCTTTCTTTCTTTCTGTCTTTCCTTCTTTCTTTCTTTCTCTCTCTATCTTACTCTCTCTCTCTCTCTGCCTCTCTCTAGACTGGAGGGCACAAGACGCATTATCTAAGAGCTGCCACCAATAGAAAACAGAAATCAACACAATCAACTGTACAGTACGTGAAGCAGTGTTGGACAGTATCCACACTCTGTAGCCCCATTCATTAGGGCACTGTAGAGGGGTGGTGGTGAGTGATTGCTCAGTGGGAACATACAAAGCACCTCTTGATCATGTTGAGTACAAATACACTTCCTCTCCACTCCCACTCTGTGCCCCAGGGCCTGTTGCTCTATAGAGGTACTCGCGGTCTGTCTGCGGATTAACGCTACAGTAGTCAATCCGAAGAACTCCAGATCTGATGCTGTTCCAATGTCACCTGCGGACAGACCAGGACGGGCAAACAGCGGAGCGGATGTAAACAAACAGATGCGAAAACGGATGCACAGGCAAATCCGAGTGAATCCCTGGAACGGCCGACATGTGCAGAAGGCTAGATAAGGGGAACACTGCGGTATCACTCGAACCTGACAAAGACAACAATCAGAAACTGGCTGGCTGGGACTGGAGCCAGGGAACCGGAGAGCGCACTGACCGCGCTGACACACTCCCCCTGCATCCACCTCTCCGGTGGGCAGCGTGCAATACCGGGCCGATGGGAGGGGAACGCACTCGCTCTCACACCCTAAGAAACCCAACTCTGGCTGCAGAGATTCTTGACATGCTTCAGGATTAGAGGCCTTTAATGGGACTTCCTCGTTCCTCTTCTCTGATTAAAAGTCCTTTCACGCCCAGGCAGACGGAGGGAGAGGGCCCGCTTCCACAGAGACACTAATGTTCCTCTGGTGCCTCACCCCTCCTGTCCCACACTTAGGCCTTTGTTGTTGAAGGTCTTCGAGTGTTAGACTTTGGCCGGTTTGCTGGTGTCTCAGTGTCTCACGGTGTGGGTCTGTGTGCATGTGCGCGCCTGTGTGTGTGAGCACCTTGGCGTCGGCTATCAAGGGGGTGGACAGGTCTCGGGGAGGCAGGGCTGTTGGCAGGACACGGCAGCCTGTAAAACTAAAGCGGTCTCTCTGTTCCAAGCTGCTACAGCAGGAGCTCTACGGCTGCAGTCCTCTACGCATGTAGGACGAGAAGATCAGATGAGGTACACTGTACGCTCCTGTTCCCTTCTCCCCGGAAGGGAGTTCACCCCATTAAGGAGAACAGGAGCACAGAAAAATATAACATCCCTCAGAGGGAATACTAGAGAGCAGGAATAGATCGCATGCCTTCCGAACTCACTGATTGTTGACGTAGTTGAGCTATGCAGCACTGTGTTTAGGTATCCAGTATTGTTATGGTCCCCTCCGGCCCACTGACCGTTTGCACTCTTGCCATTCTGCGGGATCCACTTTGTGTGGTATTTCATCCAATGTGGTCCGTGTTTACGGTCTAGCAACGTTAGGGTATGTGTGTGTGTGTGTTTAGTCAGTCACCTGTAGGGGTCAGGGTTCCTTCACCTCACAAGTCAGAGGCAGCCCACTTCTGGAAGTCACTGTGAGTCTGCATGCGGAGGATTTGAACTCTATGACTGGATTTGAAAGTGCCTGTGTGATGCCCCATGGTCTAACAGAGATATCACATTGGGGAGTTTCTCATAAGTGACAGCCTATGGTTTATGTTTGACTGATTAACACACAGGTATCATTAGCAATCTACAGATGGTCCCAAACAGGGAAGTGTGTGCGAATGTGCATGCGCGCTCACATTAACAGGCAAGGATTCGTGTGTTCATGTGTGAGTGTGCTTGTGTGCGATCAGGCATGTGTGTGTGTGTGTGTGAGAGAGTGTGTAATTATGGATCTGGTAGTGCTGAGAGAGGGAACCGTTTCTCTTTGGGAAGCCATCTGCTGAAACAGGCTAGCACCATTCATCCTCAGTGTAATTACCATGCAGACACGGACCGAGCGGAAAAATGACATCCAGGGGGAAAAAGAGGCAGGGAGAGATGAATGCCACTTCACTGAGCCACCGGAGAGCCCAAGTCTGGCATCTCTTTTCAGAAACAGAAATAAATAAAATGTAGGAAATTAAAATGTAGAAAGAGAAGGAGATATTTGGGGGGGAAGGGGAAAGTGATAGAGATCAATAAAACTAGAGTTTATCTTCCCTTTAAAGCAATTAAAGCAATTGTGAACCAGGTGCGACTCCATTCATCAAACAAAACTATACGGTAAAAATATACGCATGTACTGTAATATATTGTCTATGAATACTCAAGGATGTTGGCTCATTTTGCTAGGTAACTTCATTCCGGACTTTTCTAGTGTGGTGAGTTAGAGAAATGGCTCACAGTATAGTCCCTACAATATTGAGAGATTAGATTAAGCAGTTAACTATTTTCCTTAAAACACAACTTGTGAACACATCGTTTTTTGTATTTTTTGATGATTCCTATACTGAAACCAAAACCATTCAAAGGTAGGTACCAGGTATCATATACACGGTTGTTCAACCAAGCAATACCACAACAGAGTCTGCAGACCGTCTAATACACTCTGATCTAAAAGATACCACGTAGAGCATAGACATATTGCGGGCTGGCAGCAGATAGGTAACAGAAGGTTTGCTCTAATGCAATAAACAACAATGCAATTTGAAATGTCTAATTCAAAACATTACATGCGCAAATCAAGCTGCACAAATTAACAGTAATTTTATGAATCAATCTGAGAATGGATAGATCTAGTTCAAGGGGATTGGACATGCCTGCCAATTCACCTGACAAGCTTTCCTCTTCATGGTTTCTATTTTGCATACTCATCCGCACAAAAAGGAAATAAAGTGAAATCATATTTTACCCTCAAGCAATTAATTTCTTAATGACCATCCGTTGCAGTAGCAACAGTTTACAGCTTGAACCTGCAGACTTGGTTTTGAAAAGAACATGGTGTAGTATAGCAAGACAGCGTGAGAAAAACAGCCCAACATAGGCAGCGACATTATATGCTCTTGGAGATCGGAGTTCAAGTGTTTAAACTGCAGTGGAAGTCGTTAAGAGAGGACTCACCCTTATAGGAGAGCTTTAGTCTGGGGACGTTGCTCTTGGGCTGCTGGGCACTGGTGCCTCGGCTCCAGAGGAAAACCACCCCACACATCAGTGCGACTGTCCCCCAGAGAGAGCCCATGGTCCTGGGGGGAGAGAGGCCCAACAGGTTCCCGAAAGTACTCCTCTGGTTCTATTCTCCAGAAACACAGTCAGTCCAGGGCCAGGGGTATGGTCTTGTGTGTAACCCGGTTCTCCGGTCCCGCAATGGTGTCTAGTGGATCTACTCCTCCAAGATATGGACCAGTTCCCACCAGAATCAGAATCTATCCTGGGTCAAAAGTCACTTCTGGGGTGTAGCTCCAGCTTGTCAGAACCTAAAAGCAGATTTGCAGATATTGTACCAATTGGCGTCACAGAGAAAATGCCGAACCAGGTCGAATCGAACTGCACCAAAGAACTCAGCCAAAGCACTACAGTTCACAACCACAGAAAATGTCCCAGAGCAAGGAACCGGACCATACTGTGTCCAGAGATGGTGAAGGACTCTGGACTTGACATCAGTCTCTTCTCCAGCACCTTTCCAGTCTAATACATTTTCCTTGATATTTGTCTCTCTTCTTGAAGGTTTTGCTCTCAGTCTTTTTTTTGCCGTTCAGAAACAAAAACCAGCCCAGTGTGTTTCATCTGCTAATCCAGTTTGGGTAGACAGCTCTCAAATACCTGCTGAGTAGTCAACAGCACTCCAGTACTAGTCCAACCCAGCGCAGCCTCGTCCACACAGCACGCAGAGCTACTGAGAACAGCTGAGCCAGACAGCGTAGCCTGAGAGAGAGAGAGAGAGAGAGAGAGAGAGGGAGGGAGAGAGAGAGAGGGAGAGAGAGAGGGAGGGAAGGAAGGAGGAAGGGAGGAGGGAGGAGGGGGGAAGAGAAAAGACAGATAGTGGAGGCGGGAGAAAGGGTGAGAGGGAGTGCACTGAGAGTAAGAGAAAGTAAGAGAAATTGTGAGAACAGGCAGAGATGTAGGTAGAGGACGACTGCTGGCAATAGCAGGGAGACACCAAGTTTGTGTTGATGAGTATGTTTGCCAGGGGACTTATAGAGACTTCTAATAGAAGTCCCTGAGCAAAAGCTTTGACTAAAACACAGACTGCATGTTGACAGTATGCATGTGAGGTCATGGTTAGATTACCAAAGAACCTGCATGCTGATAGCGTACACAAACACAAAGCCTGTCAGAACACAACCAGGATCTACCATTAAACACAAGGGATTATCGAGACATTTCATTAATTGTTTAGAGTTCATCTTACACAGAGAGAGTGGGAACGGATCCAGTAATATAAATGACTTCGAAACCTGATGTATATAACAAAAGGCAATTCAATAGATTTAAATAGATAAACAATGCAAATGAAGATCTAGTTCAGCTGGTCACAGTGACTGGCCAGCTATATCCAGCTCTGGTCTTATCTGGAAGACAGTGCTATGCCTTCCTTCCTTCCTTCCTGCCTTCCTTCCTTCCTTCCTTCCTTCCTATTGTTCCTCTTTCCTTGCTTCTTTACTTCTTTCTTTCATACATCCTTCATTCAAGCCTGTCTTTCTTCCAACAGTCCATTTTCCTTGAAAGTACAGGTCTTTTTGACCAACTAAGAGAGTTTTTGTTAATGTGTCTTTACAGTGAGACTGATTACAACCCTGTACCTTATGATACGGATGAACTTTGACAGTAGACAGCACTTTGACGTAGACAGTACCAGGCGTCATCATTGATTTCTTGGTTTGTTTGCCTGAGAGAACTACCGTGTGATACAAATGCTGTCTAGAGAAAATAACCCCCTTAATACCCTGTGACGATGCTGTGATGTTCAGTGCATCAGATGATTCCCTCCGTTCCCCTTTTGTTCTGCTTCTCTGTTGGGGTTGATCTTAATCGAGTTCAAGCCAAACACAAGGTGTCCTTTTCATTTGGGTGTGTGTTTGTTTGTTTGTTTAATCCAGTCACCAGTGGAAGACACCGCTCATGTCACTGCATGTGTGTGACATGGATTAGCTATAGATGGGTCTACAGTGAGACAGCAAACTCACTGGTGTGTGTGACTGGCTCCTCCGCGATGACATCCATCAGAGGCATCAACTGAATGCATCCAATGGATTTCAGATCAATCCCACACTACAGAAGAGCTTCAGTGCTACAGCACATGGTTGCCTGTGTGACTACCTAGATACAGACAGCTAGAGCACAACATCCCTGTGTCTATCAGGAGAACTGGAGCCGGCGTTTATTCCCAGACTTTCACAGTTTGTAGTGCATGGGCCTGCCTGGAAACATTTCCATCATGTTGGTGTCCCAATCTTCTTTCCTTTGAAACCAACAAAGAAGAAGAGATATTCTTGCTTCACAGATTTTCTCATGTATTTTTGTGTTGACATGCATGACGCAAGATGACCACAAATAAAACGGGCGGACATAGACACCAACCAGAGCAGTCATCAGGCTAATCCATCAGAGCATAAGAGGGAGTCCCCCTGTCCGTTCTCTCCCATACTCTTCTAAATGAGACGTCAGTCCCCTTAGTACATCTGGTCCTCACAGAGGCGTTTCCAGCCGTTGGTGAATGGTGAGGAGACAGCATAAGGATGTGAGAGGTCTGGGTCTGCTCCTGGGGTATGGGGCCCCGGGGGGTGGGTGGGGTGAGGGGGTGGTCCCTAGGGGGCTGGTGGTAAAGACCGCTAACAGGCCGTATCCCTGTTTGTAAAGAGCCATCAGACAGCAGGAGAGAAGCAGAACTAATCCTGCTCAGAGCGGATGGGCCTTATGCTTATGCTAATGGGAGCTAGCCAGCAGTCTTTCGAGTCCCCAGCAGAAATCACAGAACAAGTGTCTTGGTACAGACTCTGTTTCCAGGACAGACTGGATTAGGAGCTGGAACAGACAGGCTCTATTCTCAACAAGGTGGGATTGGCAGCGTTAACGCATTCTCTCATTATTCCGGGGATGTAACCCAATCTGCCATGGTTAGGCCAGACAGAACTATTGTGGAAGTAAATTAGGAGTGAATGGCCCACTTGAGGACGTTAGTCCACACTTAAGCAGTCCAAGCTCTCTTTAAATCAAATTCCATAAAATGGAGATTTGTCAGGAAGTGTAGGAAACTGAAGCGTAATGAAAGTATGAAATGATGCATAGACTTCTTATCATACAAAAACATTACATTTAAACTGCCCGAAACATTTGGACAAGGTAATGGGATGGGTTTTGGAGTTACAAACATGTAAATTAATGTTCTACCTAACACCCTCTGTACTTTGAGTATGATGAGGAACATATCGGAAATGAAAAAAATGCTGTGTTAGGTAGAACTCGGTGAATGTATGACTGTGCTTCAGATACAGTGTCATTTAAGCTGATTCTTCTCAGCTCCGAGAGAGAGACAGAGGCAGAGGAGGCAAGAGGAGACAGAGAGAGAGTTGTGGGAAACCATCAGGCTGTGATGTAGCGAGGCTTTCAGGCCCTTACACTGAAGAGTTCTTCAATCTGCTTCTGTCTTCAGCCATCACTACTCTCCTCCCATCCTCCCTCACACTCTCAGTAAAGTACACATCTCTTTAATGTTCCCATTCCAACTCTCAGTTCCTCCCCTCCATCTTTTCCATCCCTCCCCTAAGTGTTTTTCCCAGCTTCTGTATAAACACTCCCACACTTCGCTATGCTGTCACTCCATTCTTCCTCTCCACTGTTTTCCTCATTCCACTCAACAACTTGCCACCATGTTAATTCCAGATTTGAGCTCAATCTTTGGCTTTAATGCCATCATGTTCAACCAACTTAATATGGTTGTACTACCTAGTACATTTCAGCATATTATCTTTCCACACGTCTTGCCTCTAAACCCAAGTACAGCTCAATGACACACTGAATAACATTAGTCCAGAAAAAAAATGGGACACGTCCTTGAGTATTTAGGAGTGTAAACAGATCCCTATGGAGGGGGTTATGTTTCAAGAAGACTTTCTAAGAGTCTAGTAAGGAGTGCCAAAACAGATTCATGGTATAATCTCTCCTTTTCACAAGCAGAGAGGGTCTGGAGTGGTGTGACCCACTCTGGGCATTGACAAGTTCACAAACTTAGTTGGATGGGTGAGAGGAGGGGGCTGGACTGTTGGAGAGCCTCGGTATGTTGGGGCATGGGGGGGGGGGGTTGTGTGGGGGGGATGGGGGGCGGGGAGGTTGAAGTGGCTTGTGAAGGAGAAGCCGTTTAGGAGGTCTGTCGATGTCCATTGAGATGGTCAGGAGGACCCCCCCATCAATTGCAGCCTCAGGCCTTCCTCAAGGGGGTACTGCTCAACGAGCCAACCCCGCCCACACAAGCACCCACACTCTCAGATCTCTGAGCTCCACTTCATCCAGGGAAGGGGCTGTGCTGCCCCTCCACTTTTTCAACCGGGACCGGGCAAATAACCCCCGCCCCATATCCCGACACCCCTGCCTACACCTTACCCTCATGCAGCGCAAACACCTCCCCCCCCTCCCCACACCCTTACAGCGCCCTATGCCGATACCCCCACATCTCTTTCATTCTCTCTCACCCTCCCTTTCTATCTTCCTCTCCCCCTTCCTCGCTCTCTCTCTGACCTCTTCATACTCTCCAGTGGATCTCCACAGGGTTTGGAGTCTAATCCTGCAAATGAGGGATTTGCCTCAGCAAAAGGAGAATACGTTCGGAGCCAGCTGGAGAACAACAGCGCTCGCCCACCTTGCGTGCACAACACCAGCCGTAGGGTTCCCCGTGCACCCCTGTCCAACCATCTCGCCACTGTTCTGGATTAGCCTTATGCATTCCACGGGTGATTTAGTACAGCAAGACTAATATTGGAGAACTACACTGTATCTGTCTTGCCTAGGTTAACATACTGCGTAGACCAAAATGCACGGCCACAGATGATTCTAGAATGTTGAGGCTGGTCGTTTGTCAAGCGGATGTGGGACATGCTGCAGAAAAATGAATGACCATGAAGTGTATTAAAATGCTAGTCTGAGGTGACATATGAGTCTCATACCTGAGATGATCTAGGGCGTATGATTCAAGGATACACTGCACTATGTTGCCACGGATATTGGGTTGCTGCCTATGACAGGACAGATGCATTGGGTCCTAGATATAATGGATGTGAAGGACTGCTGCCACACAGGCATACACACACAAATGCTTTTGTATTTCCCCATCTGATGGAAGCCAGCTGTATGAGCCATCAGAACTCACTAGGGAAGGAGAGGGGTCTGCCTTTCATCACCCTGGAACTAGCCACTAAGACCAGGCCCCAAGACCAACCTCCAGGACCAGAACCAGCCTCCAGGACTCGCAACCAACAACCGGCCACCAAGAACAGACCTTATTTCTACGCCGAGCCACCACCCTCCAGGGCTGGCCACCAGGTCCAGACCCCAGCCACTCCACCCGCCACCAGACTCCTCTCCCCTTCTACTGATCTCCAAAGGCTGTCTTGAGGGAAACTCAAGAGAGGAAAACCACTTGACTCTTCCACTATAGGCAAGCACTTTGAAAGAATGCCTCATTAAACGTTGCACCCAAAACTGGTGTACCCAGATTTAACAGTGTGACGAAACCCAGGAACAATGCCTGTTTCCACCATGCATGTCTCATCAAGAAAAACAGAAAAAGTTGGGTATGGCATAAATAGACAGCAACTGGCGTGCAGTATTTATGATAGAATGAACCACATGCTGTTGGTGATTTACTCTTTCTTAATGAAAAATGGATGACAAATACAGTGAAGTACCACAGAGCTATGAATAAATGACTGGAAACAGTATAATGTCCTCAACATCTCCACAGCCTCACCCATAACGTGGCTCCTGAACACACACAAGCAAACAAACATGAACGCAGGCTCACAGTGACTCTAGCCTGTGCATGCAGACATATAAGACCACAGCTCCCAGAGAAGAGGCTAGTGCGTGCCTGAGGTATGGTCCAGTGAGCCATTAGCATTAGCGTCAGCAACCCTCTATAGGATTTCAGCCCTCCAACGCCACCACCCACATGAATTTATCATCCTCCATGAAATATGCAGTCCGAGTCTACCTGCACATCACCTCCATTGAGATCTACCTATTTTAGATAGATTGGCTCACGGTGACTCTCATCCACTTTCTGGGACATGATACAAACACGGACGAGATCCGGAAGGTTTCAGCGTGTGTCTACAGGGCCACCAGCGACCCAGGTGGGCTGGTGTCAGGAGTCAGTGAAAGGCTTTGTTACAATCTACCCGGATACAACTTGCCCAATTGACTATCTTATCATGAAGACAAGATTCTGGCAAAACAGACAAAAGTGATGACCGAGCAGAAAGAGCCTTGAAGAAGGCTGCAGATCGCCACTGATATCAACTCAAATCCCTTTTCCATTTGGTCTGCCCTATCTTGTTCAATCTGTGTCTGTGTTCAACTCCTTTCATCCTTCCAGGGCTTGAACACTAACAGGACATCCTCCAGACCGCCCATGGACTAGGACGGATACACCATCTCTGTCCAGCTCGTCTTTCAACGCTTTACCCTCACCATAATATTAGTGCTATTTGTTTCCCTGGAAGGAACACTGATGCCTTCACAGCTGTCCGTGGATTGAGATGGATCTAATCCTGGAACTTTGTTACAGCAGGATAATCTCATGGTTTAGACCAAGTCCACTTTGAAATGGCAATCAGATGATTATCACAACTGATGGATTTGGCTTGTAATGGACATATATACCATAGACTCTTTCTCAGATTTGAAGACTCACAGTAGACAATTGATGATGGTGCTATATTGTACAGTGTTTTACTTGAACCATCAGAAGCACAGTATTATATGACAACCTGTCTCTGGAAAACCTATTTCCCTTGCACCAGTTGTTTTGGCTCTTTCACTCAATCTTTAGACGAGGTGCGTGTCACTTCTGCAGTATATTTTTACGAGGTTGGTAAAAGTGAAGCCTTTTCACAGATTTATAGTACAAGGAGTCGTAAATCAAATGCTCATGGAACACCTACACTTGCAACATCTGAGAAGTTAGTTCTGATCCACAATGCACTCCTACACAAGAGGAAGAGAGTCAGAGAGACAGAGAGAGACACACAGAGAGAAATCAGAGAGAGAAAGGGAGTGATGAAGGAGGAGGAGAACTTTTAGTAGAGACCTGTCTATCTGACTGTCTGTCTGTCTGTCCGTGAGGGGGTGGAGGTGTGGAGGGACAGGCAAGCTGAAACCCATCGCTGCTGTTTATTGACTCAGGGGGCCTGGCCTACGTCAGCACCACAATGCCAGGGGCAGCCAGGGGTCTAGACATCACACACCTCACTTCCTGTGTGATAACACACTCTCCGACCAGGGACGTGCTCCTCGCCCTCTGTCCCCCTGCAAAGCGTCTTACACACCCAGTGATCCAGTGAGTCGGATGGAGAAACAGGGATGGAACAGAGATTGGCATAGAGAGAATGAGTGAGAGGAGAATGAAAGGGAAGGCAGGAGAAGCAGAGGGAAAGAGAGAGAAGAAGGGAGAGAAAAAGAAATATACGTTGAAGGAGAGATTTAGACGTAGAAAGAGAATGAGAGAGAGAGAGAGAGTGAGAGAGAGAGAGAGAGAGAGAGAGAGAGAGAGAGAGGAGGAAGAGAGCATGTAATGGTACACCGGTACACCTTCTAGAAGTAGACATAACAATAACTTCTCCCAACCTAAAAAGTGAGTGACTGAGGGCTCTTTTTCCCTCTTTGCGGGCAGTGCCCAAAGCAAAGTGGTTAGGGAGACACAGAAGCCACTGTTCCCCTTGCAAACTGAATCTAAACGTTAAAAATACCTCATGATACACTGGACAGAGGCATCTTTCTCTGTTCAGTTGTAAATGTTCAGCCAAGTTTTGCAAAATCAGTTGAAATAATAACCAACATTTCAAAAGAAGAGAGCAGCATTGCATGTCCTGATTCTGTCAGAAACAAGACGCTGTCTGTTGAGAACCAGCTCTGGATTGCTCCCGTAGACAACCCCTCCCCCCCACCACCCGCTGCCCCGTGCACAAACACACACACCAAACCATTTCCCCTCTCGTGGAAAAACACAATCAATAAGAGCGACGACCACTACTCCGAGGACTGTGAAGACTGCAGGGGGGGGGGGGTCAAAGGTCAGTGTCATTAAAGATCAATTGCCTCAAGCAGGGATACGTACTCACGCCATCTCTTTGATTGTGAATGACGAGAGATCCGACCAGGGGTACATTGTGTCAGTCTGGGTTAGTCCCAAACCCTAACTCAGCGCCAGCATCAGGAGACCATCAACCCATCCTTTCACCCTAGGATTGAGATCGTAATCACTGATCTGATGGAACTGGACTGGTGAAAACAATACAGCAGAACCCTTCGCTTTCACGCAACTAATCCTGTTAGATCAGTGGAGAAGAAAGTCAGAGTGACCATTCAACCTCTCCAGAGCCTCTGCAGCAATATTGGTCCGTGCCAGGGTCTCAACAAAGGAACAGTGGTGGGGGTGGGGGAGGTCACAGGTTCATGGTCATGCATTGTGCCAGAGGAGAACTCTATCCAGTTCTGTCTCTGAAGAACACAGGTCAGCCGGTTGGTTTTGATGGATGCCGGATGGGTATCTGGGAATCCTGAACAAACGAGGAGCACACACAATGCAGGCTCTTTATCTCTGCCTCAGCAGACACCTTCAGAGGACAGAGGGGGAGGTGGAGGCTAACGGTCCTGTGCCAATGTCTATTGGATTCTGATCATCCTGCAGTCCAGAGGAAATACATGTCTCCATCCTACATGATGTAGAAGACACCTCCACAAATGCGATACGGACCACTGACAGAAGACTATAAGTGTCTGCTCTGATGTGTGCGCATGATGGATTGCCTGTTCTGATTAATGACGAAGGGTGCGGATGTTGTTTGTGTGTGTGTGCGTTTGAGTGTGTGTGTGTGTGTGTCTGTAGGTACGTGTGTGTGCTGATCGATCCAGTCTGCTTTCCACCGGGGTCTCTAGTGTTAAGAAGAGGTCAAACACAAAGGATTTGAAATTGACACTTCCTTAAGAACCTTGAGATGGATGTAAACCTGATAATCTCCAAGGGTCCTGGCCCTACATCTTGTATAATGGGACCACCACCTCTAAATCACCTAGACCCAATGGATTGGCATTGGTGTGTGTGTGCTGTGTGTTTGTGTGTGTATGGAAAACAAGGTCATTCAGGACCGACCATTTGCCTAAGAGGAGAGGACCAGGCTACAGTATGATTACTTATTGTTGGTGTCGAGTGTTGAGCCATCCCTGCCCACTCAACACGCTCTTTCAAAAGGCAAACAGGCTTGTGAGGTGAGAGGTCATCAGGGCAGGACCATGGTCAGGGGCATCCATTATCTCCCAGGCTACCCATTATCTGAGCTATCTGCATGCATAGATGTTTTGTCACGGTAGGTGTGTAGTGACAGCCTCACCCTAGAAGGCCTTAGTCTGTCGGTTTGAAGAATCGGCTTAGAGACAACCATGGCTCTTAAACGGAAAAAAATCTGCTTTGCCCTTTTTGGTCTGTTCTCTCTCTTTTTCTCTCTACTCCCTGCCTTCCTCACCTCCTGTCGTTTTTTCCGTCGTGTCTGCCCTTCGTGTTTGAACACAGACAGCCCTCAGTGGCTGGACAAAGCCCCAGGGAGGCTGATAAAACCGACAGCACCAATTTCAGACTAATTGGACAGCTGGAAATTGCACCTCATTTTAATTTACTGCTCGACACACACCACAGACATTTGACACAACATGCCTTTTCTCCCTGGCTGGTCAGTCCAGGTGTTAATGCTCTCTCTCTCTCTCTCTCTCTCTCTCTCTCTCTCTCTCTCTCTCTTGCACTCTGACACACAAACAGTATCTCTCTCTTTCTGTCATTCAGTACTTACCCACCACCCTCTGTCCATCTTTTCCCCAATCAATTTTCATACTCTTCATCTTTTGGTTGGTGCTTTCGGGCATGTCATGCTTATTCTAAAATTAATGGGCTCTTCCATTCCCTCCATTCCAGAATGTTCTCAACAAGACCAGACATAAAGCCCAGAAACTCGCTTCCTGTCCTCAAGTTTTCACTACATCAGCTGATAAACGCACATACCACTACTGCCATTTGCCAGCCAGGTGCATCAATAAAACTATTTTAAAGTATAAAGTTAGGTAAACAATCATTCCAGTTTGTTTGGTATGCTGTAGACGGAGTAGATTACATTATGATGTTCACTTCCTCTTTCCCTCATACAGTCATTCCAAGTCTTAATATTAACGTGTGCTTTAAATTTTGCATAAAAATGTCACGCTCAAAAGACATTCACATCAAAAGTAGTGTGGTAAGTTTCACGTTTTTTTTTGCAGACAGCCAACATTCCTGTAAGTTAATACTGGGCACTCAACAACTAACAAGAGTTGAAGCCTCTGAATTAGTCCTAGCAAGCCATGGAAAGAGAAGGGCTATTATTGTACGACCCCTTTGCCACAGTATCAATAACTGCAGTGGTTTTCATGGCTGAGTGAGAAAAGCTGTTACCTGGAGGAAAGAGAGAAGGTAAACACAACCATCTCCTCTTCTCTGATTACTGCTCTGATAACAACAAGCACTCTCACTACACTGGAGCAATGCAGGCACGGGGAGGAGAGGAGAGGAAACCAAATAAGAGGAGAGGAAAGACGAGGTGGAGAGAGTGAAGGAGATGAGGGAGGAGAAGATAAGAGGGGAAGAGAGCCTGCATGAGATCGTAAAGTAGCCGAGGACCACAGCGGTCCGTTCCAACCAGACACTCATGTCCAGAAAGCAGCTGCTCAGGAGAGCTCAGAGTCTCACCTCGTGTTCAGTTCCTGCCACAGCACCAAACACAGCACCACCCAAATAAACAGCCTCATCTAGCCTCTCCCAGCACCTACCTGGCTCATTTAACCACACGTTGCTGTTTATCTAACCCTCGGTTGCTTCCTTTTGTGGTTTTCTGATTGTCACATACTCACACATTCTGCTAATGAGCTAATAGTACAGTGATGTGAAGTGCCTGGGGTGTTTGCATTGAACAGTCACCCATTCCTTGCTGACACTCACTAAACTCTGTATTTTGTCGTACCATCATTACAACAAACACCCACTCTAAGTGAGCAAGGTAAAACATGTAAACCACACACTCTTGCAAAACATTACCGACGGAACACAATGTTAAAGTGGGTAAATAATGCGCGCCAGGGCATTTTGTGTTCCAGCCCTGTCCCCCCCCCCCCGGCATACTCTCCTGGCTGGAAGGGTTGAGGCACAGCTCACCATGGTGGCATACTGTTGCATAATGCATTATGGCAGTAGTGTTGGGAGCTTTCTCTTGACTGCCTGAGCCGTGTTCAGACCCTGACCGTCTGGTGAGCACAGCTTCGAAGACACTCAGTCTGCTGCTCACAGCACAGACGGATGGGGCGATCGGAAATTCTCGTAAAAGACACACAAATCACATTTAAAACAAGACACGAAAGCGTCCAAGCGCAGGGGAAAAAAGTGCATTGAGCCAACTTTTCCAATCATTTCGCTGAGCTCCAGTTAGCGTGTGTTTCTGTTGGCCACTGGTACAAAACTGTTTGCAAACATCTATGAAATCGTGTTTAGTCCTGCGCCATGCCGTCTTCTGGACGTGACAGTTCACTGTTCCGGATCATTCTGCTTTGTTCTCACATCTAGAACACCTTCACCCTCCCCTACGTGCCGCGCTCTGCGGCAGGTTTAAATGGGTCAGGACACTTGACAGCCTCATAGAAACTGCTGCTCCTGTTCACACACCTGCACAGACATTGGTCCCTGTTCGCGTGTGTGTGCGTGCGTCAGGGCGCGTGTGTGTGTGTTGGGTTGTGAAGGATGCTACACACGCAATGGGACCTTGACAAGCTTTCAGAGGATGGCCTTGAACATGTCTGGAGGTTTGAAACCATGGTCAGGATCCAACTTTTGCTAAGGACTGGCACGCAAGCACACTGAGTTGCTGTTCTCAAAGTGCAGACTTCAAAACTGCTCTATTAGAGTTTAAAGGTTCTATGGCGGTTACGCCGTTAGAACTGACCAAGCAGTGACCACTCCACCCCTGTTTGTTGTATTACGGGGTCTTACTACCCTAAAGCAACGCTTGGGAGCGGAGTTCCATTGTAAAAGGACGAGGGGCTGAATAGAACAGAGCTTCCTCCCGTGCAGTGATGCAATTCGAAGAAACTCCTTATCTCTTCCAAACACAACCACACCTCCGAACACACACTCCCTCCCATGCACTAGTTGTCCCCTCAAGCTGACTCTGTCCTGCCATCACCACACCCCTGTTCAGCGGTATCCTCCCCTACACCTCCCAAGGGCCTGTTATGCAAACCGAAGCTCATCACTTCACCTATAGCACCGAGCTTGATCTTGTCGTGGCAAAGCATTTGGATGCAGGAAGCTTTGAGGGACAGCGGTTCCAAACTTTGCTAGATGTAGACTACCTTCTCTTAAAGTATGGGCTCATGCCAATCCAGACAGTTCACACAAAAGGAACTACATTTCCATTTTTATTCCCTGCCAACCATCTGCTGTAATTTCAGATAAGCATGCAACAAAGGAACAGGAAATTGTGTTTTAATGAGTGTATCAGACACAGCGATTCATCATTTCTTAATTAGTGCTACCTTCATTAAGTTTATCTTAATTAGTCTCCTCCACATTGAACGACTCATTTGCCAAATTAAGATAACTGCATTTGGCTCAGACAGACCTGATACAAAGTGTTATTGCAACGTCTTCATCACCTTAAAAGAAGTCAATCAAACGTCAGGTTGTCTTCGGAACTCACAGCTCAACCTTGTGTTTACGTGTTGCTTGGCTTTTGTGTGTGAGGGTGTAGGGGTAATACAGGAACAGGCCCGGATGCCCTGTTCCTCCACGCTTCCTGAACTCACAGAAAGGGCTGAATCTGATACTTTGCCACAGTTTGCAAACAGAAGCGTCCGGCGGGGCGGAGGGGTCCACCTGACGGGTCAGCAAGCACGAACAGGCGGAGCATGCGTCTGTGTCAGCACAACTGGGGGCAAGGGGGAAGGGGAGAGGGGCGGCAGGGCTGAAAGGTGGAGGAGGGGAGGGCGATCAATGGGGGAGGGGAAGGGGGAAGAAAGGGGAGGGAGAGGGGGGAGGGTTCAGGAAGGAAAGACTTGGGAGGAGGACTGGGAGTAAATCAAATGAACAGAAGTAGAAAAGCTGTTCGTCATTGGAATGTTTATAGATGTGTGTAAATTAGAAAGGATTGGGACAGGGAAATAGACACAAGGTTGAAAAGAGAAGTGGGATGGATTGAGATCAACTCCACAGGGCATTACAGCCACTGAGCAGGAGTTGAAAGCCAAGATGTTTCCTAATCCAGTAATCTCATGAAGAGTGGATTATCCTTGAATTAATCCAGGCAAACATTTTCCTTTGGTTGTTTGTTTAAAGATGACATGACAAACAAATAAACAAACAAACAAACTAACATTCAGCAAAACTCTGCTACACCGCTGAACGCTGGAAAAGAGAAAAGCCAGGCAATCTTTCAGAGGTGACACCATGTTGTTTTGAGAGTTTTCCACCCAACATAACAAGGCCCTCCATTAAGGCTGGCTGGCTGAAAGAATTCAGTAGAGAACCATTAGAGAGATGTGAAGAGGGGAGCTTCACCAAGATAACCCTTCTGATGTCATCTGTCACCCAGGCCCGGGGTTAATCATGGTTAAAGATGGCATATGTGATAAATCACCTTAATGTAACAATGGGAGGATGTCTTAGCTAGATCTGTCAGCACCTCATATATTTTGCCCTGACATAACAGTCCTTCTGAGGGTTTGCATGGGCTACCTCGCCAACGCAATAAAGCTACCGACTTTAATTTGCCCCAATAATCAGGTAACTGATTCCAGACTTCTGCAAACACATAAAATTGAATCCCTCGACAGAAAAAAAACCCTATTCACTTCAGCCCTTTTCAGTCCAGATTGTTGTTATTATTGCTTGTGATGAGTTCGGAATAACAAATACACAAATCTGTGCATATTATTTTTGGAAAAAGTAAAGTTTTGACAGATTATTGCAATAAAGACTGCACATAAATTGACGGGTGAATTGATATACAAGATACGAAAGCATTCCAGTGACATTCCTGGTTTGGTTAAAGTCAGAAAAACCACCAACAGACCATTGAAAGAGCCCTAATTCATCTAGGCCATCAACAAAGGGTCCCTAATAAAAGAAATATTTAACTGCCAGAAAACGTTTACCAGGAATGCCCATTCCAGGGCGAAACCATAACAACCACTTGAAGGAGGCCGGTAGCTCAGTCATCTCAGTGACAGGTCATGGCTGGAGAAAACTAAGAGCAGGTTTTTGAGAAGGTATCTGAAGGCTCAATTAGCCCTGTGTTCACTGACCCTAACACGCTTTGTGTGAAGGAGTTGTAATGAGAGGAAATAGCATAAGTGAGGCCATGCTTGCTGCCTGCCTGAATGAAGGAAAATTGTGATGATGGCCCTCTCCCCTCAGATCCCTCCAAGTGTTCACCGTGGAAACAGCCTAAAAAGTCAATGTGCTGGAGTCCGAGCAAGAACGATGGGTATCGCACATGCATCCCTCGCACATCCAAGTGAGTTCAACAAAGCAACTGTCTTTTGATATCCTGTCGAGATGCGATTTCACAGCCTGAAAAAACGGTAGCCATATTTGTTTTTTACGAGAAAGCCCTTCCAGGTTTCCATACCCTCTGTGTTCAGACGGGGGCCCCTCTCTCAGAACCCGCTCCAGTTTTACAGGCGTTGGTTGAGCAGTAGCAGTCACGATGCTAACCTCAGCTAACCTCTCCTCCAGAAGACCTTGGCCCGCCAGCCAGACTGAGAGGTACGGTTTTGCCTCGAGAATGGAGAAGCAGAAACCGTGGCAACGTTTCGTGCCCTCCAACAAGTGACCATGACAAAAGGAAATGGCGTCACCTCTGAACCACAATGTTTCGGCAATGACAGGCTGCACGGGACTGAGTTTTGCGTTTGGACCTCTACGCTTCTCTGCTAAACTGGTATCTGGCTCTGAAGCCAAGAGAACACAATTCCTGCACTTTGGGATGCACTGGAGTCCAGCTGAAAGCAATGGGCAGCCAGTTGCACATGAATTACTGGTATTGACTTATGTTTGAAAGAGGCTTCACATTCCTCATTTTTCTGAAGAATTCCTATCATATTGGCATGTGTGGTCTGTTTTGCTCCAATCTCCACAGCTGCTTCTGTCTGTTCAACGAGGACCATAAAACGACACACATTAAATGTCATGAATACATGCATATCTCTCACGGTTTCTCTTTCTCTCTCTCTCTCTCTCTCTCTCTCTCTCTCTCTCTCTCTCTCTCTCTCTCTCTCTCTCTCTCTCGGTACGTCTTGCTTTCTGTCTCCCTATTTGTCTTGCTCCCTCTCTCGTTCGTTCTCTCTCTCTCCCTGTCTCTCTCTCTCTGATTTGTAATTAAGTGTGAAGGCACATAGGGAGTAGTCACGTAGAAGAGAATGGAGTCATACTGTACTCCTCTCTCCCCTCTCTCTCTCTAGAGACGGAGCAGCTGTGAGGTATCTATTTCTGCCTAATGGGCTGCAGCCTCAGCGTGTGTGTTTGCCTGTGTGTTTGTGTGTGCGTGCGCACAACTCACAAAAGTATGAGCCACTGTCAGCACCTTTAACTAGTCCCCACAGTACGGCAAGAGAGTAAATAAACCTGAAAGTCTTTCAGGCACTCAACCGCTCACTTAAGACGTTACAGGCATTTAAATGACTGTTAATTAGATATTGTACAATCTGGGAATGAAGAGAGTGAAGGGGGCACTCGGTAGCTTACACACGCTGTTATTAGGGTTTAGCGGTTGACGCTTAAAGGTTTTTTTTTACACACAGTCTCTGTCACAGAGCCCCGCCAAACCCCGCTCAACAAGCAGCCATGACAGGCTGGCCTACAACAGAAGAACCATAAAAGTGGAACATCGCAACAAAGTTACAAATAACTGCAATCATAAATAAAGTACTAATGTGAGTCCAATGTCTTATCTATAACATCATTGTATGGGCGAACTATCCTTTTAAAGCGTGCGAGGGGCAGGCTGCGGCAGTCAGCCGGGTAAAGAGTGATGGAGCTGAGTCATGTGGGGGAGAGTCTCAGATGCATCCTCAGGTTACACCAGCAGAACCTCTGATCAAAGCAGGCCTGTCACTCATGGCCGCTGTAGAGGTCACGTACAGCGGTGGGGAGGGGGGTGGGGGGGGAGTGGGGGCAGGGCGCTGTAATGAAGTAACCAAGGTGGAAGACCAGACATGTTTTAATGTGGAGGGTAGATCTGGCCCTGCTCCAAACAAGAGCACCTATCCCATCACCCTCACCCACCCACCCACCCACCCAAGGAGTGAAATGAGACCCACCTCCCAATGGATACCTTGATCCTTCAGACTGGACTGCTGAAGCAATAGCCTAGCAGTCACCTAGAAGCAGCAGAGTTACAACGAGGTTCACACTGTGGAGTGGAAATTCTAGAACCAGTTTAATAGCATTCCACACCAACTACCTGGAGGCTGACTAAGCAACCAAGCACACGTACCAATGTAAGCCAGAAACAGTGGTACTGTTACAAGGAATATTACAGAAAAAATCCATATGTACTTTCCTACTCTACCAGCGTCGGATTAGAGAACACATTTCCAACTAAATCCTGTCCTCATCAGGAGATGAGGAATCATCAAGAGAAGGAGTGAGAAGTACTTTGGTGTGGCACTCGTGCACACACACACAAACACACACACACAAGCACACACACACAAACACACACACAAACACACACACACACAAACACACACACACACACTTGTCAGAATCCACAATAACATCTGTATGTGTCTCCAAGGTGTATCTTTTGGCACAATCGCTTGTTCTGTTACCATGACCTCAACACAAATAGAAACCTTCATCACCTAGACAAAGGAGGCAAGGACCAAACATTTACCTGTGACATCAAGACACCCGGTCACAGGCTACAACACATTTTACAATAACAGAGTCCCTTCAGTAGACTAGTGACACTGTAAATGTGTTTGTATGTTAACCTTACAGTATCTCTTTTCAGCACCACGGAAGACCACTCGATAACAGTCTAAACGTTCACATTTCACTCACTCAGTCAAGGTCAGGGAGATCTTGGTGCAGTTTCCAGTGTGTGTGAGAAGTGGAAGTGGGTGCGTGTGCAAGCAAGATCATTTGTTTGTGGATGTGTAGCTAAGCATCAGGTGTGATAGTAACAGCAGGTGAGTTGAACGGGAAGTGATTCCCCTTCTCCGTAACGCACACTATTTTCTGCCCTGCGCTCTCTCGTCTCCCTCCCTCTCTATTGCACACACAATGATACCGTTCTGCCTGCCGTTCCGTTCATGTGGTTCATGTAGGAGCATGTACGATGGAAACCGTGTATTTGTGGGCTGTGTTTCTCTGTCACCTGGGAACAGAGACGTCATCTATAGTCACAGGAGTAGAATTTTCGAGGCTGGAGCTGGAAGCTAGAGGCTGGAAGCTGGTGGTTGTAGGCTAAGGGTGAGGCAGAGGCTTAAGTTAAGGCTGAGGTTAAGGCTAAGGCTAGGAACAAGGCTAAGGCTAATATATACAATTTGTCATAATATATAAGGTAAGGGCTGAGGCTAGGGCTGGGGCAGAGGCTGCCACTGAGACTGCCTGCTTGCTTATTACCTGCTTGTTCCCTTTGGGATAGCTGGTGTGGGATTAAGGAGTGTATGTAGGAGGTCACAGAGTCTCTCCTTCTGGTGAGGGAAGGAACCTGGAAACAAACATCTCTCCATGGAGGATGGAACACTCCCTCAATGTGTGTGTGTGTGCGCGCGTGTGTGTGTGTATGCGTGTTTTTGCTTGTGAATACATATTATTGTGTTGCTGTGTCTGCTTAAAATATGGCCGCTGCTCTTATCAGTGGCTCAGTGACTCATTGCTGTTGAGATTCTAAATTTCAAATGCAATGGCCATGCCAACCTCAAATCACAAAAAGGCTTGGCTAACATACTAATATGACTGGGTATTTTACAAGATCAATCATTCCATTATTACATCACCACTCATGGGCCTTTAACTGTGCAAGTGATGGAAAGGTGCTTTTCCAGCGTTCCAGCGTGGCCCTTTGTGACTGTGAATCACATCTCCCGTATGCTATAGAGTGGCCCAGGAGTCATTTATACTATTCCAGCAGCACTCGCACTGTTTCCCATGCACATGTCCAACACATGACTTCATACAGCCAGCTCTCTGTAACCAGTCATTCAGAAAGGACACACACAGACACAAACTCACGCACATGACAGATAGTTACACACTGACATCTAAAGTTGGTTTCATTTCCTTGTCTCTGACAGTCCCCATTACAATGATTTCCACCGGGGCACTCCCACCATCCATTAAAAATCCCAACCAACCCTCATCTTTCTCTGTCTCCCTCTCTGTCTCTCTCTCACATGCTTGCATGCCCACACACCACATGCACGTTTATCCACCTCATATACATTTCAATTGCATGTGCTTTTGGTACTGTCATTACTGCTTTTTTGTGTTTGTGGAATTGCCACCTAAAGGTATCAAACACACACACACACACAACCCACACTCAGGGCCACCTCTGAGCCAAAATGTTCCTCTTGTTCATTTATATGTTCATATACCATCTCAACTAAGGCAAGACCATGTGTGGACCACAGAGAGAGAGAGAGAGAGAGAGAGAGAGAGAGAGAGAGAGAGAGAGAGAGAGAGAGAGAGAACGAGAGAGAGTTGGGTGGTTAGGCGTGTGTATGTGTGTGTCACAAACGCTTATTCACATAGATTTGTGTTCTGACAGACACAGTGAGTGAACTTGTGTTTTGGGTGAAAAGGTGCTTCCATATGATTATCCCAACAGGACACTCCAGCCCTCACTGTGGGTACTAGCTCCATTCATGATGATATGTGCATCTAGAAAGAGAGAGGGGGGAGTGGAGAAAGCGCCGATTCAACATTTCTGAAGGAACTGTATTTTCCATAGTTGAAATAGAAATTCTCTTAGTGTGACATTTCCTTTCAATGGGTAATATTGAATCCATCTGTGTATGGGTGTGTTTGTTTTTGTGCATGTGTGTGTGTGTGTGTGTGTGTGTGTGTGTGTGTGTGTGTGTGTGTGTGTGTGTGGTGGGGGGATGTTTCTATGATTCTGACAGTCCTACTGTACCAATGCTAAATACATCATTCATCTTAAAATCTGTAAATCACAAAGTGTTGAGTCTGGGCTGGAGGTTGGTGTCAGGGCTGAAGGTTGGTGCCAGGGCTGGAGGTTGGTGTCAGGGCTGGAGGTTGGTGTCAGGGCTGGGGGTTGGTGTCAGGGCTGGGGGTTGGTGTCAGGGCTGGAGGTTGGTGTCAGGGCTGGGGGTTGGTCTCAGGGCTGGGGGTTGGTGTCAGGGCTGGGGGTTGGTGTTAGGGCTGAAAGTTGGATATACATGTCCTGGTCCACTTCCCAGTCTCCTAAAGGCAGGGTGGTAAAGTTATCCAAAGTCACCACAGGACTATTGCACAGCCATCAAGATACAAAATTAAAACCACAAGCATGCAGTCTTCATTTTGTGAGTTTCTTTTGCCCCAAACGGAGTGATACTGCCTGCCAGATTGCCACTCTATGTGTGTCTACCTTCACAAAAGTCCTCTGTACCACTCAGCAAGATTTATTATTTCAAATTCTCATTTCATATCATATGAGGACTTAGTGACTGGTCACCCAAATAGAGTTATAACAACAGCATACACAATCATCCCGTTATGAAAAATGCTTTTGTCAAAATCTCCAGCAGATGATTAATGGTGGAGTTGAGGCATGATAGGTTCCATCAGCTGAATCTCATCTAAATCAAATCTAATCTAAATTGCACAAGACAATTGGCAAGCTGCCTTGGTTCTAATTCTAAGCTGCCACAACATAGTTGTGTTCTAAGTTGAGGTTTGATTACAGTATATGTCAGGCAATATTAGCACGCTTTCGGGTCGCTTGGTAAACAGTTCTACTCTCCTCCAGGCTACTGGGAGGACAACACAGGAACCGAAGACCCACAGTGAGCGTTTACAGGCTGGACATTAAACCATAATAACCCAACATGGTAACCATTAGGAAGTAAAACTTGGATTGCAGGCAGTTTCATTATACAGCCATAAACTAAACTGCACCCTAATGAAATCGAAAGGCGGCCAAAACTTAATTTACGTCCTTGGTTTTCACTCAGTAGGATGTGACACTCCGCGAAGACATGAATGTGAGGACGTGACAGTGTTCGCGTGCCAGGTTTGCATGCAGCGGCCATTTTACCTGCCATGCGTTCAGCCATTTCAGAACGAGAGATGACATTACCCTGACCTCCATTAAGGGGAAGCCAGAGTAGCTACATGCGCTACACATATTAGTTCTAACCTTTAGATGCCTGTACAGCTGTAATTGGGAAGTGAAGAGAGAAATGAATGTGGTGATAGGAACTGACTTTGTGTCATCATCCGTGAGGTTATGAATGCCATTAGAATAGAATGTGATGTGACCCCTGACCTTGGTGCGTACACTGGCAGGAGAGACGGAACAGAGGGTAGGAGTGGGGTGTGTGTGGGTGGGTGAGGTGAGATGGAAAACCTTGACCATCTGAAGGACCTTGCAGATACCTTAGAGATCCTCTCCCTGGAAGACTGTGCTGTATCAGTAGTCTGTCCATACAGAACTTCTTCCATCTGTGGAAAACTCTTCACAAAGAAACCCATTATACCCTCTCAAGCAATTTTGGTTAATCCAATCAGGAAGTCTAAGGGAATTTCATGTTGTTTACTCTACTTTCACAGGTGTACATGGCTGTCAACCTACAGGTGACTTTGTTTTCTACCAGACGGCACACACTGGGTAGACATCAACATGGGATCCCTAACGTTACCCTCCTCACATAAGGACCTGTGCTGACTGACGATCCACAACATAACCCACCGCACGTGGGATACCCATCAAGGTACTGCGGGAGAGCTTTGGGGTGGATCTCGGACAAATTGCCGTCTGGCAAAAGAGCAAAAAAGGAGTCCACGTGGACCCCCATGGAGAGAAGGGGGGCAGGGGAAACATCAAACGAGCAGGAGCAAGTCAGGGTATGTCCTGAGTTTACTAAGGAGAGTAGGGCCATCTGTAAGGCATTAGGGTATTAGGATGGAGCCTTCAGCCTTCTCCTGTAAGAAAATACACACAGGCCCCTCTGATCCAACCTGGCCAGAGCCACTGTTTATTATTCAGACCTGGGGGAGAGAGATGCTCAGTAACAGGACCTGGATACAGCGACCAGGGCTGCAGTACCAGGGCTGCGTACCTCATGGCCCAGGCTTTACTGTAAGGACCATCGGCTGTGTGTGGCTGGATTGGTCATCTTCATTTCCGTCATCTAAACCTCCATCTTATTCTTGGCCGGTGTTGTGCGCTGTGTTGATTCCTGATAGTGTGCCTGGCTAGTTGGTGTGTGTGTGTGTGGTAGCAGCAGTGGTTGTAGATGGAGAAACCAGATGGACCACAGAGAGAGGATGACATGGTCGCGTTGGACACCACGCCAATCAAACCGGCTGGTCACACACACACACAATCGGTGTGACCAATCCCAAGACAGACTCCCTCACACACAACTACATCTAGTTAACTTCTCTCTCTCCTTGCCCCTCCCCCCCCTCTCTGTTTCCTCTCCTGCCGGTCTCTGTGGCCGTGCTAGCAGCAGCTGTTGGTGACAGCGAAGCCCAGGCGTGGCTCCGAGAGTGGAATTTACCAAGCTCAGAGGGATGTGGAAAGTGTGTGCTTTCTCCCCTGACACCACCATTGTTATTCCCTCACTCCTGAATGAACATCCAAAGCAGAGGAAAAACACTGATCGCCCCTTGTGTTTCCCCTTTCAACATTCGAATCCTCCGTCTTTCTTTCCCTCAGCCTCTCCCTCCTACACAGTCTCGAGAAGGTTTACCTCCCACAGACCCCCTACACTCCCTGAGAGGATTGGTCACAGGTGGCTGGTGTTGTGGTTGAGATGTCGGTGCGTGTGCGTGTGCGTGCGTGCTTGTGTGTGTCACCTTGTGTGTGACAAGGCGCTGATTTAAACACACAGCAGGAGGACCATACGCTAATCAGCAAGAATGGCCTCTAAAATAACACCTGATGAGTGGTAAACTACTCAATGGAGTGAGAGGGCAGGAGGGTAGGGGGAGGGGGAGGGGGAAGAGGGGAAAGAAGGAGGGGGAGGTGAGGGAGGAGGGTGAAAATGAGCGAGAGTAGGCAAGACTAAACATTTTCACAAGAAACAGGGGGTCATCAGCACTCACTAACTGCCATAGCAGGACTCTCTCTAACACACACGCACACACACCCTCACGGTCATCTGTCTGACCCCTGACCCTTGAACACCTGGTAGTTGAACGGAAGCAAGTGGTCAGTCTCTCAGCACAATAGCCGTAGTGTCCAGCTCCGGGCCAGACAATCCCAGTCGCAGGGACAGAGAACATGTTGGGACACCTTAATGTGAGAACCACACTGGTTCCACAGCTCTCTGATCTCTGTCACATAGTCCATGTGCACCAGCTCCTGTCAGCACAGCTGTGCCCTGTGTGTGTGTGTGTGTGTGTGTGTGTGTGTGTGTGTGTGTGTGTGCGCGCGCGTGTGTGTGTGCGTGTGTGTGTGTGACCACCTTATAGGTATTAGACCAGACTGGTCAGCACAACAGCCAGCCTAAGAGCAGGAAGCACAGAAACATTGCCCCCAGGGCTGGATAGTATATATGTCCACAACAAGACTCTGCTCCAGGGACACAGAAAGAGAAAGAGCCTGAAACCTAATACAGTTGGAAGAAAATGGTGCGTGTGTGCACGTGTGTTTGTGCACGTGTGTACATGGACCCACTCTTCTAACCTTGAACAGGGTGTTCTGTGGTCCATTTGACAAAAACTATCAAGGGCATTCGTAAAACCGACCGGTCGCTCAGGTCTGAAGAATGTAGGAAAGGAAAAACGCCTTGACTTGATATGGTGCTTTTATTACAGGAAATAGTAATTGTATTGTCAGCCCTATTTAGATTTATGATCGTTTACAAGGTTTGCATTAAGAAGAGAAGGAAGGGGTGGAGAAGAAGAAAGCAGGCTGACCGGTGTAAAAGCAGGTCAGGTATGTTGGAGTGTGTGTTTGCTTTCGCCCATTCACCTTTGCTGGAGCAAGCAGATGGAGGAGCAGGGTCTAATAATATATATCCCCCCCAGAGAGGGAGGGCGGATTCAACATGAAACATGGGAGAACCAAAGACCATAAGATGATCCACGCACTCCAGCGAGCAAACTTGTGGTTAGGGGGACGTTGTTGTAAACCAAATAAAATGTCTTGTTTGCATTGTGATGAATGGGCACGAACCTGAACCTGATAGGCCTGCTTTCTGTGGAACACTCAGACAAGCAGGCAACAAGGGCACCACACACACACACACACACACACACACACACACACACACACACACACACACACACACATAGGCCTCCAGGCTACAGGGAGCCTGTGATATGAATAGCCCATGTGAGGAGGGTGAGAGTATACAGCCAGGTTCATATTTCTACATTAGACAGACGTCTGTCCCTGCTTCACTCACATTATTATACGAGTGCTCACGGCTTCAGTTTACGCTTATTGTGTTTGCAGGAGGCTGAATGCTTGGCACACTGTACTGCGGCATCAAAATCCACACCCAATTATACTCCATTAAAATTTACTGATAGTCCTTCAAGATTTTTTGGTTTACAATGACCCAGCTGACTCCTTCGTGACACCATCTAAAGTTTATAGTAACAGCTTTCTGGTGCTGTTCCAGGATTGTTTGATGATATGTAGCGATGCAAACCCTTATAGCCCGTAAAGGCTTTCACAGCAGTGTGAAAAAGAAATGTCTCCAGTAAAGCTGTGTACCAAGGGGCAGTTTGTCATACCTGTCAGGTTGACCAACACATCCGTCTGCAGCAGCCAGTCTGGCTCCAAGTCACCCTGTCACCCAACACCCTGCCTCGCACCCCGCTCCTCTCCCACTCTCCCAGGTTCCCTCTCTCACTCTTTACCTCGAGTTCCCTCTGATTCCTCTCTCTCTCTTTCTCTCTTAATTTAACACTTTCACCCTCCCTCCCCCCTCCATCCCTCCTTCCATATCTGGGGCTGGGTGGTAAAACAGGACCCGCTCATGGGAGGCCAGTAACCACCAAACACCCTGATACCAAAGACCTGCCCCTACCACAGCCTTCAACCCACACTACCCTGCAGCGCACCAGCCTTCAACCCGCACCACCCCAATGGCCCTGCTACCCACTCAGTCAGCCTGCTACAGCTTGCTACTGACTGATTCCTCTGTTTCCCAACACAGCACATTTCCACATCTGTTCCATCCTCACCTTACAACAGGCTTCATAGCCAAGCGCTTAAGGACATGCGGGCTGTTCTGGAGTTACCCTTTCATGTTCCTCCACCTCTCCACCCTCCTCTGTTGGACTGGTCTCAGCCCCATCAGAGTTTAGATGCAGGTCAGGAACAGCAGCACATGCTGTGATGTGTCTGGACAGAAGGAAACCTGAGGAACCCCCTCTGCCAACTCCAACTTTAGCTTCATTCCCACCCTCTATCCCAATATGAAGAGTTTCTGCGCAATTCCCTAACTGTTGCGTGCATGCGTGTGTGCACAGAACACGCGCATGTGTTTGTCTGTGATGGTTGGCTGGTGAATGTCGGGCGGGGTAATAATATTAGAGCACATGGCCATTTCAAGACAGCTGCGCTGGGCTACAGGCTGCTTTCACACCCCTCACCTCCCTCTGAGAAAGACTGCAGGACACAACCTAGGGATTTACTCTTCACCACAGGGCTTTAGCTGCAGGCCAGTCTTACGTGTGGTCTGTAAGGCAACGCTCTTGTTATGCTGAGAAACGTGCCCAGGACTCTTACCTCGGGATTTAAACGGGAAGCCACACACACATCAAAAATACGCTGTGCACACACACCTACATCCCCTAACACACACACACAGACACCAGGCACGGAGCCACTTTGCCAAAACCCAGGTGGGAGCCTGAATGCAGCACCACTAACTAAGACGCACAGGGGTTCTCTCACGTAACATGCGGCAAGAATAATACATTTGTCATGGAACACGGATTAAAGCCACCCACATCCTGGGTAACAAGAGGCTGAAGTTACCCTGGTTAATGAAGGCTGAGGAGAGGCTAGCGTTAGCTAGCGCTGATAGCATCAGTCATTGTGTAGATGTGGCATGAGGAAAGTCAGATGAGGACATCTCTTCCCCGTGAAGCTATCTTGGATTACCATTACCTCTGCTCTCTGAAACAACAGAGAAACCAGAGACCTTTAAAAACACACATCTACACTCACACACACACACACACACATAGTTTCTACGAGCAATGCAAATAGGCACATTGTACACACACTCACATATTCACACGAGTACAAATGCAGGCACCCTCAGGCCATGACTTGAACAAGAGGTAACGTCTGAGGCGAAGGCAAAGAGTTTGGTCTCATTCTGATATTTAGTAGGCTGTCTCCAAGTCAGAAAAACCTATGAAAAACATACTTTGAAATGACGGATATTAGAATAAACAACGTGCGAAGCGTGATCTCAATCAAATCTGGTTGCATTGGACTTGCCAATTGACTCCTGTTATTGAATCTAAAACAAGTGCACATCGTGGCCATGGGCAAACATACATGCAAGTGATCCATCAACACCTTGAGGTGCCTGTGAACTGCTGGTAATTAGAGAGGCTACGGTGACACATCCACCACCACCGGTCCCTGTACAGGACCCCTGTCTGGGTCCACATGTCACCTCATGAAGAGAGTTTTCAGTTTTACGGCAACATGAGAGCAGAGCCTGTAAATAGGTGTAGCGTTACGATGGGTTTATCGTGATCGGATGAAGACGTCTCAGGATGGATCTCTACACTGGAGGATGGAGGGAGGTAACGGAGACCTAGCTCCAACCCCGCCCCAGCGACAGGACACAAACAGGGGCTAAGAATAACCTTGGATCCCCTCACCCCTCCTCTGAGGGAGGGAAAGGGAGGGATACATTGACATGGAGATGACCAGTAGACACACTGTCCTTGTTGAGATGGACATCTTCATAACCTGACATGCACACACACATACACACACACACTCACACCACTGTTGATTTATCTGAAGCATGCAGGGGTTACAGGGTGTAGGGCCTGACCCTTTATTTTTAGGCCGAGTAAACAGTCGGACTGTGCTTGAGATGTCCATCATCACTTGCAGCACTGCTAACAGAGGATAAGGGATGGGCAGAGGGGTGGAGGGGGGGAAGGGGGTGATCTAGGGGTGGGAGCCTCAGGAAGCAGGGTGTCTAATGGGAGGTTGTTTGGGTGCCTGGCCACATTCTTGTGGGTAGATTCATGGAGACCTGAGGCCAAAAAAAAGAGTAATTACAGGACGAGATCCCATGGGCAAACGACTCTCACATTTACCACTGCCAAGTTAAATGGCTTTGATCCCAATCCAAGGCAAATATTCGAATTCGGGGTGACAAGGATTTCAACCTGAACCTGAGGCAAGATCGCTCAATGGAAGCTGAAAAGAGACCCAGAGACAAAGTCTAGGAGTGGACTGCGAACAAGGTGACCTGTCCAGAGCACCTGCTCACAAAAACACTCACAAACACACACCCGCAACTAAGTGGCAGGAGACGACCTGCCACCAGCAACTCTAGTTCCACTGCCTTCCAATCCCAGCGATGCTGTCTGAGGGACTGCTTTTCGAAGAGAAAGGACCTGCCAACAAAAGTAAGTGGAGAAACAACAGAGAGAGAGGAGAGGGAGAAAGAGAGAGAGAGAAACAGCTATTCCAGGGAGATGGATATCCTGATGATGATGTAGGTAATGATATGTGTTGATGACCCCCTAGCAGGGATAATTGGGTAATTGAGTAAATGGCAGCCTCGGTCGGTGTAGTCCTCCCTGGTGATACGCAGGCATGCTAAAGGCCTGTATGCTGCTGTCTGCTCTACAGCACACACTTTCTATCAGCTCTAATGGGATGATGGCATGATTCACAGCTAAATGACCCCTTGGTGGATTTGTGTTTGTTAGGGGTCTGAACACATAGGCTGGAGTGTGTCCGTGTGTGGTGCGCGTGTGTGTGAGTATGGGGGGGGGGTCAGGGAGGAGTGTGGCAGAGGTTAGGCTAGAGGGGGTTCACATCATTCATGTGCCATGTACCCCCCCCCCCTCCTAATGCTCTTCCATGTGAGTTGGGTTCTGGAGATGCATGTGCTGCATTATAGTGACTGCGTTCAAGCCTGCTCTCTGTGCCATTATAGGTTCAATGACACACGGAGGCGGAGACAACTCTGTTTAACCTGGTCATTTACATAATGGAGCCGCCCCTGACATACTCAGGGGAGATGGAAAATCATGCCGATCAATCACATACACACACACATGCATGCACTCGCACACTTTGATCATTAGCATAAACTTTGCATAAATTAGCCTCATTGAAGGATGCTGAGGACATCTGGGAAGTATAGACGTGAAATATGATCCAGACCAGTGCACAGTAATGGATTGAACCCCTGCTATAAAAAAGTTTATCGCACATTGTTCAATGTCAAATCTCCATTTCAAGCACTAAATCCCAACACATATACTGGTGCAGAAAGATAAAAATGACTTTTACTACTACGACTGTGATGAGGTTTTCTGGTGGGCAGAATGTAGTGATCTCGCTGTGAGTGTAGAGTGATAGCAAGACTGTGAAGCATGACTCTCTCTCTCTCTGTTTCTCACTTACTCATTCCACAGACGTCTATTTTAAGCACGTATTCAACCCATGAATTTCGAAAGGATCTTTGACATGACCTCCATGTCCAATTTATGTTGCATTTGACGGTGGCTCCTATGTATTAGAAAATATGTTACAGGTTATGAGCAGGTTATAAGGTTCTTCTCTAGAGGTTGGAAGGATGTAGAGGAGACCCTTTCGTGCGTGTGCGTGCAGCTTGATCGTGGATGATGGAGATCTTCATGGCTGAGAGGCGTTGTGAAATCACCCTACAGAGGAAAGGAAATAGCCACGGTGGAAATACATTTGAGGCCACATCTGAGCGTGAGTGAAGCTACTGCTGTTGAGGCTGTTGGTCAGCGTAAGCGCGCGTGCATGTGTGTGTGCGTGTGTGTGTGAGAGAGAGAGACTGGTGTCCCTCTCAGGCGATGGCTGTGAGGCTCCATGGCAATCAAAAGGCACGTGGATCTGGGCACCATATCAAACACTTGGCCATATGGGTAAGGTTACCGCAACCATGGGAGTCAGCATTCCCAGAGAGAGACAGAGAGAGAGACTGACAGAGAGAGACAGAGAGAGAAAGAGAAATACCAATAGGTGTGTAGAGAGACATTAAAAATGACAGGCATAGAGAGAGATATGAGTTTATGTTTACATTTGTTCATTTGGCAGATGCTTTTAGCCAAATCGACTTACAATAAAAAAGCTTTTCAAAAAGTGCCTAGGTCAATGATCATAAACAACAAGACAGCCTCAAAAATGTTTCAAAACGTGAAGCATACATTGTGAAAAGCAAATGGTGCCATTGGGCACACCAGTCGAGTAGAGTGACAAGCAGAAGCCAACCTGGAAAGGAGGACAGGAAGAAAAACCAGCTGATGGGTCAATTGAAAGAGCAAACTAGTCTAGCTAGAAGAAGAGAAAACCCCCAGTTTGGTTCGTTAGCTCTGAAGCCTTCAGCTACATCACCAGACAAAGAGGACAATAGCCCACCATGTGCCTTCTGCCGATAAAAGAATCAATTATCCAATAATGTGGGAATCAAATGAAGACTTTATTCTGCCTAGCACCGCATCTTATCGCTCTCAGACAAGCCCTGGCATATACAGATGACTTATCGTGAATAAAAACACAGACACATCCTTTCTTTGTGAATGAATCTCAGGCACTTTACTTGTACACGGAGATTAAGTGCTTTGGGATCACATTCCAGAGTGATGATGTCATGTTTGCCATGTGGTGTCTTTCCTGAGATCAGCTTCACACACAGTCAACCCCTGCGCTGATTGGTCTGCACCTCGATCACACACCCATCATGGTGACTTTGTTAAGATAGGTGTAATTCTAAGTGATCCAAGGCTATGCTATGGAAACTAACTGCCAATGGAAAAGAAACGTATTCTTTTCAATTGTGAATGCGTGGGAAAAAGTGTCTTTTGTGTACAGTGAGAGAATGCCCTTCAATAGTTTGCTTTCACAAATGATGCGTGAATGCTTTGTCTGACTTGTGCATTACCTTCTCTGGTTATCCACCACGCCTGAACCAGATCCTTGCCTGACCACTAAGCACCTATTCTCTCTGCTGGCTTGAAGATTGTTGTTTATTGTTTGTGAAGGTGTATTATTAGATGACGTTTCAATATTTCCTATCAAATGGTGGCATATGGGCATACTACTTAGTTTTTTATCTGACCCAAAACTGTTTGGAGTTAGTGCCTAATGACACTAACAGTGTTATTATGTGTTTGTACTCAACCACAAACAATTGTTTGAAAGACTCCAGCATTGTTTTCAAAATGAAATAACCCATCATTTGCGAAGAAATATGTGGGATTTGGGTAGAAGGTGGAATTTAAAATATTCAAGCCCAAACAAGTGATAAATGTTCAGTACATATGAAGTATGTACTTGACGTTCCCTAATTTATCAGAGACTGTGCAATACTATACCAATATCCAGCACACCACCAGTGGTATCACATTAGCAAGAGAGGTGTGGACTCGGTTGGCTATGAACAGGCAGCCAATGGCACGCTGTCTTAAGTGTTTTCAGAGCAGTGTGTGTGAGCGTGTGTGTTTTTGTCCTAAGTATTTTCCAGGGGTGTGTACGGTGGTGAGTGGCCAGCAACGGGAGATCAAAGGCTTAGATGAAAACGGTTGTCACCATGACAGCTGCAGCGATTTAGATTCCGACTCGATACTTTTGGGGTCCGTTGATCGCTCAGTCATCACGGAGCGTCGGACTAAAACCTGACAATCAAAAGATTGTTTGGCATATGGCTCTGCAGTAAACACATGCAGTCCTCAGGGGTTCTGGGCTGGTGTTGTTCTTTCATGACAGGAGCTGCATGTTTCCATGAGAGCGGTGTAAGGTGTTGTCCGGACTGGTGAGTCAGTTGGCTTGTCTTCATAGCTATGAGTTGACACCAACTCTGAAACGCTTTTCAGATACACGGTATCAAGTTGTAGAAAGACGACTCGCTCGACAGCCCTCACCTCTCTCTTTCTCCCCTCACCTCCCCTCTCCTCCCCTCTCCTTCCCTCCTTTTGGGTAGTACTCTGCTAACATCTGATATCTCCAGACACTTGCCAAGTGTTCCACTTAGTCTTGGAGATCAATACACTGAAACATCTCTCTTCCTTAATCTACCTCTCCTGCCTACAGCAACGAAAGTAGGATGAGGGATCGCTTTCCTTGGTGGAGTTCATTAAAAGCTACTTCAAACATTGGATTATTGAATTATTCTTTCTTTTTTGATGCACAATTGTGTAAACATGGAAGCAATAAACAAATGGACTTACATTGAACAGTGTATATCTCATGACTGTTAAAAAACGTTGCTTTTGGCGTTTGAAAGAATGAGCTGGATGAGATGGATAAACAGCTTTTGCGGAACACAATTATTAGCTTGTTGAAGTTAAAGTTACCCATTTCATTTTCCCTCTCTGAGACACAGCTTGCCATCCGTTAACCAGCCTTGTTGGAGAGCTGCCATGTATATATTTAAAGTGTAACTTAACCTGAAGATTTTACATTTCTCCATCCCTTGGGCCTCATTTTTTTCAAAGCTTTCTGGTGAAAAGGCGTGGGTGGAGGATTGTTTTAGGCATACAAATTTTGGGGCTTCCATCCAAAAGATTCAAAGGGATGCACTTTACGAACATGGCCAATTTCTCATAAACAGCCACTCCCAAGAGAATTGGCAGACAGTGCACGGCAACAGATCACTGCTAGATCACTGAATGTTTAATACAAAATAAAAATGAAATGTAGATACAGCTGACTCCTAATCTCTTCCTCAGGCTCTCTTCAGTCATCACAGGCAGTAGCTGGGCAGAAATGGGGGTCTGGGTGGAGGCTCCTGGGATACAATCACTGTGTAGGGGGAGGGCCACGGAAGAGCGTTTAAATTCACGAGACCCCATGTTAGTCTACAAGTCTGCTGGCCTTTGTCCTATATTACCCATGTCCCATAAGGATTCATTACATTAATCAGAAATAAATATTTTCCATTGAATAGATTTAGAATATGTGACCAATTGGAAAATAGATTAAAAGGGTAGAGGTCAATGAAGTGTGGCACCAAACTGTAGAGAATGCTGTATCGATTACATGGACATGGAACTCAGTCCTCACTCTGTAGAAAGATATGTGGATGCCAGCAGCAACATGAGACAACGCACACACACACACGCGCGCGTTCACACACACACACAATGTCCTTCCTTGGCATTGCTTGCATGCAGTATGTCTAGCCATCCAAACAATCACCGAATAATCTCTACGACGAAGTAATCCAGAGAAATTCTTTGGTGACGCACTTGTTCTATCTGATAGCGATGTAAAAAACTATGCGGTACCATTATCTTAAGCCTTATGATTATCATTCGATATAGCAATCTGCGAACAATGGATGCTGTGCATCGTGTTTGACTCAAGCGAACACAACCGCAGCTGAGAAAGGAGCACATTTAATGACTTCATGTTTGAACATCAAAGAAGGGAATAAACATTTTTCACCATTTTACTAGGAGCAAAACTGTAAATCCATATTAAAGCATTGGCTTCTCTAAAGCAAACCACATTCCGAGTTTGGCTAAACAATGTAATCCAGTTATTTGTTTTAGGGTTGGCCTAAGCATGACCAGCCCAAATCGACATTTATTTACAGGCCTGAGTCTGAACCCAACCTTTCTACAAGGCTAAATGTTTTATGTAATACATGACACAAGCGTGTAGAAGAATGCAAATTTACAATGATGTCCCACCCAAGAGTCCTATATGTCCCAGCAACAGGCTGTACATTTTCAAACACGTATCCCTGTGTGGATGTATCTAAGGCAACCCTTACCTTTTTCCCCAAGAATGTTTTGAGAATCTCACTGTTTGTTCATTTTCAACATACCAAGTGGTGCAGAGTCAGAAAACTGGCCATTCTAAAAGGTGCTATTCTTCACACGAAAGGAGCAAAATAAATCTCTCCTGTATATATTCACGGAGGTTCCCATGTTAGCTGAGTTTATTAGCCCTCCAGTGACCCCCTGCGCTCTCCAGTGGGCTAAGGTTTCCACGGGCCTAGGTTGTCCCCGACCTGTGCAGCAGTTTCACCAACCCTGAATCAAAACACAGACAAGCTTATGCAGAAGCTTACCGGAGATTGTTGCCAATTACCCACTAAAAACGATGCCCCCCCCCCCCGCTCCTCCTCTCATCCCCTGGGCCCCCTCCCACCAGCCCTTTATGACCTCACAGGAACCCCATGCAATCCAGGAACAGACCCGATCACTCTTCCTCGGAAAATCAGCAAAGACAAACACGGCCTTCTGCGCAAACACAATTCTTTGTTTCTTACAAGGTTCCATCTGAAGACGTTGCCGAAAAGGAGGGTAGAGGACAGAATCGGAGCGGCAGGGAGAGCGGAGTTTGTCTTTGTGGATGGTTAGCAGCTCTATGATAACAGACCGTGACTGTGGAGCTGATAGTTCATGTGTGGAACGTTAGCAGCCAGTAGACCCTGGAGGTGGAGGAGCAGACCACCGGGGACTATAGACCCACAGTAGAGCACGTTGGAGGTTTCGAAAGCCAACTGGAACATTCTGGGTCTCACCAGAGCATTGGCTTGGAGGTTACTGCATGATGAATGGAGTTCACGTGAATAATAGAGGGTGAGATGTCGAAATGCACAATAAGGTTGAGCCGTGAGCATGAATCGCATGACATGGCAACTCTAACACGAGGGGTTACAGAGTATTGATAACATCACACATATTGAGTTCCTGGAAGCCACGAGAGGACTTCCTTCAAAGAACTCCTCTAGGCAAAAGGTTTGGAAACATTTACAGTGAAACATGACACAAGAGCATTTGCATTTCCAAGAACGTTCTCCACATTGTGAGGATGAATACGCATAGGAGAATAAGGCTACATTATGACATATAACTCATGCCGTGCCAAGGAAGTTTGAATTATGCTACAGAAGGAATCGACAAAATCAGGTTACAGACTTGACATCTTTTCAACTGGTCCCTCCAGCTGTCCATGTTCAAAACTTGATTTGACCCCCCCACTCTTCCTGTTTAAAGAGGGAAAGACAAACGATCAGTTCACCTTGAATGGAAGGGTAAATCTTTCAGGGTGGCAGTATAGACATCAGACCACACATTCAGACGCTGCGATCCAACGCCCTTCGCCACCATGAAATCCTGTCAGGATGTTTCCGAGTGAGTGACATTCCCATGTCCACTCTTCACCCCCCCCCCTCACACACACACACACACACACACACACACCCTTCCCACCCCAATTTAAAAGTCATCTGATCACTTTGAGACAGACCAGGCGATGCTTGGTGTAGACAGAGATTCTCTACAGCGGTCAAGACTATACAAAACACACAGTCTATTGAGCTTGCTGAGGATTCCTCACTTCTGAGACATTAACTCTTAATTAACATGGTCTATTTTGAATCACACACACAAAACACGAGCCACATCCAGAATCGCCCATGCTGAGCTAAACCTCAATAAACTGAGTTAATGAAGCAGTAATGGTCTCACTTTTGTCTTTAGGTTCTGTCCTAGGGAGATGCAGGCAGAAGTTCAGCTGGGTTCAGACGAGAGGCCGATTCACTCTGAATGGATGCCAGACGGTAACAGGACATTAACATATCGCAATTATTCAGGCATCTGATGTGATTAAGCTCAAGCGCACTCATTTGCACAAACACAGGGAGGATCTCGCATCGCCATACGTTTTCCCCTGAACAAAAAAAGGTCCATGATGCATCCGATGCTTGGCATTAGCCATCAGTCATGGCTGGGTGATGTGACGGAGTGTGTTGACTGCTTTACCCCAGGCAATCACACCGAGCTTTGATATTAGAGACATCACAAGCCTGTAACCAGCAGCCTGGCTGTCACCTTTGACCCCTTACCCACAGGAACATGGGCTGTGAGCAGAACCTCTGGGAAACCGGATACGCACGGCCGCACATCGCTTCACAACACACAGTACCCCATCAGCACTGACCTTACATCCGGAGGGAGCACTCCCAAACCCGTGATCATTCACCAACAGCATTACCGCACAGAGAAGATGAAAAGACCGGACTAGACAGGGCTGGAGAAGGGCCGTTATTTATCGGCGATTTTCATACCTGAGGTTATTTCATTACCTGAACAACAGAACAATATGTCATCCAGGTTTACATGGTTGTATGGAGCCTTTCCAAACCCTGTGGAAATGAAGACATCACTCAGGCGTGTGTGTGCGTGCGTGTGTCTGGATGTGTGTCTACTGTGCGCCCAAACATCCAGCTCCCAAGTGTGTGTTCAGGATGTTCCCCGTGTGCTGCATGTCCTGACACACACTCCCCTGCGTGGAGGGATTGTGTTTGTAGTAAATCAAGCAGAGAGAGTACAGGTAGTCATTACTCCCTCCCCTAAGAACAACTGTTTTTGCCTCACACACACGCACACACACACACACACATACCTCCAGCCCGTCCCCCCCGTCCCGTCCCCCACCCTCGGGCCAACATCAATACCACCCCGCCCCGACAGCTCACACACAGCTCTCCACTGTACCCACCCCGGCCTATAAGTGAACTGTCATCACCTGACAAACACACACATCTGCAGAGCAGTAAATACCCTGTAATATAGGAAGAACACCTCGCCAGTCTGACAACTCAATTCCGCTCTCTCGACTTGTCGCGTTTCTTTTTTTTCCGTCTTCCTGTCAGGTTGTTTGATATCTGGATTGGAGCACAGAGGACTTCAGAGTTTCTTTTTGGGGGTTGAGTGTTTACTGATAAACACCTTGGCTTTGGACTCTCACATCCTGGGCACACCTGCATGTACTGACTTTCTGCAGGTGCTCACTGACACCTGCAAAATGAATATAGACTATGGCATATTTAGGTCACCGGATATTGCAAGTCTGCGTATATTGCTCCGGAGAAAATAAGACTGCTGCACCTTTTTTTTTCCTTTTAAAAATAGTTGAGAAGGACCATTTTGAGTGAAGAACAGTAGAGTAAAAGTTGCCAAAGTCTCCTCAATTTTCACTTTGTTTCACCCTCAAAATGGTCCTTCTCAACTGTTTTTGCTTGTGTGTTTTCAAAGCTTCCCCTAAGTCCTCCGTAGGGGTCCATTTCAAGCTGCCCCTCTCATTACACCAATCACATCAAATCAAGCCTGTTGCTTCTTCCTGTTTCTGTGACCTTCCTCCTCACCCTCTCCCCTCCTGGGTGTGTCTGTCAGGACGAGTCATCATGACTCACTGAGCACTACCATCCAATCGGATGGCTAATGATCTGCGTGACGTTCAGTTGGCACCTTGCATGGTTTTGGTCACATGCCATGCTCACGCGTAGCGTCATGGTGAAGGGGTGAACGGACTGGTCAGCTGTTTCGATTTTTCTACGTGGAGTTTAGCTATTTGTAAGGGAAAACCTTAAGCTATCATAAAGTGAAGGTGGCGGCGTCGAAAAAAAACGAGACCTCTGGTCTAGTTTATATAGAACAACACAACACTAGGACTGATATAGAACAACACAACACTAGACTTGGCTCTCAATAACGTGTCCCTCAGTTCTGAAAGCCAGAGGATGGTGTTTAGAGTGAATGGAGACAAAAACATTAAGCCAACAGCTGTTTGTTATTATAGACAGACTGATAGTACATCATGGAACTTGGACTTTCATTAGACCACAATGGCTTACTGGAAGAGCACGTGTCTATGAATAGATAATAAGACAGAATATGTGAACAGATAAGACAACAAGAGCTGATCAAGACAAGCACATCAGGCCATGTCAAGTTGTACGTGTTCTGCAAGAGAATTAAGAACGCGCAAATGTGTTGAGGTCCTGGTGTTGAGTTGAGGATTGGCCTTTCTGTCCTGGTATACGATGCCTTCAGCCGCATATCTCCAGTCTGGCTCTGCAGACCCCTTGTTCCTCCCTGTTGCTCCGGTAAACCTCTCACGTCCTCTATCACTCCGGCCATCCACCTCCACCCCCCCATCCCCCTCACTCTTTCACCCCATTCATCTTCCCTCTCTCCCTCCTTTCCACCACACCTTTGAGTCTCCACTCTAGGTAGTGACAGAGCATGGGAGTGTAAGTGCTACCGTGAGTGGTTAGGAACGGCCAGAGAGGGGAGTAGAGGGAAAACTGATTTAGAGAAGTTTAGGGGGGGAGAGACCGGGCAGAAGGAGACGGAGACGAAACGAAAAGATGGACGTTCCAGAACGAACAGAAAGCGTCACGCTCTTCGAAACCAATCTCGTCCGGCAATTTCGATTGCATACTCGCGGTGCAGCGAGGCACTGAAAACCTGCCTCGTCGCGGTAATGCGTCTGCGGTGTGTAAGTGGCGTAATCTGCAGACGCGACGTTTGGTTGAGCCGAGGCTTGAAATTCCTTCTCCTGGTGCTTCTCTGGCCGCGTCTCAGGAGAGCTTTTCTTGTTTCCTTTTCGGGATGGATGCCGTTCGTACGCTGCAGCGTCACAATAAATAAACAATAGGGATGGAAAAGCGCTCTGAAATATTCATGACCTTTGTTACAGGACCGAGAGAGAAATCAGTTCTGTGGCACGAGGATGATGTACATTTTCTACCATCTAGAACGTATGAAATGCGTTTCAGCATGTCGGACACAACCGTTATCCTCCATTACATCTTTTAGCATGCTAACTGTATTAGGTGTTACGTTGTTTCAGACTGCTGCCCATGTAACATCATGGTAGGTTTGCTAGCACACTGACTGTGGGCTGATAGAAGAGCATGTAGCCCCAGTGCCACTTAGTTTGCATGGCTTGATATAACCATCCACATTACACACACTGTCATCCTGTCTGACGAGATCTCTGGACAGGAGATGCTATGGTGAGGGTCATGGGAGAAAGTGAGTGGGTAACAGGTGATGGTGAGGGTGACAGGTGATGGTGTAGTGAGGTTGGCAGGAGATTGTGAGGTGAGAGTGACAGGTGATGTTGAGGTGAGGGTGACAGGTGATGGTGAAGTGAGGGTGTCAGGAGATGGTAAGGTATGGGTGAGGGTGACAGGTGATGGTGAGGGTGACAGGTGATGGTGAAGTAAGGCTGGCAGGAGACGGTGAGGTGAGAATGACAGTAGATGGTAAGGTGTGGTTGAGTGTGACAGGTGATGTTGAGGTGAGGTTCACAGGAAATGGTGAGGTGAGAGTGACAGGTGATGAGGTGAGGGTGACAGGAGATGGTGAGGTGAGGGTGGCAGGTGATGGTGAGGTGAGGGCGACAGGTGATGTTGAGGTGAGAGCGACAGGTGATGAGGTGAGGGGCTATTGAGGAGTGTGAAGGGGCTGGTTAAAAAAAATGAGTCAGTCATGGAATGAGGTGAGAAGGTCAGTTCTCAAACAACATCTGCAATCGTTCTATTTTGTCTTAAACAGAGATCCCCCAAAGACGCTAGTCATAACTGGTTAAACCAATCAAATCTTAAAATTACATTACTTTTGCTAGTCAAATCTGAATTACATTACCGAAGCCAATCAAAAACCGAGGACACTCATGACTCTAATAAAGAATGGTCTTGGGTGTACCAGCCAGCGCTTTTTGATTGTGGGACCAGAACATCTGATTACATGTTTTTATATGAATCTAAGGTTACACAGAAATGTCACCTGTCATGTTTAATGTCCTTATTGCATTAAAAACACTGTTGATACAGTGGCCTTTAAAGCTTATCATCGTGGGCTGCTCTGTAAATGTCTTCACCTCATCCATCTCCTAGTTGCCATGAAACACACACACACATCTTCACATATCTACATGCACTCAAACACACACACACGCACTTACACACCCACGCAGAAAGTCAGAGAGCAGCTGGAACTGAATCGTCTAAGTCCCATGCGATCTCTGTGCTCTGAATGCTGTTACTAAATCAGGACTGAGCCAGCTGAACCAATGTGGACACAACTACTGTCTGTCCCACAGTATAGTCATCTCTGTCTGTCTGTCTGTCTGTCTGTCTGTCTGTCTGTCTGTCTGTCTGTCTGTCTGTCTGTCTGTCTGTCTGTATGTATGTATGTATGTATGTATGTATGTATGTATGCATGTATGTATGTATGTATGTATGCATGTCTGTGTCCATTTGTCTGTCTGTCAAGAAATTGTGACACAATTGTTATTAAGAAGATGAAATCCCTGTAACATTTATTTAAATATGTTTAAAATGCACAATGACACCTACAGTACCTACAAAAGGTAACATAATAACTTTGTACAAAAATATGATGCTTTGTTCAACCTAAAGGTAATGCATGATTATCGTCATTGAACAGTAAAGTAGCTACTAACTAAGCCAAGGTAGAGGATGCTGCCTCTCCTGTACATGTTATATAAGTATTTACACAGTCATTCAACATGAATGCTTCCCTAGTCACCCCACACACCTGGCATCAGGGCTGCATCTCAACTCTGTTGAGTGGCTTCCTCGTCACACTTATCATACTCTCTGCTTTGTCTAATCTGGAAAGGAAGGTGTGCGCGGAAGAGTACGAGCTCCAAAGTTTGGGGCATGGCCATCATCTGGCCCATTATTGCCGCTCTAGCACATGGGTGTGATGGAAGGATATGCCATCACTGGATGTTGCTGGGGTCCAGGAGATTTCTACAAGGGGGTAGCAGGAGGAAAGTGCACATCTAGCTGAGGGTTTGAAGGAGTGACCGAGAGCCCTCTAAAGATCGTCCCAAGAACTCACGCAGTTCAGTCCAGTCTTTTCAGTTGTGAGGCCTAACACAGATGGAGTACCTGTTCCCAGGGCCTTCCGATCATGGCCCTCAGCCGCGCTGGAATGTCCCGCTCATCACCTTAACTGTGGCCATGACACTTTGCCCCATTCCAATTACCCAATACCCCCCTGCCCCAACAACCACCGCCACGAATGTTGCCTCACCACCTTTCCCTCTCCTCTCCCCCTCTCTTCTTCTTCCCCTGTTCCCTCCTTTCCTTCTCCCCCTCCCTCTCCCCATGGTGTCTTCTATTCCTGCTCTTCTTCATTTCCTGAATGTGCTTCCATTTCCCTACCCCTAACCCTGCCCCCGCCAGCCTGCTCCGCCCCCTGCCAGGCCTCTTCTCCAGCCACAGCGAATCGCAATACTCCTCTAGCGACCCAATCGGGGAGCTCATGACCCGCAAGTAGTCCTTGTAGCGCTGACGGGACTCCACCCCCGGGCGTGTCTCGGCCACGGGGTCCTCGCTGGGCTTGGGGCGCCCGTCCAGATGGCCGTGCGCGATGAGGCGCAGCGTGAGACGCAGCAGGGTATGCGTGAAGCGGGTGTGTTCCTGGGCCACGCAGAAATACACGCCGGCGTCCGTAGGGTGCAGAGAGCGTACGAGGAGACCTCTCTCCGTGTGGACGATGCGATCGTCTGGCTTCACCTGAAACAGGGGAGACAACGGGATTAGACAGGACCAAACAGCTGATATTCAGTAAGCGTATAAATACCCATTGTGTGCTCAAATATTATGGGCAGGTTACTGAAAACCCACACACATCCAGCGGTATTACCACAGGACATGTGCCTGGCACTCTGAATAAAAAAAATCCCATTCCAAACAGAGTTATGTGCTCAGGAAACCCATCTATGTCTGGCCATGCGTTAACCATCACACAACACCTGTTCAGTACCTCCCACAGTGTTCACACACGCGTGTGATTTGTATCCAAGGTGTTAAACACGCTGATGACCTCTGCAACAGGATGCACATTAAGAGGCTGGGCGTGGAGAGGCAGTGTGTGCGTTCGCTGAAGGACAAGAGTTCAGAGGTTGCCATGGTCTGCTGAACTGGCCTTGAAAGAGAATTGGTTGTGTGGATACATGTGCGTGTGGCTGTGCGTGTGTGTGTGCGGGTGTCTGCGTGTGTGCATGCGTGTGTGTTTGTTGGGGGCGAACGGAGCACTAATGGTCCTCTCTCCACGCTCAATAACATCTCTCATGATTCATCAGGTGGCACGGCCACTGTCAAGGCCTAAAACAACACAGCTGTGTCCTGGACTCTGTGTGTGTGTGTGTGTGTGTGTATGTGTGTGTGTGTAAGACAGAGTGAGGGGTGTTGCTTCAAAGCATACCTCCCCCAGACCCCTGCCCCTTTATCACCCCGTCAGCGGGGAAACTGATCATGGAGATAGTTAGGGGGTCTAAAAAGGAAGCGAGAACTCTGGTTAAGCCATTATGCGCTCGAATGTGCGTCTTCATCTGTGTGTATGTGTGAGTATACGTGTAACAGCATAGTGCGGTATGTTTAAAGCCCTCCAGCGTTGGCATCGATGATGTCTCAGCTGGAGGTCAACCTTACAGCAACGGAATGGACTTTCCCAGAACTCACAGTAGAGTTCCTTGTTCTGAAAACACTTTCAACAGAACCTTCTTACGCTTCCAAGTGGATGTACCAAGTATATGTCAAGATATACCAACCTTCAAGGATGCCACCTTTGTCCAGCTCTTGGTAAGAATACATGTGAAAACAATTGCACCATGAACCTAGTCTGCAACAGGATTGGCCTGGCACTAGCACTAACACTGGCTGCTGCCTCACTCGCCTTCAGAGGTTATGTGTGTGTGTGTGTGCCTTTGAACTCCCTCTCCCTGTGCAGCCCACAACAAGGTATCTGTGACTAAAGTAAAAAAGGCCTGAGAGTTAAGCGTCCCCATATGGACGGAACAGGGGAGAGACGGAGGGAGAAGGGGGATCCAGTTTAATGTGCCCTGCGTAGGGGAGACTTGTCTGAAACCCATCCCAGCTCCATAAAAGCCATGAGGTTTAAGTGTTTCTCATGCTTCCAGGGAGCACACATGTCCCGATCCCCGTCCGGAGACACCGGAGACGGCTGAACCGATGACGCTCTCCCTCTCTCGAAACGTCTCTATCGCGCCATCTCGTACGCAGCGCCAGCGAGGTTTGATGAGTGGATACGATGAGGGGAGGCGTGCAAGCATGTGAGAGGGGTTGGAGCGGGAAAGCGGAAGGCTCTGGAAGCGGCCAGGGCCTGGGGGGCTTCTGTTGAGGCGACGTGATGGAGAGGAGGAAGGGATAAGGAGGGAGGGAGGCAGGAGGGAGCCAGGAAGATCGGAGGTGGTGAAAGAGAGAAAGAGAAACATAGATAGAGAGATAGATGGGCAGACAGAGAGAAGAAACAGAGACACATGATGGAGAGGGTGGGATATGGGGAGACGGAAGTTGCAGATGGGAGAGAATAGTTATTCTGGAGGGAGGAGGATCGGGGGGAAAGAGAGAGGGGAAGGCTGATTGTGTAAGAGGAAGTGTGTGTTTCTGTGTGTGCGTGTGTGTGTGTGTGTGTGGGGTGGTGGGGGGGGGGGGGGGGGGGGGGGCGTGATACTGAAATAAAACAGAGATCTTTGACTTCACCTGCTCCCACAAAAACAGGCCAGCTGTGGGACCACCCGGCTCCGATGTGAACCAATCTCCTCAAAACACACCGACCGTCCCTGTTAAAACCCTGACTTGGCCAACAGGAAACAAGGCTCTGTCGAACAAAGCAAGTGCACCGCATCTAAAGTAGAACTCCGCCTCTTGCATCCAACCAGACTCTGCTCTTCCAGCGAGCGAAGCGTTGGAGGGAAGACCTCCGCTGGGATTAGGAGGCTATTATGTGGAGTCACACCCTCTCTCCTGCCCTCCCTTCTGCCCTCTCTCCTGCCCTCCTGCCCTCTCTCCTGCCCTCCCTTCTGCCCTCTCTCCTGCCCTCCTGCCCTCTCTCCTACCCTCTCTCCTGTCTTCTCTCCTGCCCTCTCTCCTGTCCTCTCTCCTGCCCTCTCTCCTGTCCTCTCTCCTGCCCTCTCTCCTGCCCTCTCTCCTGTCCTCTCTCCTGCCCTCTCTCCTACCCTCTCTCCAGTCCTCTCTCCAGCCCTCTCACCTGCCATCCTACCCTCTCTCCAGTCCACTCTCCTGTCCTCTCTCCTACCCTCTCTCCTGCCCTCTCTTCTGCCCTCTCTCCTGCCATCCTACCCTCTCTCCAGTCCACTCTCCTGTCCTCTCTCCTACCCTCCTACCCTCTCTCCTACCCTCTCTCCTGTCCTCTCTCTTACCCTCTTTCCTGCCCTCTCTCCTGTCCTCTCTCCTACCCTCCTACCCTCTCTCCTACCCTCTCTCCTGTCCTCTCTCCTACCCTCTCTCCTACCCTCTCTCCTGTCCTCTCTCCTACCCTCTCTCCTACCATCTTCCCTGCCCTCTCTCCTGCCCTCTCCTGTCTTCTCTCCTGCCCTCTCTCCTGTCTTCTCTCCTACCATCTTCCCTGCCCTCTCTCCTGCCATCTTCCCTGCCCTCTCTCCTGCCCTCTCTCCTGTCCTCTCTCCTGCCCTCTCTCCTGTCCTCTCTCCTGCCCTCTCTCCTGTCTTCTCTCCTACCATCTTCCCTACCCTCTCTCCTGCCCTCTCTCCTGTCTTCGCTCCTACCATCTTCCCTACCCTCTCTCCTGCCCTCTCTCCTGTCTTCTCTCCTGCCCTCTCTCCTACCCTCTCCGTGTGGGCCTGGAATCATGGACCAGCCCACAATACCCTGACCACCCCGGCCTCCATCTGTCCACCGAGAACAGAGGAGGATAAGCAGTGAGCAGGGCGATCTATCACAGCCAGGGACGGGGACCATTGGGAGGACCCACACTCTGATGGCTCTCTCCAGAGGTCAGTCCAGGCTGGACAGCCAGACAGCTGCTGGGGTGTTTGGCCCCCTCCCTACTCAGCTTTGTTTGTGGAGAGAAAGGGAAGGTCTTCGCTCAGGCATCGCTACTATTGTCCGTTCCCAAGTCTCCATGAGCACCTTTGGGATGTGGGGGTGGGTGTGTGCGTGTGCGGGGGGGGGGGGGAGTCCTGGATACAATCCTTCATCACATCCAACCCTCCACAATGGAGAGGGGAGTGAAGAGGGGGAGGTGTGGGGGGGCGGGCAGGGGCATTGCACAAACAAAATACTCACGTGCGCTTAACTACTTGTGCATGCAAATACACACATACACATGCAAATACACACTCACGCACGCACATGGTACCATGCCATCGATTGTAAACCCTAAAACACATGGCCGTCTCTGAGGAGTTCAATGTTATGTTTCCCCCCACAGGCTCCATAAAGAAACACACACATACAAACACATGAGTTTTGGAGATGTAGACCCATGAATTGACATGTGGGTTTTTCTAAGTGTCTGCACCTGTTTGTCTGTGTGTTTACATTCAGCTGTGAGGGAGCGAATGGAGTCCTAACTGGGAGAGAGAGAGAGAGAGAGAGACAGAGAGAGAGAGAGAGAGAGAGAGAGAGAGAGTGAGGGGCCAGGGAGAGAGTGAATGAGTAGGGGAGGGGAGGTGATGATGTGAGAAGGAGAGATAGAGGCAGGGTGACTATAGATGTGGAGTAGGGGTGTGAGAACACAGATTGAGAAGAGGAGTTTGAGGAAGGAAAGGGGAAGAAGGGGGCTGACGGGAGGGGAGGGGCTAATGATAAGCAGCCCTGAGGAATTGGTGTGTGTGTGTGTGTGTGTGTGTTCGTGTGTGAGAATGTTCTAGGAGCTGTTGACAAAGAGGGGTCTCTGCTGTCTAGATCTGGAGATGAACGACATTGCCAATGAGGTTCTCTCTGCACCTCAGACACAAACATTTGACCTTTCTTCCTCCCTTTCCTCTCCCCCTCTCTCCCATCCTCCCCCCCCCTCTCTTACTCCAAAAACAATACTGCATCTCGGACCTGTCACCTACTCACTCATTTCATCCTCCCCAAACCCATTTACCCTATTACAGCTCCCTCTCTCTCTCTCTCTTTCTGCATCTCTCCCTATCTCTCTCACTCTCCCCCCCTCCCCCTCATTCTCTCCCAGTGCCTGCTCTCAGTCAGTCTTCACCTGGGACAGAGGACAGTGAGTGCATCAGAAGATTCCAGATTGTGGGTGTGTTCGTATCAGCCAGGGGCTGCAACCACCCTCCTGCAACACCACATGGATCGTCTGTCTGCCATCTACGGCTGACAGCCATCACGTCTGGGATCTGGGTCACGGCACCAGTGGGACCGATTGAATTCGAACGCTGGCCGTCAACACAGTCCCCTGCCAGCCAAACACGCAGGTCTACAGTAAATCACAGAGAGGTTTACCAGGGGTCGGAGTTCGCCACGGTCTCACGTAAGACTGCGGAAAACATTATGCGATGGATCCCGTCTGGGGTGGGGGATTTTTGGGTGGGGGGGGACGACGACGACAATAAAAGTGTCAGGATAATCAGTCAGGATGCAACAGCTAAACCTGCGTGTGTGTGTGTGTGTTCTCACCTCCTCCCTGTGTTCTGTCCCAGGTCTCTGGATGTACCAGTGGATCTGGGCTTGTTGCGATTTCGGAATACACTCCAGGAAGGTTGAGTTGTTTTCCACACCGAAGAGTAGCCTGTCCTCCACATGTCCTCTACCTAGACACACACACACACACGGACATATCTCTGGTCTGGAACACAGTCGTCTGAATTCCTAGCAGCCTATTCTCCCCACAGGCACGGAACCCTACATTAGTGTCATTTTGAAGCGGTGAGCTGCTTCTTGAAAGATGAACTTTACAGACTCACTGGCCGATAATGTAATAAGGTTAACGTACTGTCCTCGGTGTCCCAGCACTGACTGGCAGGGTCTCCGTGCTTGATGTCCTGTCTCCTGGCTCTCCTGTGACACATTAGGCATAGCGCTCAGAGATCAGGGACTTCAGGTCACCTTGTCAATCATTGCGAGTTTCTCATTTTGTGTGTATGTTTTTTGGTAGTTGCTATTTGAAGCTCTGGTGCGGCTCAAAACCAGGCACACGCTGGACAAGTACAAATGATCTCCTTCCGCCCCTCTCTCTCTCTCTCTCTCTCTCTCCCTCTCTCTCTCTCTCTCTCTCTCTCTCCCTCTCTTCCTCTCCATCCCCCACTCCCGCATCCTTATCTTTTCGGCCCGGGGCGTGGGGTCACATGCGGCCTGCGCTCACACACACTCCGAGGATCAGCTTTCAAAGAGCCCACCAGGCCACGAGCAGGGCCGGAGCTGTCCCACAATGCAATAATAGCACCCACGCTGTCCCAGAATGCATTGGTGTGACCCTACACTGCAGGGAGCAGTCTTAGCTATAGTTGGGCGATGGCACGCAATTACACACACGCACACGCTCACGCGTACACACACACCTTCAAACCTCGTGGCCCTCGTGGTCAGTACTCCAGAGGTCTGCAGTGACAGTAACATTAATCATGTGAGCAACCGAGTTCGTAATCAATGTTTCAGGCTGGGTATGGACTAACACCCTCTGGCACTGAGAAATGCCGAGTAAACACAACCATGGCAGGAGAACATTAGAGAAAACTCTCCACTCTTTCTGACAGCCGCTGGAGAAAGTGGACCACGAGGCCCTTGAAAAGAGCACACACGCACACAAACACACACACCAAACACACGCACACACATCAAACACGTACACACACAAACACACACCAAACACACACATTGTAGGCCAACAAGAACTAGGTTAGTAGAAGGTCAGATATGAGGACCTAACAGCAATCTTCTTCAAGTTCCATTATATTCGGAATCACGACTTTAAAAGAGAAAAAAACGATGACTTGCTCTGTGCGTGTATGCGTGTATGCGTGCGTGTATGCGTGCGGACGTCTGTGGTACGCTTGCCTGTGCGTGTGCGTGCGTCTGAGCGCGCGCGTACCTTTTCGAGGCGGGGACGTATCGGGAGCAGTTGTGGCCGTCCCAGGCACAGTAGGGGTCGCGAGCGAGGCAGCACTCAGCGCACGCCTGGCCATACCGATGACACCGACTCAGGGACACCTGGGCCAGCCCCTCCGCCGATCCCACGTACAGCTGTTGCTACGAAGACAGAAAGATTGCACGGATGACGTCAACATGTGTCCATTTCAAGGAAGGCAGTACAAAAGAGGACGAAACCAGCCCGAAATGCATGAATCTGAATTCAATTGTCACAGTTTGTTTTTTGGGTTTGCAGACCCTTGGGAGTCCAACTAGGAGTTTGTCAAAACAGAATTTCTGGGAGGCAACCCACATATGTATGAAACTCATTTCAATTTCAGTCCTAAATAAACATGAAAACAAAAGCAGAGAAAGCAAGAGAGAGAGAGAGACAGAGAGACAGAGAGAAAGGGTTTCTATGGATCTGCTCTAACTCGCCTGAGGTGAAGACTCCAAAACAAAGCTCACATGCTGGGATAGACAGCAAACACAAAGAGTATAGAAGAAAACATGCAGAAACACACACACGGGGGCACACACACATGTGCACACACACGCACACACACACAGCTGCAGAGTCTGGCCAGGAGTTCCCTTTGATGAAGAAAGCGTCTGATTGGAACTGAAGGGTCTACTGACACCACTGACCCCCAGATAACAAGGGAGAGGAGGGGGGAGGAGGGGGGAGGAGGTGAGGAAGGTAAGAACAGAGGATAGAGGCAGGAAGAGGGGCAGCTAGACTGAAAGGGGTAGCAAAGAGTTGAGGTCGAGTGAGTCTGTCTGTCTGTGTGTGTGTGCATGTGGGGTGGGGTGGGAGGGCGGTGGCGGGGGGAGAAGGAGGTAGTTCCGTGGATGTAGTGAATCCAACAACTTCAGACCAGTGCAGAACAGAAACAGCATAAAACACTCATGAATAAGAGAGGTAGGCAGGGCAGGTGGTCTGACCTGTTTAGAAGATATCTCCATACTCAGGATGGCTGTGGGAACCTGGGGGGAGAAGCATACATGACAAACATGCATTGTTTCAGATCCAGGCCAGGAACAGAGGAGCGAGAGAGGAGAGAGGGAGGTGACAGAGTGTGATCACAATTGAAATCATTTTTGTCTCGTGTTTCACAACCAAGGATAACCGTCTTTGTGTTTGCGTGTGTGCGCGTGTGCCTGTGTGTGTGTGTGCGTGTGTGTGTGCGTGCGCGTGTGTGTGTGCTTGGCTTAGCATGAAGATTACCTGGAACACTTGGAGTTCTTCAAGCACCACTTCTTCAGTGGACCAGTTCTCTTGAGTGATGCTCACCACCTTGAGAACGGACCCAGCATCTAACACACACACACACACAGAGCAAGAAAACAACCAACGAAATCAAGAAAGACAGAGAGCAAGTAAGGTAATGTCAAAGCAAAGCAGCTCATTTTGTAAACTATGATTTCCCACTGGGAAAACATACACTGAACAAAGTGATGCAAACAAGAAGAGCTGCAGATGACTAGAAAGCAACATTGTTCTCATTCATGCCTTCTTCTCACACATTCATGAAAAACATGGTGTTGAACAATCCCCTGCCACCAGCGACGTTTTAGTGCAAAACAAACTCATTTCGTATCGCTCAAACACAAACAATACTAGGGCTCCCTCTGCTGGTGAGCTATGGCAAGGGCAGCGTCAAGATATTTTTTAAGCCCTCCACTGAAAACGTCCAAATAAACCAGTGATTCCCTCAAAGCCTCTTTCACTGTTCACCCACATCTGAGATGATAGTCGGCTCTGAGTCTCACCTGTGCCCAGGAACATGACCTCGTAGTGCCCATCTTCAGCTGTGACACGGTCCACCACTATCTGGGTCAAGGTGTAGTCCACACGAACACGCGTGAACACGGGTCGTCCTGTCAGCGGGTGGACAGACCGATGCATGAGCGGGTGGTAGCGGACGAAGCTCACCACCTCGTCCGAGAAGTCTTTAGTGGTCTTTATCCTTGGGTCATAGGTCTTACTGGGGCACTGAGGAACAACCGACAATCCTATTAACTTGATGTGTCATTACTGTGATGAAAAATGGACTAAATAATCAAATATTCCTTAATAAAAATGGGTGGTAACGCATTATAATGTAATGATTATTGTAAGGATGCTATAAGCGTGATGATTGAAGGGAACAGGAAATTTGAACTTCAACTTTTCACCAAGACTGTATAAATAGGCATTTGTCGCCACCTAGTGGTGAAATAAGGTGGTGGATATGCTTTTTTTTCTCAGCCCCTTCTCACCGCTATTACAGTAAACTCACTCTCTGGTCTGACTGGTCAATCACACATGTCAACTCACAAATACACACACATGGACACTTACACACACAAAGTCAGCTCTTTTACTGTAATCCACTCCATAATTACATCCAAATAGGCATGATGTCATGATAGACATGTTTGTTATTCTTAATCAGGACTGGGTCACTCAGTACATACATGACAGGGCACAGGTTAGTCGATGTGGACATTCTCACTGCAAGAGCCAACTGTTTCTGTAAGCGCGTGTGGGAGTGTGTGCGGGTGTGAGCACGTGTGTGAGCACGTGTGTGTGTGTGTAACGTACCGTGCCAGGTCTTGGGTATGGAATCCTGCCATCATACTCCACCCAGCGGTGGTCTGGTCCTTCCTTGTGAGCATAGGGCCCGTTGAACACTGCCCTGATGTCAGCCATGCTGTACACACACACTGCTGAGCCCCGGAACACAGAGCTGAGGATGTGGAGACGCACACATCACACCACACGTTACACACGTGTTGCACACGTTACTCACACGAGCGTAAAGTGTGAGTAACATGTCAGTGGCGCATTAGGATAAAGAGCGATCCTGATTGCGGAGTGAGTAAGAGTGAAGCACAAATACACACAGGCGTGCTATGAGCTGCATGGTTCTGGGTGTGTGTGTGCGTGTGTGTATGTGTGTGTGTGTGTATGTGCAGGTAAGCTCCATACCTGGAGGTGGTGAACACTCCGTACACCACCGGGTTCTTCTCATCTCTGGAGGGGAGCAGGAAGATGTCCTCTGCAACACACACAGACATGCAGCGATCATGGAGGACTGTCTGAGCGAGTGAGCGAGACTGTTTGTGTGAGTGTGTAAGTGAGTGAGTGAGTGAGTGTGTGAATGAGTGAATGAGTGAGTGAGTGTGTGAATGTGAGTGAGTGTGTGTGTGTGTGTGTGTGTGTGTGTGTGTGGTAGGAGGTGCTGGGGTAGGGAGGGGTGAGTGTGGTACTCACGGAGTTCGTCGAAGTGTGTGTCCACTCCGTCGGGCCCTGGTATGGAGCACACCAGTCTGGCCTTCAGGAAGGTGGTCCATTTGTTGGTCAAACTCCTCAGACCTCCCACGTCATTCTGAAACACAACCACAACCTCTCTCATCATCTCAATAGCACAACCACCACCTAACCCTCCAAACCAATGTGGCACGTCCTTCTGCTCGACAAACACAACCTGGTTTTGAGACCACAACTTCTTCAATGACGTGCTTTCCACGCAACCTTAACTTGACCGTGACCGCATTTCAGCCTCGCTTCCCGACCTCCAAAGCCCACAGAGTCCTGTTGTCTCGTACGTAGTTAGAGGTCAGGTAAGCTACTGGCACATGTGTCTGGTCGGGATACTGCTTATTTACCTAGCTGAACAGGGGAGGACCGCTGATTAACACTAATGGCTGGCAGAACCCAGAGACAAAAGGATCATACAGAACAGCCTGGGACGGTGGGAAGGAGGGAGGGACTGGAGAGAGAAAAGAGACGGAGCGAGAGAGAGAGGAATTCATGAGAGGGAGAGCGAGCGGAGGGAACGGACCGAAGGAGAGGTGAAGTGGGCCTGAAGGTAAACGAGGAGGCTCATTAATTATGCAGGTATGCTGATTAGCATGTGCATAGGCCTGGGATAGCACGGCTCTCCAAGAGGGTTAGGGAGGGAGGCTTGGAGTGTCTCTCCTCTTTGTACCGTCTGAGGGTCTTGGACAAACCCCCCTGTTGAACCCGCCCCTGAAATAACCCAACGACAAGCAGAGGCCATTAAAGGGATCCACGAACCGACACTCACAAACACTCGCATGCCTCTCCATCTCTTTCTCTCCCTCTTTCCCCCTCTTACCTCTCTCCCTCTCTCCCCCTCTTGCCTCTCTCGCCACCTCTTACCTCTCTCCCTCTCTCCCCCTCGTACCTCTCTCTCTCCCCTCTTACCTCTCTCTCTCCCCCTCTTACCTCTCTCTCCCCCTCTTACCTCTCTCTCCCCCTCTTACCTCTCTCTCTCTCACGCTCTTACCTCTCTCTCTCTCCCCCTCGAGTTTCCCGAGCAGGAAAACCCCAAAAGGTTTAATGAGGCTTTTTTCTAAATGCTATCATCTATAAAGATGGCAGCAGTAACTGGTCCCCTTAGCCTTAAGAGAACCCAGCCCACCCTATTCCTGTCTGCCAAACACACACACACACACACACACACACACACACACACACACACTGAAACACACCCAGTGGTTATTAAGACAGGAATCCCCCTCAAGTCTGCCTTGCAGCTTACTCTTAAGTCATAAACACTCGCAGAGCTGGAACTTGAGAATGTTGCAACAGGCCTCTGAATATTTATCCTGCACGAAGAGTGGTCAGGCCCAGAACCAGACTGCACAGTCCGCACTGCGTGTATGCGTGTGTCTGTAATTGATAAAATCCCACCACTTTACTCTTGCTCTGTGTGGGGATGAGGCTTGTCATGGTCCATATATAGTATACTCATATGTATGTCTGCTGCGTATACATCTCCAGCAGTGAGGGGACTGACATGAGGATATGGACTGGGGCCAGACAAGTCCAAGTCCATTTATCTCTCTTACTGTCCAGGGATGGGACCACAGCCTACCCTTTGAGCCAAACACAAAGGGGGTTATACCTTGATTTACCCCCCCTGACAAGAGTGATGTGCTCCTCTTTCAACACAACACAAAGGAGGACTGTACCAGGAAGCCAACACCCCAGGGGGGTTTAAGCACATCTGTAGCCAACAGGAAGATCAATCAGACAAGATCACTAGGGGGGAGTAACGAAGTCCAAACACCTTTATAACCCCCCCCCCCCACACACACACACACACACACACACACTCACCTTACACACTCGCGCCACGCGAGACAGGACGGATTTGTCATTCCCGTCGCGGGACACCTCGCGGAAGAAGAAGTAAATTTTGTCATCGTCTGGGTTGTACGTGTCCGAGATGGGATGAGCAGAGATGAATCTGGCCTCTACAGAGAGAGAGAGAGAGAGAGAGAGAGAGAGAGAGAGAGAGAGGGAGAGAGAGAGAAATGTAGCAAGGATAGAGGGAGGGGGTGAGAGAGAGTGTTAACACAAGCAACACTTAAATATTTACAGCTACACCCTGCAGTGCCTGCAAGGGGTTGAACACACGCTTATATGCACTACTACTAATAATTTATAGTCTCATTGTGTCTTCTCCTGAGATAGCCGATTTATCAATGTTACAACGCAAGCCAGAACACCTCAGAGAAATAAAGAGAGAGGGAGAGAGAGAGAGAGAGAGAGAGAGAGAGAGAGAGAGAGAGAGAAACAAAGACATCGAAAAAAAGGGCATATACTGCGAGTATGTGCTTGCGTGTAAGAAAGAGACATGCCCATCTCAGACAGAACATGCTACAGTAGCATGGCATCCACATCCAGCTGGAAGCAATACCTCATTCAGTCTGACCCTGGCCCACTCTCATACACACAACAGACTCTCTGTATACTTTATTGTAGGTAATGTAATATAAGATGTTCCACTTTAACAACCTGGCACAGAGAGAAATGATCTATTTATCTATCTCTCTCTTTCTCTCTCTTTCTCCGTGATAAAGCAACACAAACACACAGACATTTACCAAGCATACGCAGATGAGATATACACACTTAGCTGACACAGACCATATTCCAACACAAAGACACATACAAACACACGAAAAACACACACACGCAAACACACGCACCCACCAACAAACGCATAAAGACACACGCAGAATCCTTCAAGAGACATCCGGCCCACCACAGACCACCCCACCACACCCTGGCCTTGAGGCTGTGAAATGTGGATAGCATGTGTCAGGACTTGGGAGGCTGGTGACAACTGTTGATCCGTGGCAGAGCTGGCTGGGGAAATGATGGGAAGGGAGGGGAGAAAGGGGAGAGGAGAGGAGGGGAGACAGACTGGCTGGCTGGCTGGGGAGACCCCGCAGTGTGCATCATTGAAAACCGAGTGGTGAGCTCGACTGTGGAACTCTGGGACACAGTCAAACCCTCCCTAGGTGTGGCCCCTCCACTCTGGCATTCATATAAAACCGCTCGATGAATAAGAGGGCTGTTTCCTGTGGACAGGACCGCCAATAGGTGAACTGTATCCTACCCTGGCAACATACAGGCTGCCTTTGTATCGATGGAGAGGCGGGACGTGGAAACACTGAGAGGGAAACGAGCGCCTATGACGAGACTCAGCATGAGTCTTGCCTGCGTGTGCATGTCAATGAACAATAACGTGTGTGTGTGACTGCTTGTATGTACCGTTAATCCAGTAGTCTTCTGAGATGTCTGTGCGTATGAAGTGCTGGTCGGGAGGCGGGCCTAGGGACCGGGTGAAGGTTGTGTCTTTACCCAGGAAGTCAGAGGCGGTGCCAGCATAAAGGTACTGGTCTGGAACCAATCAGAAAGGAAGAACGTTGATTAAAACCAATGAACAGAGGGCCTGCGTGAGACATCGATGATTAGCATTAAAACTGTTTTTCCAGCCAGACCCTGTGTGCAATGTCTTTAAAAATATTTTCCAAAAAGAGAGCATGTTGATAAAATGGTTTTAAGGTGATCTGCCATTTTCGTATTACCTCACCACAATATAGCCACACAACACACATAAACATAACCACACACAAACACACAGATCCTGAGGGATAGTTTAAGATATTGAAGTATTTGACACAAAGGTCCAACAAAATCTCAACAGTATGGCTGAATGTTTATGGTTTCCTGCCAAGTGTCTTTGTTTATTTCACTCAGACAGGAACGCCTCTCTACTCTGCCAGAGATCCAGAGAAGACAAGTGTAGCGCACAGCTGACACCCAGAATCAGTTAGCATGGGGCCAGCCTAGAGGACTACAGGGACCAGGAAACAACAGAGAAGGAAAAGCAGTTCTGTGACGACGTCCACTATTGACCGGAGAGGAGGATCTCAGATACGCATACCTTGTAGCCGGTAGGAAACATGTGATCCTTACATGTTTGTACAGTATTAGACTGTGGGAGTGGATGGATCTTTTTAGATAAGTACAGTATAGACCGCAGGTGAGGAGAGGGTCTATCAGGGATGACGATTATCTGACCTGTGAGAACGGAGGTGAAGGGTTGCCAGGGATCGTATGGACACTTGAGCCTGCCAGACTCAACAGTGGACGAAAGCAACTGGAACACTCCAGTCTGGGAGGGAGGGAGAGAGAGAGGGAGAGGAGGGAGGGGAGAGACGGAGAGGAGATGGGGAGAGGAAAGAGAAGAACGGGAGGAGATGGGGAGAAGAGGGAGAGGAGAGGGGAGAGTGGGAGGGAGCGTGGGTTGGAAGAAAGGGGGGGGGGGAGGGAGAGATGGAGAGAACGGAGAGGAGGGGCAGAGAGAGAGGGATGGGGTGGAGAGAGGGAGAGGGGAGAGGGAGAGAGAGAGGGAAAGCAGAGTGTGAGAGAGAGAAAGGAGAGTGAGAGAGAGAGAGAGAGAAAGAAAGAAAGAAAGAAAGAAAGAAAGAAAGAAAGGAGAAATATAGAAAGTTTGAAAGAGCCTTGTGCCCGTCGATGATCTGGCCATGTTCAGTCCAACTCCTCTCAGTGAGCAGTACTGACTGTGTCCCCCCCTCTTACCTGTCTTTGTCCAGAAATCTCCACAAAAGCACAGCTGGGATGGAAGGCTCCGGTTCCACAGGCATACACATGTGTACGGTTGTAGTTATGCAGCACACGCACAAAGTTAGCACACTCCATCTGGCAGGGAACAACTTGTGGTCAGTGCACTGAACTTGAAACGTTTCCACCCCGTTGCAGCTCCCCCCATAGCAGGTTGATGTATTGTATAGGTACACTCACATGGGCATTCTTCCCTGCCAGTTTGCACATCTCCACTCGTTCTCTGGGGGCAGGCCAGCTGATCTGCGGAGAGACGCAAGCGCATGTCACACACACGGACATACACGTATAGACATGCATGGACACACATGCACACAAACACACACAAACACATGCCCACACACACACAAACACACACACACACAAGCACATTCCCACACACACACACACACTTTGAATTCAACCCAATTGAATGCACTTTATTACAGTAATCCCACAGGAATTGTAAGACTCGTTTTTCTTAGTGGATTTGGCTGGTGGACCTTTGTTGTATTACTATTAACACCTGCTGTCACTGGTATTAGTGTGTGAGGGAGGGCTTACATCCAGTGTCCCTTGCATGTACCCCACTGTGCCCACACATGTGTTATAACAGGCTTATGTGCTTAGCATGTTCACCTCCAAATCTGCCAAGGAGAGCTATCACCATAATTAAAGAGGTCAACCGACTACTAACACGCACGCACTCTCTCTCCATTACACACACGCGCGAACGCACTCTATCGCCTGCACACACACTCTCTCTGTCTCCCAGCTGTTTCATAATTCTACAGTGCATGATCTTATTGCGCCGCGGAATTCATAAAGGAATTATGATTTCCTGTATGGGTACAGTATGTGGTTTGTGTCGAGACTTTAGCCTTAGTTGAGTTTGAGCCACGACGTCAAGTACAGGCCCTGAGCAGGCTGTTGGGACACTGGGAGGACTTTGGAATCACGCTTTTCCACACATTCGCACTATGTACCTGGAATTTGCCTGAACGAACCCCCCCCCCTCTCAACAGACCCCCCCCCTCCCCCCCCCCCCCCCCAACCCCGCCTGCTGGTACTCAGAGGTACCTGGTGGGCCTTGTTACCAGCTGTCATGAACACATACTGCAAGGCATTGGTGCCAGAGTGTTCCCTGCGCCCTCTCCCTCGGTCTGTGTAAGCCAACACCATCTGCATCGACACTTCACCACGAACCCAGCTACGGAGCAGAGTATGCCGTGGGCCTGAGCTGTGACTAATTTCTGTGTATTTGTCTTGGTCCCGATGAAACTCACGCACTTCTCTTACAATAAGACCAATCCTGACTATCTTCTGAGCATCGGTATCAGTGACCAGAAAGGCAACACTTAACGGGACGGACTAAGAGTTAAAACAACGAGATAAAGATCAAATAAACAGAGGGTCTTCTCAGTGGACGATCAGCCCCAGCTGCGTAAACACATTCTCACATTTACAAACCTCAACATATGTAATCCCTCTAAATGCATCCCTCGTTCTCAGTGTGTGCATGTGTGTGTGTGTATGTGTGTGTGTGTGTGTGTGTGAGTGTGTGTGTGTGTGTGTGTGTGTGCGTGTGTGTGTGGGTACAGGGAAAGGGAATAAGGTGTGCGAAGGTCATGAGCTGACCTCTCACCGTGCCAACCTCAGCCAGTTCAGAGCAGATACCACAGCTAGTCTAAGATGGCTGTCTGGCGAGAAGAGACCTGTTCACACCTCCCAACAACATATGACCAAGTGCATTTCCCGCTCGCATCTAAACGCCAAAATTCCTCTCCTGTCAACACAGATTCTGCTCGAAGGGGTCCGTGACAGTTCTGGATGAGAAATGAAATGATTGGGCTCGCGGTAATGAGCTATTCAGCCACATAGCTGAGCTTACTGGGACGTGAGAGGGGGATCCGTGCGTGAGGCTGCATGCCTGACGTCCGTGACAGCTTCAGTAGTGTCTGCAGGGGAAACGAACTCAGCCAGCTCAGCTGTTGGGACTTGAAGCTCGGCCAGAACATTTCCTCTGTTGAGGCCGGAGAGAGTTCTTTACTGTGTCAATACTCGTGTGGATTTGCGGGCGTGATGTACCTTTCTAGGGCCCCTGGCCAGGTTGTCAGGGTCCAGCAGGTAGATTTGATCTTTGGCCCCCAGGAGCAGACGGCCCCGCTCCTCATCCAGCAGCAGAGTGTGGGAGTGGAGGCCTTCGGAGGGCCCCAGGAAGACTGACACACTGCCCCCGAGGAGCAGCTCTGGATAGGGGGAGAGTGGGGGGGGGAGAAAGAGGAGAGGGGTGAGAGGAGAGGGCAATATAAAGGAGATTATCCCATAAAGATACAGCCTACATACTAGGACATTTTTGTACCGTGGACCTGTAGATACATGATATCCTAAATAAAGATTTGAGGATGGCAGATTACAGAGTCAGAGTTGTTTGGTAAAGAGACAGTGTTTCTCTGTAGCGTAATGAAGGCTGTTGAAACAGGCCAGGGAGCCGGGTCCCATCTCATACTGAGGCGAGAGGAAGCGTGTCTTAGCTTGACTCCGAGCTGTCTAATCCCCTTCGGTTCAACACCTCAGCTGCACACACGAAGAGGCCCAGGGGGACAGACTCCCATGCACGCTTGTGGCACCCTCACACCTCAGCACAGGAATGAGCTGATCCCACCACCAGTATTAACATCAGAGTTGCAACAGAGAGAGTGAAAATACCAGCATGCTGTAGCCTTCTCTGCATGTGAGTGACTAGGTGAGGACAGGGGGATGGGGGAGGAAGGGGGATGCTGGACTCACTTTTCAAAATTCTGTACACCTTAATTATTGCGAATGATCTGCAAATTTGTTCTGTCTAGGTTGAACTCAGGTTAGACTGCAATCAAAGGGGAACAGCTGGTCCAAGATACGAGAATCCTGAAAACGTTGAGAGGATATTTCCTCAACTGAACCTTTGAGAGCATGTTTGGATTTGACATGTGCTGGGTTTTTACATTGCTTATCTCTCCACAAGGGAGATTCAGTTTCCTTTTGTAATACACAGGAAGTGGACCTCTTCCTTCTTTCTGATGGTATTGTTGATGAACATTGAAAATTCTTCATGACCAGAGAGACATTTCCACTACAGTATTCAATAGCGTGGATAATCAATCTGGTATGGGATAATCAACAAAGTCGTTTTGAACAGTCAAATGGCAAATTGCCAGAATAATTGGCACAGATCTGAAGCTGTCTGAGATATCTTGGGGGATAACGGATTCAGACAAAGGCAAATTCCACCTCCAAATATTTTTGTCTTCTACATACAAATATCCATCATCGCAGATTTATTTTTAGTCAATTTCATTTTACTACTTGGCATCGAATGAACTCAAGCAGTGCCAAGTTGTGTGGGTTTTTTTGTCGGTGCTGAAGACCTTGTGGCCTTGTGATGGAGCCCAGCTCGTCTAGCTGAGGAGCACAGCAACATGTCCTGAACAAACAGCGAGCTCTCTGAGGGGGAGTTCCTCTCAAAGGATTGACATTGTGATTACCCTCTGGGTGCTAGAGCTGAGGTTACTAACTATCAATATTTGAACTTCAACCCCCTAAACTCCCAGACTCAGCCAGCTTAATACCTCCCCTCCTACACACACACACACACACACACAATTACACATCCCACCCCCACATACTTAAATATCTCATTCCTTCACACACACAGCCCCTGTGCCCTCTCCACACTAAACCTCACAGCAAGATTAGCCATGCTAGCCTTTGGCTAACGCTAATCTGTTCTGTAAACACACAGCACTGTGAGCCCATTGAAACTACCATGTTTAGCTGTTAGCCGTTTAGCTTAGTGCCCGCCACCCTTCCTTGGGGAGTAAAGACCTCAAGCCCTTCTTAGCCCAGAGCCCTGAAGCTCCCTGAAGCCACACGTATTTGCGATCATATCAGGTTCACTTGTGGCCATGAGGCTCCAACAATGACCTATTGACGATATCTATGACATCAATGACCTATTTCCAGCACTGTCTCCCTTTCTCCCTCTCCCTCCCAAATGTGCATAAATGCAACCTAACCTAATCACCAGTGTTTTCAGACCTTACAACCGGCCAAAGTCATCTTGTCATACGATAGGTTCGGATGTCAACCACTGACGCTGGGAGGAGATTAACGAAGACTAGCATGTGCTGAGAGAACCTTCCGTTTTGGAAAATATGACACGACAAGACAGACGAGACAGACGAGTGGGACGGGCTGAACACGGAGGCTGACGTAAAACCCTTCCTTTTCCACAGTAAACAGAGAAATGTTCCTAAAGGAAATGGATTTACCACTACATGGTAGCTAGTAGCCCATGAGCTATGGCTGTGAGCTACATGACAAAAAAACGGAGAAAATGAAGACTAAGTCATTTCTAGACGATTGCAAACAAAAACAGACAATAAGTCTCTTTCGGTGTGTGTTGGGTGATCAACTTAAACTGGCAACAGGGACATTTGCAGTCAGAAAATACATTTGGGACTTTGGGATATACTGGTGCTCACATTTATCAACAACAACATAAAGCTGCTGAACCTGAAAATATTTCATTTAGGCCTGGATTACTTGGATACATGTGTTGTTTTGCTGTTTCTGACATTGTTTGGCCCTACATCGTGGATATCCGAAACAAACAGTTGAATAGCTGAATCGTATTTAAGAAACAACACTGATAGGCTCATCATGTGTCTCAAATCCAACATCCTGAACTTGTTCAACTCTCCCAAGGTCACAGGATTTGACGTTGACTTCAGCGGAACGTTCAATGAGTTTTCATTTAGCTGAGCTATGAGGTTGTTTTCGAGGGGTGCATTCAATCAAGGATGATTCCCCTTTGATCATCTTACCCGATGCTCATTCTAGCTGTGAATCGAGACTGGGCCGCTGTTATGTTTGAAGTGTGTGTTCCTTGCTGTGTTTGAAGTCCGTTAAGTTGTGGAGAGTGTGTGCAGGGTTGAAGATGAGTTATCTTTGATGGATCTTATTCCGCAGTCACCCTGACAGGGACGACCAAACATGGGTTTGGTTTAGTACCCCAATGTTGAGCTAAATGAGCCCTAAAGGTAATAATATTACACACTCAGATGGTCTTCCTTCCTAAATGACTGAACACCAAAGAGTTTTTTTCCCTAAACCATCGATGTTAATCGCACTTTTCATCTGAACTGAACCAGACATTGTGGTGAAGTGCTTCCATTCCAAAAACGGTTTGCTAAACCCCTTCAGCTCAGCCTGAAAACCAGGACAGAGAATGAAAGAATGGGAAACTAAACCCTGGTCCAAACTGCAAGGTAAATAATGTTCCAAGCAATTATTCCGGCCACCACATACATATATTTATCTTGGAAGTTCAGGACATGTAAATGTCTGTCTATTTCCAGCTCTGCTGGTTTAGTAAAGTGGCCGAAGTACAGGGTTTGGGATTAAAATGTGGGGTTATGGGGAGTTTGTGGTGTGGTCAGGATGAGATGGGAGATTCAATGTCAGACTAGGCATTAGAATAGCATCAGGGTTTATTTTCAGGTTGGTTTTGACTGGAATAGAAGCACACATTATACATGGTAGAATGAGAGTGGATTAGGAGTTTCTTTGTGTGCATGACGTAGTGAGAAGTGGACAGAGCATGAAATGAAGAGTTAGAGAGTTTCCGTCGTCTTTTATCTGAGCTTTGTGGCACAAAGCAAATACACCCGGTTTACTGTAGTGTGAGCTCATGGACCGAGAGGACCATACCCACACACCAGAGTCAGGTCCAGGACCAAACCCAAGAATGACATACACGCGACAAGTCGAGCTGCAGCCATTGAATCATCGTGACATAAAGGCTGGGCGTTTGCATTCAAATATGTGACGCCACCGTACCTTGCTTCATGTTTATTTTGCATTTATGTTGTACTTCCCATCCACACCGTCAGGACTGTATACAAGGGTAAATGTGGCAACATAACGTTCCGCAGGCTTACATGAGTAGGGAGTATAAAGTACCCCCTCCCCGACACTTTTCCAGCCTAAAGTTATACGTCAAGCCCCATTGGTTTTACCACTGCAGCCAAGTGGGTTCTCATAATGTGTGTGTGTGTGTGTGTGTGTGTGTGTGTGTGTGTGTGTGTGTGTGTGTGTGTGTGTGTGTGTGTGTGCGTGTGTGTCCTGATCACCCCAGGTACTCCTCTGATAACTAACATGTTCCAGCAGACTGACCAGATGGGAGGCAAACCTGAGAGTTTCTGGGAGATTATCGGCAAAAGAGAAGAAAGCGATAGACAGCTGGGCAATCATCTGCAAGCTCACCGCAGACATGGGTTATTTACAGGGATGACTTCAAGTACAGGCAGTATTGTGATTAAGAGAAAGCTTGGTTGTTATTAAAAATAGCAGCCAGGTGGGGTTTCCTCTAACAAGATGCCATGTTCTTCCTGAGCAACTAGAGCAGGATTCAGGCACCAATCCCTCCCTTTCAAAGGCCAACTGCTTGAAGCAATCAGCGGATTAGATGGCATGAAGCCTCAGTTGCTGCAGTAGATCTCTCTTAGAGTCAGGAACACGAATAATAAAGCCTTTTGTGGTTTATCAGTTAAGTAACTATTGTTTTGAACGCTAAAAAAACGGTTTCTCCACTCCCACAATACACGCATTCTTGTCTGTGCCGCAGCATATTAATCATTTAGATAAATGTAGGGCCCAAAAATAGTTCTAGATTGCTTGATGGCCTAGAATGGCCCTAAATGCTTAGCCCCAGGTTACAGGTCACTGAAGATAAATGATGTCTTAACCTTAGATCCTTGTCTCTTACCTTTATAGCTGAGTTTAACCCTGGGGACACTCTGTTTGATGTTCTCTCCAGCAGATGGGCCAACCATCAACGCCAAGCCCATCAGAAGCAGCCCGAGGTGGGCTAGAGTCCTCCTCAGCCTCTCCTGCCTGACACTGGCACCAGAGCTCCCGGACACAGAACCCTCATGCATCTTAGATGTGGAGCTCCCAGAGAGGGCACAAGAGAAGCTTCTATTCCCTGGAGTCCCGACCAGACGGTCGGAGTTTCCAGTCTTCATGGTGTGTGGGAGCGCAGGGAACGGGTGATAGTTCACTCTTTTCCTCTCTTCTCTTCCTCGGTCTGAAAGAAGGAGATCAGTGTCCAAAGTTAACCAAGGGAGGAGCTTTCCATGTGCGTGTGTGTGTGTATGTGTGTGTGTGTGCGTGTGTGTGAGGGTGTGTGTGTGTGTGTGTGTGTGTGTGTGTGTGAGGGTGCACTCAAGCGAGCGTATTTGTATGTGTCCGTCCGTCCGTGTGTGTACACTGCAGCCAGATATGCACACACAGTTTCTGTTGTGAGTATTCAGCTGTTTCTCCATGGTCCCCTCCAGGCATGTCTCCTCTCTCTGCTAGTTCTACATCGGCCGGAGCTTCTCGCTCCCTTTCCTTTTGAGTCCACTTTAAATCTGTTTGCTCAAAACAAAAGGTCAGGCCAACAAAAACAGCGTTCTGACATCTTTCAGCCATCTATCCCTCTTTCAGATGTCTCTCCGCCCGTCCTTCTCTCTCTCGCTCCTTTCCTCTTTCAGATGCTAAATCTGTTTGACTCGCAAACGACATGATTCCTGCTAATAGATTTCGCATCCACTGATGATCCTGTCAGCGCCTCTTTTCTCATCAGTTATAAATGACTCCTGTCTGTGCCTTTGCGATGTGTCGGAGGACTAAAAGACCACCACAACTGCCATTAGTCAACACCTCCTAAATGGAAAGTGATGTGACTTGGGGGAAAAGTGGAACAAAGTGAGTCGACGGTCATTAGTCACTCATGGGTCAGGACTGGGTTGAAGACAAAATGCGAGACACATCAGTACCATGGCAGCATATTACCCTAATTCACCTTCAGCGCTAAGAAACATTTAAGGAAGACGTACATCTGTCATGAGTCACCAGTTATCTCTCTAAAACGTTTCATCCGGAGGGATGGGGTACTAGCCACTTCTTTAATGCCCTTCTTATGGATAAAAAAAAAATACAAAAATGCATCCCTACACATTCCTCGTATGCTATGACTAATGATTAACTAACGAGCATTGAGCAAGAGAGGATGGATGATCCTCCCTGTGTCTCCTGCCTCTCTGGCTCCCTATCAACTGTCCTCCCTGGCCCCCCTACCTAGATTACACACATCAACCTGTCTATGCATACCATAAACAATGTCAGACCTAACTAATGGATCCGATTCATTCTAAATACGCTTCCAAAATGGAGCCTGTTCTTTTCAGACCGGGCTTCACCTGGGGATGTACAGTGAATGACAAACACAAAACAACTCCCACTGATTTGTATCTGCAGATCAGGTTAGCGCTCACATTGAACTGATGAAAATGGATGAAAGGAGAAGATCCTGGTAAAGGACAGACACAAACACAGAAGAGCCCTAAAAGCAGCAGGATTAGGGACTGATAAACAGACGACTATTTATTTGGACGAACAAATTGGGCCCCCGATGGGATTACAGAGCACAGATAGGATATAGGCTTGATGGATAGGCTAGCACAAAGCATGTTGCTAAGCTGGAGACTCCGGTGTGAGCCTGTGTGTGTGTGTGTGCACTCGAACGCACGTTCAGGGGTGCATGTGTGTTTGCGGGTGTGATTGGGCGTGTGTGTGTGTGTGGTGTGTCTGCGAGCTTGCGCGGGTGCGTGCGTGTGTGTGAAAGAGTGATAGTGGTTGTGGGGTTTGTCTCCCCTGGGTCTGGGGGTGGGACGGGGGGGGGGGGGGGGGGGGGGGGGGGTGCTGACACGATCTCACCCATGTGAGTAAAGTTCATGTAATGTATCTCTCTTCACCCCTGAGCGCACACACATCTATCAGCAACAGGGACTGGGCCGTGTCTCTGTGGAAGAACAGGGCGGTCACAATGGAGGAAGCTCAAGTGTTAGAAGAGGCACATCAACAACACGCTCCATCTGTGCGGCTGGCGATGGGCGGACTGATAGGAGAGCGCATGCTATTAGCAGCCACACGGGGAAACCAGTTAGGTGACAGAACTCAACAGAGGGAGAGAAATGACAAAGGTGAGAGGTGAAAGAGAGAGCGAGAGACTAAGGGAGAGAGGGAGAGAAAGGGGGGGGGGGGTGACAGAGAAAGAGAGGGGGATCTTTCTAAACAACCATGTTTTTTGATGTCTTAGATAAAAGTAGCTTCACTTTTGGTAAAGTTGCTTTACCAAAAGTTACTTTTAGAGAACTATAGGATTTGCTTGGTCAAGAACAGTCGCCAGGTCATTCAGGAGTGGAAGTGGGTGGTCATGAGAGGAAAGAATAAAAGCAGAGTCAGAGAGGTGAGAAGAACAAAAAACAAGAGAAAGAGAGAGAAATGGCAGCCCTGCCAGTAGCGTGTGGGTTAAACCAACAGCAGTGTTTCCTTGCAGGCAGCAGCGCGTGTTATGTTTGGCTGCATGTGCGACACACGTTGCAGGGGGTGATGGGAAACCTTCCTGATGGCGTTGGTGACAGGGGTACGGAAACAGCCTCCATGGAAGGAGACCCGGTGCTGTGGGACACAGGGCAAGCGGACAGACGTCTCCCAGAAACAACACAGATCCGCCACATTGGAAGTTTAGTTAGCTAACTAGTTAACTATTTTAAACCCCCAGTCCTCCTCACAAGGCACCACTGGTTGCAAAACATTCCGGATCATTACAGATAACAAAACCTGAGAGGATGTACTGTCACAATAACTGGTTTGTTAAACCTTTAGTTATTTACATGTACTGTAGGACAGAGGTTATTTGGTTGAACACACCTAAACGAGGCGTCATCTGTGAGTCTGTCGTCAGCCAGCTGTGTGTGTGTGCGTGTGTGTGTGAACATGTGCAAGTATGCTATTGCCACATCTCTCTGTGGCAGGACAGTGTATTAGTCCTAAATATCAGGCGGTTTCTAGTCCCAGACCAGAGGGTCGAGGCACACTGAACAACACAGCTAATTGTTTCTAGCTCTCGAGGCTATTGGTTGTTTTTCTTGGCAACAGTCAATCATCCTTTTAGCCCCCCCAGTTTAAGAAAGCAGGCAAACTCCCCAGTGAGTCTGAGTGAGTTCACGTCTACCAGTGAAAATACTAGACAGCCACCGAGTTCTGTTTGCAGAATACACAAAATAAACCATCTATGAGGCACAGCAAATTGTCTTCATTAGCTATAACTCTGGTTATTAAGACCAGTAATGAGAGAAACATTACTATGCGGCGCTGCCTCGGAGCTATGACACCATCGATAGCCTTGAGCAGAGCGGCTCAAAGACAATACTGGGGCTGCGATGACTCGGCTTATCGGGACTCAGTTTATTGTTCCAAGAGCTAAGAAATATCTCCATAGATTTACAGACTGTGAACTTTTCCCTACTACTTTACCAGTGTTTCTTTTGAATATCCGATAATATCTTAAACTATTTCTATAAACCATCTTTATTACTGACGTTCCCGCGCTCTCCAACCTATTTGGCATCAGTTTAATTCTTTTGAGTTTTACTGTGTTTCTGCGAACACGCAAATGAACGCATACATACACTCACACACTCACACACACACACACACACACAAAGACACACATACACACACACATACACACACATGCACAAACAAAGAGACATCTCCCCAGGTGAGATTGCACTGTGTGTTGTGACTATTGTCTAGTGTTCCTCAGCCTTGAGCGGTACAAAAGCAAGTAAACACAATGATATCCATACAGCATCCTCTCTGTGGGAACATAAAGTCGCCGAGAAAAGATCAGACAGCCAACATTAATGGAGTCGTATGATGTAAAAACAGTCTGGCAGCTAGCATTACATCAGACTCACTTTTACTTTGAAGTTCATGTTATTCATCGCTACACAAAGTAAACATTTAAGTATAAAGAACCTCATTTGGCCAGCGATCATCAGCTTTGCATCAAAAACATATCAAATGCTGGTCTCAATAAAACTCTGTAGTGCAACATGTTTAAAAGGGAATCTCTAGAGTAATGAGGACTCTAGAATCCTCAAACCCGGATTCTGGAAGGGATAACAAAAGCTTTATTCTCACAAAAGTGAATATATTTCAAAACAGCAATAAATACTGGATGGCGATGGGCTTATGCTTTGATAATTGTATGCATAGTATGGTGAAGTCAGATGTCTTGACCCTACGACCTTCTGATCCAGCACCATGAGGGGAAAGGAACTTCCTGTTCCTATTTGCTAGCTAATAAATCCTATTAATCAATGTGCCGGAGGGGCCCAGGCAATAAATGGTTAAACCACACTGGCGAACAGTGGAGCAATTTAACATGGAGCTGATCTGAGAGGTTAGGTTAGAGGGCAGAGGAGAGACGGGGACCCTTATTGAAAACATTCAATCCCTCGATCGTAAAACGCGCCACATAATAAATAGCTGGAATGTACTAATTAACTTTGCTGGGAATCTCCGCCTTAATGTATGTAATCTATCCAGGGCAGCGGTCCAGAGAGATGACAAGGCATCAGAATTCTTTCCCGTGAAGCCATTGTAGGGAGAACCAGAGGAAGGCTATCAGGTTCCCACCCTGGGGTCCCTATGCATTCTGCCAGGGCCCTCAAACTGTTATCTAGAAACAGTGGTAAGTGAATCCTGGTGCAGAGTGCTCCGGAGGTAACAGAATAGGCTTTTGGGGTGGATAAGAGTCTTGAGATGTCTCTGTCAGGGCGAAGCTTTACATTTAATGCTGCAGCATCATTGTCTCCTGTGAATGGGCGAGCACTCCGGCTCTTTGTTTCTGGGTAGGGACTTGACACGCAGCCAGCATAGCTCTCTCAAACCCACACTCACATTTACACATACAGTATACACGCGCACGCGCAAGCAGTAACTATACATGGAGCTTCCTTTTGTTTAACTGGGCAGAATGTTAATTGGGGATGCAGAATGTTCCACTAGTTCAAGAAGGAGATACTGAGCAATAAACATCGTTCCCACTCATTACCAAGGCCCTTTTTTTTAAGTAAGTTAGGTTAAAAAAAGAAAAAAAGATCCAAGGCACTCTTCTGACTAAAAGCTTACGAGCCTTCATTCAAATGTCAAACAGCTTAAACCATACTTTGACATTTTAGCAACAGAACTAGGTTCAAACCAAGTTAAACAAGTGACAAGTCACCAAACATGGAACTTGAAAACAGGTAACTCCATACATCCTGGCTAAAGCACTGCCACAGGCATTAGAGCATGTAAAATGGTTTGTGTGTGTTTGCACGAGTGTGCATGCAAGCATGTGAATGTATGCATGCATGCATGCATGCGTGTGTGTGTGTGTGTGTGTGTGTGTGTGTGACCCAAAGCCTCCTGAGAGGGAGCCCTGTTAGGAGCAATAAGCCATGACAAAAGGGAGTGACAGCCCTAAGTGACCTCTTCACATGAGTCTTGTGGCCTGATGAGACAGTGATACATGCTCCTCTCACAGGGTGCAGTCAGGCCACCGGGAGGGGTCCCCCCCCTCTCCCCCCCCCCTCTCCCCCTGTGCTCGCAAGTAGATCCTGGAGCTCCAGGCCAGACAGCCAGGGCAAGACGGACAATCGTGGGTGGGGGCAGGACCCTGTTACACCTGCATGTTGTGGACTCTGAACACATAAACATCAGCCAGCTCAGCTGTGATGCCACTCGGTCTGGAAAGTTGACCATATATGGTCGTGTCAGTCAGATCTGCATCGGGATGTTTTACAAGTCTTTCCACCCAAATCCAGGGGAGGTTTTGAGAAAGGAAAAAAGAAAAAAAAAATCTGTGCTCGCCTTTCAGCTCAGTCCAGGATGAATCACAATGTGAAACCAACGACAGGGGTCACACACCTCAGGAATAGAACCGAAAGCCCACGCTAAACACAGGCAAGCAAGACCATGTCCCACTGCATCCAAAGCGCTGCTAAATCAACGGAGACATTTTGAAGAGAGTAAATCAGGGGTTTCAAAGTCACTTGGAAATCCTTGCATAAATCTCCTCTCTGAGCGAAACGGTAAATAACAAGGAGAGGAGGAACAGAACTTTCCCTGTTATAGTTTACTAGTTACTTTACCTTTGCCAGAATTCTATGCCTGTGGCCCTGCCCTAACCTAACCTGGTGTGTGCTTGTGCATACGCTAGCTCCTGGGATCCTACACTGTCACCACATCAGTGAGTTTGTGATTGGATGGTGTTTAAAGAAAACACAATCAGAGGAGCTTTTTCTCTGTTGTCTTTCGAAGGCAAGACGGCAGAAATTAGCTACACATTTATTTACCCATGTCACTCTGACGGAAACTACTGGAGAGCAGCCAAAGAGGAACAGGGGCAAAAAGAAATCACTGAATTTCTGCATCCAATAGTCTCTCTCTCCATCCCTCTCTGTCTCTCTCTTTCTCTCTCTCCCTCTCTGTCACTCTCTCTCTCCTTCTCTCTCTCTCCATCCCTCTCTGTCTCTCTCTTTCTCTCTCTCCCTCTGTATCTCTCTCACTCCCTCTCTCTGTCTCTCTTTCTCTCTCTTTCCATCCCTCTCTGTCTCTTTCTTTCTCTCTCTCTCTCCCTCTCTCTCTCTCACTCCCTCTCTCTCTGTCTCTATCTCTCTCTCTTTTTCACTCTCTCTCTCTCTCTGTCTGTCTGTCTGTCTGTCTGTTTCTCTGTCTTTGTCTTTGTCTCTTTCTCTCTCTCTCTCTCTCTCTCTCTGTCTCATTCACTCTCTCTCTCTCTGTCTCTCTCTTTCTTTCTTTCTTTCTTTCTGTCTGTCTGTCTGTCTGTCTGTCTGTCTGTCTGTCTGTCTGTTTCTCTGTCTTTGTCTCTCTCTCTCTCTCTCTCTCTCTGTCTCATTCACTCTCTCTCTGTCTCTCTCTTTCTTTCTTTCTTTCTTTCTTTCTGTCTGTCTGTCTGTCTGTCTGTCTGTCTTTCTTTCTCTCTCTCGCTCTCTCTCTCTCTCTCTCTCTCTCTCTCTCTCTTTCTCTCTTTCTCTCTCTCTTTCTCTCTCTCTCTCTCTCTCTCTCTCTCTTTCTCTCTCTCTCTCTCCTCCTGGTACGTTGGTAGGTAAATCTGTAATAGGTTAGTAAGTGGGAACAGTATGCCGCAGGCTATTAGGTGAACAGCAAGGAGAGGGGGTAGTGACAGGGTGGTCACTCATGACTGTGTCTTTCTCCTGCACTCCTCTCTACACTGAGAAGCAGAGTCCTCTCAGTTCCCGTAGGTGAGGGAGTGATTGGAGAGAAGGGAACATTTCATACAGCTCATTCATAGAGTATTTTCACTGTTGACATTCAAAGCAGAAGGGGTTAAGAAGAAGATGTAATAAGACTGACATAGTATCCTCCTCTACTGCATATCTTCACTTCATTTTTGGCAGAGAAAATAAAATACTCCCCTTGTCAACCTGGGCGTATTATTTTTTCATTAAATTGCACACCAGATCAAAACTGTAGAGTCCATCTTTTTGGTTGTAAGAAACGTAAAGTTCAGGCACCATGAATGCCATTTAAAGAACGAAAATATATATAAACGTCATCAATTAGCCATCCGCTTTCATTGTAGGACGTTCTATCAACCTTATCCCATGATTAACAATCTTATAAAATTGCTTCTAATAAATCTTCAACATAGATCTGCAAAGTATTTGGATAATATTTAATTACTGAGGTCCAACAACCAATAATATTATTCCCTCATCATCACATGTCCAGATGTTTTAGCGAGAAATGTGAGGAATGTAAACCGTATCCAATAAATACTTTTAGAAGTCCATTATTTTCCCATAAACGCCTTTTGGAATTTGGAATTATTTTGCCAGCGATGAACAACCTATAAGGTGCTGTTACAGACTAAATATTATTATTATGTGTGATGAAGTAAACGGTAAAAAGTTGTTAATCCTTTTTACTTTATAAGGCAGCTTACCTTGAAGCGCTATCTTCTCTTGAAGGACAACAACTTCAACAACTTTAAATCAAACTGATACACGTCTTTTCAGTGTCCTTCCAGCTGTTCTCTTCATAAAGCGCAAAATCACAGAGCTAAAGTCATGCACCTTCAAAGTAATACAAATTACATGGGATATTTTCTCCCTCCCTTAACGGTAAGCTAGACTCATGAGAGCACTTTGACGTACGGAAGAGACTCGCTGGTGATGCTGAACTCTTCGTGCACTGGCGTGTGTTGGATGTTTCTGATCTGAGGCGCTCGCCCTGAGAGAAGGAGAGACGATAAACTCTGAGCTATGCTCCGACCGGAGGGGAGGGGTTAGCGGGCAAGTCTCCAAGGCGTTTGTACCACCGCCAGGTCCCTCTCCTGGATGAACTGCCTGCGGTCAAACTACGAAGCAAATAAATCACTTAACGCTTGCAATCCACGTAGACTACATTTTTTTTGACTGTGTCATATCATGCAATATTTCAGTATATTCAATAACAACTGAAACATTAAATGTAATATGTATCATTCTTATTTATGATGGTTATTCATTTTGAAATGAATTGTAAATGATAAAGTTGTCGTTTTTTGACAGAGGTACTTCACAGTGGGCAGGGTGGGTTATCTTGACCTGTAGCTCATACAACCATGACTGACACCTCTTGTTTAGATAACCAAACAACTTGCTTAACAGCTGGCAGACAGGCCTTTCCCTGCCCTGTCCTGGCCCCGCAGGTTGTGCTCCTCCTGGCCTGCCAAAACCAGAGCCGTGGGTGCTGGTTGACATGACATGCTGAAGACTTGCACACACATGCAGTGGTCTCTGACACAGACACACACATTCACACACAGAGTTGGATGGCGTTCAGTTCAAAACATTGTTTCAGGTCTGGATAAAATGCAGGACAGGATATTGACTGACATCCAGGGGCTATACAGCTGGGCTGTCTGTTTTTCCTTTTTTATTTTTCTTCCATGTTCACTGTGTGTTAGAGTCCTGGAGTACTGTCTGTTCTGGAGCCAGGTCTGCTTTGGCAGACACACAGGTATGATGGCGGTCACAGAGGGATATTTACAGGGAATAACACTGTCTCGATGTAAGTCTTTGCTCCTCACGGATGTGCTGATGTACCATGACTCACACAAACTTTACACGCAGGCATATTGTACACAGACATCCACGAGCAGAGTCAGGGAACACATGGGAGGTAGCATGTTTAGATAGCGTTCAGCCCCGAGTGAACTTGACCCAGGGTGGGCTACTTTGGCAGTTTGGCTCGGTCAAAGCTCCAGCAGGTGTGGTAGGTTAGTGTTATATGACTGGGTGTGTGCACTTCCTCATAGACAACACACACGCACACACACACACACACACACCCCAACTTGGCCCTCTGGAGTAAGGGCTGGACCTCAGGTTGGAGTGAGTTTGTGTTTGTTCTGAAATCGTGACATCTCATCCATGACAGCATGAACGCATACCTTTTGGATGCAGAAGCTAAAGCTCACATGCACGTGCACGCATGCACGCACACATGTACATATATTTAATTGAAGAGTTCATGCCTCAACATATTACCGTAACATGTGAAGTGATTTGTCTGTGTTGGCACAAAAGCGTGATCAATCAAATGAGACAAGCTCTGGTTTTAATAAGCGTGTGTCAAACTTCTAACCAGCCTAGTCTTTGATTCCTCTTCCACCTCTTCTCAGTTGGAGACCGGAGATGTGCGTGTGTGTGTGTTCCCTCTGTCTGAGGTGGTCTGAGGAAAAGGAAGACCTGTGGCTGTCTGACTATAAAGTACATCCATACTGTGTCTGTTCTTATATAACGAGCTGTTTATGAATCCTCTCCGCTGTGTCCCAGTTTATTACCCTGGTGTAAACAACACGAAGCGAGCCTAAAGATGGAAGCAAGCAGCACAAGGCAGGCACAGCCAGAGAGGTATGGACTTGACTGTACAACAAACCCAGATATGGTCTCTGTCAGTGGGTCAGCTCTATGTGGAACTGGATATATTTGCATGACTAAATTGGATCGGCGGCACATCGTAAGTTTGTGCTGGCTACATTAACCTACATTACTGACACCTCATAGCATGATTCTGTTCATGGCTCTGGACCCCACAACTCTGGAAAGTAGGCGTTGGTTGTTCAAAGGGGTTTGGAAGGGTTTGATTGATGAGGGTGATAATATGGAGGCTGAATGTAGAGGGAGGTGGTAAGTCTGGACTGTTATAGACCTGGTCAGTAATGTTCCATTAGTAAGGTAACGTTTCTCAATTGTTTAGAAACGGAAATCGTTTTCCTCAGCCCATGCGTTCTGCTCTCTCCACACACACACACACACGGACACACACGAGCGCACCCACGCAAGCGCACACACACATCGTCTGAATTAGAATGCAGGGCAATCTGTGAGTAATTTCTGCCTCTCCAGTAATCATGGACAGATCTACATTGCGAGGAGGCAGTCAGCCAGCTCTTGTCACCCGGGGAACACTTAACACACACGCCCGCCTGCACACACACACACACATACATCAGATACACACTCACACACGTACCATACATCAGGGTCAACAGGCTTGTTCTGATTAGTTAATCATACTATTAGATGAGCACAGTGCCACCAGGTTTTAAAGCCCTAATACAGCCAAAGCAGAACTAATTATCAATCATTATCAGATATTAATGATAAGGGATAAGAATCAATCATTAAGCCCCAGCCAGTCATTTCATGGAGTTTGTGAACGCTCTTACCAATGTTGAAACTCCCGAGAGTTTTCTAGAATGCACCGATGTATTGTGTGACACACATACACACACAAACACACAAACTGTACAAATAGGGGAACACCACCCACAAAGATGGAAGTTTGGAAACGAAGTAGCCTTGTTAGTTTGTTCAGCTGTAACACTATTTTTGCAGGGCTATAGAGAGCTCATATGTTTTTCCTTAAAAGGTAAAATACCATTCACTATTATCATGTAATGACAATTTGCATTGAATTTACAGATGCATTGCACAATTGGACAATAATTGAACTTTAAATGTACAGCACTCACACTGCAAAGCACGTTTCCTTGCAAGTTTGGTTTCATAGTTGGATGCAGCCAGCGGGTATACTGATGTTGCCCTGGTGTAGCTTATGTTCACACACACCAACGCACATGCACACACGCACACACACACATACACACACACACGCACTATTGTGTTTGGCTGTGTAGCCCAGACGAGTAGTGTTCATGACCAGGTCAGTCTGGGCCTAACACACCTGGACAAGTGATTGTAAAACTCTTTAATGTACAATGGAAGTGCTGTCAGTGAGACCAATTAAACTATATGACCACCAGTGAAATGGGTGTCAGCTCACTTCCTGGCGTTGTCTCTGTGTGGATGGTGAAGACAGGATGGATGATGGACCTAACCTGGCTAACGTTATTCACGATTCCCCTGCAGCACCAGGACACCTCAGGCACAACCTGAATCCTGTCTTGAGGGGCCATTTCACAGTGGGAGATCTCAGACTCACAGACGCCACTGTGCCACAATCACCGCTGCCTCCCCTTCAGACAGTGCTGTTTGCATATGCTTAGTTACACATTTATACACACATTTCAAATTATGTCTACACGTCATACACACACACACATACACATACTGTACAGGCTCTGAACCCAGATTGGGACACGCGACTGACTGTAGAGAGAATAAATAAACAAGTGTTCAGACTTCACAGAGCCAGGGAGCCAAAGGTAAACATTAAACACACAGCCCCATTAAGAATAACATGCAATCATAGAGAGAGAGAGGGATAGAGAGAGAGAGGGGGGGGAGAGAGAGAGAGAGAGAAAGGGAGAGAGAGAGACAGAAGAGGGAGAGAGAGGGGGAGGGGAGCTTTACTTCCTTCTATCCTCTGTTTATTTATATGTTTGGATTGTTAGTGGTGGGCAAGTGTCTGAGCATGGTACTATTTGTTTGTTTTCAGTCGAACGTGCAGCTGTGTGCTTGAGACTGAACATCCTCATCTGGAACAGGACTTCAATTGGAAACAGGTGGGATGGGTTTGGTTGGAGGAAGCCTGGAGCTATATGAGAGAGAGAGGAAGAAATAGAGAGAAAGAGAGAAAAAGAGAGCGCAACTGAATGAGGGGTGAAGAGATGGAGAAAGGAGGAGAGAGGCAAGAGGAGAACACAATGAGAATGAAAGTAGAGATGCAGTCTGAAAACTCCAATACTTCAACTCGTTGCAGCCATTGTGCTATGCAAACATAACCGAGCATCGTTGCGTCTGCTGTCGAATGAGTGAAACATTGCCAGAGAAATAACTAGTAAAAAACCACAAGTATGTCTGCAGTTCATCACCAGGCTGGTTCCTGGTCCAGCTGCCAATATCAATATCATTATCTCTTTAACTTCTCATTTCTCACTTTCCAGAGTAGAGGAGGCAGGAAAGGAGGGACGACAGAACTATGGAGTGATGGAAAAGAGAGAGAGGGATGTTCAAGGGGAGGACTATTATCTAGCACTGACATGCTGAGATGTGGAGGACACACCGCAGTTCAGCAGAATAGGACCATACTGTAATCCCAGCCAGCTGCCTGTCAGGTTGCTGCCTGTCCGGAAAGAACACACACACACACACGCAGCACATGCACACAGCACACACGCACACACACACAGCACACACACACAGCACGCACACACACCTGGTACCTGGTATTATTGCTCAGAGGGCTCTAAGAACAAACGGAGATATGATTGGCTGAGAAAGACAAGGTGAAGAGAAGGCAGGTGGTGCAGTGTTAGAGAGGACAGGTGTTTCATATGCGTACTGTACAGTATGTCCTGGGGCAAAACAGGTGTGGGGGGACGCCAGTTCATGTTTAGAACAGGTCTCCTTCAAAATGATACTGAGACCAGCAAACGAGTTCACCTTTCACATAAAGTTGGCCAATTATATAATGTTTTGGGTTAAAGGTCTTTAGTTTTGGTAGGGGAAATAGGAAAAGTGCAACAGAAAATGTAATTCTACAGAATTGGCGTGCTTCAAACGTTGTGGCATTTGAAAACGGCCTTCTGGTTCAGCTTACCCAGATTTCAGGCAAGGTCCTTTTAGAAATTCTTCCTTGAGCTTATGACGGCATAGCGGTTGGCAAGTTCCAAACTCCCCACCCCTTGTGACAATGCGGATGAACGACTACATCATCACTATCCTTATCAGCTCAGTCCTCTCAGAGCAGTTGAACTGTCATCGCGTCCTGGATCAAATAAACACATGGGGAGTTGTTCATCCACTGGGCTCTCATCCTCCTGGTCTCTCGGAGGACGACTGGCCAGACAGCAGGCAGACAGACAGTGTGACATCAAGCCCATCTGCTCTGCAGGGGAGGCTGACTCACTGCCTAAGATGGCTCTCCCCCGAGCATTTGAACTGACTTGATCAAAGAGCCCGCTCCCTACATGTATGTGTGTGTGTGTGTGTGTGTGTGTGTGTGTGTGTGTGTGTGTGTGTGTGTGTGTGTGGGTGTATGTTAGGGAGCAATGCACACAGCTGCATGCTGTATTTAATTGTGTCTTATCAAGGAGACCGATCCTCCTTTCGTCGGCTGTTTAGGTTCGTAAATACCGTTTCTAGTTCAGAGACAGACCTTATAAAGACTGGAAATTTGACTTGCCCATTTGCCTGGGATGCTTCTGTCACCATTGTGTACTCTGGTAGTCCAGATAAAGGGGTTTACGTAGTGTCTGGAGCCCCCCTTTTCAGTCCCTGAACTTCCCCGACACCACTATCAGAGATAACAGACAACACCGAGTAAAGTGAACACTGAGTAAAGTGAACGCCGAGTATAAGTTAAGCATTGCGCAAATTGTGTTTTGTCGACTTCCTGCCCGGGCCACTTAGTGAGGTGATGGGGATGTCACCAGGGGGTCGTCCCCAGGCTCTGTGTCCGGGTCGACGCTGGAGAGGGTCCAGGGTCAGCAGTCTGTGACAGAGACAGGAAGTGGAGATGGGAGGCATGTGTATCTGACTTCCTGTGCGGATACATAATTGTTGTGTGCCAGTGGGGCCAAGCCTACTGTGGTCCTTCTCTTTCTCCCTCTTTCTCTCTCTCTCTTGCTCTCTCTTGCACTCTCTTGTCCTCCCTTGCGCCCTCCCTTCTCTCTACAGTTGGTACCATTTGGAACTGTTGACATTTTGATCAGTATCTACCCCATGAGTTTCAGTCCATCGACCAAGTTTAGACCCTGCTGGACCGGACCCAGGGAAGGGGAGAGGGAGGGGGGACCGTACTGTGCCTGTGGTCCCTGCACCCACCACACAGTACCAACTGTAGAGTTATTACACATTGTTCACTATCACAATGGACTATTAGTGGCAATAAGGGCGCAGGCAGTCCATTTGAGAGCCCATACTCAGCTGGGTCAGAACAGGTCTCCAGACATGTGTTGTTCGGTATTCCAGAGTAACAGAAGAAAGAAATGACAAACTTATCAGGTGTGTGGTAGGGAGTAAAGAGGGTTTTACACGTGTCTGTGTGTGTATGTGTGTGTGTGTGTGTGTGTGTCAGCTCGCTGCATTCTACAAATGAATCAGTTTAAGTCATTCCTGCATCCTGTGTTGGCCCTAATGGTTGCTGTCCTTAATTGCGGTTAGTCAAGCGGAGAGAAAAAGAGAGAGAAACCGAGAGAGAGGGAGAGAGAGAGAGAGAGAGTGACAGACAGAAAAAGAGTGGAAGAGAGAGAGAGAGAGCCAGAGAGAGAGAGAGAAAGGCAGAAATTTAAAGAGAGTTAGAGGGAGAGAGAGGTAGAGGGAGGGGAGGCAGAGTGATTCTGTGATAAACACTGTCCCTGGTTAAGTAAACTCCAGGGTTCATAGGGCATCTCCATGTTGACAAGTCGTCTCTCTCCTCTGAAAGATCACAGCTTTCCCTGTGTGAGCTCTGTCTGACCTGTCATCAACACACACTCGGGCTCACCTACACACGCACACGCGCACCTTTTCACACACAATTACAAACACCCATTGACTCTCAAACACACACACACACACACACACACATGTTCACATAGCAGAGGTTTATATAATTCCAGGTGTCAACATGCTCCATGTCTCTTCATTGCCTGATCTACCACCCCTCCACCACACCAGGGGAGACCACCATGTGGTTTGGCTTGGCTTACAGTCCCAGTGATCTGATTACAGTGTGGAATACACAGTCTAAATTGTGCAGCTCATGCGGTTGTAATCAGCTTGCCTTCACCAGTGTCTCACAGAGGCAACACCCACCCTTGTTTCTAGAATAGTGGTTTGCATTGTGCTCTTTGCCAGGTGTCTGCTGCACCAGAAGCCTGCTTCTCCCTGACTGGTGTGTTTATACCCTCTCCACCAGGCTGTGGGAAGCTCTGCAGCGACGTTGTGGTTGACTCTGCCAAGGTATGGACTCTGGTTCTGGACTCTGCTTCTGGACTTTGGTGCTGGACTGGTTCTGGACTCTAGTGCTGGACTCTGGTGCTGGACTCTGGTTCTGGTTCTGGACTGGTTCTGGACTCTAGTGCTGGACTCTGGTGCTGGACTCTGGAATGGTGCTGGACTCTGGTGCTGGACTCTGGAGTCTGGTTGTGGACACTGGTGCTGGACTCTGGTGCTGAAGTCTGGAGTCTGGGAATGGACCCTGGAGTCTGGTTCTGGACACTGGTGCTAGACTCTAGTGCTGAACTTTGGACTCAGGTGCTGGACTCTGAACTCTCATGTTGGACTCTGGTTCTGGACTCTGGTGCTGGACTCTGGACTCTTGTGCTGGACTCTGGTGCTGTACTCAGGTATTTGACTCTGGACTCTGGTGCTGGACTATGGACTCCGGTCCTGGACTGGCTCTGAGGGCCTCCGAGCCTCTGCAAGAAGCCATGAATCAGTATTTTAAAACCTTTCACACAACCAGGAATACAAGGGAGCACTTAGCCATCATATTAACCACACAGACGCATATTGCAGCAGGGCCAACACCATTATATAAAACCCTCCATTTCATTCCAACATAATCATTGCATTGACATCCAGCACCGTCACATAAACCTCTCTGTGAGAGAACAATTAAGACTAATTGGAGACAATTTGAGGTGGTTATGAGTTTTCCATAAAAACATTTAACCAGGCCCACCATGTACAGATGTACAGTAGAGTGAAAGAGCAGAATCGATGAACGGATGGCGGGCCGGGTAAAAATGTGTAAAGTCCTGCTGGGGGTCAGTGAGGTGGGAAATATGCTGGGTAATTAAGTGTGTATGTGTGTGTACCTGACTGAGACTGGGGCAGACACAGTCATAAAAACACCTTTCCCTCCATTAGGACATAATAAGCCCCCTGTGTGAGCAGGCAGGACCCAGCACCAGCCGTCTGTCCGGGGGGAGAGAGGGATGACTGGTACAATAGACCTCTGTAAGGGGGAAGTGGGCTGGAAGAGGGTTAGCAGAGCCGGGGCCGGTGCTGGGGCTGGGGCTGGTGTTGGGGCTGGGGCTGGGGCTGGTGCTGGGGCTGGTGCTGGGGCTGTGGCTGGGACTGGTGCTGGGGCTGGGGCTGGGGCTGGGGCTGTGGCTGGTGCTGTGGCTGGGATTGGTGCTGTGGCTGGGGCAGGTGCTGTGGCTGGGGCTGGTGTTGGTGTTGGTGCTGGACCCACTGGGACAGCTATCAAAGCAAAGTGGAGCGATGGTGTTTGTGACCCACTTGTCAGTCCTGCCAGCAGCGTGTCTGTTCCTGCAGCGTGTGTCTCGTGCATCATAGATAGCCCTGCTACAGAGCAGCTCTGAGGACTACCCCCTGCAGCAGGGTGTGTGCTGTTCTCTTCTCTCTTCTCCTGAGGTGCCTGTAACACCTCATTGTGTAATGTTGTACACGGCACCGCTAACAGCAGGTTGCGTAAACAGCTTTGATACCGCTCAAGGAAAATGATGTCCAAACTAAGTCCATTTACTTAATAGAAGTAAAAAGCCTTGTGTGTGAAAGGTTTCTACATGATTGATTGAGGGGTTTACATGACGATAAAGTTTTGAGTTTGGTATAGCGAACGCAGCTCTCATAAGCTGTTGCCGAGGCTGTGGCCACCAGGGAAGTGTGAGCTAGCCTGACTCTTTGACACCCATAATCAGGCTCGGGTACTGTGAACCTGGACAGGAGGGAGGGAGAGCCGGAGGAAGAGAGAGAGAGGGATGGTGGTAAAGTTGAGGAAATGAAACTCAGTATCTGCTTTTCATCTCCAGGACTGGTCATTAGTCACATTTGTGTGAGCTTGTAGTATATTTCGAAGGTTTGCTGTTTTTTTTACCACAGGGTCATTCATTAGGATCATTGGAGGGAGCTGGTTATAAATCTAAGAAGTAGTTTCTTTTATTAGGGATCGCTCATTACATCCAAGTGTGTGTAGTGAAATAGAAACCAATACCATCTGGTTGTTAGCAGGAGAAATTCAATTAGTGAGCTAGAGGTCATTTGAGAGAGTGCAAAATCTAGGAAAGAGAGGAGAGAGAGAGAGACAGAGAGAAGGAGACAGAGAGCCATGAACTCATATAGGTATATAAGTAGGTACAAAGTCTCCAAGTGTGTTTGTTTCAGTGAGGCCTTGGCCTTGTTGAGATTTATTGGGACCTTAATTAGGAATGAAATGATCTGTCTGTGGAATCATACTGCTAATATATTTATACTACATTAGGATCAATGTATTTACCCAAGACCCTATTAACAACATTGGTATCTCAAAACACAAACCATTTGTCTCCCACAATCCACTTCTCCCCTCCTCTCTGCTCCTCTGCCCTCTTACCTCCCCCCCATACCCTCCCCCCCTTTCTCTCATCTCCCCTCCTCTCCTCCTCTGCCCTCCTCTGACCCGCTCCCCTCCCTTCCTCTCCTCCTCCTCCTCCACCAGCCCCACCGTGACCTGGACCCATCAGCTCCCCTGGCTCTCCCATCCTCTAGGCCGTAGGCCCCAGCCCTCTAACCCAGGCCACCTGGGGTTTGTAGTCTCGGCCCCGTCTGTTTGAAGTCCCTTGGCCGTGACTCATGACCTCGCTCCAGAGTTAATCACATCACATCACAGACGGCAGCGCTCCTCACAGGAAGCTCTCCTTCCATGAGAGGAAGTCTAAAGAAAGGAGAGACAGCCGTAGGGCACTCATCAATCAACGGCGGTTGCACGCGCTGTGATGGGTTGGCGTGTGTGCGCGCGCGAGTGAGGGGGGTGTCGCGCGCCCGCGTGCGTGGATCTGTCTGTCTCTCTCTTTGTCTGTGCGTCGGCCCCCGTGGCAGCCAAGGTGCGGGGCAGAAGTGCTGCATTCCCCTGCATCCCTCACATGGGAGCCATTGCTGCTCTCCTCTCGCTCTGAGGGGGACACAGTCACTGCACGATCGCAAGCAGACCCTGTCAAGGGAGGGGGTTGCCCCATGGTGCCACGTCACCCTCAAATCTGAGCTAGCTTGGACAGGTTGAACTTCTGACTCCGCCAAACGAATAGGAGCCTCATTATGGCTGACTTGACCTTTGTTGCCAAGGTCACAATTCTTAGACGACCTTCCGTTGCTGGGGGTGGGTGGCAGGGGGGTGAGGAGAATGAGGGTAACGATTGCTGCGTGACCTCTTTGTTGCAGGGTCAGGACTTGTCTCCCGCACTGGAGGTGACAGGCAGGCAGAGGGAGGGAGGGAGGCCATTGCTTGTTCGTCGACGCCTCGGGCTCCTTCGACAGCGTGTAGACAAGTGGTGGGAAACTGAACTCAGACGGACGGACGGACCAAACGAAGCCGCGGCTCGCGCGCTCAGGGGGCGTCGCAGGTGACTCTCTGGTGTTGCGCGGAATGTGCATGTGCTCAGACACAACAATGGAGCTTCGTTGCAACATCACGAATCCGTCCGGCACAGCCACAACATTCCTGAACGCCTCCCGGAGGAGCGCACGATAAGAATAAGTTCCGTGTTGACTCTGGCTCCTGCCGGTTCATCTGATGAGAACGTATAAGGCAGACGCTATTACCTCATGTCTGCTCTGGCTGTTGACTATGGCATTGTTCTCTGTTACTTATCTTACTCCAGTGAGAGGCCGGCTTCACTCCATTGCTCTTCCTGAGCAGAGAGCCGAGTACTACAACTCCTGTGCCTCCTACAATTCCCATGGGTCAACAGGGGAAGGCAGGAAAATCTCAGCAAACAGGAAGCAAACACTTCCTGGTTTCCGTGACACAGCTCATTTGTCAGAGATGAAGAAGATGTATTCCTGCAGCCTACGGGTACGGAGAGAGAAAGAGAGAGGGAAAGACAGAGAGACAGATCAGCTTTTGGCCACGCGGCAGTTATAAATCACATTAACATGAACAGGGTGTATTTCATTTGATTAGTTTCCTGCCTGCACACACACACCACTCTGGAAATGATTATGAATACATTTGACCTTTTCTGACCGTGCACATGAAGCTTGAAACCTCACACCTGTTCACATACCAATTCGGCTGAATTAAGGAAAGTCCCTTTATAACTGTGTTCTCTCCTTATTTCTTTAACCAGCACACTCTTCCCTGTCTCACTTACACACACACACACACACACACGTGTACACACAAATGTGCATTCTCGCTCTTCTCTCCCTTCCCACTCCTTCTGTCTTTCCCTTTCTCTCCCTCCTCTCTCTCTCTCTCTCTCCCGCTCTCTCTCCCTCTCTCTGTCTCTGTCTCTCTCTCTTTCTCTTTCTCCCTCTCTCCCGGTCACTCGGGCCTATCTAATGGTGGAGTGCAGCGGCAGTTATTAATGTGCCACCTCACCACATGAGGCAGGGTCTCCTCCATCATAGCACTGGAACTGGAGCCCCACTGACCCCGCGCTCCGGAGAGAAACTCATTAGGCTCCATACATGCAATGGGAATCGGTTTCATTTCACAGATTGGAAGGTTACACAATTCTATCTGCAGAACCACACTGAGAATAAGGCTGTGTCTTTGTGTTTCCCATGTGGAAGCCCCCCGCTTTTGGGTATCATGCCAAAGCGCCAAGGAAGAACTTCAAACAGCCCCCCCCCTCCCTGTTGTGTAAATCCAGCCACCTGGACATCTGTCCGAGCAGCGTGTATACACTACATCCACATAGCTTGCGCAGAACTTAAACATGGATGCATTCCTTCATGCTAATGTAAATACCGGACAGCATTAAACGCATGTAGATGAGCGACCTGCTGGGTGACCTCATCATCAACTAGCCAGTAGACTCTACTTCGTTATTCCCAAACTGGGCCAATCTTCCCCGTCCTGCATTAGGAGAAGTGGGTCAAGTCATCCTTCGTCCGATTCTTGGCACGTCCAGGCCAGCGTTCCTCCATGTCCTTTAGAGGAGATGGGACCTGTTCACAGTTACCCAGGGAGGTCAGTCACATCAGTGTTGAGAGTTGTTGCGTGCTGGAGGCCAGCTTTGACTCCTCTGTTTAAAGTCTGTCCATGACCCTGACACAAACCTTCTGTTTTGAATATTTGCATCGTGAACGAGAGGGAGAAGGATGTCTGGAGTTTTGATCTAGGTTGTGGAGATGGTCATTTCTAGAAGGGGATCTAATTCTGTTTTATAGACTTACTATTCTACTGTAATGTAGGAGAAGAGAGGAGAGAAGAGGAGAGGATAAAAGACAAAAGGAGAGGAGAGCAGAAAAGACAAAAGGAGAGGAGAGCAGAAAAGAGAAAAGGAGAGGAGAGGAGGGAACAGAAAAGGAGAGGAGAGGAGGGAACAGAAAAGGAGAGGAGAGGAGGGAACAGAAAAGGAGAGGAGAGGAGGGAAGAGAAAAAGAGAGGAGAACAGAGAAGAGGAGAGCAGAAAAGAGAAAAGGAGAGGAGAGCAGAAAAGAGAAAAGGAGAGGAGAGCAGAAAAGAGAAAAGGAGAGGAGAGCAGAAAAGAGAAAAGGAGAGGAGAGAAGAGGAGAGAAGAGGAGAGAAGAGAAGAGGAGAGGGGAGAAGAGGAGAGGGCGGCTTAATTAGAAGGGAAGTGAAATTCTGACACATGATCCCCAAACGACGACTAACGACTACAGCAAAGGAAAAGCAGAGGTTCAAAGTCTAGCTGTCGTGTTTTAACAGAGGACTCTTCGGTGTGGCTTTATTAAGGAAGAATCCTGAGATCAAACTACTTGAATCAGAGGTGAAGAACTTGTGTTCTACCCTCTTGAGTGAACAGCTTGGCATGTTGTGTCTGGATACCCAGGCGAAATACGTGACGTTTGTCCTCCTGGTTAGCAGCGCTCAGGCTGAGGAGATCAGTCGCGCAGACACACTTTCATGGTAGCTTTGCAAAGTAACCACAGCTCAGCTTGTTTTCATTCCAGATGGGTCGGCGTTCCTCGATGCCTGTTACTGATAATGAAGTCAGTGATGTTTGTTTAAGGTGATCGTAAAAATGGGTCTTCATCGGGAGCGTGTGTGAGAGAGACGATTGACGCCAGGGGCATTAAAAAAGTCTTTAAAAAACCCCTCTCTAACAGCGAAACAGCAGGATGCTTAACTCGCGCACACAAACGCATGACAACGCACACACACTTCCCTTGTGAACACCCAATTATCTTCCACCACATGGAAGACATTGACTGTGAAATTGAAAGCAGTGACTGGGATGCCATTAAGAGGTCAATGACGTAGCTATGGAAGCTACTAGAATACGGCTTATCAACAGAAGATCTATCCCACACAGTCTCCACTGATGCCACCCAAGTATTGTTAGACCAACTAGAAACACGATCAAATGTGCAGACAGTGAGGTATCCTTAATTAGCTTTCAACAATGTTTTGCATAACACGTTGACTGATTTCCTATTACCACTTGTTGTATGCATAACAAGAGCTGAAGCTTGAGAGATGTGTCAGTTACAACAACAATCCAAAACAGTGTTCTCAAATTGAAGACTAGACGGAATCATTTATGAAGAACCAAAAACAGGTGTTGCAAGGTTCTGAGCCAAGTCAGTAATAGAGTAACACTGAAATAAACAAAAGGCAGAGAAGCATTATATACAGTTCAAGAGGAGAAGAGAGGTGGGGAGAGGAGGGGATGGGAGGGAAGAAGAGAGGAGAGGAAGGGAGAGGAGAGGAGAGGAGAGGAGGGGAGGGGACGGGACAGGAGGGGAGGGGACAGGACAGGACAGGACAGGAGTGGATGGGAGGGGAGAAGAGAGGAGAAGAAGAGAGTCAGCTCTTCGTGTCAACATTTCATAATGTACTTCAACTTGTCAAGGGTGGACAAGGTTAAGGATGGAGATAGCGGAGGAGAGGGATGTCTGCACTGCATCACAAGGGGATAGTCTCTCCCGGTCTCCACAGAACGTCGAGGGGAAACAAGAGAGGAACAACCTCCCCATCCTTGAACCCTGCCGGCCTACTCTTCCTCTCGTTAGTCACCAGGCTTTTATGATGACAGCCGACTGGCTGTACAACACACACACACACAAGCACACACACAAATGTTTAACGTGCTGCAGGAGGCCTTGTGCCACTATGCGTGCGCATCTTGTTAACCTTAGTGTTGTCCTGTCCCTGGCTCTCCGCCCGAGCAGAGTATCTCAGCTGAGTTCGCACCATCTTCACGAGGGGGTCCTGGTCCCCAAGGGGCCATCTCGCTGTTCATCCAGGGGGCCCCTGCCTGCTGTCCAGTCACCACCTTGTTCCAACTGGTAAAGAGAGGGCGGGTGGAAGCCCCTCCAAGGCCTGTAGGAACGTAGGTGGTTACAGAACACAAAGCAGTGATCTATCGATCTGTCTTGGCTTTTTATCGGCGTCCTCCCAGACGCACAGTCCTGGGGCTGCACTGCACCATGGGATGTGTGTTTAAGCTTCCCCTCTCCTCTGTCAGCACGTCGTTAGCAGCAGATGTGCCCTGCCGTTCTTCTGCTCCCTCGGTGGGCTGACGACAGTGGAGCGTCTGCTGGCTCCTCTGCGCACAGCCGGGGGAGAGGGGGGGGGGGGGGGGGGGGGGGGAGCAGGGGGGGGGGAGCGCCGTTTCTCCCTCTGTCAGCCCCTTGATCCTTCATCACTCCGTCCCTCCATCCGTCTCCATCCTTCCTCTCGTGGGCCTTGTCCCCCCTCTGGCCTTCTTTTTACCCCGCTTTCGCCATGACTTGTTCAACCATCAGTTACTCCATCGGAGGCAGCAGTGTGTCAGTGTGCAGTGTGTCAGTGTGCAGTGTGTCAGTGTGCAGTGTGTCAGTGTGCAGTGTGTCAGTGTGCAGTGTGTCAGCGTGCGTGTGTGTACTCAGCAGCGTATAATGTTCCAATCAGTATTACTGTTTCAACTGGCTGCAGGGAGCCAATCACATTAAGATAATTGAGAAACACTTGAAATTAGACAGCTGGGGTTGTGCAGATTTGATTAGATCAATTTGATGTCACAGAGGAGACTGGCTGTCCCTCTTCCATACACAGACACAAACACTCACCCACAGATACCCATACAGCAATGCTGGCAATAATCAGTAATGGTGGTCAACTAAAGGCAGAGTTCAATTCAGTTCTGCTGCTTGACCACTAGAGATCAGTATTGCACCTTAGCCTGCTGTCAGACAGGGGGATAATGTCAACGCCAACTCAAACATAGCAGACCTAACGCATAACTAACCTTGGTTGACTCTACTGGTAATCCAGAGTACACAAGATGGCTTGAACATGTGTTACAGTGTAAACAAATGTTCCTCCGTGCGCATATAAAATGATGTGAAGGCTGGGGAGGCTAAGGGTTTCATTGGCCGTGGAGGCTGAAGAGGCTGTTGAGGCTGGAGAGGGTGGGATGTTTAGTGAGGTTGGGGTGGTTGGTGAGGTTGGAAACGCTTATGTGGAGAGACTGAAGAGGCTGTTGAGGCTGGAGGAGGCTGGAGGGGTTGAAAAGGCTGGAGAGGCTGACGAGGAGCGGCTGGAGAGACTGAAGTGTTGGACAGACTGGAGAGGCTGAGGTGGTTGGTGAGGCTGGAGAGGCTGGGGCGGTTGGTGAGGCTGGAGAAGCTTATGTGGAGAGAACGGAGAGGCTGGGCTGGTTGGAGAGACTGGTGAGGCTGGGAGGCTGATGAGGCTGAAGTGTTGGAGATCCCCTATGACCTCCACTGCCATTAAGGACTCAAGAACTGTAAGTGAGGCTATGCAAATTATTAGTAAGTAATCAAAGTCCAGACAAAATTGTTTAAGAGCTCACTGAACTGGAATAAAAAGATGTTGGGGAAATGGCTTCAGTTCGTCTTTGTTGTGACAAATTAGCCAAACAGAGAAGATATAAAGAGTGCGAGAGAGAAAACGACGGAGCGAGAGAGTGAGAGATTTAGACCTTTTGGTGACAGAACTTATCTTCGTTGGAGAGCTCATTGTCAGGCATTAGTAATCGATTAGGAGGGGGGCTGAGAAGAAAGCTCCTGTCAGGCGTGTGAGCACACAGCAGATCTTATTTAGATTAGACTGCTCTAGGAGAGGAGAGGAGAGGAAAGGAGAGAAGTGGAGAGAAGAGGAGAGGAGGGGAGGGGAGAGGTGGAGAAGGATCAGGGGAGAGGAGGGGAGAGGAGGGGAGGGGAAAGGAGGGGAGAGGAGGGGAGAGGAGAGGAGAGGAGGGGAGAGAAGAGGAGAGGAGGGGAGAGGAGAGCAGGGGAGAGGAGAGGACATGAGGGGAGAGGAGAAGAGGGTAGAGAAGAGAAAAGACACACCCAACAACACAACATTGACAAGATTTACCAACATAGAAAAAGTTCTATGAAAATTCATATGAAGAGTCTCTTCAACAGTTTGGCTCATACATATGTAAAAAAGTGATGTAAATTCTTGTCCCTATTAACATCATCAGCTGTTGAGAATATCAAAATCACTTGTTCAGCACTTGTCACAAACTCACTCACACACGCACACACCAACGCGTTGTCACACAAATTGCTTTGAAGAGTACAAACGCACTCATTAAACCATTGTGCCAAAAGACAAAGCGGCCGCCATTGTAAATCCCAAGTGGTTTCCTATTGGAGGAAAACAACAGGCAATGAGAGGCTTGTGAGCGTCTGTGTTTGAATCCCAGGTGTCCTCCATATCGGTTTTACCATATCACAAAAAGGTCTCTTTGTGGAGGTCTCTCCTACACCACATAAGGACTCGATGTGGCAGTGACACACACACACAGACGCACACAGGACAGTGCTCAGGGTTAGCGGCCGTGGAGCACAGAGGCAGATCTCCATCTCCATAAAGCCTCTCCATGCCCTCCATCTCCTGCATCTGTATTCACTCTGTCTGACTGAAGCGTTGCCATGTTGATAGCAAATGAAAAGTTGCTTAGCATGAGAATGAGGCCGATGAACAATCCCAGGCAGGAAAAACAAAATCCACCATGCTGGTACCAGGGTGAGAGTCTGCCGCAAACTGCGGGAGCACAAACGCACGTATTTGAAAATCAATGCATGTATTCTTCATCAGGTGCTTTTAGAGAACACCTGTCTGTACAAAGCAGTATTGATCCCAGGTAGAACCGCCTCGGTACATATTTAGATCACGGCTCTGAAAACAGTCCGTTCTCGTGTGGCTGTGGCCAAACCCCAGAGCTGTGGGAATGTTTATTGCTTTTTGACTAATGATGACAAGCGCTTTACTGAACTAGTTACACCAAGGACCAGTCTCTCGTAATCCTCTATAAAAAAAGGATCATAGAGTGCTCGCATCAAAACGAGCGCCCCCAATCGGTCTTAAGTTGCTGTCGTCCAATGATCAAGGTCAGTCCAAAGCAACGAACGTGCGACTGGATTCGTAGCACAAAGTCGCGCAGGGCTGAAGCACCTGTCGGCCTTGCAAACCATAGGACCTTAGAGGACCCCGCATGCTGTTCTGCTGCTCGCCTCTCTTCTCTCGCTTATATAATCTTGGCGGTCGGGCTAAGTCCCTGAGCAGAAAGTCATTTAGCGGTGTGGAGGAGAGAGCAGTGGCACGGTTCTGCCTGAGAGAGCACAGTCTCTCCTCGGAGTCTCTGGCAGGCACCCTGCACCCAGATTAGCTCATTACAAGACACAGTCCCCCCCCTCCCACACACACACACACAACCACACACACACTTACACAAGTATGCACACTCTCTATCTCAGAACCCACACAACTCAGACACTCATTCATATAGATACTGGACATACACTAGCACTCATACATGGAATTCCACACACACACACAAACACACGCGGGCACTTACATGTAGTGCATGGATGCAGCCGCACACAGTTTGATACACACACAAATCCAAACAGACAGACACACAAACACATTTCACACAGTAACAACAGTCTAATTTCTTATGGACGTCTGTCTCGTTTGATCATAGCAGATATTTAACGGTGCCAGCAGATAATTCATTTCAAATGATATCTCCCGAGAGATCTCAGCTTCATTGAATCAACTTTATAAATGTTTACCCCCCTAAATTGACACCCAAACACCCAATTTACCTTTGCAGTTCAGGCAGAGTGCCATTGTGTTCGTGCTCATATCCGTGTTTGTGTAAGCATGTGTGTGCGCACTTGTGCGCGCGTGTGTCTGGGCCTGTATGTGTGTGAATGTGAGTCTGCGCCTCATTAAGTCGATAGAGCTAGGCAGACTGGCCAATTATGCCACATTCTCCTCCATTCTCCCCCTCTCCCCTTCCTCTCCTCCCGCATCTCTCCATCCGTCCCCCATCTCCCCAAACAAACCCACCCATTTGCATATTGCTTAATGGATTGCGAATCAGCCAATCCCAAAAGGAGGCTTAATTGAAGTAATGCCTCACATTGTTGGTTTCTTCACAAAGAAAATCGAGTTAGATGTCATATCTTGACCCTTTTTTCCATTTACTTTCCCATCTCCCCCATGTGAGGATTGGTTCAGGAAAGAATGTTTGAAATGATTACGAAATTAAAAGCTGTTATAGGTTTTTTTTTCACCAACGTAACTCATTACTGGCCGATTCCATAGTCCGTAGATTCCTTGAAAAGAATCCACACTATCTGTGCGTCCGTGTATGTTTGTCGAAATTCCTATTACGTTCCACGTCCAGTGATGTCAACAACCTGCCGCTGGAGAGTGGACACTTGCACGGAGGCCGATCGACGCTGTCGCACGCAGCTTTTGTGCTTGATTTTAAGTATGTCGTTGCTTTTCGAGGCCATGGACGCATTTTCACTCGTGTTCATGAATACCATCACTGCGCTGCGCTCTATTTACGAGGGTCTGTATTCCGACCATGTTCCTCGTGGCCTCGTCTCCCAGCCTTGCATGGGGGTCTGTGCTGGAGTCCAGAAGCCCTTGAGGGCCTGGATCCTGGCCCTTGAGAAGCCGCTGAGCGGAGCATTGTGAATGGAGGTCTGGGGTGGGACGACAGAACCGGTTCTGTAGTGTCCAGCGGTCCCAAATGAAGAACCTCTGAGGGAGCAGGTTCCCATGCTCCTTCATGTCCAATAGGGCGCCCCCCCCACCCACCCTCCCTTCCCCCCTTAAACCCACAAACACAACACATCTCCTTCAATAGCCACAGGCACCCCTCGTCTATTTCATCACTGCCAGACGGGGGGGCATACAGGGGGGAAGGGGGGGCTCCAAACCCCCTCAAGACCCAAGCTTCCCAACATCTCTCAAGGATTTCATTTGTCCAAAAGATCATTCCCAGGCCTACAAAGACCTCATTATTAAGTGCCAAAATCCCTCACATCCCACCCTGATTCTCCAAACGCCCAAATGGGAAGTCTTCACTATGGGAACAAACACTTTTCTACAAATACATATTTGGCACATTTCACACCTTCTTCCAGAAACTTCTGCCATCAGTCTGTGTGAAATGTCTGAAATGTGTCTGAAGAAAGTCAGCTAATGAGGTGAGAGGAAAGAGACACAGTCACATCTAAAATATGAATTTCCTAATCAGAGCTAATGAATATTTGACTCGTGACGCCTATAGTGTGGATGGATAGACGTTCAAGGCTAAATACTTAATGTGAGGATGGACATAGAGCCCGCTCTTCGATTAGGACCCCAGTCATCTCTGTCACATAACACACGAGCCGTTGGCTACATCATTACTGCCCTCTCACTCATTTCAGTCAGGCTAAGTACCGGACAGCTTGTCTAGGGCTCCTCTTCAATGGATCATCTACAGCAGCCCATTTCAGAACATATTACATTTGTTTCCCCCCCCCCCTCATCCCCTTGTCTTTGAGAGGATGGAGGAATGGGGAGAGAGAGCAGGAAAGGAGGAGAGGAGATAGGTGACGAGGCTGGAAGCATTGCTGGGACAGGGCCATTCTTGATATTCCAGCTCAGTAGAGTTTGATGTGGTGACGATGATAAATTTGCTTCTTACTCTCCCTAGAGAGCAATAAAGGTTCCTCCTTCCTATGTCCTTGGTCGTGAGTCCTTTGCGTTCTCTCGCTTCCTTTGCTTTCCCCCTTCTTACCCCCCTTTCTCTCACTCTCTCTTTCTCGCTGTCTACTTACTCTCTCTTTCTCCCTTTCTGTCACCCTCATTCCCCATCCAATCCAGCCTTTTTTCCTGATGAATGATGTGACAGACCATTAACTTACTTAGTTCAATAATGTCACCTGAGCAAAACATTATGATCAGAATCTCAACATGTCAACAAACCACACTTAAACAAGAGAGGAGAGGAGAGGAGAGGAGAGGAGAAAATGGGAGGAGGAACAAAGAAGAGAAAAGAAGAGATGAGAGGAGAGCAGAGCAGAGAGGAGAGGAGGAGAGGGGAAGAGAGGAGAGGAGAGAAAAAGAGAAGAGAAAAGAAAAGAGGAGAAGAGCGGAGATGAGTGTCCTACAATAGGATGCCGGAGACAGAACCAGAGAAGTCTATTTGAATTCTCACTCAGAGTCTAAACAGGACCGCATGCTGAGAGAGATAAACCCGAGGATTTATTCCACCAACTCATCTGTAGCTCTCAACTCTGCTGCATTCGCAGAGGAGCGAGAAATTAGGGAAAGAGGTTGAGGAGAAGGGGAAGAAGACAGATAAAATGACTCTATTACTTTATAAAAAGCCTCCTCTGTAGGAGGAGTGTCTGGATGGGATGGGGAAGGAAAAGGGTTTTGGGGGTCTTTGCTTTGAAAGCAAAACCAACTTCATATTTCTGTTAGAGGAAAGTTTCACGTGTGTGTGTGTATGTGTGTTTGTCTTTTTGTCAAGGGTGTAGAGTGTGAATCTTGTGTGTCAGTTTTTGAGCAGCTGTAGTCTAACCAGGCTAGATTAGCTACGTAAGTGTGCTAATCGAGCCACACACCTACTGTGATAGAAAAACGTAACTATCCAATTCCAGAAGTAAAATGGTAATATAGAATAAAGCGACACTATGGCGGCACAGTGCAGCCATTCCCTGTTAATTGTGTTCACATCACAGTGGCTTCTATTGGTGAACAGGTGACGATAACTGAAAATATTCTGGCGCGATAAGACTGAAGTTAAACATCTCGCTTGAAAAATCAAGCACAGCATCTCATATCAGTAGACTGTAGCAAGGTTATTTGAGTTCACCTCTTTGCCTCTGTTTCTGAGCTCTCTCTCTCTCTCTCTCGCTCTCTCTTTCTCTCTCATCCAGAAACAAAGCCAGCCGACAAGCATGCCTGAGCCATGCTTCCCTCGTCCCTGCTCCTGCATCTCAAAACATCTCAACGTCTCACCATGCAGTCCCGTAACATGCTCACACACATCCTCACTACTGCACACACACAGGGCTCACTCGAATAGGGCAGAACCTCTGAAAACGCCCACCTGACTAAAGAAACCCATGTCAAAGTCTGACACTCCTCCCCCCTGACTGTTCAGTACGCCTGTCCTCCCATAGTTCTTAATCTATGGTATGTAGACTTCAGAAGAGGAAGATCCCTGTATTGATCACTCAATGTGACACACATGAGTGTGCAGGGTCCGGTGACAGCACCACACGCATGTGCTCAGGGCTTCACCAATGTAAGTCTCTCTCTCTCTCTGTCTTCCCATTCTCGATCACCCATGTGACGTGCGCCCATGTCCAGGCCAGGAACATGGTCAGGCAAGTGAAGGGCTGAATGAATAATGGGAGTTTGGTGGAGTTTGAATTTAATTGAATTTCAAAGAGCATGGGACTGCAAAGTATGGCTGCAAAAATAGGCATGTGATCTGTTCGTACTCCCCATCCTACATTTTATCTGTCTTGAATTCGACATTCCTCTGGTAGGAACTGGAGACACTTGGCGACGTGCCACCATACCTGCCACCCCTTTCCCCACCCCCCACCCCCCGCGCTAATGTGTCTGTCGAGTGGCTTTTAGTGGGGCTTCAGCAGTCATTTTGGCTGGAGCAGATAGGGGTGCTGTGGAGCGTCTCGTCTGCCAGGCGAGATCCGCTTCCCTGGGATCCTGTTCTCCCAGATCTGGTGCTGCCGTGACTGCTCTCACCTGCACTTTGAAGCCCTGTGTGAATGTTCCCTTTTCTCTTCATCACATGGAAACACCACCCACACATATACAGCTCTGACACGCGTGCGCGCACACACGCACGCTCACACATACACGCAAGGTTGGTACACACATATTCACATGCACACAGACACACACGTCCCTAAAGCACAGCGAGGCAGGCTATCCAGATCTCATTTTTTGAAGATCAAACTGTTCACTTCTCTGAGAGAGGAGAGTTATTCTCTTACCCTGCCCAGCACGGAGAAGGAGAGAGGGAGGTAGAGATAGGAAGAGAGGGAGAGAAGGAGAGAGGGGGGGGCAGAGAGAGAGAGACAGAGATGTGGAGGGAACAGGAGAGAAACAGAGAAAAATAGAGAGAGATGGAGGGGAGGCGGAGACAGATGGAGAGAAAATAAAGACAGAGGGAGAAACGCAGTTTCTAAATCCAAGGCCAAACACACCATTTGTATTTCAGACTAAGGCTTTCGTTTGAGACTGAGCCAGTTGCATTGTCAGGGAGACAAGCAGTACTGATCAGTCCCATTTTGAAGACTTTATTTAGACAAAGATTATTTACTGTTTTGGCACACATACATAAACTACACATCACAATTCCACACCCTCGCATCTCATGCGCAAAATGAGCTAACAAGCTGGATTGATTTGGGACTAAGATGTTGCACCTGTATCTAATCACACTGCAGTTGTAAAATTACCTCTCTCACACTGTCACACACTCTCTCTCTCTCTATCACACACACACACATACCAACACACATGGCCATGAGGGGGATATCTTTCAGCATCCCGCCTTCTGCTCAGATCATATAGAGAACTCATCTACCCACGATGCCTTGCAGACATGACACTAGTCCTCTTCTGATTCAGCCCCAGAGGACTCCAGTAGAAAACTGAACTACCGGGGTCTACACTTCACACACCTCTACCTCTTCTAGCATGAGTCACACACGCACAGTCTACACACACTGCATTTGACACGCAAATACGAAGGAAGCGGGGTGGGGTTTTTTGAAAAACAAACATTCTGTATTTGTCTGTAGAGAGGACCTAAAGGTCTTATAGAGGAAGAGAGAAAAAAATAAAACTAGAAAAACAGAAACAGCAAGAAAAATGGGTAGAAAATTTACAGTCAGAACCATCCAACACAAGTTAATAAAAAAACTCATGGACATCTATTGATTGAATTCATATCAATTATGTAAGCCAGAGAAAAAGAGTAAAAATGAAGCAATTGTTTACTCATTTACCAGCTCAACCCTCTTCTCAGCGACAGTGCACAGACAGCCCTTCTGTCCAGTCTACCAACCAACTCCAATTACAGACTAAGTCTTTTAGTCTTTTGTAAAACACAGAGATGAGAATGCCAGTCTGGGTCATACTGCATTTGGTGCCCACGGGAACCCCCACCACCACCACCACCACCACTACCACCACCACCCCACCCCCCGCCACCATCCCAACCACACATACACACTGGCTAGAAGTGATGACCTGCTAATGACCACTGTAGATGAACTGCAATGTCCACTGGAGACTCATGCAGGGTTCATCAGCATCCGGAGGGAAGTGTCAGGTTACCTCACCCCCTTCAGGTCTTCACCCACACCACTGATGACTCCTTGACCAGACCACCTCTCCACATCAGGAAAGTAATCGGCCCAAACTCTGAATAAACTTTAATCCAATGATTGTGTTTATTTCATGGAGTGCATGCGATTGCCTCACTGAAACCTGGCTACTGATATGACTCGCTCATGAAATTGAAATATTGTCACCTTCCATCACTGCCTCTCTCCCATCTCTCTCCCATCTCTCCAAACCAATCTCCCCAGACACAACCCAGCCCCTTCGAGCTACAGTAAGATCAGACTCCTCCTCAGTAACTCTTTCACAGCACCACCTCACACCGGGCCGCGCTGTCTTCCACAGTGTTTTTGCCCCCCTCCAGCAGTCTCTCCGCAACGTACCCAGTCCACCTCTGTCCCCAGCCGCCGCAGCTCCAGGGACAGCACCATCTGCAGGCACCGCTTCTCCCCTGTTTCCCACTATTGAGCCCATTACCTGGGCGACTTGGGTCTCCACCTGCTCATCGAACCTCTCCAAGAACCCAATACACCCAGGCCCCATCTGCCGGAATGGCTGTGCTACTTATGAGGGCGAGCGAGTTGGCAATCGAGATGTCAAACGCCTCCCACGCAAAACAACGCAAGCTGGTAGAAGTGGCCTACTATGTTGACCCATTTTTACCTCAGGAGAAGACTACATCATAAATGTCCGTCCCCTAAACAAGTGAATGTGCTGATACATCTTCTTTCTACACCCCAGCGGGATCTGCATTTGCAAACTTTACAATGGCCTACTCTGCAAGCTTACTCTGCAAGCGTCATGTCTCATTTGAAACAGTTACTTCAGTCTCGGGAGAGAGGCGATGGTAGAGATCACAACACAGTCTGCACCTCATTTACCCAGTGGCCATTCTCCCATTAAAACATTCACAAGACCTTTGGCACTCCAAAGCTCTACCACAGCCATACTCATTCATGGAGCTGAGGCAATTACCTGGTGTCTTTTTTCCTCACGAGCACATCTTCCGCAGTCGAAACAGCGTCAGGTACACACCATAAGCCAGTCCTGATGGAAAATGTACTCCCCTCCACCTTTTCCCTGAGGAGAAACTCCACATCAACCAAACGCTCTTTACAGTCTATCTTACTCCAAGCACAGAAAGGTTGCACAAAAAGAAGGAATCCAATAGATTTTTTTTTTCATAACAGAACCAGATAAGAAAATAAACTCAGTCCAAACACCCATCACTCCCAATTCAGCGCGAGCGAGATTTGACTGTGTGTAAATATTGATGGTTTATATGTATTCAACACAGCGAGCATTTGAGCGGCGTTTTGTCTGTTTACCCTCAGGCCGTAATGCTGCAGAGCTACAAGCTCACTATACACATACTACATATATGCACATGCAGTGCACACCAAACACACTCGCACACTCACACACACAGAAGTCAGCAGCACAAAAGCAGACATTCTAGTTGTGTACTGTATGCAATGAAAGAAAACGTTCTCCCAAATTTATCACTGAGCAGAATGAGCAGAGATAACAGCTTCTTCCACACTATTGATTAGCAACGCAATCTCTCTATCTCTCTCCCTCTCTGTCTTTGTCTCTGTCTTTTCTTTCTCCCTCACTCTCTCTCTCTCTCTGTCTTTTTCTCTCTCTCTCTTTCTCTCTCTTTCTCTCTCTCTCTCTCTCTTTCTCTTTCTCTCACTCTCTCTCTCTTTTTCTCTCTCTCTCACTCTCTCACTCTCTCTCTCTCTTTCTCTCTCTCTCTCTCTCTCTCTCTCTCTCTCTCTCTCTGCTCTGTCTCAAAACCTGCTAAAACCTGTTCATCTAACAGTTCTCATCAGGAGTAGAGAGAGCATGTGTGTGTGCATGCGTGGGTGTGACTGTATGCGTTTGTGTGCGCGCGCACTCACAAACGTGTTTTACCCAGTTAGCTCACAGTCTCTAAGGAGATTAGCGTTAGGGGTGACTCAACACATGCAGATTAGAGTATTTGCATTCAGACATTTGTTTGGTGTTTCTATTCATCATGATATTTGGGCGAGTTATTAGTCTAGCATTAACCACTCTAATTATGAACACATACACAACACTTCTACACTTCAACAATCGCACCCATTCCCCCAGACATGGCTTCCCTCTCGACGTTCACATCAGCACTATTTGTCTCCATCGATTTTGAGAGCGCCACCCCATACCCCTCTTTGCGATGATGTGTTCCTCCTTTCTATCTAGCCTTGTCACCGGTTAACACACCTGATATTCATACGACTCCTGTTTGTCATCCATAGTTTATAGCGCGTCATTTGGACACGCTTCCTGCTCTACTTGTTTATGGAAATGCTGATGTGATCTAAAGTGTCACACTGGGACACCAAAATCTGAAATGATTAATGAATGCCGCCCCAGATACTCATCTAACTGATATCTGTCATTTATTCATGACCAAGACAGCCGAAGGTTGAGTGAAAATAAAACATGATTTGGGATTTGATGACTTTACACACTTTGCATGGATGGCATTATTCATAGAGACAGTACCTGTTCCACGTATCATAAATGTGGTACACATACATATTCATATGTTAGATCTTTATCATTTTCTGTATGATCGCTCACTTGCATGCACACAACACACAGGCACACACATTCCCACAACTACCCATGGGCACACACTCTCTGTCACACACACACCAAAAGCCTATTACATGTAAAACTCCGAGACCAAAGTCATCATATTTTTCACTCATCTATCATGTTGCTTACCTCTTCCTTTCTTCAGATGTGTCTGAAAGCAGACACAGACACCCTTGCACACACACACACACACTCACACCACACGGATGTGCACACTCACTGGGCGAGGGAGAGCCTTGGGCATTCAATTACCTGAGTGTATCTAGATGACTGGTGGCACTGTTATCATCAGGGCTTTAGAATGGAGCCAGCAAGAGCGTGTGACTTCGCTGCTCTGCCACAGGCCTGTCTAACTGTGCAGAAAATAGACACTAGGAATGTCATTAGGACTAAATGCAGAGCTGGGAATGGCAGTGACATAGCTGGCAGTCTGAAGTGCCTAGTGATGCTGGGTTTTCCGGAAGCCGCTGGAGTCAAGTGAGAAGACGTATGGTAATGATGGGAGGGCTGGAGTTCGGTGTTCCTCGTTAGGGTCAAGATGATGCCGTACGTCTGCACTGGATCTGAACATGGGACTGAGACCTTAGCAGCTGAAGTCGCAGATTGCGGAGTCATGAGCTATGACTCATCTTCTTCGTGGAGACGTAAGCTGCTGTGGCCACCTGCGGTACTGTGGTAACCACAGCGGTTTAGCTGATGAGTGAGAAGACCACCGCAAGACATATTGTACCCCCCGGAGACACCCATACACACACAGGAAATGAAAGAAACGTCATCCTGTCACTGGGGTAGTGCTTATTACACTCACACACATGCGCAGATATAAGGACCGATTTACATGCGCTCTGATCTAAATTTAGGCTTTCTTAAATGAGATTATGTGAGCGAGAAATGATTTATTGCTGATCTGATCTTGGTTCAATTTAAATAAGTCTGTATTGTGTGTGTGCGTGTGTGTGTGTGTGTGTGTGTGTGTGTGTGTGTGTGTGTGTGTGTGTGTGTGTGTGTGTGTGTGTCTGTGTGTGTGCGCGTGTGTGTGTGTGTGCGCGCGCTCGTGTGTGTGCTCATGTGTGTGTGTGTGTGTGTGTGTGCTCATGTGTATTGTTATGCATGTATGTTTTGGGTGTGTTTGTACATGATAAACCTGCATGTATGTGTTTTTGTGGCAAGGTGTGTTTGTGAATGTTCATATGTGTTGTACTGCCATAGGCTGTTCCTCGGTAGTCTATGTCTTAGTAGAGTCACATGGTTGCCAAGAGGAACATAAAGCAAGGATTCAAAAAGAACAAATGTTTCAACATCCACAGTTGACACAAAAGAGAAAGGTGTAACTCAGCATTCTTCTGTACTAAAGGCCAACAAAAACATTGTTCGATAAACTTTAAAAAGAGGAAAAGTAAATGGTTTTACTTTCCCAAGTAAGATGTTTTCCTTTCCCCCACTGTGCTGTAATCAGGCCACAGATCTACTCATCTCACCGCTCCTCTCTTGCCTCTCCTCTCTGGAGCCTATGCAGCGCGTCTGTGTGGCAATCATGTCTGAGCTCTCTTCAGGTGTGTTAATGGGGACTGCAGGGGGATCTTGGGGATTGTAGTTTGGTCAGTAGCCACCATTGGAATTTGTAGTCCTGCTTGACCTCAGCCACTGGAGGAGGA
>BROE01000003.1:9351017-9371017 GCA_036571765.1 Plecoglossus altivelis | reverse complement strand
GTGTGTGTGTGTGTGTGTGTGTGTGTGTGCGTGTGTGTGCGTGTGTGTGTGTGCACGCGTGTGCGCGCGTGTGCGCGTGTGTGTGTGTCAAATTTCTCCCATAGGGTAATCGTAGGCTCATAAAAATTGATTTCCACGTATTCCAAGTCCATCAATCTATCCATATGCCTGTTTATGTTTGTTAAGTGTGAGGCTGTTTGGTGATGCACAGCAGATTGTCATAGTGAACAAGCTGAACTTCGTTCAGGATTCACTTCAAAGTTCAGCCTTTACTGACGTGACAGAGTATGCAATCGAAAACCGCTTTTCTCACTTCCTTAAATGTCTCTGTACACTTGACTACCTTTACAACACAGATAAGGCCCTTCGCTTAATGAAAGTTCTAGACTTAATGTGTTTCTTGTCTGGTGTGTATGTGTGTGTGTGGGCGCGCGTGTGTGTATGTGAGGAGGGGGGGTAAGAGACACGGGGGGTGAGAGTGAGAGAAAGAAAGTGAGAGAGAAAGCGAGAGAGAGAGAGAGAGAGAGAGAGAGAGAGAGAGAGAGGTGACCCTCAGAGGTTCTGCCATGCGTGAACTACATTCAACATTCTGATCATGAGGACTCACAGTCATACTGGCATTCTAAAGGAACACATTCACAGGCACACACATGAACCCACAAAGAAGCACACACATTGAAAGTCAATTCTTCACTTCCAACAGTACATTCCTCAATCATTAAAAATCCACATTATGTCAATAAGGAGAGAAAGATAGAGAGGAGAGTGAGTGAGAGAGAGAGACAGAGAGAGGGGATTCAATGGTATTACTCCCTTGAACTATACTCTGGTTTTGGATAACATATTTGAAATCATTATGATCCCTGTAATACACATGTGCACTTACATACACACATTCTCTCGTGTGTACTGAAAGAGGTGAATCGCCAAGTTTTCTTTTAACCAACACAAATGTCTCATTGCCAGATCGATTGTTGTTGCTAGGAGACTGAAGCATCCTTTCGCACGGGCTGCCCGCTACAGTTCTCTGTGTCTGTTTTTCGCACTACATCTCTCTCTCTCTCTCTCTCTCTCTCTCTCTCTCTCTCTCTCGCTCTCTCTCTCGCTCTCTCTCTCCCCACTCTCTCCCTCTCTCCTCAGACCGCGCGCAGAGCAGTGGCACCCATCCTCTTAGTGCGACTCCTCGGAGGGATCAGGAGTAAAAACCAACTGTCACAAGTGTTGCAACAGCAGCAAGATTTCTTCGCTGCTATTTGCTAAGACGTCAAGGTAAGACCGCAATCTTTTATTTATTTTTTGCTGTCTCTGAACAATGACCGAGGAACGTTTTAAAGGAAGACGGGTGCAGAACCCGAAATGTAAAAAAGGTGGTCGGACCGCATGCGAGCAAAGTTGCAACTGAATTCTTGACCATTAGAGACGGTAGCTTAGATGTGGTTGAGGGGGGAGAGGTGGGATATTGTACCTGCATCACCAAGCTCACGTCTAAAGCTGTAGAAGAATATGTTACACTTCTGATGATGGTCTATCTCAATCTTAACAATTCAAGATTTCACTGCAGTCGCGTATACGCAGTGTGTAGAAGTGTATTCCCATCGGCCGCACATATGGCCAGGTGCATTTTTCCTAATTATAGCTTGGGGGAGAGGAGGTGAGCGTGTGCAGCGCAAATCTCATCCTCAGTGTCACGTTACAGGTGGACGCAACGCTAGGGCTGGCGAGATGTTTATGCTGTAGTAAAGTGATATTTCTTGATCACATCAATTACTGTTTCGGAGATTTGTTTTGGATGTTAAACTCGGTTGCGCAACTTTTGTAATCTAAGTTAAGGACGAAACCTGGTTCGAATCAGTGTCTGGATATCTTGTCCTTACAGCGAAGTGTCTAACAGTCTATTACGTAAAATCTTTGATTCTCAGATCTGTTGTTATCTAGAAGGAGGGAGGTTGCAACTTTAGTTTTTTTGGGGGGTAGGCATGTTGGTAGGCTGCAAAAGATGTTTGTGGTAGAGGCATAGGTTCCTTCACGTTGCTGTAGTGTGTGCATGTATTGTTGGTGTCTAATTAGGCCTAGCATTTGACATCATTTACTCGCTGTCAGTAAAGGCGTTTGATTACTGTACACACCACATATGATTTAAACTGTAGAACCGTGAGTGTGTGTATGTGTGTGTGTGTGTGTGTGCGTGTGTGGGAGGGGGGGACTGCGTGGGTGTTTGGTGGCCTTGAAAAAGCTCGGAGACAACTTTGAAATGTTCTGGGTGGGAGGTGTTTGCTGGGGAATGTGTATTATGTGTGTGCATCTGCATGTTAGCAAAGTGTTTTACATAAGCGTCTATGTGTCAATGAATATGGCCTTGTAGTACACGTCTTTCATTGTGTGTGTGTGTGTGTGTGTGTGTGTGTGTGCGCTATGAGTTTTTTAAGTGAACACGCGCGTGGGTTTGTGGGTTTGTATGGTGTGTGTTTGAGGTGTGCGTATTTGACATGTGAAGGGTTTCAGTGTTGTGTATTTGTGTGGGGCATGGGTCTGTGTTTGGAGTGTGTTTGTGCTGTTTCTGTAACATTTATGTTTGATGTGTGTGTGGTTTGTGTACAACGTGTTTGTGTGGTGTATGTGTTTGACCCGCATGTGTTGTATGTGTGTGGTTCATGTGTAGTGTGCGTGTTGTGTGTGTACAGTATGTGCTTGACATATGTTGTGTGTGTGTGTAGTGTGCGTTTGACATGTATGTGGTGTATGTGTGTGTGGTTCATGTGTCGTACGTGTTGTATGTGTGTCGTATAAGTGCTTGAAGAGTGTAGTGTGTGTGTGCGTGTGTGTGTGTGTGTGTGCGTGCGTGAGACGGGTCTTGTGTTTTTCATGCAGCTCTACACTCCATGGACTGCATGCAGCACAGATCCTCATCATTAGCACCAGCCTCCTGCTTCTGTGTGAGGAGCACACTCAAGTGTTTAGAGTGTGTTTGTGTGTGTGTGTATGTGTTTGTGTTTGTTTGTGTGTGTGTATGTGTGTGTGTGTGTGTGTGTCTGCATGTGTCTGCAGAGGGTCACGTTAGTTGTTAAATGTGGGGTGCTGTGAGAAGTGGGTTGGGTTTCTATGCATGTGTGTGTGTGTGTGTTTGCGTGCATGCATTTGTAAGTGTGTGTTGAGGGGGATGTTATCCCAACCCTGAGCCCTGTCAGAGCCCTGTCCTCCCTCCTGTCTCTCTGTTCCTGGATGTCCTACCCAACCAGGAAGGGATTGAAGGAGAAGATAGAGCAGTCTCGGGCAGGCTGGCCAGATGCGATCCACCCACATCGCCGCAGGACGCAATCAGAGGACAGGAAGTGTTTGACAGAACACGTTTTGACCCAATGAGGTGATGGTATCAGAGGGATTAGCCAGCACCATGTGGCTGGAGCGGGCAGATCGCCTCCACATAATTCGATATTTGGACAGAATTCAGCCAGGAAACATGGGGAGGGGGAAGGGGGGGGGGGGACAGACCTAGGGTCCTGTCATTCCATGTCTGTGTGGTCTGAGAATGTTTATGTTGCTGCAGGTTTGAACCAAGGTCACGTGTGGTGCTGTACCATTTTTTGAGGGTCGGACCAAGTCTGGCAGCAGCTCTGCAGTGCTTCTGAACAGCATGTCTTTCTCTTGGACGGTTCTCCATCGAAGAAACATCAAACAGACCAGTGGAACACACGCGCACATCACACCGACCAGAGGTCACAGACGCACACATACTCACACACTCGTTCGGACATTTCTTAGAAACACAAAGGTGCGGTAGCGCTGTCTATGAACAAATGTGCGCGCGCGTACACACGCACACACTCAGGGGATGAGATGACGAAAGGGCAGTGGGCTGTACATCTGTGATGGTGCGTCTCAGGGAGAGATCAGGCTTGTTAATAAATGATGAGGCTGAGGAAAGATGCTCGCCCTGCATGGCTTTGTTTGCGTGCATGCGCGAGCATGTCTGGTTTTCGACCGACTGGCCAGGACAGGGGGGGGGGGGGGGGTGCTGGAGGCTATCCAACAGAAGGCCCTGCCTTTACAGCCTTCCTGCCTCAGGGTCTACTGGTCCCCTCCCTCCCAACCCCCCACCTCTTGACCCGCCGTGTTACCTCAGCATCAAACCTGTCAAACCTTTCCCACATGGCCTCCAGCAGGCCTTCCTGTCAATACCTCCTCAGTCCCGCCCTGCCCCAGCCAGGAGCAGAGGCAGCTAACCACGTAGTAACATTAGGCCAGCTCCTGCTCCCCCACTGGCTGGCTGCAGTAGCTGTCTGTCAGAGCCAGGAGCAGAGCCACCCACACTCCCAGCACCGCTCGCAAGCCGTGACAGTGAAGGACAATTTACGGTAGGCGAGAGCGATGTCGAGCCAACGTGACGCAGATGGAAGGCTTTCCACGTTGCGCCTCCGGTCTGTGGTTCACTGTCACGCGAAGCCATATGGAGGGTTCTGTGGCACTTGTTGCGTTAAACGGGGAACAAAATGTGAATGTTACTGATATTTTGCTCGGTGTGTTGCTGAGAAGTGGGCCGACCGAGACTGCTCCGTGTGCTGCCGGGCTACGCTGGTCCAAACAGGACCATGGTCACTGTTTTAGAGCATGTGTAGTATGATGGTCCATCATCATCTCTCTTTTTAACACAGCTATCATCCATCAGCTATCATCCACACGTCTGTGGTGTCACTCTCACCCTGTCCCTCTCCCTCCAGCCCTCCCTCCTTCCCTATCCCTCTCTTTCTCTTTCTCTGCCTCTCCTCTCTCTTTCCCTCCATCCCTCTCTCCTCCCTCCCTCCTTCCCATCCCTCCCTCTCTCCGCCCGTCTCGCTCTTTCCCTGCCTCCCTCTTTCTCTCGACGTCTCTCTTTGTCCATTCATCACGGCCCTCGTTCTTCCCTCTGACAGGACGGGTTGTGAACATGAGTTAAGCATGCTGTAATGGTGTCGCCAGACTGGCAGTGCGTCTTGATGGATCACGCAGTCATTAGGGGACAGTTGGGGTGATAGATCCTGTCGATCCGAGGTTCATTCCGCTGTTTGCGGCGGCACACATGAAATACCGCTCTGATGACTAGTTTCACACATCCTCAAGCCCAGTCTGTTTTTAGGCCGAGCAGCCATTTGTAATCATCCGGTGTCAGTTCAGTTTTGCAGACACGTCTTCAGAGGACAGAGACTTACAGCCCTTCTGGGACCAAGATGGATCCGACAGGAATTAACAAGGAGCAGCGTTACGCTGGATACATACCAAATTTGAGATGCCACAAGTCCTAGACGGAGTCAAGAAACAACAAACGACACCGTTGACATATTAAATGGTGGATAAGCCACAGTGAAGCTCGGAAACGATCACCTGTACTCTGGTCTCCAACCAGCAGGTGACATTCCCCAATGCAATTTAGTTGTGTCACGATGCCACAACCCACATCAACCCACAGAGTTTTATGTTTTCAAATGCAAGATGGCCATTCTGAATCACTGTGTTTACGGAGCGCTGCCTCGAGGTTAAAAGCTTGGTTTTTCCAGACTTCTGTTCAGCTTTCAGCCGACATAAGCTTGGCTAACCCATAGCTAAACCCTGAAAGTATCTCTCCATACATCAGTGAACTGTGGGAGAAGGTTAATTTATTGTTTAAATGTACCGTTCGCATGTTAATCCCGTTCAGTATTACATAAGCAGTATTGCTAGTATAGTGTCTGTAACATTCATTCACGTATCACAGTATTATAGCCATTGCACTTCTTTAATCAATTGCAAACAGTGTATGTGTTTACGTACATTGATTATTGAAGGTCAGTCTTGGTTTCTTGTCATTTTCTTAACCAATAGATTCAGCGGTTTTGACTGTGCAGCTGTTCAGACCCTGTGTGTCCAGGCTGGAGGTTTCCTAGGTCAGGAGGTATTTAGAGCTTGTGGTGGGGAAGATGACATGTAGGTCAAGACTGAGGTCAGGGGTCGACTGATGCTCCCAAGGCTCCTTTTAGGCTTCATTTGCTCCTTAGACAAATCTGCTTCTGTTCCCGAGGCCAGGAACAGAATCGACAGAATCATCCGGAAACGGTGCACAGGCTCGTTTTGTTTGCGATGCAGCGGTTGGGCTCTTAATCTTTCATCTGGGAGCAGCGCTCTGTAAACACAGGCATTCCGAGGGGGCCGTCTCGCGACTGAAAACATGCAACTTTGTCAATGGTGGTTGTAGCCTTGTGACGAAAGCAAATTGCATTCTGAATGTGACAAGCAGACTTCCCTTTTGCAAATGGCTTCTATGGCCTATGGCCTATATCCCAGAGCGACTTTTCTACTGATGTGTCTTTGATGTGGTCATTATTCTTGTGGGTTGCTATCTCCCTCCTCTTACCTGACTGACTAATAAACGTGTACATCAAAAAATCTGGTCACAAGTGAAAAATCAGATGAGGCAAACCTTTTTTTCTCGCACGAATGCACACATATTCTTATATCGTATATGATCTATCAAGTTCTTTCAATGCAAAGTAACAGCTTCAGAGATGACATTCACTTGAAAGAATGCAGATTGTAAAAGCGCTAGTGGACTGAAACAATCTGACCGGTTTTGACCTTTAAACTCCAGACTGCTGACTCGCATGTCAGATCGATGCAGGAAGTGCCAACCTCCTCAATAGACATCAATGTCCAAGAATCGGTACGAGGAACAATGTATCTAGTCATGTCAACGTTATCCATACGTCAGACTCCAACCTCTTTAATCTTGCGGTCTGGCGGTAAATCAGACTTAGATTATCCAAAGTGATCTTGGTCGTAATCGGAAACCATTCGTTGATTTGCAGCGATGCTTTGTGGGGCTTGTGGGAAAGATGCAGAGGCAAAGGGCCGTCTCTCCATCCTGCTGCGTTCCTGGTGTGAGGGGGGAGCTGGGGGAGCGGGCTAGTTTGTTGGGGGAATTTCGCGCTTCCTCTCTTGTCTTATTTACGCATCATCAGTCTTTTCTGCCTAAAACACGCTCTGTAAATAATTGATGTCCTCTGCCCATCGCACCCGTTAGAATGTCAGGGACTCTGGGACAGCATGTCCACGCCGCACATACACGCAGGGGCACACGCGTCCGCACACGTGTGCCGCACGCAAACACTCACATGCGTGCACACGTTCACACACTTGCACAAAAGGTTCACAGTTTGTTTGGGTTTTTTTGGGCGCTAGCTCATAGTGCTTTTTGCTGCAGTCTGCTACAGCGTCTAGCATCTTCCCCTCTGTTTCTTTGGGACACTGCTGTGTTCTGGCTTGCTGTGGGGGTACGTGGACATGAGGAGAGACACCCAGGAACACAGGCAGAAGAGCCGGTAGCGGTCCTTCTCACAGTGGCTGCCCCTGTAATGAGGGGTCTGGAGCACCACTCTAACAGTGCCTCTCTCACTAACAGATCCACCCAGCAACACACACACGCGCACGCACACCCACACACACACACACACACACACGCGCACACACACACAGCCTCTAACATGAGAGATCCGCTCCAATGGTGCAGCTTTGGGCTCACTAAGACAAACTCACAGATAAACAAGCACACAAACACGCACCCAGCGAACCCCATCACTCCCTCGCTTTCACACGCGCACACCGACACACAGACACGCACCCTCTCTCTCTCCCCGAAACAGACACACGGAGAAGAGGGGAGGGGGGGCTGCTCTCCACCCTGTGTACTGTGGTCCATCGACCCTTGCCTGCTCTCAGCTGGATATGTGTCACCAACAACAAGGCTGCCTGCTAGAGAGAGAGAGAAAGAGACAAAGAGAGAGAAAGAGAGGGAGGGAGGAAGGGAGGGAGGAAGGGAGGAAGGGAGGAAGGGAGGAAGGGAGGAAGGGAGGAAGGGAGGAAGGGAGGGAGGGAATAAACGTTCTGGTCTTCGGAGAGTGCTGCAGTCTTCACTCTCACTGTCCGCTGGGTCATGGCCGGCTGGATGAAAGGTGAAAGGGCAGCGGGCCACTGTGGTCTGGTACCTTGCATCTGTTGTGATGGTCGGGGATATGAGAGAATGTGCTGTCTCTCCTTCCTGTCCTGTTCCATGTAGCACACATCGAGGTGATATACAGGGTACTCCCAGCCAGTGGGCAAAGGAAAAACAAGCGCAAGACAGTTGTATAGGCGTGTATGGGTCGGGTTGGATTTTTGTGCGTATGTGTGTGTGCCTGCATGTATGAGTAAGCCTGTGTATGCTTGTGCCTTGTTACATTTGAAACCCTTGTTTGATGTCTACAACCAGCTGGTGTGTGTGTGTGTGTTGCGCAGGTCCGTGTGGTGATGCTACGTGTCGTGACTGCTCAGCAACTGTCCTGCTCTGGCTGGCTAAGCTATGCCAGCTTTACCCGTGTAGTCCACGCTCACATCAAACACCGATATCCAGTCATTAAGAAGGTTGGAATATAGTGTTTCTATCTGCTATCATAGTCTCCTTAAATACTTGTTGTGGAGTTGTTTTTGGGTCAGTAACTTATTCGTCACATTTGGGCAGTTTTCCAAGAGGTTATAATGAGGCGAATATTCACTTTCAGTGAGCACCGAGAGGGTGGTGCAGGAATGCTGGGTGAAATTATTTGGCACATATGAAAATTGATTTCATGAGCTGCCAATTAAATTTAAGCATGCTGTTAAAGGAAGGTACTTGAGTGAGATGGCTGTTAGTCGCAAAGCGCTCCCTGCACTTGAGAGCTAGACAGTCCTAGATCCATACACACGCGCGCGCACCCATTCACCCATATGTGCACACACTCATACACGCACACTTGCACCCCCACACATACACTCAGTTCCATGCTATAGACAACCAGGCAGACTTACAGATACACACGATACACACACACACACTCGTATACATGTTTTATAAGGATGTTGGCCAACCACGTTACAGTAATCTAGCTGAGTTTAGCTCACACAGGCTTGAAGCGAAATAAGTTCACTTTTAGGCCATCCCATTTTTCCCCCTGTTCACACAGCGTGTTTAAAGGCAGAAGTGACCCTCTTGTTGCTTCTACTCTAACTGCTCCTGAGGCGCGCGCACACACACACACCTGTCCACTGAGGGTGGGGAGCGGGGATGGGGGGGGGAGGGGGGAGGGGGGACGCCAGCTTGGAAACCAGCTTGAATCATTTAGAAGTCCAAACTCCCCCCCTGAGTGGGGGGGTTTTCTCCTCCTCTCCCTAAAATAGGCATCAGTGCGGTTCGACTGATAAAACAAAAGAGCAGCCGTTATAATCTTGTCGGACACGCAAGCCGGTGCTGGTGGGACTGACGCAGACATCGGGACGCGATCCTGCTCTGCCTGAGAGCTGAGAGGGGGACGAACGCTCGAGCGTCCCACGACGGTCCCCCCTCGCTGGGCCCGCTGCTGGTTCCAGACAGGGATGGAACCTGGAAGTGACATCCACATCAACAGACATTGAACCGAACATGTGACTGGCCTACTGTCTCTCCACGCAGGCTGGTTAGAGAGCCCCGGAGGGGGGCGAGAGAGGGGAGAGGTACTGTAGCTACCTAGTTACAGCGGCCTCGGAGCTGCCTGCGTCTGAGTTTGCAAGGAGCTTTCATCCTCCTACCCGCTGACTGAAAAGGAGAGGCAGTGTCACGCGCACACACCAGGCTTGCAGACATACACACACAACTCTGAGAAGGAATGGATTGGATGAGACAGAAAACATCCTGGCTGTAAACAGAAGTAATTTTCAGTGCAGTTGAACTCGGAGGTGAACTGATCCCATTCAACTGTGGAGAGGAGAGGAAAGGAAAGCAGAAGGAATGGAATGGGAGGGGACGGGAATAATAGCAGAAAGGAGAGTGGAGAAAACAAATGTGCAGTGTAACATGGGGTAATTCTTACGAGGGTGTTTGACTAGGAACCATCAGCAGGTCTTGTCAGGGTGGAACTGTTTGGAGAGGCACCTCAGACATCTATCTGACGACTGATGGAGTCATTGCTCAGAAGGGTTCCCTCTTACAGGGGGGGGGGGGCAGGCTTTCAGCCAACATTGCCACAATGTGTCCTCTTCTGTATCTATGGTGAACAAACACACACACGCAACACACACACACACACACAGACTGAGGGTGTGAATGCATGGGCGAGCAGGGAATGGATGGAACACAGATCAGATTAGAGAAGCTTTTCCAAGCCGCGGCATCAGAACACTGGGCTTATGTATCAGTCAGCCATCTGAGCTGGCTTATCCTGATACAGCCAGAGGCACAGCCATGCTCTCTGTCTCTCTCTCTCTCTCTCTCTATCTCTCTCTCTCTGCGGCACACACACACGTGCGCGCGCGTCCGTGCGCGCACGCACCCAACAAGACGCACAAGCTCAGACAGACGGGGTTGCACATTGGCGCGCGAGCACGCACGCACACCTACACACGCACGCTCGCAGACGGTGTCGCACAGAGGAAAGCGAGTTTACTGCAGCATAAATAGGAGAAAGAGGGATGAGAGAGAAAGAGAAGGATGGAGAGAGGGGGCATAGACGGGTGCAGTCTCCAAACAATTCCATATCCCTTTAGTCATGGCCTGGCTGTCTGTGGAGCGGAAATGACTTTGAGCCCTTGTTAACAATACCCCCAAACTCCACAAAGGGCCCACTTCGCTCTTCTCATACTTTGTCAAACGGCTTACATAAGCATTTCCCCAACTCCAGACAACATGGTGATGTGTTCTGTGTTAAATGGATTAATCAGAGTTCAATGGATCACTCTGAGTCATTGATGCTTATTGAGGATAATCTGTTGAAAGGAAGAAACAGTTTAAAAAACAATCCCAGACAGCCACCTTGATTGTTTGGTTCTTCTTTAACTTGACTATGTCCTCTCCTCTCTCCTCCTGTCCTCTCCTCTCTAATCTCACCTCACTACTCTGCTCATTTTCTCTCTTCTCATCTTCGCTTATCTCTCCTCTCCTCCTCACCTCCCTCGTCCTCCCTTTTCCTCTCCTATCTTTTCCTTTCCTATCCCCTCCTTTCCTGTCCTTGTCTGCTCTGCCTCTGCTCCTCCTCTCCTCCTCTCATCTCCTCCAGGACTGATGTCCACACAGTGCGCCCCCCCATGTGTGCTCCAGCCCAGCTCTCCTTGACCTTTTCATGGACCACAAACAGACCCAGCAACTACCACGACCGCTCTGCTCTCAGGCCTCTACCCCACCTCACCCCACACACCTAGCCCCTCACCCCTGACCCTCCGACCCCTGTCCCCACCCCCCCTTCACCCTCTTCTTGAATCTTTCTCTCGCCTGCCCCCCCCCCCCCTCTCCCCTGCTCCTCCTCTTCTTGGTCTCTTCCGCCATGCTGTCCCACACCCCTGGCCTCCTACTCATCCTGCTGTGCCGAGGGGTCTTGCTGTCGGTCGGAGACCCCCCCCTGCCCCGCCGGGAGATCCGCATCGAGGGGGACCTGGTCCTCGGGGGGCTCTTCCCCGTGCATGAGAAGGGGGCTGGCATGGAGGAGTGCGGCCGTGTGAACGAGGACCGAGGGATCCAGAGGCTGGAGGCCATGCTGTTTGCCATCGACAGGATCAACTCCAACCCCACCCTGTTGCCAGGGGTGACACTGGGCGTGCACATTTTGGACACCTGCTCCCGAGACACCTACGCCCTGGAGCAGGTAGGGGAGACGTGCGCGCTCACATGCATGCAGTCTGCTATACGCGCACACATACACACACACTGACTTAGACCGGCACGCGCAGAGTCTGGGAGATGATGGTTTAGCACTGTGATCCCCAGGCTCTGGAGTTTGTGCGAGCGTCTCTGACCAAGGTTGACGACACCGAGTTCATCTGTCCAGACGGCTCGTACGCTCTGCAGGACGACAGCCCTCTTGCCATCGCTGGGGTTATAGGAGGGTCTTACAGCAGCGTGTCCATTCAGGTGAGACCTAGCTACCATGGATACAGACACACGCTCACTCACTCGCACATGCGTAATCGAATTTATACACATACCTGCCATCCCTCTATGGCATTTCTACCACAGCCAAACGAGTTCCAGTCTATGGCATTGTCTGTGTTTGTGTTTATGTGTGTGTGTGTTTGCGTGTCTCTCTGTGAGTGTGTACGCACGCCTGTCAGTGTTGAGATGTGTGAATAGAGTTCCAGCGGTGTGGTGTTTATGTGTCTTCTTGCTCTCCGGTAGCTGTTGTCACAGAGCTGGATGATTTACATAGTTTAGCATAAAACCTCCTTCTCCACTACTCCTCTGTGACTGCACAAAAGCACCCTCCCTATCAGTCGTCAAATCCCTAATCTCTCCAACTCCCTCTCTGCCTTTTTCTCTCTCTCTCTCTCTCTCCCTTCCTCTCTCTCTCTATCTCTATCTCCCTCCCCACATCTCTCTCCTTCTCGCTCTCTCTCTCTCTCCCTATATCTCTCTCATTCGCTCTCTCAATCTCTCTCCCTTCCTCTATCACTCTGACTTTCTCCATCCCTTTCGCCAATCTCCCTTTTTTAGCTGTTCAGTTTGTCTTAAATCTCTTCTTTCTCTCTTTCCATCAGAGCCCATTCTCCCTCCGTCCCTCCCCCCCACCCTCGCTGCCTCGCTGCCTCGCTCCCTCCTCCCTCTCTCTCTGTATTCAGAGCCGTCCCTCCTTTGCTCCGCGGGGAGAGCTGAGAGTATGCTGACCTCAGCCCACTCCTCTCCTCCTTCATTGTTATCCCTCCATCTCTTGTCTTTCGTCAAACACAATTATCCCTTGTTTTCCTGTGGCTTTCCCATGGTGTTGTTGTTGTCTTAGCGGGTTTCCTGGAGGCAGAGTTGTTTGTCAGACAGGTTCTATTCTGGTTTAGGAGAGTCACTGTGCTTTCCTGTGGGGTTCCCGTGCCAAGGGAAGGCAGGGCAGCCCTCACAGCCTGCCTTTCTGCCGCCGACTCCAAATGAAAGCGCATTCAGTCGTTTTAGGTTGAACGGTGCCCAAAGAAAAAGACATGCCTGGTAGCTGTTTGCGTTGCAGGCCTGGTCGAGTCTCTTCGCGTGCGTGTGCACACGTGTGTAGAAGTGTGAGCGTGTGTGTGTGCGCGTCCGCGTTTGCGAATGCCTGTGTGAGCCTGGGAAGAGGAACACATGTGAGTGCGTGTGACTGTGTGTCTGTGTGTGACCCGCATTAGAAGTAGAAACGAAAACACACAGCACCCCTCCACTGCACCAACGTCTCCTCCCTCACCCCCCGCCCCCCTCACCCCCTTCTCAGATTCGGCCCATTTCTACATCTCTCTCCTCTCGCTAACAGGCGGGTTCTCTTACTCCTCCCTGCTATGTTGCCACCTCTGAAGTCCTGGCTGCTCTTCAGACACGCTGCCCTTTAACCACACAGCTTGGTTTTTCCTCTGGGTACTGAAACAAGCACCGTGCCAGAAACCGAAAACAGAAGAAAAAAACAAACCCAGGAGCTTCGTGACGTAGCTGGTTCAAGTTATCACCGCATGACCGCTTCTGCGACCGCTCCCTCCCAGTCTTATTTCCTCCGGACCCTCTTCCCCTCCCTCCTCCTCTTCTCTCTTCCCTCACTCCTCCCCTCCCTTCCTCCCTCCCCTCTTTTCTCCACTCTTCTCGTCCCACCTCCCTCACAGACAATGAGTGTCCTGGGACAACCTGGGACACCCTGCTAACGCACTCATGTCATGTGAATACCTGCCTCCCTGCTGGTTTCTACCTGGGCTCCAGGTTTGAGTGATGTGTGTGTACGCGGTGGGATGTGTGTTTTAATCTCCTGGATTATTAATCTAATGAGATTCTGACATGTTGTCAAAACAGTTAATCAGCTGTGCTGCGAATGAAATATAGACGAGCCCAGAGTGGCACACCTTAACAGGATTAAACTGTAGCTAAATCAGAGCTAGCGTGCAGTCTGCGTGTGTGCACGTGTACCTGAATTTGCCTGCATGGTCCGTGACTTTTTGTGTGAACCGTGTGTGTAAGCATAGTGTGTGTAAGGATAGTGTGTGCAAGGATAGCGTGTGTGTATGTAAGGATAATGTGCGTGCGTGCACACGTGCGTGTGTGTGCATACGTGCGTATTTATGCGACTTCAGGGATAATGAAATGCACATGACCAAACTCAATCAGTGGTAAAAGCAAGTAATATATGGATGCCAGTCCTTATGTCCAGCACCAATGAAAGAGTCAAGGATTTATTGAACTCTTGAGTTTGTTTGTTTGGGTGTGTGGCGTTAAGAAAGGGTTTCATCTTAATGTAATTGTTTATTCATCAATGACTCACAAAGACCAAAAATCTATACGACCTCCAAAACCAGCGTTCCAATGTGATATTATAGATCCACCAGGGACACGTTTCCAAGTCTTCAAATATGCCTGTGTGTGTGTGTGTGTGTGTTCGCTTCTCTCATCCCAGGTGGCCAACTTGCTCCGGCTCTTCCAGATCCCCCAGATCAGCTACGCCTCCACCAGCGCCAAGCTCAGCGACAAAACCCGCTACGACTACTTTGCCCGCACCGTGCCCCCCGACTTCTACCAGGCCAAGGCCATGGCGGAGATACTGCGCCTCTTCAACTGGACGTACGTGTCCACCGTGGCGTCGGAAGGCGACTACGGCGAGACAGGCATCGAAGCCTTCGAACAGGAAGCGCGCATGAGGAACATCTGTATAGCCACCTCGGAGAAGGTAGAGTCCTGGGAGGGAGTGGAGAGAAACCTTAAGAACATCTTTAGTTCTTTCAGGAATCTATCGACTTATAGCAAGAACATCTTTAGTCCTCTCAGGAATCTATGGACTTATAGCAAGAACATCTTTAGTTCTGTGAGGAATCTATCGCCTTATAGCAAGAACATCTTTAGTCCTCTCAGGAATCTATGGACTTATAGCAAGAACATCTTTAGTTCTGTGAGGAATCTATCTCGTTATAGCAAGAACATCTTTAGTTCTGTCAGGAATCTATTGAGTTATAGCAGGAACATATTTAGTTCTGTCAGGAATCTATCAAGTCATAGCAAGAACATCTTTAGTTCTGTCAGGAATACGTTGCGATATGGCAAGAACATCTTTGGTTCTGTCAGGAATCTATCACGTTATAGCAAGAACATCTTTTGTTCTCTCAGGAATATATTGCGTTATAGCAAAAACATCTTAAGTTCTGTCAGGAATCTATCGAGTTATAGCAAGAACATCTTTAGTTCTGTCAGGAATCTATCGCATTATAGCAAGAACATCTTTAGGTCTGTCAGGAATCTATTGAGTTATAGCAGGAACATATTTAGTTCTGTCAGGAATCTATTGCGTTATAGCAAGAACATCTTTAGTTCTGTCAGGAATCTATTGCGTTATAGCAAGAACATCTTTAGTTCTGTCAGCAATCTATCACGTTATAGCAAGAACATATTTAGTTGTCCCAGGAATCTGTCAAGTTATAGCAAGAACATCTTTAGTTCTGTCAGGAATTTATCGCGTTATAGCAAGAACATCTTTAGTTCTCTCTGGAATCTATCCAGTTATCTCAGGAACATCTCTAGTTCTCTCTGAAACATTTCCAGTTCTCTCAGGGAACATCAGAACCATCGTCCACAAAAATACTAGCCGCTGCTACCGACACAAATGTACAGTGTTGTGTCTCTTCTACTGCATTGGGAACCCACTCCAGCCATGTGCTGTTGCTCACCTGTATTTCCCACTGACCAGGTGGGCCGCTCTAATGCCAAGAAGTCCTACGAGGCTGTGATTCGCCAGCTCCTGCAGAAGCCCAACGCCCGCGTGGCTGTTCTCTTCCTGCGCAGCGACGACGCCAGGGAGCTCCTGTCAGCCGCCGCCCGGCTCAACACCTCCTTCATCTGGGTGGCCAGCGACGGCTGGGGCGCTCAGGAAAGCATCGTCAAAGGCAACGAGGTCACCGCCGAGGGCGCCATCACCCTGGAGCTGGCGGCCAATCCCGTGCCGGATTTCAACCGCTACTTCCTCAGCCTGGACCCGGTGAACAACCGGAGGAACCCCTGGTACCGGGAGTTCTGGGAACAGAAGTTCCAGTGCTCGCTGGGCGGGGCGGCGGGCGGGGTAGCGGGAGGAGGAGGAGAGGCGAGCACCCTTTCTCCGGCGCCCTGTCAGAAGGGCCTGTCGGTGGACAAGAGCAACTTTGAGCCGGAGTCTAAGATCATGTTTGTGGTGAACGCCGTGTACGCCCTGGCGCACGCCCTCCATAAGATGCAGCGTAGCCTGTGCTCCAACACCACCCGCCTCTGTGACAGCATGAAGGCCCTGGACGGACGCAAACTCTACAGGGACTACATCCTCAATGTCAGCTTCACAGGTGAGAGGAGGGGGAGGGAATGAAGGAGAGGTGAAATGAGGAGGCAAAGGAGGAGGAAATGGAGGAGGAGGTACAGGAAGACAAGGTGGAGAAAGTGGGAGGAGGCGAAGGAGAAAGGAATGGGGGAGGAAGGGGGAAGGAAGGAAGGAAGGAAGGAAGGAAGGAAGGAAGGAAGAGTGAGGTGGCAGTGGAGACAAGAGGATAGAGGGAGGGTCTGTACCAAGAGGAGGGGGGAGGACTTCAGTACTGTTCGCCTGGCCATCATACACCTGTGAGTGCTGCAGGCAAGAAAGTACAGTGCTTGCTGATCCAGCCCAAATTCTCTCCTCCCGTGCTAATGAGATTGTGTGTGTTATAATAGCTGTAGCAGCCACCCTTCCCTCCTCCCACACTCTCTCCCCTGACCGAGGACTAGAGAAAAGAGGGGGCATGATTGGGTTAAGTGACAGGAATTGTCTGGTGGGGGTGGGAACGACGGGAGGGGAGAGGAGCGGATATTCAAAGGCGGAGGTTTAAATGCGGTGCTGGTGTATTTGAAGGCCTGACGGAGGTTTAAGGTGCTTAGCCCCCGCCCCCCAACCCACCCCTGAGACCACGCATCCACACCGACGCGCAAACACCTTGATCACTGCAGCTTCACAGAGAGAGCAAGGAAAGAGAGGAGAGGAGAGGGAGGGAATCGAGAGAAAGCGCGATGAAGGGGGCGCGGAGGGATGGAAGGTAGGGATGGAAGAGAGATGGAAGAAGGGAGGCAGTGAGGGAGAGAAAGAGAGAAGCGAAAGGGGATGGAGATAGAGAGATTAGGTCGAGGAGGGGGAGAATGGCAAGAGCAAATTTACAGGAGGGGAGTGTTGAGGAGGGGAAGAAAAGGTAAAAGTAGAGAGAGTGAGACAAAGAATGAGAGACATAAAGAGAGCGAGAGAGAGAGAGAGAGAGAGAGAGAGAGCGCTGAGGTACTGGCGGCGCGGGACAGGATGCGTCAGCAGAAGAGGATTCTCTTTGAAATTCCTCATCTTCATTTTTGCCTCGAATCAAAGGGCTCAGAGCTCTGCTGTCTGAGAGGGAGGGAGAGAGAAAGAGGGGGGGAGGAATTGTGAGAGAGAGAGTGAGAGAGAGAGAGAGAGAGAGAGAGAGAGAGAGAGAGGGAGGGAGGGAGGGGAAAAGATGGAGGGAGGGAGGTGGAGAGACCGAGAGAGGCAGGCAGCCGCAGCCTCCAGAGTACACCAAACGATAAACACACACTCAAGGAAGAGACAGAGTAGGTTGAGAGTGAAAACAGAAGTCACGAAAGTTAGAGGTCTGGAGAGAAAGATGAGATGGGCAGATGAGGAGAGAGTGAAACAGAAGAAAGACAGACAGAAAGAAAGAGGATTCACCACACACCCCTGTGGAGAACAAGGGATGAGGACGATGATGGTCGTAGAGTAGGGAACACCGGTTGTTTGTGAGCTTGTCTCATGTGCTGTGGAGGAGCGTAGCTGAGGTAGAGTATGGGGTTTGAACGTAGGGTGTAAATACTGCAGTATCTCCAACTGCAGTGCTCTCCCTCTGAACTGGGAGAACCAGGAAGAAAAAAACAAGCTGCTCACTCCACACTGAAACTCTTCGGAGACTCACCACAGTCACCTGTCTGTCTATCTGTCTGTCTGTCTGTCTGTCTGTCTGTCTGTCTGTCTGTCTGTCTGTCTGTCTGTCTGGCTGGCTGGCTGGCTGGCTGGCTGGCCGGCTGGTTATCTACTAGCCTACCCCCCACCCTTCTCTCGCGACTGGCGTTGTTGTTCTCATCTCTCGTCTCCTCTCCTTACATTGGATTTCCCAAACCTCCACCCCCTTCTCCTCGTCTCCCTTCTCACACACTCTCCCTCCCCTTCCCATCCCCTCGCTCGTCTCTTTGTCACCGTCACTACCCTGGCTGTGTCCTGGAGGGTTCGTGTTCTGTCTGTTACCAGCGACATGCAGAGCTGCGGAACGTGTTGTTGTCAGCGTCGTAAGGCTGTGGTGTAGTTGGTGTAGTTGGTACTTCCGAGAGGGGTGCGTTTGGATGCTTCTCCCGCAGTCTTCATGTGAACCCATATCTGGCTCTGTGGTGTTGCTATGGTAATGATCCTGACACTTTTGCCAATTGTTGGAGTAATCCTGTAGGATATGTGTGTGTCTCTCCGCCATCCGTTCAGCACGCGCAAGTAGAACGCCTGGTGGACTTGCACACACACACACACAAACACTCTTACATGCATGTGCACGGTTTGAGGATACGCATTTATACAAGCACACACACACATCAACACATAGTCAGCTTGCCTTGCAGAGAGACACAGCTTGATATGTTAGGTTTTTTTCCGGCATGAAATCGCAGACACCCCCAACCCACACACTTTTCAAAGCCATCATTCAACTCCCACCCACTAACCTCCCCCCATCTGCGGCAAACAGATCAGTATACACACACGCGCGCACACGCACGCACGCACACGAATGCGCGCACACACACACACACACACACACATCCCTTCTGTTCAAATAGCGGTGATAGATGTTATATTCCCTCTCCTCTGCTCTTTTATGAGTTTGTGTTTGTGCAGGTGTGTGCGTGTGTGTGTCTGTGCACGCGCGTGTGTGTGTGTGTGTGCGTGTAATATGTCTGTGTTAGCAGAGGCGGTGTGCCTTCAGGGCCATATTGAGCTGAGAGCTTACTGTAATGGTTAGATGCCAGAGAACAACCTTCACTCTTTCTTTCCCTCACCCTCTGTCTCTCTTCCTCGTTCGTCCTCTTTCTCCGTCCCTCCCGCTCCGCGCAGGCACACGGCACCTCCCACTCATGGCTACTTCACAAGCTGCTTTCTTTGCCGCTATCACATCTCAAGTCCGGCCCTTTCCCTTTCCGCTGGCGTTGGCTCCATCCCTCTATCTCCCCCTTCCCTTTTTCCGTCTATTGATTCGCCTCCAAAGTCTCTCGTCCGTCCCGCTATCGCTCCTCGCGCTCCTTTCTCCCCTCTCCTCTCTATCTCTCCTTTATGCTCCTATTTGTTCTCCCCGCTTGTCATTCCCCTGCGTTCTCCTCTCTTATCTTGTCGCTCCCCTCTTCTCCTCCGCCTCTCCTCCTCTCTACCTGCTCTCTTCTCCCCTGCCATTGGTTCTATTGTCTGGCCCTATCACTCCACCTTTCTCTCTCCGCTGTCTGTCTCCTTCTCGCCGGCCCCTCGTTTGGCCCCCCTCTTCCCCGCCCTTGTTCTGCCACTCTTCTCCCTCTCCTTCTCTCCTCTTTCTCCTCCGTCACTTCTCCCTCCTCCTGCTCTCCTCCTCCCCCTCTGACCTGTTGCCCTGCTGGCCACACTGTGCCTCGGTCCCCGGAGACTGGGTCCCTGCAGAGAACAAGCTGTCTGTGTGTGTGCGTGGGCGACGGAGGTGTGTGAACTCGGCGCACGCCATCACTCTGACGTGGTGCCGTGGGTCGCCTGGGACACGCATGGCCTGTTCCCAGTCCTACCACACACTCGCTGGGACCCAGATGTGCGAGGTCGTCAACCCGGGTGAGAAGAGAGGGCTGTGGAGGGGGGTGGGGAAGTGCGGAGGGGTTGGATGAGGAGGGTGGGGGGAGGGGTGTTAGCAGGGGGAAGGGGCTGCTGAACATATGCTCTGCAAAGCTGCTTTATCCTGTTTAAATGTTACCTGCTCTCTGCTGTGTGTGTGTGTGTGTGTGTGTGTGTGTGTGTGTGTGTGTGTGTGTG
>BROE01000003.1:9315650-9350706 GCA_036571765.1 Plecoglossus altivelis | reverse complement strand
GAGTGTGTGTGTGTGTGTGTGTGTGTGTGTGTGTGTGTTGCTGATCTCATTAAATCAATTGGAGCACAATTGATATCCAGTATGAACCCTTAACTGCCCAGCTAACCGCCAGCTGTTGTTGGGTTATCATTCACCCTGCAGATGCATCCACACACCTGTACCTGGTTATTTGTCAAGCCTTCATGTTACTTTTAACGATAATAAATCAAAGTGTTTCGTACGGAGGGAGGGAGAGGGAGTCCAAACAACATCCTTGTCAGGACATAGAATACGGGAACACGCCAGGGGTTGTAGCACTTGTCCTTCTCCATGATTAGTTGACACACCTTTGTCTGCATGACCAACATTTCTCTCTCTTTCTCTCTCTCTCTCCATCTCTCGCTATGTCATGGTCTCGCTCTCTCTCTCCCCCTTTCCCCTCTCTCCATTTCACATCCTTTCTCTCTCTGTTTCTCTCACCGTCTCTCGCTCTCTGTCTTCCTGTCTTTTTCTGTCTGCAGTATCAGATTATTTATTCTCTGTCTTCATTCTCAGTTGACTGGATTAAAGGGGATTGGCTCTTTTGCTCAAGACCCACAACCCCTCCCCACACCCCCCTCCTCCCTTTAATACCCACAATCCCCTCTGGGCCGCACTTTAGGCCGACATGGCTGAGAGCGTAATTAATTTCAGAGCTTCTGAATGAAAACTCTGTTTTCCCTCTACTTTTAATTAATTGAGAATAATAAAGATTCCCTCTAACACAAGTTGTGATTTCTTAACAAAAAAATTGAGAAATCTTTTGACTGCGCATTTGCTCTGCAGATGGGAACATTCCGCCCCAGTCTCACCTCCCTCTGACTCTCTTTCTTAGCTCCCTCCTGTGATCTAGTACGAGTAGACCTGAGAACTCGACTTGTTTCAATTGCCCGTGTGGACTGGATGTTTTGAAACCCAAATACGTGCAAACGTGCGTTCTGATATCCAGCCGCCAGCGGCAATAGAACAGTAGAATCCGATTCGAAGCGGTGATGGTGAAAAACCCAGAATGACCCCAGTACGCATGGACTGGCAGAGAAGAGCCTGTCAAGATGGTGTCGACGATATTAAAAGCAAGTGTTGCTGGAGAGCACCTCTCACCTCGCAGTGTTAGGGAAGGCTCTCTGATTGGCTGCTGGGTGGGAAGTGCTCGAGCCTCAGTCTGCTGCTCTGGGCTCCAGGTCCCAAATGGGTTCCTTCTGCCCAGCCTTGGGAAGAAGTCAGCCAGGGATTGGTCCAGGGTTGGGGTTTGAGGTGTGTGAGTATTTTTGTGTGTGTGCGTGTGTGTGTGTAGGGGGGGGGTATATACAAACTAATAGCGATAGGCTTTCGGCAAATATCAGGCATTGTGCTTTGAAGATTGAAAACCACTTCACACCTGGGAGATCCTACGATATTCCTACACAACCTCTCTGCTTCCTCCAAGCGAACCGCCAGCACACAACATCGTCCAATTTTCCCTAACAGGAAGCGAGGGGACATCAGGGTTTCCTTGAACCCGAGGACAGACTAGGCCTGAGGTCTCCCATCAATCACTCCAGCAGGAGCGAAGACAGAGCGCCGCTCGAACGCCGCTCTGTCGGACTGATGGAAGAGAGTCAGTCAGGCCCCAAACCTGCCTGTCTCAGCTCCGTCGCATCTTCACAACGACGGCCTTCGCCTCCCTCAACTTGCAGTGTCATCCACTTGCGGGATAAGAGCTTGTGATTCATCAGCAAGGCTAAAGTTTGCTCAGGGGATACAATTTGCGTCTGTCTGCTGAATATGGCTGCTAGATGCAATCATAAAATGTAACAGCGCCCTCTAGGGAAACACCGTAACACGACACCTCTAGCGTGATCAGATGGTATATAATTAACTGCTTAATTAGCCCAAGCAGCACACATCTAATGTAATACAGGCAGCAGTTATAATAATATTGTGATAGAGTGTGTCTGTTCGTTTGCGAGCATTGCTTTGTTCTATGCAGATGTGCGCAAGAAGGATTTTGCACTAACCCCCAGTCTAAAGAAAGGATCCCATTATAATATGTGATCCTTGATTGAAATCGTATCCGTTCAACTGTCAGCGAGGCGTTAAGCGTCAAGCTCATTCATAACAGTCTGCGAGGTGGCCTCCAAATATCCTGCTGGAACCCCGAGAAGGTGGGGGACCGCGAGGAGAGGCTGAACGACAGCGTGAGAGAGGAGAGAAGATAGAGCGTTCTGCTGTCTTTGTGATTTATGGATTTCATAAGCCCTAACCCCTGTCCTGTCTGGCAACCCATTATTCTCTCAGCTCATTGAGTCCTCACCACAATTTCAAAGCTTTAGTCGCTGTCAGCATTGCAAACTCTCGTCTACACACAAACAAACACACACTCGCTCGGGAAGACGCACGCTGACAAACAAATGCAGCTCAAGTCCCTGTCAGCGTTATAAACCTTTTGCGCGCGCACATACGCACACCTTTATTCACCGCGGCGACACGAGTGCTCACGTACAGACGCGTGTACGGCTCTAATTCCTGTTGCTGTCACGCTCGTTCACAGGCATAGACATGCATACACAAACACACATACAAACATACAGACACAAACACACACACACACACACACAGCTTCAGGCTTGTCAGCACTCTGTTCCGTCTCAGCTGTGTATAATTGTGCGCCTCAATCAGATGTACCTCAGGACCTGATGAAGGCATCCCTCCTATCCACACACACACGCAGAAAACACCGCAAACACAGTACCGCGCAGGCAGTAATATTCAAACACTGCCTGACCTCCATCCCCTGACTGAGTGAATCGTGAGTCCCCCTCTCTCGCTGATTAGATTCCATCCTGGTTTGAGAGGAATATCAAGAGTGATCCACTCTGTTGTCTAACTGAGCAGAGCACAGTGTGACTGCTCACACTCCACCATGGCCAGGATGCCTTGCTTGCACTTTGACAGGCTCCGGGAAACCAGAGCTCTAAACCATCTTCTTTTAAGAGCCAGGACAGAGAGCGTTCAGCTAAGCGTCAGGCACAGTCGGCAGACGAGCTGAAGCTGAAGCAGGAGCGTTGTGTTGGCAGGCTGCGTAACAACAACTTCTGTCAGAAACAGCAGTGGTAAACATTAGCTTTCCATCAACAGCATCCAGTCTGAGGCAGCCAAGACGTAGATGGGCGGGAGTGTTAAAGTGTCCATTTTATGACTAGAATTATAATTGCTTTGATACCCGTCGAAGCATTTTCTTTCCACTTTTATCATCTGTTTTATTTGCGTCCTTAGGGCGGGTTGTGATAATGTTATAAAGATGAGATTACAGAGCCATTAGGAGAAATTAGCCCCCCACCAACTCATATGAGGGTCCAGATGCTGGCTAGCCCTGAGGGAAGGTCTGGAGACTGGAACCTGTGAGAGAGAGAGAGGGGGGGGCAGAGAGAGAGAGAGAGAGAGAGAGAGAGAGAGGGAGACAGAGAGAGGGAGACAGAGAGAGAGAGAGAGAGAGAGAGAGGAAAAGAGACAGAGAAAAAGAGAGATGAAGAGAGAGAAAGAGGAAGAGAGAACAGAGAGAGAGGGGAAGAGAGACAGAGAGAGAAAGAGAGGAGAGACGATGAGAGAGAGAGAGGAAGAGAGGAGAGAGAGGGAAGAGAGAGAAAAGAAAAGAGAGGAAGGATGGTCATTGAACCCAGAGCAGAAACCTTTATGGTGTCTCCGTCAACACCGGCGGTATTGCCCCCCAGTCATGGAAGCCCTGGGTAATGTCTTTACGCTTTACCGCCATGATGTACGGATGTCAATGAGGCGTTGCTAAAATGAAACATGCCTCCCTCTCCTCACCCCAATCCCTCAACCCTACCCCCTACCCCTACCCCCACTCCCTTCAGCTCCCTTCTCCCCCCCGGGCAGCGAGGCCGTGGTGAAGTTTGACGCCAACGGTGACGGGATAGGCCGTTACAACATCTTCAGCTACCAGCACTCCGGCGATCGCTATGGCTACGTGCCGGTCGGGGAGTGGGCGGAGACTCTGAGCCTGAGCAGTGATCTGATTCGATGGCCCCGGGAGGCAGTGCCCACCTCGCAGTGCAGTGACCCATGTGCTCGCAACGAGATGAAGAAGATGCAAGCTGGTGAGGAGGAAGAGGAGGCCTGGCATACAGCACAACAGTATGTGGAGGTTTTGGAAATTGATCATTTAATCACTCTCCCTCTCTCTTCCTCTCCTTCTCTCTCTTTCTCCCTCTCTCCCTCTCCCACTCTCTCCATCTCTTTCTCCCTCTCGGATGGTCTCTCTTGCTCCCACCCTCTCTCTCCTTCTGGCTTTCTCTTTCTCCATTTGTCTCTCTCCCTTTCTCCCACTATCTCTCTCCCCCTTTCTCCCACTATCTCCCTCTCTTTCTCTCTTTCCCTTTGTCTCTCTCTCTCCCTCTGTGTCTCTCCACCTCTCCCTCTCTCCCTCAAGGGGAGTACTGCTGTTGGATCTGCACGGCCTGTGAGCCTCATGAGTTCCTGGCAGACGAGTTCACCTGCTCCCCGTGCGCACCAGGCCAGTGGCCAAACGATGACCTCACTTCCTGCTACGACCTGCCCGAGGACTACATCATGTGGGAAGACGCCTGGGCCATCGGACCAATCACCATCGCCTGCGTGGGGTGAGTGGCTGTGATTGGAGGAGGCTGACATGAAGGCTGATTCGTCGTGGAATCCGAGAGCGATGTTGAGAATGTGAAACGCTGAGGCGGGTCCTTGCGTTGTGGTTGTTTTTTGTGCGCCAGGTTCATGTGCACGGCTCTGGTCTTCTGGGTGTTTGTGCGCCACAACAACACACCCCTGGTCAAGGCCTCAGGCAGGGAGCTGTGCTACATCCTGCTGCTGGGAGTGTTTATGTCCTACGCGCTGACCTTCCTGTTCTTGGCCAAACCCTCCCCCGCCATCTGCGCCCTGCGCCGCCTCGGCCTCGGGACCTCGTTCGCCGTCTGCTACTCCGCCTTGCTCACCAAGACCAATCGAATTGCTCGGATCTTCAGCGGGGTGAAGGACGGGGCCACCAGGCCGCGCTTCATAAGCCCCTCCTCTCAGGTCAGCCAGCTGTCAATCAAACGTTGGACAGAGGATGGGTGGGGTGGGATAGATTCACCTTTCCTTTTTATTTCCCTAACCCTTTCTCTATCTATCCATTCATCTATCTACCTTTCTTTTTTCCTTTCTCTCTCCCTCCGTCTCTCTGTCTGTCTCTATCTGTCTCCAGGTGTTTATCTGTCTCAGTCTGATCTCTGTCCAGCTGGTCATGGTCTCAGTATGGCTTCTGCTGGAGGTTCCTGGCACAAGACGCTTCACGTTACCCGAGCGACGGCAGACCGTCATCCTCAAGTGCAACGTGCGCGACTCCAGCATGCTGCTGTCGCTAGGATACGACGTGCTCCTGGTCATCCTGTGTACTGTGTAGGTGGTAGCCAAGGTTGTCTGGGGGACTACGCCTGTGTTAGCAGTCCTCCCACTAGTGACATGGCAATGAGGTCCCGGTGGGGAGCTGTGTGGGTGAGTCGTTGACAGCCTGTCTCTGTCTAGGTACGCGTTCAAGACCAGGAAGTGCCCGGAGAACTTCAACGAGGCCAAGTTCATCGGCTTCACCATGTACACCACCTGCATCATCTGGCTGGCCTTCCTTCCTATTTTCTACGTCACATCTAGTGACTACAGGGTACGGGTACACGCGCGCGCTCACACTTTTTGGTTCAACGTCCCCGCTGATTTTAGGCTTGGCCAGGATTCCGAATTGTGACACAGGGGACAGACGTCAGTTATTGAGGTGCGCACGCCCATTCTGTACATGCTGATCCAGCTAGCTCCGCTCCCAGCTCTGCTGCAGTCACTAACAGCCAGAACTCCAGTCAGAAATCCTGTCCAAACTGCTGACACGTTCTCAGGTTTTATAGCACTAGGGACAGAAGTGTGTTTACCTGATCGGTGACACGCAGGCTCGAATTCATTCTGGAAGGTAAGAAGACCTCTCGTCGTCTTCAACAAACACTTTGCTGGCACCGGCAGAAGCAGGGAAGCAGACCTAAGCGCACAGACCTACGTCTGGATCGACAGAGAGAGCAGCCTGAGAGCAGCCAGACAGCAGCGCTGGGATCGTCAGTAGGGTTCTTTTAGGGCTGAGCTCAGCTACGCAAGGGCATGAAAGAGCGCTGATGCCAGCCTGTTCATCTGATCCTTGAACATTAATACATTTACAAGGGAAAAGAGACTTCACACACACTCACACACACACACATACACAGTATTACTGCACATGCATACTTTGTAGTGGAAAATTCCCTGGCCTTGGCAGTCTTACTTTCTGATTAGTCAGGTGGTGGGAAACTTCAATACGCAAATCCACGAGCAGGCGCCCGCGCTTTGCTGGCTGTTTATGTAGGGGGGGCTGAAGGGGCTTGGTGGGGGTGGGAGGGAGGGAGGGAGTACTACACTGTGGCAGGGATGCGTCTGGCTGGCCGCCACCAGCCATTGCGACCTGACCAATGATCAATGAACAGACGGAACTCTTTCCTTTCTCTTGTCTCTCCTATAAAGCACTTTTTTGTTTAGCCAGCTAATATTTTAATAGCATAATAAATCACGGTGAGGGTTTCTATTGAGGAACAGTAGAGTTTGGCCAGTAAGCGACAAGGTCTCTGTTGATGAAGTGGTATATCGATCCGTGCTTTAATTGATCTCCTATAGCGCAGTATCACTGTTGTAGGTTCGACAGACACATTCAGGGTCCTACTGTAAAGGCCCACTTTGAATGTCACTTATGCATACTAGAATCATACTAGGTTGAATCTTGTCACAGGTGAACACGAGGATTTCATGTGAGTGTCTATCTATATCTTGAGCACAGTGTTATTATGATAAATGGTTCAGTCAGAAGACCCTGTGGCCCTCAAGTGAGAGGGTGAGGGCCAGGGGCAGGGGGCGAGATTTCAACTTGACGACCTCTGGATCGTCTGTCAGGCCGTGCAAGGAGTGATGCTTCCGTGTTGTGTTTCTCCAGGTGCAGACCACCACCATGTGCATCTCAGTAAGCCTCAGTGGCTTTGTGGTCCTTGGCTGCATGTTTGCTCCCAAGGTCCACATCATCATGTTCCAACCGCAGAAGAACGTGACCAGCCACAGACTCAACCTCAACCGTTTCAGCGTCAGCGGTCCCGCCACCACCTACGCATCACATGGTACGCATGGTCAACCTGCGGTCAGAGACACGCCCCACTGAGCTGTTGGGTTCACAAAGGTTTATGTAAGAGCTCTTACCTACGCTGTGTTTGTGTTCCACGATGAACCATGTGGTGTTTTCCTCCCTGCGTTATCTTGCCTAAACCTGTTGTCTCTCCTTCTCTCTCCCCCTCTCCCTCTATCTCCCTCCGGTCTCTCTCCCCCTCTCCCTCTATATCTTTCCTCTCTCCCTCCCTCTTGACCCTCCCCTCCATCCTGTCTCTGTTGTCTCTCTCTTGTTTCTCCCCTCCCTCCTGTCTTTCTCTTGTCCCTCCCTTGAATTCTGTCTCACTCTCCTATCTCTCCTCTCCCTCCTGTCTCTCTCACCTGTCTCACCCCTCCCTCCTGTCCCTCTTTTGTCTCTCCTCTCTTCCTGTCTCTCTCTTATCTCTCCCCTCCTCCTGTCTCTCTCTCTTATCTCTCCCCTCCCTTCTGTCTCTCTCTCTCTCTCACCATAGCGTCAGTGAGTGCCAGCTATGTTCCTACCGTGTGTAACGGGAGAGAGATCGTCGACTCCACCACCTCCTCTCTGTGACAGTCCCTCCCTCTCCACTGTCCAACCCCACGGGTCTAACCTGCGACTGTTAGCCAATCCGCACACATTGTGCTCCCTGCCCCTCCTCTGTTCCCCCCCACCCCCACCCCTCCCACACACGTACACCCCTCTCTCTACCCTTCCTCTCCACCCATTCCCATGGAGTAGACCTGTACCGTTTGACCGTCTGTAGAAAGTGTGTATCTATTGATCAAAGTTATTTTCTAGGGATGTAAATACATGGAATCTACGTTGTTGTAAGTAGAGAAACAGAAGAACAAACAAATGAAAAAGAATATTTCTAGGAGGAAATTTTTTGGAGCCTTTGTTTTTGATAGCTTTGTTATGACACTGTGTACATACACAGAAGCTGTGTCTTGTTAGGAGGGTGGTTTGGGCATGAAGCGCTAGTGTGCTCTGCCCACCTCACCTGCAATATCTCACAGACTTTTTATTCTTGTGCTTTTTTGTAGGTCTCATTGTAATAACCGATTCAGTATGCATTTCTATGTCGTATCTGTATATTTGTATATAATACTACTGATGGTTCAAACAGCACAATGTCGACAGTATTGTGTAACCTTAATAGAATGAGTGTGGATGACTCCTACTCGGCGAAGGTGCATTGCATAGAAGTAGAATAAATAGAACAGACATGCAAAAGCTCCAAAACCATCAACACAATGTGGAAGCACATTGGAGTCTGACTTTCATGTGGACCAGGAAGAGCGGTGTTGTGTTCTGACAGGTGTGGTCAGGCATCGGCTCATGGAGCGCTCTTAACGATGACCCAACATGCTCTCTTAGCCACACATCGGCAAAGCGTCCATTCACTTCCACAACAGACATTTCCATTCTTCTGATTCTATTCCTGAAGCATTCTGTAGCTCCTTTCATCTTAATAGCCATTAGTCCCAGGCTTGTGTTCACCAAAGCAAAAATGATCTAATTACCGCTAATGCTCATTTCTTTGACCACTTCAAAAGTGACTTCCTTAGACCATAACAGCATTACAGCTAAGTTCCTACTGTTATCTCAGTGACAAATAGCATTTTATATTTTTGGTCTGAATTGTGCCATTCATGTCGGAATGTCAAGATATATTATATGTTGTCATGAACTGTTTGCTTTGTTGAACACATGACTCATGTGTGTCTTTAAACCTATCTCAGTGCATCCTGTGGTTATGTGATGTTTTTATTATGGCTATGTGCCTTAGCGTGTGTCTGCTAGTTTTAGGCTCCAGGTGGACACTGCCCCTGTGGACAGAGCTACAGACAGCTCCCCATCCCACCACATCGCTATGGAAACCATCTAGGGGGTCAAGCATTGACCTGGCCCTAGGTTTTTTTTAAAGCAACATCACCCTACAGCGAGTGTTACGTGTTTACCTGAGAGAGAGAGAGCTGCATCTTAATAGTCGGAAGTAACAGACTTTGCTCGTCGCCTCTTCCCCAACTGCGCAGACAGTTTCGAGGAGAGGAGAAGGAAACTGTTGAGACGCAGCCTTAGAGCAAGTCATTTACATGTGGGTGTTTGGTGTTGGTGTTGTTACGAGAGACCGACCGTGCAGCAGCTGGCGTTAGCAGGGCTCAGAGTCGCTGGCACAGGGCATCAGAGAGCTCCGCGTCAGCTGCCGGTGATGCCACCACAGCGGGAGGGTATTAGCACAAAACCTCCGCGACATTAGAGAAGCATGTCAGTTCCTTGAAGGCTCCAAATATGCCAGACTCCCTCTCTCACTCAGGAGAGGGAGACAAACAGAGGGATGGAGAGGCGTAAATAAATAATAAATCATGTTCCTTTCATGTTGAACGGGGAGAGTGTTTTAAACCGCGGTGTTTGTCTCAAATACGTCTTCTGAGACGATGGAGCGCTGCTCCTTGAATCAGCGCCCTGCCATGTTGCACATGTCCCTACAAAGCTGCATCAAAACAGGCAAAGACTGACCAAAATGGAGAGGAAGAAAATAAAAGAGGTGGGGGAGGGAGGAGGAGGAGGGGGGGGAGGTTAGAAGACGAGAGACAGAGAGGAGACAGAAGGAGTTTGCGGTATGGATCCAGAGCAGACGTTCACGTACGGAGGGCTGGTGTGCTGGGAGAGAACTGCAGCAGAGGGGAGCAGGATTATGTAAAGCACTCCCACAGCCTACAAGTCACAGCTGAAAACATCCCAGAGATTGGGAGGGCTTTGTTGCCTCTAGGCTTATCCATTCACTCCCCCAGCCCTGCTCCCACAAGGCGCCTCCCGCATGCAGGGTTGCCACGGACAACCGCGAGCACATCTGCTCCGGGAATGTCTATTGTTGTGGTGGTGGACGGAAGGGGGGTGCAGGGGGTATGGAGGATGAGGGGATGAGGAGGGAGGAAAGGAGGAGAGGTTAGAAGGGATGGGGGGGAGAAGGAGTGAGAAGGGATGAAGGGAGGAGGGATGGGGGGAGAGGGGCAGGGGATTCAGATCAAAGTTGGCTCCGACGGACGGGACTTTGCTGAATGGTTCCCATTCCTCTGCCCCAAGCCCTTCACTCACAAATAGAGCACTTAACCTTCATTCTCTTCTTACTCAGTCCAGTCACCTATCTTGGACTTCACTCTGGTAGGGTTTCCCAGTTTGTCTCCCTCCCTCCCTCTCTCTCCCTCTTCCCCTGTCGCTCATGGCGGTGCCTGTTCTTTGGAACTTGCTGCTGTGTCTGACTGAGCCAAAACCACTTAAGCCAAGCCAGAAGACCCAAAGCCCATTCCAACATACATACCCCCACACACACTGATCTGGGAGCCCCCTGCAAATGTCCCTCTCACACAAACACACACACTCCAAGTATTTGGCCTCACAACAGCAGATGTCTGAAAGAAAGAGTAGACTGCACATGGAAACAGTGGAGAACAGAAAGTAGGTGACTTAAGGTGCTGGAGAGATGAAGAGAAACAGAAGTGAAGTAGAGTAAGTCGTTTACATAACCTAAACTAGGAGCCAAAAAACCCCTCTTTGTTATGGAGCTGGTACTAACTACCAATCCCTTGGCTCTGACATACTTCTCTGATGGGATGGCTTGGCAAGCGATGTATATGTTCATCAGTGTCTCATTTAAGTATCCAATAGAAACACATTAGGCCCATCTGGGTTGTGCCAGGTCTGCTGTGTTGACAGAAATTGTCTGTCCCCGATGTCCTCGGAGAGATGTCTTGGTCTCACACCGGAAGGTAGAGGTAATCACCGGGCTAGACCATGTGACCAAAACCTCTCCGCGGTTCAATAAAAGGGTCGCGTTGAACTCTGGGAGGCGGCCAATCGCAAAGCAATAGTGCCGTGCTGATGATGCGTGCAATAACGAGGACATGATGACATCTTAATAAACAATAACAAGTGAACAGCCGCTGTTGTCTGCTGAATCTGTGTGCCTGTGCTCCCTGAAGTCCCCTAACCCATATGTTCTCTTGACTCAGAACAGTGCTTCAGGTAATGGGAAAGAGAGAGACAGAGAGACAGACAAAGAGACAGAGACAGCGAGAGAGAGACAGACAGACAAAGAGACAGAGAGAGAGGGGAGGTTGAGGGGGAAGGAACGAAAAAAAATCAGCCAAGCTGACGAGAGAGAGGGAGGCAGTATGGTAGTACAACTGTTCAATGTTGGCTGCTGTTAAAGGACGCCACAGTCCGTGAGCTCTCATTCCCCTGCGAGCACTGACGGATGTGTGTGTGTGTGTGTGGGGGGGGGGTGCAACAGAGTGTATAGTCACGAAGAGAAAGATTAAAGAAAATGGATAGGAGGAGATGGGAGCAAACGAGAAAAGAAAACAGGTAGGAGACGGGGAAGTTGGAGAAGTACAGAAACTTGTGCATCGCTGCCCTCTAGAGGTGTATCTGGTGAACCACACCTTGGTCAATATTAAAGCGACGATTCCCCTGTAACTAGGCCTGATGGACGCAAGCAGCTGTGAAGAATGAGCCAGACGCGGGCATGCAGAAAAACAACGCTTGTTTATTTCTTCTTTCTCTGACAGTGCGACAGTCAGAATCACAGTCTCTCAGTCGGTGTGATTTTGCATCTCCGGTTCCTGATTCAAGTAGCAGATACAAGACCACACTACCCATAACCACCCTCATCTTCAACCCAAAGTTCCAAAACAGACACATAATAGGAGTGACCTTTTATACGTGGCACCAATCTCCCTGGGGATGCGTGAAGATCGAGGGTGCTTATGGGTTAGTTCTGGTCTCTAGTCATGATCGGAGCTGTACAGAGAGGATCCAGATCAAGAGAACCCAAAATATAAAGGCAAGGCAGACCTTAGAGTGAAACACGGTAGATGTATGGCTGATAATTGGTATGGAATAGAACTCCAACGATCCCAAACAGGTGGTGTACCTGAGCATGTACACGCCATGTCTCAGCACACACACACACACACAGACTCAAGCACCATGCACCACAGTCACCAGCCAAACAGGCAGCAACCAACCAGCTAACAACCCCCCCTCCGCCCCCCGCCCCCCCCCCACCACGCCCCTTCCCCCCCCACACACACACACACACACACACACACGAAGGAGACACTGCGGTACACAGTCTCAGAGGCAGGTGCGTGTGTTCCTTTTCCGTCCGCAGAAACAGTCTCCACTGTGGTTCAGATGTTGGAGGAGGGAGGGGAGGGAGGGGAGGGGGGGAGGGGGGCATGGCTGGGGTGTGGTCTCTCTTCATTTGTGCTTCCCTCGTTCACTGACTGTCCCCCTCCCCTCTCTCTACCCCCACACCAAGCCTTGTGACTGCGACGAGCTCAGCTGGACGTTTTCGTATGGATCTCCGTTTCTCTGAGGGCACACACACATACAGTACATGCTCAACAAAACGCACAAGACCCTTGAACGAAAGACTTCAAACTGTAACCAGGTCACCTGAAAGGCTGGATCCCTCTGAACCTCTCACCTTGGAAGCCATAGCTTTGAGTTTGCCCATCAGGGTAGGTTTGGAGTAGACCACCTCGTCCTCCATCTCCCCCTCGTTCTCCTCTCCCTCCATCACGGCGCAGCTGTCGGCACAGGGCAGCTCGCACTCCTTATTGGCTGACATCACCAGCCGGGAGTACTTATACTCCAACCTGTCGCAGGAAGCCAATCAGCCGAATGAACGGAAGGACGAGCCAATACGGGAACGAAGAAGAAAAGGAAAGAAGGAAGGACAGTGAGGTATATGGACGGATGAGGATACCTCTTGTTTTTCTTCCAGAAGAAGCATGTGACAGAGATGAGCAGCGCAGCACAGAAGGCTCCTAGCCCCGCCCCCAGATGGATCCAGAAGTCCATGCTCTCACATGGCCAACTCTTCTTGTCAGGCAGGGAAACACCCCCCACACACAGCTTTGGTTCAGTCCACATATACAACATGTCCTGGAGAGAGACACACACAGAACCGACAAGGTCACTATTATTATTATTATTATTATTATATTAAGAGTAGCTTAAGGAATAGTTCAGTAACTGTGCTCCTCACACACACACACACACACACACACACACACACACACGGTCACTATTTTTATTATTATTATTATATTAAGAGTAGCTTCAGGAATAGTTCAGTAACTGAGTTCCTCACACACACACACACACACACACACACACACACACACCTGCTGTTCTCCCTTGCAGGCACCGTCTATCTGGTGGTAGTCTGCTTCGGTGCAGCGAGGACACGCCCCTGAACTCTCCCACAGGAAGTGAAACGTGCAGCCGTCACACGTCCCCGCTGGACAGTGACTGAAACAGAAACACGACATCCAGTAACTCCACCTGGACACGGCTGCTACAGACACTTGACAACATGACTCCTCCCCCTACCTTTTTTTCCCCTTTCGCCAGCTCCCTGCTCTGCGAGGATGAACCTACATCGCTGATGCCCTGTCAGGCATGTGCCATTAAACTGATCTTCACCAGCCCCTCACCCTTCCATCTGAGCACAGCTCACCCGGTAGACTACTGGAGCCGCGCAGTAACGGCAGGCAGACGCTGGCTGCGAGGGAGAAGGGAGGGAAGCAAGAACATGCTGTGGCGGAGGGGGGTGGAGGAGTGTGTGTGGGAGGGGGGGGCGGCTGGGGTGATTCTTAGCTGACAGTAGACCCGACCGTTTCCATTCTGACAGCCTCTCTACTGTGTTTCCTGTGAGGGAAAAGCCCACACCTATCAAACGGCCGCAGGGGAGGGGCTCAAGAGTTCCTGCTGATGATAATCTGCAGCGCGTCTCCCGGCTCCAACATGTGTTGGTATGGAGTCAGTGTTGCTCTCCTACACTGGCTGGGGCTCCTATGAGCAGAGGGGCGGCGGCGGGGGGATAGATCGGTACCTCGGCACTACGAGCTCTCCTTGCGTGCTCTTCGTGGGGTTACAGCGAAGCGTCAACACCACGCTGCGGCCCGCATCACACGAGGAGGTGGCCTCCAGGGAACTAGCCAGGAGAAAAGCATCAGATAGGAGGGAGAGGGAGAACAGAGGACAAACAATCAGTGTTGAAGGGGATTTGGCTGACTTAGAGAGGCAGAAACTGACATGTGGTCGGCCATGTTGGAAGGTAGCTACCGGTAGAAGAAGTTGACGTCGGGGATGTTGGTGGAGATCTGAGGGAACAAGTCAGGTCTGGCTCTCACTCTCCCCAGGTTAGTCTCCACTGTAGCTCCTACAGGAACAACACACACACTGGCATGGATCCATCTGTCTGTGAGTGTGTGTGTGTGTGTGTGTCTCTTTGTACCAACCTAGGAAAGTGTCAGCAAGACTGATGGACTGGGAGGACAGAGCTGTGTTCAAGCCCCTCCCACTGGCGGGGATGATCGTTGATTGGCAGATGAATGTCCTCACAGCATTGGCTTGTTCGCCTATCTGGTAGTCAGAGCCGGATATGTCTGTCACGTTGTCGGTGCACACGGCCCTCCCGCCCTGAGGGGAGGAGGCAAGAGGTGGGAACAGAGCAGGGAGACAGGGGGATGGACCTGTGTGTGTGTGTGTGTGTGTACCTCTCCTCCACACAGGCTGATGTTGAACAGATGGTAAAACTTGGTTCCTTTGGAGGTGAAGCTGGGTCCCACCATGGTGGTTGCCACGGCAGCCAGGGAGCTGTAGTCGAAACTCCGAGTCACGTTGCCGTCCGAGTGGGAGAACAGACAGTCGCTGTAGCACAAGCGGTGCTCCTGCCCCCCCCCCCACACACACACAGGTTAGCACTGAGCAATCAAGTTCAAATTATTCCACAGAACAATAGAGGACACACAGTTTACCACAAAGCAATTACTTTCATATTATTCCTACATAACAGCACACAATCGCAGGTTAGCATCACTCAATCAACTTAATTTCTACAGAACAATAGCTCACGCGCACACACACACCTTGTTGCTCTTGCTGGCTGGTCCGCAGGGCTTACAAGCGTCAATCCCAGGAGCAGAGTGGGGAATGAGGTGTGTGTTGAGCGGGCACTCGGTACACTGGCTGCTGTCCGTGTCAATGTAGTGCCCGGGGGGGCAGGGCACACACAGGGAGCTGGAGGGCAGCGCGCTCAGGGCACATGCCCGGCACTCGGACGCCACCCCGTCTAGCGCGTTGCTCACCAAGATGGAGTAGATACGCACCTGGTCGTTGACATGGCGACGCTCCTGGAGCACAGGCAGTGGGGTGAGTCGCATTACTGTCCTCTGTGTGTGTGTGTGTGTGTGTGTGTGTGTGTGTGTGTGTGTGTGTGTGTGTGTGTGTGTGTGTGTGTGTATGTATATGAGAGAGGAAGAGTGTGTGTGTGCATGTGTGAGAGAGGGAGTGCAAGTGTCTGCGTGCTCACCTCATAGGGGCGGTTGGTCCTCTGGAAGGCCCAGGTGTACGAGACGGAGGCGTTCTTGGTCATGACGTGTGTGTACGACTGCTTCTCCTTGTTCCCCTCCCACGATTCCACCACGGTCGTCGCCTTCCTGTTGATGTCCTGGCCACAGACAAGATGTCTTCAGACAGCTTACAGGGACCACTTGGTGTCCACCTTAGTTGGGATGTTTGAGAGGAGCTCTCACCATCATGAAGTACAGCTCACAGTCAGCCTGGCACACCATGTCAAACACGAAGGTGATGCGCCCAAACTCTGACCCAGAACCCTCCGCCATCGATGTAGGGAGTCTGGAGGAGAGAGAGAGACCCACGTTAGACAACCCCCCAGACGAGAGGAGGGAGAGATGGACAGAGGGGGAGAGAGAGTGAGACAGGGACAGAGAGAGAGAGAAAGAGAGACAAACGGGAGGATGACACTGACTTGAATCCTGGAACGTGGATGTTTAGGATGAGATAATCGTTATCGGATCCCCCTGCTCCGTTGTGGATGTGATCCCCCGCCACCTCCCACCCTGAGAGAGGACACACAGACCCACACATCGTTAGAAAGCACGAAAAACAAGTTTGACTTCAGGGTTGTCTTGAAACTCGCTTTCGACCGCAGGGTGAAAAGATTGGCTGCTTTCCAGCAGACAGTGCCTTCTGGCGTTGGAGCTGCACCCACCATTCATGCTATCACACTTGGTGTTGCCCACGTTAAAGCAGGATGTCTTCATGTTGGCTGGGAGGACGTTCCACCACTTGTACTGGTATCCCAGAGCAGGCTCAGTACCAGCTGGACAGGGCGTGCAAGCTGGAGAGAGGGAGGGAAGAGATCTTAAGTCCATCGATCACACGTTTAAAACCAAGCATGCAAACAAAAGAGGTTGGGAATACTCGGAGGTAGGAGAGAGAACTTGCGCTGTCGTCACCTTTGACCCCGTCGGAGTAGGTCCCGAAAGGGCAGGGCGAACACGTAGCCGTGTCGTTGTTATAGAAACCAGGGTTGCACGGGGGGCAGGGCTCCCGTTTACCGCTCGAGGGCAGCGGCGTGGATCCATCCACCCCCTCCAGGCAGATCTGAGGCTTGATCCACTGGTAGATGACCTGGGTCTGCCAGGACGCACACAAAGCCAGCATGGAGTGTTAGCACAGTCAAGACGGTGGACGAGGAGAACAGGAAAGAGCATGGAACCCATGGGGGGTGTCTGGGGAAGGGGGGGCTGTAGGAGGGGCTCACCTTGCCCTCGCTGTCACAGGTGGTGTGGATCTGGAAGTAGTCCTTGATGGAGCAGGGAGGTCGGACTCGGCACTCATCAGAACCCTCAGCTAAGGGGGCAGATATCTAGACATTAAGCCATATTCTGCCCCGAAAAAGCACCAGCGTTCTTGATAATGTCATTGCACGGCATAGCGCGCATGTGCGAGCGCTAGTGTTAAAGCACGCTCTTCTCCCCCATGTCCAAAAGTCACAGGAATTTCATCAATAATATAGTAGTCACACAAATAGTCCTGTTCTTCCCTGTGGGAAGAAGGAACTTGACATATCTCAGGGGACCGGGCACAGATGTGTGAAACTAGGACACAACGTACATTGAATAGGATATATTGTACTGGCGCTGTGCTGCAATGCGACTGAATATGCAGCTCCAGCCCAGCCACATTACCCAGGTGAGTGTGTGTGTGTGTGTATGAACCTACGGGCGTACTGGGTGGAGTTCTGGCAGGGGGTGCAGGAGCTGGCTCCTTGGCCAGAGAAGGTGTCTCGAGGACAGGGTTCACAGGAGGACGAGCCTGGGGTCCGGCTGAAAGTTCCAGGCTTACAGGGGAAACACTCGGATGTGTACGCCACACCTGAGACATACACAGATGGAGGGGGTTGTCACAGGTCCACACCTCAGCTAGGAGTGTGTGTGTGTGTGTGTGTGTGTGTGTGTGTGTGTGTGTGTGTGATCATACCTTCTATTTGGACTTGCTTCAGAAGGACGGGTTTCACTACTTTGGATCCCATTAGCATCCCTGCAGTCCTCCAGTATAAGATGTTAGTGCCTGACTTTAAATTTACCTGGGACACACATACACACAGATTCTCATGCAGTTGCCTCTCCAGACACTAGAGGGTACTGTAGTCTTTTATGAGGCTAAAGGAACACAATCACAGAGATCTTACAGTGTGTGTGGTCCATTCCCCATGGCTTGTGAGTCTGAGCCTCTTGTCATCAGCTGTCTGGTCCATCTCCTGACACTGGTCATTCTGGATCTGCGAACCACCACACCTGCCTGTCAGTCACCTGTGCTCTCCATCACAGGCCGATCTGACAAGAACCTCGTTCCTCATGCACACAACTCCCTCCCTCCGTGTCATGCAGGTAATCAGTCCTCGGACTCATCAATCAAGACATCCCTCCCACTCCGTCAATAATCTTCTTTGTGGCTGACTATTTCACAACCAGTGTGAATGGAGGAACTCACGAAGAAGTGGAACATGAGGTTGCTGTCTGGGTACTGGTACTGGAAGGAGACTTGCCCCTGCTTCTTCAGATGGACAGCGTAGATGAGGGAGACAGTGCACTCGTCTCTGTTGGACTCCAGATAGCTGCCCTGGGGGACCCATGAGGAACTGGGGGGGAGGGGGGCACGGAGGAGACAGGATGACGATGCAACACTTTCTCTGGCCCCGTTTCACATGCACAGACAAGCGTGTAAACAGTCAAATGGAAAAACGGTGAACAGGAAAAACATGCACACATGCTCCCCTACGCTCACCTGTTGCAGGTGACACTGTCATCCCAGTGGGGACTGTTGTCGAGGTGGGTTGCCAGGCTGCTGAAGCCTGCTGGGATGGCGTCCCACTGGTCGAAGCGGACGCCGCTGCCAAGGGAGTAGCTTCCTGCAGCGCATAGCGTGCATTCTTGGGCCGTCATCTCTAGGAACTCCCCAGCTGCACATGAGAAAGCTGAAGGGATGGGGGGATGGGGGGATGGGGGACGGGGGGGGGGGGGACGCAAGCCAATCATATCACTCCCTCGTTAATTAACATCTCAAACAATAACAGACAGCAATGGTTTCCATTTTATTCCATACATGCAACATTATGATAGGCAACGCTAGTCACAGACATGTGGGCTCTCCGCTCACGTTAAAGCCCGATTAGTGATCATATGTCCAGCAGAATACAGTGCATACACCCACACTCTACTTGCACAAACACACAACACCACCCGGATAATGCTCTTCAACGTAACCAGAGCTATGGTGCTCTTACTTTTCACATCCTGCTAGGGTTTCAGGTATCTGATTGAAGGTGCGCGTCTTCAATTGCATGCCATTTGACAACAATGCTTTTCGGTTTGATCTGCATTTCCCCATGTCTGTCAGTGCCTTGACAAAACCTGTGACAGTTCAAATCTATCACCCGCCACCTAATCCACACACACACATTCTTTCCTAACGCAGACACAATAACAGGTGAGCTTATGCATCAACTTTCAACATCAGTGCCTGCGTGTGTGGCGGGCTGGGGTTAAAGCACAACCAATTAACTACCCATGACTGTCTTGTAGAACAATACTATCTGCTACATCTCGGGCATCTCTTTCCGCATGTCAGCTGCATTGTCGACGCATGCCAGGGGGAAGGAAACAGAGCCTAATATATCCAGATAACTGGTCTGACAGCATGACTGACAGACGCAAGCCACTAGAGGGTTGGCCATTCGTGTTAGCACTTAGCATCCGTTAATGAAGAGGAGATTGGCAGCATTACAAGGGGCAACACAGCTCGTTGGGGACAGCGCTCCGGGGGTGTCTGAGATATGAATCGCATCTTTTCCATTAGGGATCTGAGATTATCACTGAGGCCCGTGACGGCAGCACGAGGCGAGGTTGGGTCATTTTTGTGGCGCTGAAGGAGAAGGATTTCTGGTGGAAAGCAGTTTGGTATGTTTCGTCTCAGCCGTGTAGGGTCAACTCAGTCTCCAGACATGCAGTAGAAGAGTCAGGATCAGTGTTCTTGTCTAAGGTTAATGGCCGGTGGTTGTGCTATGCGGTTGGTTGGAAGAGAGCCAGAGAGAGCCAATCAAGCTGCGGTGGTAGGAAATACCACACTGCTGATAAGAGGGTGTGGGAAATAAAGCACTACTCTAAAACTGACAGCCCCACCAACACACACTCATTCACATACACTCACACCCACACAAACAGCTTACTGCATTCTGTCCCTTGGACCGGCGGAGGAAGGTCTTCACAGAATCCTGGAATTTGTGGGATCGCCACTCGCCACCTCGATCCTGTACCGTCACACTCTGTATACTCGTAGTAGTAGTCACCCTGTAACACACACACACACACACACACACACACAGTTAATCTCTACCTGTCTTTCACAGCTCTAATCTCTTCAAAGAACACATGGGGCTTCTGCTGACTGGGAAGTGTCTTACAACTGGTTCAACGACTCCAGACAAACAAAGTCACTGAAAGTCTGTTCGGGCAGCCCTGTCTGTTAAATGACTTGAATGTAATGGAAAAAGAGAGGGAGAGATTCAGCTCAGACAGACCAATAAACAGTAACACCAGACAGAGGTCTCGACCAAAAGAACTGACTCATATCCTTCTCCTCCAATCACACTCCACGCCCTCTTCTCTGCCCTAGGTACACACCATTCTATTGCCATGGCAATGAGAAATGGGACAAAGGCTTCTGGGTCAGTGAGACAGGTGAGACAGGCCGCGTCCTGACTGACTATGTACAAACCTACAGATAGGAGGACATCATGACCTGACCGCAGAATCCTTCCCTCCCTCCATCTCCTCATAGAGCCACAATCGTCGTCATGTTCAAATCCAGTACCTTCTGAAAGCGTTCCTGTTCCGAACCTTGAGTTTGGCTATCGAGCAGATTAGCGATGGTAGAGCCAAACCACCTTGTGTGACGCCACAGATTGATGGTCAAGGAGAAATACGTACAATCACTCTGATTGGTTCTTCTAGATGTTTGTGTCACTGCAACGTAGCCACATCAATACATTATTTATGACAAAATGTCTCCAGCTTTAACTTCCTTTCGATTTCCTGTATCGTGAGATATAAAAGGATGTACGCTACCCATGGATTCAACCTGAATATATTGACCAGACTCTGTGATATCAGGCCATAGGCCATTAGCAGCATGTGCTTTTGCATGTGCATTTGAAAGTTATTGCAGCTATAACGAAATCACAATTTCTCAGTCACCCCAAGACCCTGTGTAGAAGTCCCCTATGGCATAATAGGCTGTTGCCGGGTTCAGGCTGTGGGTTGTCAGGTTCTGAGTGGAGCGGATTGGAGGAGAGAGACTGGGCAAGAGGAAGGCTGAATCAGGCAGGAAACTGATAAGGACTCAGCTTGAAGAGGTGTGAAAGTAAACATTAACCAGACGAATACAGCCCAGACGTTTGACACACACATGTCGTTTTAAACACAGAAACCTGTGGAAGATTCCAACAGTAACCAACACGCACTAACATAATCTATATCTATACATTAGTCAACAATAAAGAATCATTTCGGTCAAACTCAGAGAGCTTATCTTAGTCAGATATTATCAATCATGATGAATCTATGCCTTTTCAAATAAAATTTTGTATCAGCCTTTTTACTGTCAGTAGCCTATATGCTGACATTTTTTAAGTAGCCCAACGCCAATTGTACTGACATTTCTTGATGTTTGGAAAGTTGTTTTAGCAGACAGCAATCAGAGACGATACCTGTCTGTATGGAGTTGGATGATGCACATATGTTACACTAAATATAAATGCAAACCGATATACGTAGTATGTCGTCAATTCTAAATCGTATTTTGCCACGTTCGATGGATTAACAAGTCCATCCGCGTTGCTCCTATGGTCTAGGTTGAAGGCGTAAAGCCAAAGGCAGCCAAATAAAACTGTTGATTTGTTCAGCTGTCATATGAACATAACAAACCTCAGGGCAACCTTATCTCACCTCAGTGCATTTACGTCGTCCAATGGCCTCGACGGTCAATCGCAGCGTGCCGAGGATGAGAGCGCAACTACCGAGAACCCAAACTGAGGATGGCATATTAGGCACCGCGGAGGGAAAAAACGACGTCGAAGCAGCTTACATAGAAACATTGAGTGGTTATTCACTCATAAAGGCACATATTTGTTACTTAAATAAACAAAATCAATCTATTCGGCTTCTAAGGCTTATTTCGATCCCGTCTTCACCTGCTTTGATTGTTCGCAGGGTCCAGGGAGTCGCTCGTGCGCGCATCTATACCGGAGGTTGGTGACGTTTGTCATCACATCTATTGGCCGGGGACGACATTTTCATTACCATAAAAATGTTTTTGTATTTATTTTGATAACCAACAAGAAATAACCAAATAACCAGAAAGACAACATCTAATTGTTTAGGTGTTCTGGATATTTACAATAACTCAGGGTACAATCACAATACGCAATTCAGTATAGGTCTACTAATAATATTTCAATTTGAATTTATTATAACACATTTAAGAAAACTAGACCGGATTGCTGTAAAATGGTTACGATGTTTTGACATGAACAGATATCATAGCATATCATAGCATGACATTTAAACAAACATTTGTCTATACGATCAGGTTGACCAAAATCAACATGCATTGTCTGGTAATAGCCGCTAGAGATCAGTAAAGTATGGTTTTTAAAAGACCAAACGAAAAGTAGGATATTTCACTTCAGGGGTTTTGCTGGCTGCACACCGGCCTGTGTACTTGTTTTGACCGACCTATATGAATACAAGCAATTAAATAGGATACCAAGTGTATAGGATGATTGATTGGGTAAAATTGAGGAGGAGGTGTGTGAGACTAATCAACTGGCAGGTGTGTGTGCTTGTGTGTGTGTGTGTGTGTGTGTGTGTGTTTGTAACAATGTTTACATTCCCAGACAAAAGATTCATGAATGTTTCATCACCATGGTTCAATTTGTACATTTGTGTAATGCACCCTACACAGGGAAGCAGCCAACTTGGAGAGATGTTGAGAGGGGGTTTGACTGGAGGATGGGTAGTGGAGAGAAAGAGAAAGAAAAAGCGAGAAACGCACCTTTACATAGCAGACTAGTTCAGGCATAGTTGAGTTTGTGAGCATAGCGAATCATATTTCAGGGACGCAAACGACCAAGGTCTATCTGTCTGTCAGTTCAGACAAATAGTTTTATCAGTGAGTCATGCTGTTGTATTTTTAGCCAACACAGTTATATCGACTCTGTCTACTCATGCCTAGCCTAAATACCACAAACAATACAGTACACACAGTTTATGTCCTGCTCATTTCCAAGAAATCATGAAATATGCATGCCCAGAGGCAGAACTAAATGAAGGACTGATAAACGGATGCTTTATGTGGTTGTATGAATATTTAAATACCAGTCACCCAAGACAGTTGACCCTGTTTCCTCCATTCTCTCTCATTTTGGGCAGAGGGATGCCAGGGATCTCTCTCTCTCTCTCTCTCTCTCTCTCTCTCTCTCTCTCTCTCTTTGTCCCATTCAAAGCCCATCCCACACAAACTCTACCTGTAACCAGACCTCTCGTCACCCTACGGAGCCACACACCCACAACACTGGCGAACTCTCTTTGCACAGTAACACCAGGTCCTGGGTAAGATGTGTCCTTAAGGCAGCAGTGGTGACCTTTCGGACAGCTGTATTAGTAGCTGATTCTGGGTCAGTGTGTAACCAGAGCCTGCAGCATGAGCATGCCCCTACACCAGTCTCCACCTGCCCAACAGACTGGGATGTACCTTTACAAGGAACCAGACACCCACACACCCACACACACCGGGCCAACTGTTACAAACACGCACCATACCCCTGCCGCATCACTCTCACAATGAAAGCTGGCAGACAGAGAGTTTGGATGGTGGGGCACCATAGTGGAGTTTAAAGGGGAACGAAGGGGGACCAAAAGCTGTGTGACACGTTTCGTGAGAAGAGCGGAGAAAAAATGAGAAATGACAAGTAGAGTTCTGGAGTGAACAGGGGCATCTTAGCCTCATTGGAACTTTCCTTAGGGGAGGAATAAAGTTCTGTCTAATCACCCCACGAAGGATGCAGCCGGTGAAGCTGCTGCGAACTGTGTCGACCGTTTGTACAAACATATTTATGTGTTTATGTCAGGATATTCATCTGTTAAGAGACTGACTTCCAGGGAGAGATCTCAGCCTGCAGAGCTATCCTGACAGAGGAGACTGGGAGAAGGTGTAAGGTCATGACCTACAGACCCTCTAATCAAAAGCCTGGAGTCGGTATGGGGTCCTGCTACCACTTCTCCTGGAGCTGAAGATATATTTTGGGGGAAATACAAGTCCTGTTTGTCACTGCAGCGTTGCCCTCAGTTCAGTTTGTCCCAATAACCCCCTCTCTTCAGCATCATGCATGGTTTACCCTGCTCTGCGCTACGTCACTGTTTCAGCGGTCCGGCTGAAGTTGCGGCCGAGCCGATGCCATCAAGGGACAGAACCAACTCCAGACCCAACAGAGGCAGTCTACAGCCCCCGGCTGCGGACCTGGTTCTATCCCAGCCGGTCCCGGATGTAAGCAGGCCAGTGGATTACCCTCACCAGAGAAGAGTCAGCTATATAGCCACCCAGAGCAGGAGTGTAAATGGGATTCACCCCAGCTCTGACTATCATCTCAAGGAGATAGAGGTACCATGTTTCCAGGCATCTGTGGTCTTACACAGCCCCCCAGAGTGCTCCGCACAGGAGGAGCTGAATGAGGAGCTGGATGAGGAGTTGGATGAGGAGTTGGCTGAGGAGTTGGATGAGGAGTTGGATGTGGAGTTAGATCTGGGCTTTGGAGAAGAACTCGGGGTTAGGTACCCTCACATCCCCAGGCCCTCCATCATCAAACTATCCCGGGTAAGTTCTGAAGGAGTCTGATGAATTGGATTTCTAGAAAAGGGTTGAAAAAAAAGCAGATGAGAGGAGATATATTTTTCAATATCTGTTCATGTCACCGTTACCATGTGATGTTGTGCTGTAAATAGCCACAAGGAGGTGACAGAGCCTAGACCAAATGACAGGGTTGCTCTGGCAGGCCTTGCGTCTTTGTAAATAATTGTAAATCTTTGTCATTTGTCAACCATGGATCATTTTATAGTGTTTCAGTGACTGTCCCAGATGTGGCTTGTCTTGAACATTGTCCCACAACATTTTTTGCATAGGCGCAGTCATTAGCAGTCTTGAGTAAACCATGCTTTTCAAGAAAAGCTCTTCAGTGACTCCTGGTATTATGTAATCAACTGAGAGGTCCTGGTTCATCTTCATCTTGGATGTATGCGATGCTTTCCATCTCTCAGGGAAGGCCTTGGGACCTCTGGTTGATCAATACTGTTGATGAGTGGAGACTGGTGGGAGAGGGGTGAGATGACTGCTGTTGCAGACTGTCCATAGCAGACCTGTTCTAGCAGACCTGTTCTAGAAGACCTGTTCTAGCAGACCTGTTCTAGCAGACCTGTTCTAGCAGACCTGCCGTAACTAACCTGCCGTAGCAGACCTGTTCTAGCAGAACTGTTCTAGCAGACCTGTTTTAGCAGACCTGTTTTAGCAGACCTGTTCTAGCAGACCTGACATAGCAGACCTGTTCTAGCAGACCTGGAGCTGGCTTTATTAGAGATAACGATTCGAAGGCACACATTTTCAATGTGCTTTAAAATGAGATGGACAATCACTCAAGGTTAGTGTTTGAGAGCAGATCAAGAGGTCGTAGGTTCAAATCTCCCTTTATATGCCTTTGGATAAAAGCATGATGTCATTTTCTTATTATCATAAAATCCAGCAACAGTGGCAGTGGGTGCACAATAACCAGTTGTCTGACTCCAGTGACTGAATAATGTTAGTTATTCTGGTATGCCATCACTGTTCTCTAAATGAGAATTGAATTTTTGATACTCGTTTGGTTGCTGTCTTTCTAATGTGTTCCAGCATTAAAAAGACAGCAACCAAACAAGTATCAAAACCTCAATTCTCATTTAGAGAACAGTGATGGTATACCAGAATAACTATCATTATTAAACATTGTCCCACGACATTGTCCCACGACAATGCTGGAACACTTAATGTGTTCCAGCATTAAAAAGACAGCAACCAAACAAGTATGAAAACCTCAATTGTCATTTAGAGTACAGTATTGGGTTGTATGGAATCCTAGACAGATTTCTCTGAGCAGAGCAAGTCTCCCAGATAATAAGGCTTAGTGTAGATTGATTGACCTACTGGACTTTAAACATGTGTGGTGACTGGCATCTCCCCTAAGTTCCTCCACAACTTCGCCGAATCAAACTTGAGCCCCTAGTAGCCTCTCATGAATACATTCTGTTCTGTTTTCAGGGAAAGAGTCGACAGGGATGTTTCTAGGTTGAGGAGGTTTGTTTGTGTGTGTTTTGATGACTAGGAGGTTGTGTGGTGGACCAGCATGCAAGACGAAGAAGACTACATCCTTGGCTAGATTGATTCTCTCATCCTCCTAGTCGTTTATATCTTTGTTAAGCCTTCAAGCAGAGCAGATGTAGTGTTGATCTCTTGAACTTTAACCTTCATCTGTATCAGTTTGTGTGTGTGTGTGTGTGTGTGTGTGTGTGTGTGTGTGTGTGTGTGTGTGTGTGTGCGTGTGTGTGTGTGTGTTTGTGTGACTTGTTGGGGGCGGTCTGAGTTAACCCAAGCGGAGGACATTCTTGGCCACCTGTTTTATCATATTAAAAGGAAGTGGGAAAAACACTTTTTTTGATTTACCATTATAAATACACAAGTGCACACACACACACAGATGTCATAAGATACAGTACACTCTGTTCTCGGGGAGTTCACACAGTGCACAGTTTCATAAACACAGTCATTAAGCAAGTCAAGGGTTTCGACAGAGGAGAGAGACAGGTGGAGAGAGAAAGGAAAGCAAATAAGAGGGCCTGTCCCTGTCTGAAAGACCGGAGGTGCAGCACACAAATTTAAAAGCCATTCAGTTGCAGTAAGTATGTGTTAAAAAACTGGTAATTTCATGATGTTGATATGCATTTTCTCTACTTGTAACATACTGGTTGAATCTAAAAACAAATTCATAAAATTCTAAAATGGTTCTCTCCCTCCCTGTAAAATTAAAGCATGATATCCTGTTGAGTCATTGATTAAATCAGAATCAATAACATGCGGTGGCAGGTGGCTTTACGTGTGTATTGGTGTGGGGTGACCCTGACATCCTTGTCGTGTTCCCGTCAGGAATCAGAATTCCAGGAAGCAGCACCTGACAAGTGGGATTATGGAAAAACGGATGATAGAAGGTTATCAGGTAGGAAAACAACACGTACTTCCTCTCCTTGTCTGCCTTCCTCTGCTCCTCTCTGTAGCTCTCTCCTTCTGTCTCTGTAGCTCTCTCCTTCTGTCTCTGTAGCTCTCTCCTTCTGTCTCTGTAGCTCTCTCTGTCTGTCTCTGTAGCTCTCTCCTTCTGTCTCTGTAGCTCTCTCTGTCTGTCTCTGTAGCTCTCTCTTTCTGTCTCTGTAGCTCTCTCTCTGTCTTTCTCTGTAGCTCTGGCTGTCTGTCTGTCTCTGTAGCTCTCTCTGTCTCTGTCTCTGTAGCTCTCTCTGTCTGTCTCTGTAGCTCTGTCTGTCTGTCTCTGTAGCTCTCTCTGTCTGTCTCTGTAGCTCTGTCTGTCTGTCTCTGTAGCTCTCTCTGTCTGTCTCTGTAGCTCTCTCTGTCTCTGTAGCTCTCTCTTTCTGCCTCTGTAGCTCTCTCTCTCTGTCTGTCTCTGTAGCCCTGTCTGTCTGTCTCTGTAGCTCTCTCTGTCTGTCTCTGTAGCTCTCTCCTTCTGTCCCTGTAGCTCTCTCTTTCTGTCTCTGTAGCTCTCTCTCTCTCTCTCTCTCTCTCTCTCTCTCTCTCTGTAGCTCTCTCTCTGTCTCTGTAGCTCTCTCTCTCTGTCTGTCTCTGTAGCTCTGTCTGTCTCTGTAGCTCTCTCTTTCTGTCTCAGTAGCTCTCTCTTTCTGTCTCTGTAGCTCTCTGTCTCTGTAGCTCTCTCTTTCTTTCTGTCTACGTAGCTCTCTCTCTCTCTCTGTCTGTCTCTGTAGCTCCCTCTTTCTGTCTCTGTAGCTCTCTCTTTCTCTGTAGCTCTCTCTTTCTGTCGCTGTAGCTCTCTCTCTGTCTCTGTGTGTCTCTGTAGCTCTATCTGTCTCTCTCTCTCTCTCTACTGTCAAGAGATATCAGAAGAGGACAGCATCACAAACAATTTGGCCTCTTTTTTCAGATGTCTGTTAAAAAACACTGGTGGACTAAAATGATTGTTGAATGTATTTTGTGTTACTGTGATGTCAATGTTTGCCATGGAATTTTATGGGTACATTTGCATAATCGTGTTCTGTCATAATGCAATAATAATACTGATATGTCTGTGTTTGTCACAGACTAACCCCTCTCATTGACCACTAGTGATCACTTGTGTGTGTTTGTGTATGTGTGTGTGTGTATGTGTGTATGTGGGTCTGCTGAAAAGCACCTTGCCAGAATGTCTGGGAGTAGCTGAGTGCTGGCGGTTACCTTGGAGATGGGTTTCGGGGGCATATGAGGGGCGTGTCAAATTAGGACTCAACAGTGCTTGTACTGTTGTAGTTGTGTAGGGTGTGTGTGTTCAGTTTAGGTGTAAGTGGATGTAATGAGTGTGTGCAAAGGGACTTGTGTGCCTGTGTGTGTACATGGGTGTGTGCGTGTTTGTGTGTATGTGCATGTGTGGATGTGTGTTTGTGTGTTCCTGTGTGTGTGTGTGTGTGTGTGTGTGCGTCTGTGTGTGTGTGTGTGTGTGTGTGCGTGTGTGTGTGTGTGTGTTTGTGTGTGTATCTATCAGGTGCCACAGGACCCAAGGGAGTGTGTGACAACAAAGACTGAGCATGGTTTAGGCTGTCCCATCTGCAGTCCAGCCAAGCCTTTTGTTCTCTGGTCCCAAATGATAACGTCACAAAGGCTGGATTAACATTCTGAGGGGAGGCAAAGGGGGCATTGATTGGGTGGACATGTGTAGAAGTGAGGGTATATGTGTAGCGGTGGATGAATATGTTAGATGTTGAGGAGTTGGAGTGTACCACAACAACAGGAATCAGGATTTTTTTCTGATGCCTTCTAAGGGATTAGCATGTTAATATGACTCTGCGTCTCACAATAAAACACATCTACTGCTAGCATCTGCTGTCCACACACGTAGTCTCTACTTTCTAGAGTGTAGGTTTGAGGTCAGGTGGTTTCCGATGCTAGAGTTGCTGTTCTTTATTTCCTCTGAGCTCTAAAAGAACAATGTGGTCTCCGTTTCCTAAACTGCAGTTTGAATGAGAATATGACGCACGTGCACACACACGTGCATCTACGTACACACACATACGTACACAACGCTAACGTTGATTTCCCCATGTCCTGCGTGCAGGTTGTAGAGTGTCTTTTGGGAGCAGCTCGGCCATGTTCTCCTTCCTGTTCTCTGTGTTGGAAATCCTGCTGTTTCAGCTTATTCATATAAACACACAGACAGGCAAGCGGACGGACGGATGGAGGGACGGACAGATAAATAGCTTTCCATTGTTCTTGATCTCTCTTCTGGGCTGCCTCTTTCACCTCCCACATTTCCTTGTGTCTGTATTTTCCAGCACAGCACTTCTATCTTGTCACATAGTCACACGCACACGCCCAGACCGACAGTTACACATGAGTACAACGCACCCGCAGAGTTAAATCCCTTTTGACCGCACACTTTGACTAAGTCTGCATGACGACCTTCATTTAAATCAGACCTCGTCGTAACCTCGGTGTAGACGTAATCGAGCGGTCTGTTTCCATTTTGTACTGGAAGCCATTAGGCTAAGTGAAGCATCTGTTGATGGTGCAGGTCAGTAAATCTGGGCGACAGTAGACTTGAGTGCTAAGGCCTGACATTCCAGGGCGCGACATTCCGTACCTGCTGTCTATACTGTACCACAGGTGCACGTGCACACGTACAGGTATGCAAAGGAAGTAGGACTGGGCATTCAACATGTGTTGTAAGTGGTCCAGCTGCCCTTTTTAACAGATTGCCATTGTGGTTGACAAGAATTTGCAGGTTGAATCTCAAGCCGTTCATCGCAAGCCGCTCATTCAACATCAAATTATCAAAGGGGTCTAGTTGTGCTGACTAAGAGGAACCCAAAGAGATTCACAGCAAAATGGCCTTGCAAGGCTAAAATGTGGATGTTTGTTATACGTGGTGTAGGCTACCACAAACCTGTTGCAGGTGTAAATAATTGACTTCCCAGAATGCACTGCAGAGGGACAAACCCTTGTGGATTTATTTATGTGAGATGCCATCAATGCACCTTTAGACAGAGGGAGGGAGAGAGAAAAGGTGGATTGAAACAGACATGCAGTGGTGACAAATAGAACAATAGGTGTATACTGGGTCGGTAAACAAATGAAAGAGGCTGGGCCAAACATCCAATCAACTGAAGGAGGAGCATATGGATTGAAAGAGGAATGAAGAAAAGAAGGCAGAGATTGATCCTTGTGACAGAGGAGTCACAGAGGGAAGATCCACTTTTTAGCTATAAGTGTGTGTGTGTGTGTGTGTGTGTGTGTGTGTGTGTGTGCTGTTGTAATGTGAGTCACCCAGCAGTGATTGAATCAGCCGAAGTTCCCATTCACCCTCATGAGCGCTGGAGCAGAGGTGACTGAGGACAGAAGGAAGTGACACGTCTTCGCACCGAGAGGTGGCGAGAACTGAGAAACAATATCTGGATCATCATGTATGAGCTGAGGGACTAAGATGGGGAGGGGGGGGGCTCCAAACCTGACTAGCACTAGCACTGAGGCTCTCACATAAACAGCCTAGACCACAATTGACATCGCTGGCCGCCTTTGTGTTCTTCAGCAACACATATGCCATCCATTAAATAAAAGATGACTGTGTTGCTCCAGTCATTTGTTTTCTTTTGTCCGAGCAGTAAGAGTATGCACTGAGCGTGGCTGGGTCAGACAGACAGAGAGGGGGAACAGTGGAAAGAATGTGACAGGTCTCTATGGACTGAAGCAAGCATCGTCATGGAGATGAAGAGAGAGAGAGAGAGAGAGAGAGAGAGAGAGAGAGAGAGAGAGAGAGATACAAGATGAAGCAGCAAGCTAGAGGGATGCAAAAGAAACCGAAGGGTAAAAGACTGATAGGTCGATTAGTTGAAGGAAAGAGAAAAAAAGGAGGGTGAGTGAAGAGAAAAACATATTGGATGAGGTCAGAAGACTCCTTGGTTTATAAGGTATGGGATGTTCATAAAATTAGGTTTGTTCTATGTTACAATTAGTCTTCGAATCACTAGGGAGCCTGTATTATACATCAGGCTGGTGTCTCAGCTCGCAGCCATACAGAAGTAGGTCAGACACAAACCCAATGCATAGACACACAGCATGTCCCAGAATATGCTGCACTTTTACACATTAAATACTTCATAATCTCCTCTTCAGCTTGATAGATGTAAGGTAATGTGTGATTATTTCCCATCAGCGGTTGTGTTCTTTTTCAGCGTCAGCAACATTATTTCTTCTATTTCCTCTGTATATATACATGGAGATGTACAGTATTCTTTACTTGCTCTGAGTATCAAGCACAAACCAATGAACCGAGCAACCAGAGAAAGTTTTTCCTTTCAAGGTTCCAACTGCAGTGAGCAGTAGTGGCCTGTGTCAGAACAGAATCACTATCATCTGCCCTGCAGCCCGCCCCCTCTCACAGGAAGACAGTTACCATGGTATCAGATAACTGCCACTTCCTGTTTTAAGAGGAGGTTCGGGGGGGGGGGGGGGCTGACATGGAAGGGATAGGGACCAGGGGCTACACACACACACAAACACACGCATACACACTCTTTCTAGGTTTGTGGGAAAGCACGATGATAGCAGAAACATCTGGTTAGGATATGAGGCAGTCACACAGGGCCAGGAGCTGTCTCACCAGACAAAAAGGGAGAGAAAAGGAGAAGTAACAAAGAAATGGTGGGTGAGTATGGGAACGGAGAGGGTCAGTATGGAGGGTTTAACACATGTACAGCACGGTACAGCACAGCACAGTTAGGGAAGGGTGACAAGATGACCCTTAGGAGACAAAGACAGGCTGGCTGTATACAGTTATACACATCTCACATCTATTCTGATCTGGGCTCAAGAGGCCTGGTCTGACAGTACCAGGCTGGGTTTCACAGTCCAGTCAGAGACAGGTGAGAGGAACACAATTAAAGACATACAAGTCCTTGCAATGTAAAGCCGGAGTCCATCTCCCTCCAATCCTGCTGAGGTTTACAGTGTATCAGTGATGGAATCAGGCCACGTTCTACCTTACAGTACAGGAGATGGTGGTGGATTATAACCTGCTGAAGGGGTTTCATTAGCAAAACAGTACTCAGGTTCTGTACATTGAGTCTATTATGGTCTTTATTAAACCGACGGTTTTGCACTAATTGGTAGATCAAGACAGTTCAAGTTTGTTTCAAAATGACTATAGTTTTGTATAATATCACATCAAGCATTTAGTTTTTCTTGCCTTTTCCTTGGAGCAAAATGGGATCATTTCTAAGCAGTCTTTCACATTAATACGTTGTGTATATGATGTCAAAGTAGAGCCGTCCAGAGTGGGTGTGTCCCAGCAGAGACATCAGTGTTCAGCAGCTCCCCCTCACCAATGTGGGGGAAATGAACTCTCATTTCCCAGCAGCCACCCGGCCGCTAACTCTCTACGGAAACCGTTGACAGATGTGTGATAACTGTTCTGATCGCTGCTGGTGTTTGTCCCTATACACACCCACGTTACCATGGCAATCCAAATTTGATTGATGCAAAGTTATCTTCAATAAACTACGACTTACCGAAGTATATTCGGCGATGATCTAATCTGTGTCATTCTCCCTTTGCCTGTCCCCCATCTCCCCTTCCACAAACACACACATTCTCCCTAAATATCTTTCTGTGTCCTTCAGAAGAACTCTGTCTCTTTCAGTGGCTTTCTCCATTTGTTGTGATTGTCTCTCACTCGCACATACTTACTGGAAACACACACATCTGTTTCCTGCATGGTGGGAGGGCGGTGGGGGTCATCTCTTTGTCAGAGGTGACCCCTCTTTCCCTTCTTCTGTGTTGAAATACCTGCACATTCCAGGTGTCAACATAGGACAGGAAACTCATGCACGCTGACACGATGAACAGAGTTCCACCCACCTGAACTGGCCTTCACTCCAGCCTTGGTGCTTACGTGTCATCAGTGTCCCCACCCAGTCCAGTGGTCCTACCCCCTCTCTGGTCACACAGCCCGGCCGTCCCCTGGTCTGCTATGTTGGACGTGCAGTTAGACACCAAGGTGCGAACTACACAAGGCTCCGTCTCCGATTAGCCACAGTCAGATGGACGCAAGTGCCTGTAAACCAGCAGATCTCCAGTAAAATAGCGGTTTAGAAGAACACATTTAACTGAGGGGGGGTCGATAAGTCTGCCCAGCAGCCCTTGATCTCTAAGCTGATTACTCTGCATCACAATGAATGACCAGTCTGTTCACTGATACCACAAAAGACTGTCATGGATGCATCGTATAAGCCCTGGAGCAAAAACGAGGATTTTTCCTTGCCAAAATCGAACTTCAAACATGCAAAAAGTTTGTTATTGGTAGTGGATGTTAGTGTTAATAAACATGTGTGCAGGGGGTCCACTAAAACAAGACTTGCTTACTTAGTGGAAAATAAACAACACGATTCTCGTGTGTGCGTCTGTGTGTGTGTGTGTGTGTGTGTGTGTGTGTGTGTGTGTGTGTGTGTGTGTGTGTGTGTGTGTGTGTGTGTGTTCTCCATTCTTGCGCTTTGCTGTAATCCAGACTCTGTCTCTATCGAACGCCCCGCCCCGCACGTGAGGGGTCTCCCCCATCCGGAGAGCAAAGAACCGGAGGAGGGGAGGGGCTCTGGGCGTGACATCACGTCAACCCTCCCACCCAGCATTAATTTACATTTTCTATGGATCCTCTTGAGAATGTGCTATTGCTATTGAACAGTTTCCAAGAAGGAGAAAAGCACTGACACACCTAAACCTACAAGTGAATCTGGAGACACACCGAAGTGTCTAAAACCACTTTGTCAGTTAAATAATTAAGCAACTTGAGAAGGAGAAGGACCGTCGGGGTCGAGTTTAAGGTACGTGTGTATGTCTGAGCTTGTGTTTTCACATGATTGTTTCATGAGCGCTCCAACAAAGCAGGAGCACATCCACTATAGGATGGGCCGCGTGTGTTCATTATCAGCCTGATTTGAAAATACTGCACGGATATACCGCCACCGTATGAGAGGAGTCTATCGAAACTGAGATTGCCAAACAGAAACTCCTGGTTCGTTGGTGAGTGCTGTAGCGTGTTTCACGGACGGGACAGTTAAAAAACAACAGCAGATCTAACCCAAATGAAGTCTGGGCTTCAGGCTACTGTATGCCATTGTGATGTATTAGGACACATTTAATTTAAAGGTTCGGGCACTTACGCTTTAATTTCACAAGTGTTGTAGAGAGAATGTATTAACTATCACATTAAAGTATCTATCATTTTCACTGCAAAGTCAGACGATGTGTGATTTGCTGTTGTTATAATATGTGATCCTTCGAAGCATGCATTGTGTATTCTGACTCAAGTCTATATTCACCATTTGGAAATGAGTAGCTGAGGAGTGAGTAAGCAAGTTGATGTGTCATAGTGTGACAGTGCGACCACTCCAGCAGAGCACATGGCGCTGCTTATCTGACACACGGGCCATTCTGTCATTGTCATAGAACGATATGTATGCGTAACGTGCTCATTTGCGTGTTGTTCAAAGTTGTACGAGGAATGTATTGTTAGTCAAAAACGTTAAGGACCGCCCTGAATAGCAATGTTAATAAATGTTGATAATGTTGTCAAACTTTAACCAGAGTTGACCCACACACAGGCCATAGCTGATACCTGCTAGACAAGCAACAATGGTGGCAAGCAGGGTACTGACACAAAGTTCTCTTCTGCTCATTAAGTGACACACCTCATCCTGGGTGTGAGAAACTAAGGTTACGGGGATGGTGTGAGTGGCAGGGACAGGCAGAGGAAGCAGAAATGAGTATCGTTTTTCGGCCCTGAGAGAGGGGGGGGGGAGGCGGGAGGAAGAAGGTGTGGCAATGTGCTCGACATGTGTTAGTCATTTAGAGGGGAGTTTGCTGTATGCTTTACATCTGTTTTATGATCTTTGAACTACCCCCACTCCTCTCTCTTTCAACTCACTTTGGGTCTCTCTTGCTCTCTCTCTCTTTCTCTCTCTCTTCTCCCGTGCCTGTGCCCTGCTGCCGGCTCTCTCTCTCTCTCCCTCCCTCTCTCTCTCCCTCTCTCTCTTCCCTTTCCCATCTCGCCTCTCTCTCTCTCAT
>BROE01000003.1:9114702-9313607 GCA_036571765.1 Plecoglossus altivelis | reverse complement strand
ACCACCATACTGTACCTACTGTAACTCGCATGTATGGTCACATAGGATGTTTCGTTGATATCTGGCACTCATTATGTTCAACAATATATGTAGGGATATAGGAATCCAGTTTGAACCTGTCTTCTGGAGTTTTTCACCACTGGTTCATACATACTGGATCTGGATATCTTAGCAGGCATGATGATGCAATCGTCCCAGCTCTGAGGACATTCGACAGTCATGCTGGAATACTGGAGCACAAAGGAGATGTTTCTACCTGGTTGTTATCCCAGTTGTTTGGCTGTGATGATGTCATGGCTCAGATATTAATCTTCTGATTGACTGCCTGAAGGGAACATTACCCATGGAAACATGTATCTATCTTAGACTCCCTGCGCAACGCCTTTTCCACCTTTGATTGTACGAGGTGTGTGTGTGTGGTGTGTGTGTGTGTGCTGTGTTGTGTGTGTGTGTGTGTGTGGTGTGTTGGTGGTGGTGTGTGTGTGTGTGTGTGTGTGTGTGTGTGTGGTTTTTGCAAGTGTGCTTTACAATCTATTGCACAATTTATATGTGAAAATATAATGTATATGTCATGAACAAAGACATAGTCTCTCTGGTTCTTACTCTCTCACATACACACACATACACTCAGCCCCCCCCCCCTCCGCCCTTAAATACCATTGATTTTCCTTCATTTGGCCAGGAACCTTCCATCAGAATAGAAGTCCATTACTGTACAATACTGGCCAATCTGTGTTTCCCCTAGACTGGAGATTCAAGCACAATAATCTTCCCAGGCAGTGCAGATGGAGGAATGGGCAGGGGCTTGTTAGGGCTGGTTAGGAAACACTGGATGATTGGGAGTCTGATCTGATGGAATTGGATTAAGAATGATATCTCCAAGGCTCATTGAAGACATACGATCCAGCTTTATTAGGGTAAGACACACACACATACCTATATCCTCACTGACTTTCTAAGATCAACGGGGGGAAATAACTTGAAGTTCCAATGAAAACAAGGAAGCCTGATTTTGGGCTGAGACACTCCGTTTCGGATTGTTGTTTAGACAAAAGGATGTATCGCAGGAGACTTTTCCTTGGAGATCTCCTTTGTGTGTGTGTGCGTGTGTGTTCACAAGCCAGCACAAGCTCTCTCTTCTTTCTGTCTCTAACAGTAAACCATCAGCTTGCCCTCAGTAACAGTTGTTATTGAGGCTCCGTTCAGCAACAGCATGTAAACAAAGGAGACCTGCCCTAATCCAGTACAACGTGCCCCTGGGCCAATGAGAGCTCAGCTCGGTGCTGGCTTCAGCCAATAGGAGCTGTGGAGGGGCTTGCCTCGGCTCTCCTGTGGCTTGCGAGGGAGAACAGGAGTAGAACACAAAGCTCTGGCTGTAAACGTGTGAGGGAGCCCAGACAAAGACTGTGTACTTCTGCTCAAGCGAGTGTCTGCAATCTGGCTAGGCTAGACGAGCTGAGGGCTTGATGTGGTGCCCCCCTTCCCCTGTCTCATGCACCTCCCAGCTCCAGACAGGTCCACCCATGGACATATAGGGTACCTCAGCTATCCAGGAACAGGTGTTCATACCAGCTGGAGGAGAGGAGAACATTCCATACGTTGTCCATACACAAATGCCATTTTGTCAGAGAGGCAGGGAAGATTGACAGCTGTGGCCCCTAAAAGTGTCTGATTGTAACATGGGTGTGTTCAGACACAAACACACATACGTACATACAAACACACACAACCCCACAGCTCCACACATGGCAGGCAGGTGTGGAGGTCAGAGGTTGGTCTGGGAAAGTGGGCTTTGATTTTCACTTTTGTTAGAAGACAGGTGGATGGTGTTGTACAACTCCAACTGTCTATGCCACTCAGAGGTGTTTGTGGGTGGGGCCTGAGCGTGTGTGTGTGTGTTTAAAACTTGGAACAGCTTTGCAGGTTCATCACATTCCTATGGCCTGACTGATGGTTCATTCTCTTCAGTCAGTTCCATTCAGTCTATAATCTGTGTCTGGCTGTCACCATAGATGTGTGATAATGTGTGTGTGTGTGTGTCTGCGTGTCAGGTAGCTGGTGATTGTCCTAACACAAACCTCACCCAAAAACCGATGCCATTAAACTAAATAGAGAGAACTTCTAAGTTCCCCGTTTTTACGGCCGGTCTTTCATTTGTCAGAGTAAATAAAATGGCGTGAAAATTCAGAACTTTGCAGTCGTTGGATACAGGAAGTGTTTGAATCAGAAGACAGAGACGGTACAGGTCATTTACTCGGAAAACACAACTTTGTTAGTCAGGCCTCAGATGAACTGACATTAGCATATCTGCTGTTGGGCTCAACAGAATAGGTTGGCACATTGTGACTGGTTGATCTCTCCAGGGTAGTGTTTATGTTTGGATAAAACTTCTGTGAAACTGTCCCATACCCTCAGGTTTGTACTGGGTGTGTCTGTCTGTCTGTCTGTCTGTCTGTCTGTCTGTCTGTCTGTCTGACTTCACTCTCCCGGCAGAGATGTTGATTCTGAGCTGTTTGCAACCTTTTATGGAGCCCTCTATTCTTAATAGAAGCAGAAGGCGTTTACTGTAATGCACACACACACACACACACACACACACACACACACACAGCAGTGAGTCAGGGGAGGGAAAGAGCAATGAGCTGTCATGCTTTAAGGGCGATGATCTGTGTGTGAGCTTGGTGTGTGTGTGGCTGTGATGTGTGCTGTGTGTGTGTGTGTGTGTGTGTGTTGTGGTGTGGATGTGTGTGTTGTGATGTGTGTGTGTGTGTGTGTGTGTGCTGTTGTGTGTGTGTGTTGTGTGTGTGTGTGTGTTGTTGTGGTAAATTCCTTCACCCTCATAAAGACCTCCACCCCAGTGTCTCCCTCAGTGACATCATGTGCAGGGCGGGGGCTGGATTGTTGAGGGTCTGTTGAAGCTGAGGTCCCAGGACTCCCCCTGCCCTCCCCCCCCACCCCTGCCTCCCATTCTGAGACAGGAAATGCAAACCAGGCCTTGGCCCCTCAACACCACACACTCTCACTGAGCAGAGCACTCTCTGTCCCTATCCTTCCCAAACCCACAAAGAGGCTCTGCCTTGACCAGACGCATCCTACACACACACACACACACACACACACACACACACACACTACATACAGATCATGCCTTAAGCATGACAGCTCATTGCTCTTTCCCTCCCCTGACTCACTGCTGTGTGTGTGTGTGTGTGTGTGTGTGTGTGTGGTAAATTCCTTCACCCTCATAAAGACCTCCACCCCAGTGTCTCCCTCAGTGACATCATGTGCAGGGCGGGGGCTGGATTGTTGAGGGTCTGTTGAAGCTGAGGTCCCAGGACTCCCCCTGCCCTCCCCCCCCACCCCTGCCTCCCATTCTGAGACAGGAAATGCAAACCAGGCCTTGGCCCCTCAACACCACACACTCTCACTGAGCAGAGCACTCTCTGTCCCTATCCTTCCCAAACCCACAAAGAGGCTCTGCCTTGACCAGACGCATCCTCACCCAAACACTAGAAGTGATGGGCGAACGGGAAGCGAAGGCAGACTTGGCGAAAGAAGGGAAGCCAAAAATCCCAATATTGGTCTTATCGCATGTCCCACTCGTGTCATCGCCACCCTCATCCTCCATCCCCCTCCCCCTTGTTCCACCCAGCTGTCCACCAACAGGCCATCCATCCTTGGGTTTTAATTAGGCTCGCTCCCCCTCTCTCTTTATGGCCAAACGGACGCTTCATTAACGCAGACCCTGAGTGACTGGCCTGTGCTGGGAGGAAGAGCCAGGGGTGGGCACTTGCGGTATTGATGACGTCATTTCACTTGAGGGGTGGACCTCTCGTCTGTGGAAGTATAAGTGACTGGATCAGGGGCAGAGAAGCAGTGAAATACGAAGATGATGCATGTTGAAACTGAAGTGTGTGTGTGTTTGCTGCATGAGGAGGACAGCCAGAGAGCAAAATGTTGGAGAGAAAGCAATACATGAATCAGGGTGTGGCCTTTCTGTGAACGACAAGACAGTGTAGCCAATCAGGATCCCCCTCTCTTGGAAGGAGGAACAGCTTTCGTGTTGGTGGGGGGCAGGGGGGCAGACGGTGAAGCAAGCTGCCAGCTGCGCTCTCTCTGTCTCCCTCTCTGTCTCCCTCTCTGTCTCTCACTCTCTCTGTCTCTTTCTCTCTCTACCTCTCACTCTTTGTCTCTCACTCTCTGTCTCTCTCTTTTCTTACTCTGTCTTGGGTCTCTCATTCTCCATTCCTGTCTGTCTCTCTGAATCCTTTTCTCTCAATCTCCCTCCCCAGTCCGTTTCTCTCTCTTTGTGTCAGTAATGAGGGCACCAAAATCACTGGAACAAAGACAGATCCTTCACTCTCTTCCTGCCTTGTCTCCTCCTCTCCCTCGTACTCCACTCTGGTCCTCTCTCTGCCGTACCGTCTCCTGGCCTTTCTAAGTCACTGTTGTACAGGACAGGAGAGCCCTCAAAAATGACCAATCACATCCCTTTCGTAGTTGGATCCTTCCTCGTTCAAGTTTCCCCTCAGATCGCGTGTCTCTCCCTGAAACGAAGCACGTTTGTCCTCAGTCGAGCAGTTTATCAGCATTGTTTGTTATTGACTTATATTTCCTTCTGTTCAAATGGTGTGGCTGTAGCCAGGAGGTCTGCCTGAGAGAATGCAAGCAAGCGCTTGTGTGTTCTTATGTGTGAGAGGTACTTCTGGTTCAGCTTCACTTATTGAAATGAGCCTGCGCCCAAACAATGTGCAGTTTTGAGCCGTTGGGCATCGTGTCATGTGAATGAGGCTTGAGCCGTGTGTTATCTCCTTGACCGTTGGCCAAACAAAAGTGGTTATTGAGTGTGTGTGAGCACGTGTGAAAGAGAGAGCGCATGACTCTGTGTGTTTGTGTAGTGAGATAGATACATAAGACCCATTGGCTATCCTTCTTCTGTAATCGTTAAGGCCGTGTTTTATCATCAAAGTTGGCGTTGTACGTGGGTGGGTGTGTTTCCTGTGTGCTCATATATGTACGTGCGCCCATGCAGCCCTGTGTGCGGTTAGCTCGGGCAGTCCCTGTGAAGGACAGACGGTGCTGATGCAATACCCCGGTGCAATATGGGTAACCCTGCCAAGAGTGTCATTCAATTAGCTCTAATGCAGCCTGCAAGGGTAGCTCTCTCTTTCTCCCTCTTCCTTCCTCCCTCCCTCTCTCTCTCTCTCTCTCTCTCTCTCACTCACTCTCTCACTCTTGTTCTTACTTGCTCTCTCTCTCTCTCTCTCTGTCTGTCTTTCTCTCTCTTTCACACTCAGCCTCACACTCTCTCACTCATACCCACTAGAGCACACACCATTTCACTTCTTGCTTCCCTGCCACCATGGCACCCATCAGATTAGTGACATTTAGCCCCAACCCTATCTATATAAACCTAGTTCTGACCCCACCCTGTTTATTTCTCCCTGTGTTTACGTTGACCTGTGACCACTCATCCACAGGACACTGAGGAGGTGGCCTCTGGCAGGATGTGAGGTCATGGTTGCATAGGGGTCATGAGGATGACAAGGATGGAGCAGAATAAACAAAGTTGAGAAGTCCTTCTGCTCTCCTCCTCTCTCTGTCCCCACCCTCAGTAAGCAGGGCTCTCTGGGGTGGTGCTTCCAGAAGCAATAACTGTTTTTAATGGAAATTCCTGGAACAGCAGGAAGTATAATCCTGAAAAGTCTTCAAGCAAGCTCACTTTTACAGGCACACGCTCACACAGACTCCAAAACATCATTAGGCCTTAACGCCCACACCTACACACACACAAGCACAGAGCTAAACATTGTTTATATTTGACTTTGGTCCCTAGTACCAGTGATTGGTCAGGGCGTTGACAGATGTGACCCATGGGGAAGGGAGGTGTGTGTGTTGCTTCTCTAGGAGCGAGGAGACGTGTGTGTCTGAAACCAGAGTACAGGCTCACTGGGTGTCTCCTTGTGCCTGAAGCCCTGGTGCTCACACTTCATACTCGACTCACAGTCATGTCCATGCTCGTTCATGTATCTTGTTCATCAAGTTGTTTTAGGAGGAGGTAGGGGAGGAGCGGTTAGGGACGAGGAGATTGTAGCTGGGCCCCTATCTGGAATTACTGAGAGATGATGCTGAGTTTGAGCCCTTTGAACTCCCTGTGTCACTTCCTCTCACCCCGAGGCCTGACAGGAAGTAGCAACAGATGTGCCAAGGTAGCGGATGCTTTCACAATATTACAAGTCTGTAAGTTCCTCTCCCTCCTGCCGCTGTAATTGGCGACTACACCCTTTGAAGTAAACACACACACACAAAGTTTCCGTGATTGCAAGTTCCTTTTCTATATAAATGAGTCCAAACTAAATGGTGCTAACTTGTATCCAAAAGGACAGAAAAAAGTACATCTTATTGTGTTAAAAATAGTTATTGATAGTATTTGTTGCTGTATATAAGCAAATGTGCTATTACTCTGTAGATACAGTCCTTAGTCGTAACGTGCATGAGAGATAAGACATTGTTTATCTGCATTCCTTTGTTATGTAACTGGCAGTCAGACATTGGTTTTAAGACTAGCGATTAGAGACCTCTGGTGGTGATCTGAGAACATTACAGTCATATTTCACGCATTGTTTTGATGGCGCAACATCAACTTAATGTTCAAGTGCTTATTTCTCATCCTAATGCGACATTCAGCTGTTTGGATACTGATTAGAAGATATGTTATCGTTTATGCATGCGGATACATTGTTTTCGTCAAGCGATGACACAGTTTAGATAATGATCATCATCGATCTTTGTTTCCTCGCCTCTGCATTGATAAGTATTCAAGATGTACAATAACAAGCTACAGTGAGCTAACGGCTATTTTAGCTCACAATTCAAAGACCCTTGCGACATATCTTGTCTTTAATTGCAACATGATAGCCCAATTCAAGAACTGTAGTCTAATGGAAAAGAAGCCGTTATTGCTCCTTAAATGATTTCACGTGATGAACCGTCTGCAGTTTATGTGTGTGTGTGAGAGAGAGGGGGAGGCATAGAGTAAGAGTGGGAGGGGTAGAGAGAAACAGCAAAAGTCGGCTGTTAGGTAATAACACTCATCAAAGCTTGCTAGAACCAGCCACTGGACTCAGCTATAGACAGTTGCGCACACACAACGGAATCGCTCTCGTCTGTATTTTCCAAATTTCGCCGTTCAGTCAGAGAAATAAAATATTTGCAATTCTTATACTAATTAATAAAATCAACAGAAGAAATGGCAATGATGTTTGGGTTTCCGGTATTTCCTCATCTGCAGGGTGAGTTGGGAAGGGTTTTAGATTAGTCAACTGGTCAAGTACTTGTGATAATAAGTTGTATTATAAAGTTGATCAAATATTTGATATTTTGTCTATCTTTGCATGAACAACATAGGGAAATCAAAAAAACGTTGGCATGATATACAATCCTGTAATCAAAGCCTAAGTGCTGACTGTGTGTATCCTGGTTTGGAGCTTGTTTACCGAATGAAATCTGTTACAATCACGTTTAATGCATCGGAAAATTAGTGGGGTTGAAATATTGCATGCAATAATATTCTTATTTGCGATAGCCGACATGTTCATTTGAACTTCTCTTGATGGCTAGTTGTCAACCTGCTTGGAACATTTGTGACAAAACAAATAAGTACCGATCATGATATTGGGCTGCAGTAGTACTTCATGGTTCCTCTACCTGTAGTTCTTCATCTGTGTTGACCTCTGTCATTTTATGGGATACATATACCTATTTGACAGACTGTAATGAGCTGATTTCTGTCAAGTCCAAAAATCTTCAGTGTTTCAGATACGCAATTGTTGCCCTATTATCATTTGTGGTGCAAAACAACATTGAAAGTACACAGTAAAGTCATCTACGACCTCCTGTGTCTATACTGATCCCACAACGCAGTCTGCTCTGGCGCTTAAACGATGCTTCGTGACCCAGCTGACAGGAGAATGAAATGTTCTTTCTCACTGTGGAACAATTATGTAATTCCATCAGGTCTGACTCAGCCTCAGTTATCACCCAAGAGTGGCCGAATGTTCTGACCATGAAAAGACACTGGGCCTGCGGAGACGGCAACGTTCTCCCAGTCAGTCCGTCTGCCTGGTGACTAAGACGGTGGGTAGGGTGATGTTAACGCTCCTGCTCTGTCCCCAGATCCCTGTGTGGAGCCTTGTCTGAGTCTGTCCCGGGGCAGGAGTGTCATGGCGGAGCCAGACTACCTGGAGGGAGACTGCGATGAGCTCATTAAGCCCAAGAAGTTGCTCAACCCAGTTAAGAGCTCCAGGAACCACCAGGACCTGCACCGGGAGCTGCTTATGAACCAGAAGAGGTGAGCGCCATCGACCTGCTCCTTCTGCTCACCCCCCCCCCCTTACTCTACAGTAGTTTCACTGACTATCCCAAGGTAATCCAAGTTTTTTCTAGCTCAATTTAGAGAAATTTGCCGTTCCTGGATGTGTTCCAAGCCAAACTCAAATATGTTAAACACTCCTTCGATTTTCCTTTGACCCACAGTCTCCTCGTTTGTGTTTATATCAGCACAAACATAAGGAGTGGTCTGTGTCAAGCAGTTCAGACTGTCCCCTCTCCCCATCCGTACTGTGCATGGGAGCAACATTTAGGACTTGGACAAGGGCTAACTTTGTTATAGATTTCAAATGAATTAGGTTCAAACACATAATCAGCTGCTTTCTAAATGTTGTGATGAGCGTTGTGGCTCGTTCCCTAGTACACAGTGAATGTTCTGATTCTGGACTGCTTCTTGGTGGGTGACATCACAGAAAACCCAGAAGACTGGATGCATCAGCAGGGTTACGTAACCCCAAGTGCATAAAACTTTTAAAAGGAGCCATTATCCTGTTAGTGCATTGTTTTGTCAGGAAGCCATACTTTGCCTTTGGAAAAAGGTCTTTCCAAGGGACATGGGCACTCGCATTATCACTATCATTATTGGTAATGCAGGAGTTCTCGTGACTCACAGAATTCTCAGAATAAATGTTATGATAACATAATACTGAGATTCCCTATAAGACTGACCCACAACACAAAGGGTGTTGGTGTATGTTTTGTGTCCGCTTATCTGTGTCTTTGGCGATCTGGCTTTTTTTTTCTTTCAGCAAATGCACAGATGCCCTAAGCTCTGTTTCTAAGCTATATATAAACACAAACACACGCATACTGTTGACAGCTGTTACATCATAGGAGCCACTCTGTCTTTTAGCAGGCAGAGGGATGTGCATTATGGAAACAGGGTTCTAGATAATGGAGTGTTGGAAGAAAAGAGACAATCGAGAGAGGTGAAGAGAAAGTGGGTGTTAGAAAAAACCGTAGAAAAAACCTGTGGGAAGAATTGGCTCTACAGTAAACAAGCGTGTGTGTGATTGCGTATGAGCTCGTTGTGTGACGGTGTGCGACAACAAATGTGTGACTACGGGTCTATGATACGCAGACTTGCAGAAAACGAGACAAAAGAGATGTTTGGACTGGATTTCAGTTCTGGTGAAGGGTGGGGAGTGGAGGATGTTTGGGTGGATTAGTCATGGTGATGAGAGAGAGAGGGAGAGGGAGAGAGAGGGAGAGGGAGAGACGGGGGGGGAGGGAGGGGATGGGATGGCGAGGGAAAGAAATAGGAGAGTTATATAAGCAGGATTCCAGCAACATCTGACTGAGGGTCTCTTCGTCCCTTAGCTGCTGTACCTGAGCTGTTGTACACCATGTGTACAGCATGTGTACAACAACAGCACATACACACACACACACACACACTCAGACACATGAAATAAGGGGCCACAACAGTATTAAGTCAGGCTGCAGTGCCCACACAAACAGTAATTGTCTGCAGTTATTAGATAAGTAACTAGTTTGCTGGAGGGCCTGTGTGTGGCAGTGGGATGACATAAGACATTGCTCTAGCCTGTCTTGTTATTCTGTCAGATGACCTTCACCTTTGGCCTCCCACAGCAGTGGTATTTAAACAACCTGCCCTCCTTTCGTGCAGATTTTCTACCCCTTGCCTGCTCTCCCCCTGCGCTGCTTGTCTGTACACTAGGTCTCAGTTTAGGTCACATATAATAAGAGCTAAATATCTGGCTTTTCAAGGGGTCAAAGGTAGCCTCTGGACTTTATCCTGGCTCCATGTAGGATTGTACAGAGCAGAAGACAAATCAACCCTTTGAAACTATTTTTTTTAAACCTCACTCTCTTGCGTGTTCTCTTCTCTTTTTCTTCATTTTTTCCTCTCTTTATTAATCTCTCTCTTGCTCTCTTTCGCTTATGCCCTTGTTCTTTCTCTCAGTCTGCTTCTGCATGAAAGTAATTTATTCATAAATTCATAAATCTATTTCTGTATTCATTTATGATTTTAACTCAACTCACTGTTATAAAACAAAAGACAATGGTGTTTTTCCCCCAGCCCCATTCTAGTTAATATATTACATTATCGATGGATGCATGGATATTTATCAATCGGAAAGGTCTCAACCTATCTTTTGAAGTAGAAGTACGATCTTCAATCTCAACTCCTGTACTTGCACCCACCCATACACAGATTACAGGATGTAGGCTAATCCGGGATGGGCCCCGTGTCTGCATTATGTAATCCTCCCTAAAATGAAAGATGTTTTAATAAGAACTGCATGTCTGTCAGTAAGCAGGTCAATGTGTTCATGCTGCTAGTATTGGCTATTGGAAAGTGGGACGTAAATAGCGTGTTTTGTCATTTTCCCTGATCCACAGGGGCCTGGCTCCACAGAACAAGCCGGAGCTACAGAAGGTTCTGGAAAAGAGGCAGAGGGATCAGGTTCTCAAGGCCCAGAAGGAGGAACAGGAGGCTCACAAGAAGAGGAGCGACCTGGAGATAGAACTAATGAAGAGACAACAGAAGCTAGAGCAGGTTCATCTGAAACTCTTATCTCTCTCATGCCAACTGGTACAATCACATAGTAGATACGATATCTTAGGAGCCATTCATGAAGAGAAACAGATTACAGCTGTTTAATCAGAGCATATGAAGGCTCATAAAGAATAAAGTTGACCTACGTCAGCACACTCGCTGCTCCTACAGGAAGCGAGGGGATCATAACCTGTAGGTCATCACTGCTCTGCAAAGGAGTCATGATTTGACAGCTGAATCGGACATGCTCACGTATGGGATTCTGTGTGGATTTAACTGGATGTGTGCCTTTGTGTTTCCATAGCTGGAGTTGGAGCAACAGAAAGATGAGGAGGAGCAAGAAAACACCCCTGAGTTTGTGAAGATGAAGAGCAACCTGAGGAGGACCAAGCAGGAGGCAGATGGGGAGGAGCGAACCACTTAGAGCCCAAAAGGGGGAGGTGTCTGGGTTTGGGAGCGTGCGTGTGAATGTGCACATCAGATATTGTGCATGAGTGCGTTGACTGTGGCACATGTAGACACGGTGACTTCGCCGCAGTCTGAGATGGACTTCCTGGTTTTCCCCGAACCCTGCTGTTCCTATCTGCAGAGAAGAGACAAACATTACAGACTAAAGTGCCCTCTGGCTGCCACACACCACCAGTACTCACCAAACACAACAGACACACTGGGGAGCAACCATAAACACAGACATGTTACACGCCACATACCGGGGGCTAGCAGGCTCCTGAGGACATCTAACGGAGGGACAAAAATAACTCACAAGGAGTTTGCCGCCCCTGTTCCCTCCTCCTTTCTTCCAGGCCGCGAAAGAGATGTCCATCATGCTTGTCGTCGTCGTTGTCCTTGTTGTCGTTTTCGATGTTTTAATCTTCAGTATCAAGAATGGAAAAAGCGGACACTGGATGCACTCTTGAAGCTGTGTATTGTAAAGGCCAAATTGCTGTGCTCTTTTTTTTTGTTTGTTTGTTTGTTGTTTTTGTTATTTATGTTTGTAGTTTTCAGCCCACGTAGGGAGCAAGTGACAGACGTCACCCCACACCTCAGTCCGTTAGTTTAGGAAGCCCCAGAGCAAGAGGGGAACGATAGCGTGTGAAACACCCAGTTTGCTTTTCTTTCATTTTTTGTTTTCTTTCACAAATATGCCATTTCCTTAGCTAACGCTTTTTTGAAGCAATACTAGAACTCCCCAGTGTGAGTGACCTTTTTCTTTATATATAATTCTATTGTTTTGTATAAATAAATAAAAAAATTAACTTAATTTGTAAGTTGTTGCTGATGGTAAGCCTTTAGTTTGATATGATCTGTGGAAACAAGAACTGGTGCATGGGAGCCACCTCTTCTGGGACTTCCTAGCACCCTGCTGTCTTTGTCAGAACCTGCAGGACTTCTTTTAAATCCATTTCCAACATGATGGAAAAATAATATATGAATGAAATCCAACTGTTGTTTTTGTTCTCCACTGACGTTCAAGTATGCTCTGTTGCTATGAGCTTAAAGTTACGCTTGAGCTTAAGACATTTGAGAACCATTACAGTTATTCAGAAATGCTAACTAGAATGTTTCTTTTGGTTTTGTGATAAACCCAACTCCAAGTATGGTTGGTTATAGTGTCTCTGCAGATTAGTTCATTCTTGTTTTGTACACATTTCTCCTGTGTTACTCTTTAAAAACACAAACCTCTTCTTTAAAATAAATATAATTTTAACAAGTTTATATACAACTTTGTCTTCTATCATAAAGGGCAAGGATAGTTTGATAGTTCAAGTAATTCGGAAATGCATACAATCTGTCAGTTTACATTCTGACGTAAAGATCATTCACCATCCTCCCACAGACTGAATTGATTGGATTAAAGACTTTGATTGACAAGAGGGTTTCGTGCATGGCTTGAATGTAACCGCCAAGAATGTCGTGCGTGTGCATCGAAATAATGTGTACAACGCAGTGACGTGTTTTGTTTTGGTCACATCAGATAGAAGGGGCGGGACAGAGAACTTCGTGCACTAATATGGATTTGGGATTTCGAAAAGGCTGGGAATTTCCAAATGTTCTAAAAGCATTCAAAATATGAACCGCAGTCTATCCAAGTATTTAGCCTCCTTTTAGATAAATGCAATTAGGTGTCGCGTTTGCCTACATAAATATAAGCGAAATCCCCGAGATGACGCTTGAAGTCTGCGACCATTTGAAGTAATCGTCGGCCAGTCATCATAAGTAGGCGACGAACATGACTGCGTGTGTGATGCTACGGTGTCTGTCTTCTAACTACAACTCTGCCCTTCCCTTACTAACCCGGTCGGCACCGTTTTTGCCCTCTCGATTGGCACCACGAGCATATATACAACGATCTGTTGCGACTGCCAGCCGACTATCGACAGGTATTTTCTTCTGGATTTGATAACAGGGGATAGCATGTTAGCACTCCGCTGGCTAAAGGTTATGAGCTGAAACTCTGTAAGACACAACAGGCGTACTTACTACTAGAATCCACTGGTGTCACTGACCTTTTGGGGAATTAACTGGCTACTTTAGATTGAGTGCGTTCATCTTTTTAATCTACATCTTGATTCCACAGCTCTCAAATTCACAGACAAACACGAATGGATTAAAGTGGAGGACGATGGCGTGGGTACGGTCGGGATTAGCAATTTTGCACAGGTAGCTTGCCTATTCGGTTTTTACTGGTCTGGATTTTATACGTGACATAGACTGTCTATTTGAATGTACTTGTGCACATCTGATGACTGCATTATAAAATAGTAACTCCTTTTGTATGCTAAATGTCGACTCCCCATATTTGCAACGCAGGAGGCTCTGGGGGATGTAGTCTACTGTGGGCTGCCCGAGGTTGGCACCAAGCTCAAACAGCAAGGTAAGAACAAGAAGTCAAAACACGTCAGACCCTTCACTTCCGTATATTTACGTCAACTTTGCAATTTGCGTCCAACCCAACCGGTCTTGCCCTCCACAGATGAGTTTGGTGCGCTGGAAAGCGTGAAAGCTGCCAGTGAGCTCTACTCCCCATTGACTGGGGAGGTGACTGAGGTCAACAACCTGCTGGCAGATCGTCCTGGCCTGGTGAATAAATCCTGTTACAAAGACGGTGAGTTGTCACTTGACACTGTCTTGGATTTCACCCCTTTTCCTGTTGGTACTTATCTCTGTCCTTTTTGTATTTGAGCTCTAGTCTTGACCCCTGTTTCATCCCATCTCATTATTATTATTATTATTATTATTATTACTGGTGTTTTTGCTCTCAGGCTGGTTGATGAAGATGACCATTGACAACCCAGCCGAGCTGGACTCGCTGATGGACGAGAAAGCATATGAGCGATACATCCGCTCCATCGAGGATTAGCCTGTCCCTCCCCTCCCCCTCCTCCTTTCACCTTCTGTGTCACACCTGGACAAGCTAAGGACCAGCTAAGAGAAGCTAGAGTCTCACACAGTAACGACTGCAGAGCTCATAACCATGAACTCGGCAGTGTAAGTTTTATGAATGTTAGCGATCCTCACTCTACAGTTGAGACAGTAAAGGGACGCCCAACGACTGCATGAATGGGTCCCGATGTTGCCCTAGGACAGGAGTGACGCCGTGTCCGTATCACTGATGTATGACTTTAGAACTAAAGAGTTTTTTAGTAATACCTGTCTGGACCGGCCCATCTAGGGGTTGGAGGGGTGTAAACACTGTGAAAGCACTTTGGTTCTTGTTGCTGACCGGCCTGGTACTGCATGTACTGTCACAACAGAAGGGACGCGAGACCAGTACAATGAAAATAAACTCTTTCATTAAAACTCTTTCATCTTTCATGATGCAGCTTTACTTTCACTTGGAACAAGGGAAGTCATTTCAGCACTGAAGGACAGATTGAATGAAAACATTTTTACGGAGATAAGTCCCACTGTAAACAAATGTGTGTGCAGCAACCTACCCCTGTAGCAGAATAACCTGGTCAAAGATTGAAAAACAGTTACTGTTATCTCCATTATCAGCCCTTTTGTAAACCTCAAAATAAGATAGTAAAGACCTGTAGCAGGAGCGTAAGTTCATTATAGATGGGACATGTCCCACCTACTTTTAGAAAACAGCAAATCTTGCCCTTGCCCCCCCCACACACACACCTTTTACAAAGAAAACTAACAGCCTCATCCTCATGTCACAAACAGTAAACGTGTTTCACCCACGTTTAAAAAATTAAGGCCTAAATTTGAGGTAAGTCTTGACTCAAGCTGCGGATGTGAGCTTTCGCTCCCGACTTTGGGGCTCATCTGCGTGCGCTGCTGACCCCTCCTGGCGCTGTCGAGAACCTGTCCTTGGCTGTGGGGGTCGGCCTGGCCCTTCCACGAGCGACTGAGGGGGGAGGTAGCCCCTCCATCTTCCGATGGTCCCTCTCAAGTCTCTCCCTCCTCTCTGTTCCCTCGTTCATCACGCTGGCCATAAAGTCTCTTTGGTTGAGGAAAGCGATGGTTTCGTCCCGTTTACGGCTCACATACCCCTTGAGAACAGCATTGTAAGGGTTTGAGGCGGCGTCGGAATCCGGATCATCTGATTGGTGCTTGAACTCCATCCGCGTGATGACCGGCAGGAGGAACTGCTTCCTGTGGTTGGCCACCCCACCCTCAGAAACACCTAAGGCCTCAGTGAGTAGGCGCTGGGGCAGAGGGATGAGGTCACATCCTGATTGGGGGTCTACGTACTCGCCAAAGCGCTTCCGTACCAGGGCCACATCTTGTAATGAGCGGGTCCTCCTGTCCTCCAGGTCTTCTACCACACGGTCTGGGTAAGACTGGCCAAACACCACGCCTGCTCAGGGGTCAGGAGGAGAAAGAGTTTTCTAGGTCAGAGATAATCTACAGGCTACAAGCACAAATATGAAAGATGTGATTGAGTTGGGCCCCATGTGGATGTTATGTAACATGATGACAGCAACCGTGTTGACGTGTCTCACCCGCACGGCGCAGCATGGAAGCTGGGCATGCCCACGGCTTGTGGATGAACTCATCAGGCAGCCTTGCCAGCTCAGGACACCACTTCCTCACGTAGTGTCCGTTTGGGTCGCAGGTCATCGCCGCGGAAACAGGGTGCATGACAAAGTTCCAGTGGTCCAGCCCGCACATGCCTCCATTCTGCCACATCATGGCATCTATGGCAACATCTGCATCCACTAGGGTGTCCTAAACAAACATATCTCTGTTTAGACACTATCTGTACCCTTTGTGTAGTGACACGACAATACCACTAGGGGGCGACCATTCACCTGGAACCAGCGGTAGCCCTCTTGCCAGGGCAGATGGAGGTAGGCTATAAGGAAGGAGGCCACCACGTGTCTCATGTAGTTGTTTATCCAGCCGGTCGCCCACAATTGTCTCATGGCTGCATCCACCAGAGGGTAGCCTGTCCTCCCTCGCTGCCACGCCCTCAGGTGGCCACGGTCACTACTCCAGCGCAGAGCCTGATAGGGCAGAAACCAGGAAGTACGTTTTTGACAGACCAACTCCAAAACCGGATGTGCCAACTGACCAACTACAGGGATTTTATAATAAAGTTAAAAGGAGTGTAACATCAGTTCACCCTCAGTTCAATGTTTAGAGAAACATCTTGGGGATTGTCTTTGTAAGTATTGTGAGTTGTCCTTGCCTTGTATGGAGGTCTGAGGGACTCCCAGGGCAGGTCTGGGAACAGAATAAGCTGCCAGTAGGCCAGGTCCCTCCAGGCCAACTTACGTTGGAACTTGGGGGATCTGCAGCGGGCTTCCTTAGCGTCCCACAGCAGCCAGCGTGGGCTCAGCTGGCCAAAGTGGAGGTAGGGAGACAAGCAGCTGGTGTTGGGGGCGTCCGCCCGGCCGGACTCCTTCTCATACCTGTACACACCTGAGAGAGACACCAACACGTCCAGGCTCGTTAGGATCCACAGCTCTGATTAGTAAGCACAGGTCAAAGGCCGAGTGATAGCACGTTGGAGGATGAGCGAGTGTGTGCTGCTCCCTCGCGTAAGGGTACCTCACCGTCATGTAAGAAAGCCTCTAGGCGTGCCTGGGCCCCCGCCTCACTGAAGTCCCAAGAAGAACGGATGTTAGCTGCCCAGTCAATCTGAACACACACACAACAGCAAAGTTCTCACCATCTACTCGCTGCTATGGAGTGTATGTCTTTTGAATGTATGGTATGTGTGTGTGGAAGGGGGGGGGGGGGGGGGGGGGGGTCTGGTTACTGACCACAGTGCCATCTTTCCTGCGTGGCATGCGTGCCAGTCCCAGCTTGTCCAGGGGGCAGCCCTGAGGCCAGAGGGAGGGGGAGGGCAGCGAGGAGGGGGGGTCCAGGGGAGCCCCCAGGCCAGGACCTGGGCTATGCTGACAGCAGCTCATGAAGTGAGACACTGAACCAATACCTAAAGGACCAGCAGGAACCAGGAGAGGTCAGAAGAGTGACACGTATCGTAGGCTAACTCGTCGAGACTCTTTGCCATTCGACTGCAAGTAGCAAGTAGCAGTAGTAACTACAGCAGCACCGCAACATGGAGATCCCCAGTTGACCCCCCCGTGTGTGTGATGTGTTGACCTACCTCGTAGTCCCACCCCATTAGTGCTGACAGAGTAGGGCTCCCTCAGACAGTAGGAATGGACCATCCTACACTCCACCTTCTCCTTCAACAGAGTGGACACCAGCTCATCATCGCGCTCCTTCAGCCACGGTTCGTACAGGGCGTTAGCCACCACCGTTCTTGCACCGGTTTCCTTGAGGAGTTCCCTGAGTACCTTCAGAGACGACCCCTCTCCTGCCTCCTCCCGGAAGACAAGATGGCTGCCAATGTTCTCCAGAGAGGAACTGAGACAGGCTAGCGCCTGGTGGAGCCAGAATTTAGCTGGAAGGGTACAAGAGACAAAGCACATACATACAGCAAGAGTTTGAGGCTAAAGAAACACAAATATAATGTTGATAATTGACCATTGTACTTACAGGCTCCTCCCATCGCAACAGTAACACCTGGCCCCTCCTCCTCCTCAGGGCTCCAGATGAAAACAGGAATGACAGGTGCGCCCACCTCCAGTGAGCCAATCAGAGCCGGGTTATCACAGAGACGAAGATCCCTGCGGAACCAAAGCAGCACAGGGGGAGAAGAAGAAAGGTTGTGGGATAAACCCACCACCTGCTGACCACACCCTTTACGCCGCCGCCGGTTCCTGGAGCGTTTCGGCTTCTCTGATTGGTCCGTGTGTCCCTCTTCTGTTGTGACATTATCCTTGGATTTTTCGTGCTTGGACTCAAGTGAGTCAGCCGAACAATACGCTACATCATGCGGGGTTATAGAAGAGCCGTGAGTCTGTGTATGGTTGCCTGCCACTACCACCTTAGCATAGCTCCCCACTAGAGGCTGGGGAACTGAGTTAGGGCTGGTGTGACCCTGGGCTACTGGCTGAGTCTTGGAATGTCTATAACCCTGAGCTCCAGGCTGGCGGTCTGTATGCTCCAGTATTGAGAGAGCCAGAGTAGCTTCTAACAGGTCGTTCTCATCCTGTTATGAGAGAAAAAATAGATCAGTAGTGGACTCCAACAGCAAATGTCTAAAACAACACAATATCAACAGTCTCTCTCTCTCTCACACACACACACACACACACACACACACACAAAACTTGGTCCTACCACGGAAAAGTACTCCAAATAGATGGAGGTGAGGTTGGAGTGTAGGGTCCTATGTGTCGAGGACAGTGGCTGTATGAGGGACAGGAACTGTGCCCGGGTGTCGTGGTGTCCCATAAGAGACACGCACAGACCGAAGAAGCCCTGCGGATCCTCGCTACCCGACAAGAGCTCCTTCAGCATCTGCCGAACCAAGGTCCGAGTTTCTCCACCGCTGTCTGCTAAAGACATTTTTCTAGATCAGCTTTTCACGATGTCTTCTGCTGCACAGAAAATTTCGTTCATCCGATGTTTTCTTAAACAGAAAAACCTAAGCTTATGCTGCTCATTTCACTGTTCCTCCCAGTGAACACAACAATCATTATCTGTTACTCAACAGCTGATTCAGTTACACAAGCCGTTCACATGCGCGTTTTGTAAGCGGCAAAGATTCGCTTCTACTACGAGACTGCTATTTGCGTCAGAACCGTCTCGTGTTTGTTCACGTATTTCTGTCCCGTACCAGAATTGCCAGGAATGTTTTGAGAACTAGGATTCAATTACTGGTAGTAAACTTGTATTTTGTTGGATAAAGTGTAAATGAATGTGCATAACAAAAAACCCGAATTCGCTGACCGATCAATGAGGTAGATCCGTTGTACGCAAAGATTTTGTAATAGCAACAAGATCATCGGCTGTAGACGAGACTTCCTGGTCTCCACCACCAATGTTTTACCAGTAGGGGTCTCACAAGTCTAACAAATTCCAACATTTAGCTGTTGGCGAAAACCTGTATCATCACTGGAAAAAAGGCTTTTTGCCTTCGAAAGACTGTACAATTCTCCTATTTGAGAAGTCTTAAAACAGAAAATGTTTAATGTCATGCCCACGTTTCTTTCCCAATCGTTTAAATTCCCTGTTCATCCTTTCATGAACCAGTTTCATCAAACAGTTCTATAAACCAATCTATATTACATGGGCCTACTGCATTGCAGTAAGCAGACTCCATTTCCAGTTCCAGTATACTATAGGCATTGCTGAAGGTGAATCTCACAGCTCTACCATAGACCTTCGCACTGTCTGGGAGTCCCAGTCTATGTGAAGAAATGAATGAGAGAGTGAGCTGTAGAAGGTTAAAAAAGAGAGGGAGCAAGGGATCGATAGTGTTTAGACAGTGAAGTGGAGTCTAAGTGTGTGATCAATAGAGAGCAGAGAGGAGAGATTAGCTGCTTTTCTTTCTCAAACTAACACTGACAAATTGGTGAATTGGTGAATCGGCCTCCGGGCTAAACGGATTGACCTGCTGTTTCCATGTGCTGCCATGTACTGTCAATAAAGATCTGTCCTCAGAGAGGTTCTTGGTTGGGGAAGGAAAAAAGAGAATTGCGGAGAGTGGAGACAAGAGAAGGGAAGAGAAGAGAAGAGAAGGGGGGAAAGAATGTTGGAGAGGAGAGGCGAGAAGATGAGAGGAGATAGGAGGAGAGGAGAGAGGAGATAGGAGGAGAGGGGAAGACAGCACACAATGTACAATCCAAACCTCAATTCTTCCAAAAGGTGCACATGTCCACAGCAATGTCTCATTAACACATATACGTGCACTCACGTGCGCACACTTGTGCGCGCACCTATAAAACCATAATAACGTCTCCAGGAAAATTAATGGAAAGACAGATTAAAAACTAAGTGAGGAGAAACGGCCACTGGTGTAGCTATTTGCAACTCATAAATCATTCTGACACACCCACGCGCATGAAGACACACACATATACATGCCAACCCCCCCTCCCAAGAACACACATACATACACACACATGCAGAGGAGCACACACACATGTACACAAACATACTGTAATTAACCACAGGCTATTTACTCTCTCCTGCTGTAAATTAGACATGCAGACACAGTTATTACATTAGGGGGATCTACCATGCAGAATACTAACAGGAGGAGGGGAGGGGACTAACACACACGCGTGCACATACACACACACACACACACATGCACACACAGTCCCTCAGACTGACTGAAATGAGGCAGCAGAGAGGAGAATAGAGGCCCAAGCTCTTTGTTCGCCGCTGCATTTCATTATCAGCAACAGCAGCCCACACCACTCACACCACATGCACACAACACACACGGCGCACCGCACACCATACACACGACGCGCCCCACACCACACACACGACGCACACGCGAACCTGCCCCTCCCAGCCGGCTGCCTCTTCCTCGTGTAGTACATTGGGACAGCAAGAGAAATAGAGACACCACGTCACTGCTCCTCTCATGGCATCCTGGCTTTGTCAAGACCAAACTGCAGTGGGACATTCATGGTTCAGAGGCCATTGCGACCGCTTCTCCTCTTTCTTTCTGGTCGAGGTTGAAGCCCAGTCCTCGTTCCGGCCTATGGAAGTATATTGGAGAGAATGGAAGCAGTATCATGTAAATGCAGGCAGATATTGATCATCTGTCCTGCTCAGTGTCTTGCAGTCTTGCATGTGCACCGTTGCAGTATTTATTCCTGTCTGATTATCTTTTTCACTCTCTCCCTCCATTTTTCTATCTTCCTCTCTCTCTCTCTCTCTCTCTCTCTCTCTCTTTCTCTCTCTCTCTGTGTCTCTATCCTTATATCCTTCTATCCCACACTCCCCTTCTCTCTCTCGCTCTCTCTCTCTCTGTCCTCTCATTCCTTCTGTGTCGCTGTGTTTTCCCACGGTGATCGATAGCTCATTAGAATCATTGACTGTGGTTCATCAGGACCTGTTAAAGTCAAGACCAGAGAGAGAGACACAGAGAGAGAGAGAGAGGAAGAGAGAGAGCGAGTAAGAGTTAGTATTGGTGCTACCCAGCCGGTGGATACTGGAAGAAAGCTATCTAAACAAGTCCGTTGTGACCACTGCTTGCCACGTTATTGGAGGGCGCATGTGTCGCAAGATTCGGATTCAGTTGGATGTTATGTGTGGCTGTCTCTCAGCCTGACTGGGGGAAGATTCTTACTATGCACCTCACGTGGGTGCCATGGTGTGTTGCTATGGTGATTGCCAAGGGAGCCAGTGGTAATAAAGGTGTTTATCTTAGACAGCGGTAAGGCTTCTCACAGGGTGCCTTGATACGGTCCCATCACACACAGAATTTGTATCGGCTGTAAATGAGGGCCACACATGATAGCACGCTCAACCACACAAACACAGAAACACAGAGAATCACATAAAGGCCAGAAACCAGAGGGGTTTTGTTAACAGTCCACACACATACAGGCACGCAAAACATACACATGCGCACGCATGCATGCGGGTAGATCATTCCGTGTTCATAACCTTGTTCAAACACTCAGCTGTTGACACAGCGTGTGTCTGCAGGCAATGCGAAAAAACGTGTTTAGAAAGGCCACTCCTGAGCTCAGACAGACACGGAAGATGGAGCGAGAGGCACGAAAGGACAAAGCCAGCTGAAAGTCCTGGCTGGAGCCCAAGTGGCAAGCCTGACAGCTTTTGGCGAGGTGGAGAAAAGTCTAGTGGATAAGGGGAGTGAGGAAAAGAGCATGTGGAAGAAGAGGATGTTGAGTGGAGAGGGTTAAGGGCTGGAGAGGGATAACAGAACAGAATGGGGGATTTCACCGCTCCTCTCATTCCCTGCATAAATTTCACACCTCATTTGCATACGCACAGCATTATGCAGTATACTAATGAAAGTGTTCCCGTCATTGCCCAAATGGGCAGGTCTTTGTTTGCAGTGGAAAGAGTGTTTTTTCGTGGAAAACACGAGATTGTGAGTGTCGTCAGGTGGAAGACAGCGTTGTGCAAAAATGTCGCTAGGAGATTAGCCCATGATCGCGGCGTTCTGCGTTCCAGCTAAAGCTGGAGCTTAGCCGTGGACGGGGGACAGGAGGGATGGGGGACTGGGATTGGTTAATTAAAACAACATAAGGGTTTTCCACCAACTCAGGGCTCCATCTCTCTGTGGAATAAGAATAGTCACATTGGAGCTGTGGCTGCTCTACTGTAATTACCTGCACACACAGGACATTCCCTCAGCCAGCAGATTAGAGATGTAGAGGCAAAGTAATGAAGAAGACCGAGCAGAGGATTTCACAGAGGGGTCAGAAGCCCAGGGTAATCTTGCAAAGATGTCAGAGGAAAATGCAGTAGTTAAGGGGAGTCCGGAAGCGAGAGATAGTTAGGGAGGAGAGAGAGAGAAAAAACCCATAGACAGGGAGGAGAGGGAGGGCGAGCAAACAGGGAGGTATGGAGACAGGGGGAAGGGCGAACGAGAGATGAGCTACAAATGAGAGCTATGGCAGCTGCAGGTTGGCACAGTGCCATCCAGTCAGGACTGGAGCAGGGGCGGGCATGGGCACGGGTGAGGGGGCGAGGCGGATAAGAGAGGAAGAGGAACAGAGAGGACCATAGACAGACCTCCATACTGCTACACTAGGATCATGACAGACAAGACTGGCCCCCTCAGAGAGGCCGAGAGATCCGAGGTTGAGATGGTGGAGGATGGAGAGGAGAGTAGAATGTGGATGGAGGGATGAATAGAATAACTACAGCGGCTAATTTGAGGCTTTTGGTCGGGTACGGCGAAGACCGTTGATGCCAGCCGGGAACGGTGCCAATGCGGTGGGGTCCTCCGCCGCCATTCCCCTTTCTCCGTCCCTCTTCCTGCCCAAGTCGGTGCCAGCTTATGGGTGCCGTTGCCAACCAGAGCCCGCGGAGCTGACGGCAGAGACGGCGGACTCACCTTGGAGGACTTGGCACCGCTCAACGTTTGTTTGTTTGGACGCTGAGCCACAAGAAGGTGCCCGGGCAACCATTGCCAGCGGCTGAGCTATGGCATCTTTTCAGGTTCGACGAGGACAGAGAAAGTTGGCGTTGTGCCAAACCGAGATAACACGCTCCTCCATACCCATACGGTGTCTGAAGCTCCCAAGGCGCTTTCCACCGGATTCTGCGATGGCATTTCTTCCAGGGAGGAGAAAAACAAGCTGACAGCGACATGGCAGGGTGCCAACGTCAAGCTAGCACACAGCCACGGGCACTGCCAGATGCGTATAGAAAACCGTGCCACGCACACGCCACATGGTCGCGGAATGTTCGGAACAGGCTGGCGAATGCGACCGAAGTCCGCGGTGGGCAAGCGGGATGAGACGTACATCTCCGCTGTGCCAACGTGGCTAGCTAGCCTGCGGCTGTTCATGCTATGGCACAGCTGGGCACAGACGGAGAAGGAAGGAGATGGATGGTCATCCGGACCATCAGCTGCATAACCCCTGTTTCCAGGAGAAGAGATGGGAGAGGGAAGGAGAGACCGGGGAGGATGTGGAGATAGAAGAGGAACAGGAGTTGGTACTGATGCACACTGACAGGAATGAATGGGTCTTAAAGGGATACTCTACAGACTTGCCAGACTTGAAGGGAGAAGGGGGGGGCGTGTTGTCAGGGTGTCTCCTGTCAGTCAGACTGCTGCAGGCAGCAGGGGCGGGACGTGTCTGGGCATCCCGTCGACGCCTAATTAACAGACACGCGCTAATTTCAACAGCCCATCATAATTAGTGATTTAATCGCTCGTCAACGCTTTTATTATATATTTTTTTTATCGTGCCTCGTAGTTGGATACGAGCGGATATGCAAATTCTGTCTTTCTGGCAACCAAGGAGCATCCAGCCCCGCCCTCCCTCCCCTCATTCCTTCCCCCTATTCGTCCTCCCTTCATCCTTGGCGCCAGACTCCAGTGGGATCTTAATTAAGAGCGGGCTTCATTATGCAAATGGAGTACAATAAACGACAGAAGAGGCGGAGCCAGATTCACACTGCAATGAAGAGAGCATTGGAGGAGGGAAAACAGAGAAGAAGGGGGGGGGAGACTCGATGCTTCTACCAGCAGAGTGGTGTTTCTTCGGTTAAACATCAAACCCCAAAAGTGTGTGATGTAGTATGCTACGTGTCTTCATCAATAAGGAAAGACCCAAACCTTTGCTTGAGTTTCATTCTTTTGGTCTCCACTTTCGTCACCATCTATGGAAGAGTCCAACCAGAGTCTAACATGTGGCCAAGCCTGTTTCCCTGGCTGGACTTGGAGGCTGTAGCAAGGATAATACTGTGATGGACTGGAGACATAAAGACTCATTTTCGGCTGCGTATGGATGGGGGGGGGGAGATAGGGGAGATGTGGGGACAGACAGACACACTGACTGTAGCCTGAGCACGGCAGGGAGCTAATGTCATCTCAGTTTAATCATCGCACGGGATCATGGGGTTCATGCAAATTCATTTGCATATCATTAAACAGAGAGAGGTTATTTGGTGCAGGCCGCTGAAATGGGATTGGATGAGGAGGGGAAAAAAAGGCAAATGGAGGGGACTCGTTATTAAACAGCAATGTTTTATAGTCTGCCAGCCGATTCATTTAATTTGGGCGTAATTAAAATGTGTCAGACTCAATCAGTCATTCCAACGGGGGTCCTATCAATGTCCCAGGCCAATAGAGGACAAGCCTTGTATCAAGGGCTGAAAACTCACCAATAACTTATTCACCATGTTCATTACCTGGTTGCGATTATCGAAACATTCCGTTGACCTAAATGAATAACGTAGCGGGACATTTCAAATGCCTTTCTGAGTGGCAAGAGGCGACGGCTCCTTTCGCTGGGGGCAGGAGAGGAAGAGCTTCCCCTCGGACGAGGCGTATCTTCTGTTGCCTTTTGCGACCCTCCGCGTCTACGTGCGTGCACGCGAAGGTGTGTGTGATTCTCCTTAGCATAAGTGATGTAATTAGTGAGGCCTTTCACATGCAGATCAGCCGAACAACATGACCGTCGCTCAAAGCTGACGCACGTGTGCGCGCGCGCAGACGCACAGACACACACACACACACACACACACAGACACACAGTTCACTGCACCCCCTGTGATGGGGATTCTGTTGTCTGTGGGCAGAGAGTGGAGAGATTAACATAAGTCAGCTAATAAGTGTGAGTAATATTCACACAGTGACGCGTGGCATAGAAACAGTCCTGCTGATGCTTATTTGTATCTCATTATGGATGTAAAGTACTGAGTGGGTGTATGTGTGTGTGGGGGGGGGGTCAGGCGAGTTGGTGTGCTTGTATGGGAAGGGGGGGGTCACTGAAAGCACAGAGCAGAATCATAAAAATGAGTGTTGTGACAAAGGAGAATGAAAACACCATCTTTATGGACTGATTGCATCTACTCTGTGTGGGGGATACAAAACAGAGGACAAAGAGGAAATCCAAAGGCGTTTTCCAGCTCTTATCATCCAGCTCAGTGTAGGAGGCTTGGGGAAAGGCAATAAATACAGTATATGAGAATGTTCTGTTTTAAAAAAGCACGTTCTTACTGTTTAACTACATGGATATATAGTATACATCCCTGGAATCATGTGCTGAGAATCAGTTTCTGCTCCAGAAAGTTCCTATTATAAATACTCTTTTTGAAGCTACCAGGGAAGCTCTCTCTCATGATTGATTAGTATGGCCTGACGACCATTAAAAAGTCATTTAAAAGATGGATAGGGACCACATCTCCAAATAAAAACCACTTTATACCTGATGAAGTGCTGAACAAACTCTCCTTCAAAGACATTTACTGATTACTGTCCTACAGTGTAAAATGTGAGTGTGTGCGTCTGTGTGTTTGAGATTGTGTATATTCTGAAAGTATAGCAGCAGAGTAATCAGACACAGAGCACTCTCAGCAGATGTGACCTGTCACGATTAAAAAATCACACCTTTGTTGAACGGAGGCGTCAACGAATATAAATGGACACTGTTGATGTCGACCAAGCCATGCTACCTGATCAGACATGCATATGCATAACACGCACAGAGAGATTGAAATCTGATAGAACACTGTGCAATGCTGGGTCTGAAGTCTTATCGTGTGAAACAGAACTGTGCGCGCGTGCGATTTCTGCCCTGTCCCTTTAACTGGGAGCTCAGCCGGGGAACTATGCTCTGGGACTCATGCATAAACATGAGCTGGCCTTTCAGCTCTCTCCTCACATAACCAATCTAAATCTAAATGAGCCCACCCCCCCCCCACCCCCACCCCCACATCACAGATACACCAGCAGGCAATGATATTACACCCCCCCTCCTCCACACACCCCTACCATCCCCCCACCAACCCCCAGCGTCACATATACACCAGCAGGCAATAATTTCACGCCATCCCTCAAGTCCACCCCCTGTACCCCCCTTTTTGCCGCAGCCCCACCAGCTGCAGAGTACTCATTTGATTAAGAGGGGGACGGGGGACAGGGGGAGGGGGATCACTTTATCAGGGTGACTTCCCAAGATGGCTATCAACCACATGACCATCTCTGTCCCTCTGCCCTCTCCACACATTCACTTTGCTTTTGTTCTCTCAGTTCAGTTAAGAGCCTTGCCTCACCATTCTCTCCAACCCCTCCCTCTACCCATCTCCCCCCAACTAACTAGGCCCCGCTCTCGTGCCCACACACACACACACACACACACACACCGTCTGTAGTACCATCCGCAAAGGACTCCTACCATCTAGCAGGGTCCTCACTGTGGTTGAGAGATACCCAGCCTAGAGATCTGGGAGGAGATGAGAGAGCCTTTCACGGATGACTAGTGCATCTTCGCGTGCGAGGTCTCCTTTCACATGTGACTGACCAAAGGCGCACCTGCACTGAGCCCCCCTGTGGGCTTCAGACTCCAGAGACGTGAAGGATGAAAATGTCTTTCTCTCTCTCTCTTAAAATGTGCTGCATGGTGCAATTTTCATCAGCTCGGGCAGGCTCGTAAAACACACCATCATCATCAGCGGCAGGGGCAGGAGCAGTAGTGTAATTCATCCGAGGTCGTTAATATTCATCATATCATTTAGTCACAAAGGAAACTCATCTGGCTGAATGTCACACACGTAATTAATGAAGTGACCCCAGAGGTCAGGGATCCATTCACCAAACGCCTTACACACATCACCGAGTAACACACACTCACACACATAGCTGCACAACATGAGCTTCACACACACACACAACCAGTTTACCCTTAAATCAAAAGCCACAAAGAAGAGCGGTCACAAATGCACAGAATATCTTTGGGTGCACCCTCCCGCAAACACAAGTCCCTCTGCCTCTCAGACACAAATAGATGAAGCCGACATGCACCAAACCAGACTTTATTTAGCTCTGTGGCATAGAGGGGGGAGGGGAGAGGAGACACACACACCAGTGGGGTACAGGAGGGGGAAGGGAGGGAGAGAGGAAACACACTTAACCACGGGAGCAAGACATAGGGACAGGTGCACATCACAGGTATCTTTTTGGTCATCATCACTATGGCAACAACATCTCCAGAAAAAAGAAAATCATAGTTAATAGCTGGGTCTACGGTAGTATAACAGAGACTTCATCTAGAGGACCCAATATTTACATCTTACAGTCACTAAGACCCCCGGGAATGCAGATGAAAGGAAATAGAAAATAATTTGTATACAAAAAAACTTGTCTTGTGGTATTTGGAATGCACATTTCTGTACAGAAGTAAGATCATTGGTATTGTAGTAAACATTGGTTTGTTACGGAGCAAAAACAGAACAGAGTCAGTCAGTCAGTCAATAACCTTTGGAAGGCTAGCGGTGGCGCCAGACCATCTCTGCATTCTGCTAGTACCCCATGGCTGTCAGTTAGGGCTTCCAGCATGGAGGGCAGAAAAACCACGTACAGCAAGCGCGTGATGGTGGAGCGCAACGGCACAGACGCCCGCAGACTCGGACGCACAGGCCATCCCACCCCGGCGAACCCCCATATAGGTGCAGCTTATCTTTTAAATCCTGCTGCACCACTACCGCTGCGACGTTCTCTGCACACACAACCCTTATCCTTTTCCACCCCCGCTCAAACCGCGCAAGTCCTCCACAAGGACCCAGCGTCCGTACCCTGCCGTGTGACGCCGAAAGATTCGAGCTCTCACGAATCACGACAGTGCCCCCAGAGTCAAATTGGCTGAACAAAACGGCGCCATATCTCCTAAGTACAGTTTGTCACTTAAAGCCCCCTTCAGTGGTAAAGCCCCAATCCCAGGCCAACATCCTCCTCCTCTAATATCCCAAGTCTCCAAACACCTACCGCACTGTATTCTCCACCAAATTGCCCTAGCCCTACCACATGCCTCAGACTATCCCCATCTAGAAGGTGGATCCGCCAAATATATAGAGGGGAAAAAAGAATGTTTCGAAAACTACCCAAATTCCCGTTAAACCTCGAGTGAGCGCGCGTGTGACTCACCTCTTGAAGTCGTCGGGGGGGGCCAGGCCGCAACCAGAAACGATGCACACGCGGAAGGCTAAGCACGCGCGGACCCTCGTGTGAGCACTTGGACTTGCCCAACTTGCGGATTTTGGTCTGTGCGGCCGGCCACTTTTTGGGTTTTGTTCACACCAGTCACTCCCCAGTACGCTCCCCGCGGCTTATTGAGCAAAGCACACATAACGACAATGCACGCATAGTAACGAAAGCTGAGCTCAGACTCAAGGACTCAGCACAACATCGACCCATATATAATCTCATATATCTCTTCGCGGAACACACACACATCCTCTTTAGGTCTATAACGATATTACCTCTCTTCGTCTCTGCTTAAAGCACTTATATTATTGTATTAGCTACAAGATATTTTCTTATCTATATTACAAGTCATTATCATACGGGCAACAGATGGAAAGCAAGGATGAGAGAAATACGATAGAGAGCAGAGAGAATTCTCAATGCACATAACACCCCAATTAAACATCCCCCAGTTTTTCCTCCGAGACTCATCCGAGACCAGTAAACGAAAAACGCACCAAGTTCCAAAATCCACGTCTTGAAGTATGGCTCTTGAGGGTGGGGGGGGGGGGGGGGGTGGCTGGGTGGGGGCTTGGCTGTGGAACTTGGGATTTGGGTTTGGAGGGGGGGTGGGGGTTTTGGTTACACAGTCTCCAGTGTGCTTATTGAGAGGCATTAACAGTAGCTCAGATACAGGGACTCCAGCCTTCACCAGAAACAGCAGTACATCATCAAGTAAACAATAGCTTTCTTGTAGGTCATATGCACCTATATGGTTAAAGTATTATTACGTCTTTGGATCTTGTCTTAAAGCATTAATTATTGTATTAGCTACAGTATTATTGTTATCATTATTACAGTCATTATAATACTGGCAACAGATGGAAGAGAAGGAGAGAGAAATGAAAGATAGAGGGAGAGAGAGAAATTCTCAAATGCACATAAACACCAATAACATCCAAAGTTTTTCTGAGAGGCAAGTCTGTCTGTGAGGACAGTAGAAAAACGCCCAATGTTCAAAACATCCACGTCTTGAGTCAAGCATACAAAAGCTGAATACTGTACATTAACCCCTCGTCACACCGTGGAACCCATTCAGTTAATCACGTTTCGTGTAGCAACCTATTTCTCAGAAGTCCAAAAGCCCTGATCTCTGGCAGGCAGAGGTGGCTCGGCAGAGGTAACAGAACTTGCGTGGTCCAAGGACTGGTCACATCTCAGCTGTTTTGAAGAACAGAAGGCTGCATATTATTAGGACCACATGCTCGAGACAGAGATCAGGTGAGCTGTTGACCTGAGAATAGGAGACGCTACACTAAATCACATTACATCAGTAAGCCATTGGTATAGTCACACAGGAGAGACAGGCAGCGCCTTGCCTTTGACATATCGTAAAGCTGTCATCATATTCAGACTCAAAGGATAATCGAAGCATGACAGTTAATCTCAATCAATAAGATCTATAACAAGAAACAAATACGAAATACACACAATTTTGGGTCGAGTTTGGTTAAAGTTTCAATGTATATGGTTGAGTGCTTTAAAAAAATAGCTTGCCCTGTACAAGACAAACTGGCCTTTGCTTTCTGTGCTATTTGGGTTGGTAGGATCGACTGAAGGAACAGACAGTGTACATGTACAGTAGAAGACTCATCATTGGCTTGAGAGGGCGGAGCTGCATTTAAGCATCACGACAGTCTATTGGTGCTCGGCTATGCCAGCTTCAGCTCTCACCCAATCACTGGACAGACATATGCGCCGCAGCTTGATATTAATAAACCAGCATGTTGAAAAACAATCCTCGGACATGTACAATTTTGGTTACGAGCTTTGGAATTGGAGACAGTCTTTACAAAAGCTCTTAGTGAATACATCAGTCCATTTTCAAGGTTCTTTTTCTTTAACTGCTTTGCTTTTCTCAAGTTTTGACTCTTGGAGTTCTCTTTTTTTCCTTCTTTAAAACAATGTCAACTATTTACATTAAAATCTCTTTGACAATCTCTTTGACAGCCTTTGCGGGGACTGCTCCTAAATGCTACACAGCGACCTGACAATGCTGTCTTTGAAAAGGGAGGGGGGAGGGAAGGAAAGAGGGTTGAAGGGAGAGTGGGGAGTCTGCCATGCAGACCAAGAGGTAGAGAGGATGGCTTGGGGCTAGCGGCTAGCGGAGCGAGGTCAAACACTGGTACAATGGTCTTTGGCCTCGGAGGCATCCGGTCGGTTTGGTTGAACAGCGGAGTTGGCAAGGTGGTGGGGAAGGAGGGCTGGTGACAATGGTACTAGGTACGGGAGTTGGGCTGGCACATTCTCCAGGAGGTTTTGGGCGGGAAAAAAGGGGGGACGGGGGGGAGGGAGGTCGGGAAAGTGCCTGCTGCTGGCTCAAAGCGCTTCTCTTTGGGCCTCGGGGGGTTTGTGTCTTTGGGGTGCCGCAGGATGGGGGTTTGGCAGCGTAGAGGAAAGCGTGGATGGAGGTCGCTCCTACCTGGCGGGGAGGGGGGGGGGTAGAGACAGCCTGTGTGGGCAGTACTGCACCCTACCTAGGCTCTATCCCTCTCCCCTGCCCGGGCGGTCAGCTCCATCTGATTCCTCTCTCCTGTGGCCGCCTCGTTGCTCAGGCTCCGGGCCCTCTTCTCCTTGGCTCTGGCGTTTTGGAACCACACCTGGAGGAGAGTCATGCTTACAATAAACATTGGCTATACTTCTATGGTGCACGCAGTCAAGAACTATCTGAGCAAAAAAATAGGATTGATAGGATGATCATTCGCTAGACCAGTGTGGTTACGTGAGCGGACCCTCACCTGGACCACTCTGCGTGCCAGGCCCAGATCCTGGCCCAGGGCCTCACACTCCAGTCTGCTGGGCGTGCGGTGGTTCCTGTAGAAGGCTCGGAGCTGGAGCACCTGGAGGTGGCTCATGTGGGTCCTCTGCCGCTGCTGCTGCTGGTTCTGGTGGTGGTGCCGCTGGGTCGGCTTGTCTCCCCAGGCGGAACTGGCCGCCCCTGAGGCCTCGGGGCTGGGGGAGGCAGGGTCCGCCAGGCTGGAGCTCTCCTCACAGCCGTACTCCTCCTCCACCCCCTCTTCTGCCTCCTCCTCGTCTTCCTCCTCAACCTCGTGGTTGTTTGGATCAAAAGCTAGAGAATCAGAGGTCAAGGCTGCAATGGCAGACTCTTGATCTCTGGTGGTGGCGATGGCCCCAGAGCTGGAGGGGAGGAAGGGGGACATGGAGGAAGACTGCCTTTCCCTGTAGGCGTAGCTCGACAGATCCCCAAAGTTACCGAGGGGTGCAGCACCTATGGGCAGGCTGTATCCAACTCTCTCGGCCTCTGCCCCGTGACGTGACCTGACGTGGGCGTCCAAGGCACTCCGGACCTTGAAGAGAGCCCTGCAGAAGGGGCAGCGGAGGTGGTTGTGACTCAAACTCAGCCCCGCGCCGGCACCTAGAGATCGGAACTGGCCCTTCCTTTCTCTGGCTCGGGTGTTCTGGAACCACACCTGTACAGAGGACAAAACAAATAAACCACACAAACACCTTCATTTCCCCCAGTGCTGCATGTTGTCGCAGAAATAACCCCCATGCAGTGTATTGAAGATAAGACTGATAAGACCTGGAAGCCCTACTACATAAGACTGAACGTCCGTGCTCTACGTCAATAGGAGTTAGTGGTTAGTGTGAATTTAGCTACCTGAACCACTCGTCTCCCCAGGCCCACGTCACGGGCGATGCCCTCCAGGACCCCCCGGGTGGGGTTGGAGTCCAGGCTGTAGCGCTGGTACAGCACCTCAAGCTGCTCGGGAGTGATGGTGGTCCGCTGACGCTTGTCTCTCCGCTGATCATCCTCCCTCTCTCTCAAACCCACCTCGCAGCCCTGTCGGACCTCCGGCGCCACTTTGGAACCTTGCTTTTGCGAGGGAAGCGAGGGGTGGGACAGGTTGGCGAGGGCGTGGCTGTTGTGGGCGAGGTTGGCGTGCGCGTTGCTCATGTGAGACATCATGGGGTGCGTGTGGCTGGGGTGCATCTGGGACATGGCCCCTGAGAGCAGCTGGCTGGTCAGAAGGTTTTGACTGGGGTGGAGCAGCATGTAAGGCAGGGGATGACGGTCTGTGAAGCCCGGATGGAGCAGCTGGACCTGGGACTGGGCTGCCAGGAGGTGCCTGGTCTGGTGTTCCTGCCACAGTTGGAAGGAGGGCAGGGATATCGGGCAGAGAGAACACTGGAACTGGGGGTGGGCTTGGGCCTTGGTCTGGGGTTGGGACTTGGTCTGGGGTTGGGACTTGGTCTGTGGCTGGTGGGAATCTGCCGGAGACCCCGGAGGAGGGAAGAACTTGGCTGGGGCCAGAGCTGGGGGAGAGTGGGGGCTAACAGGGGATGGAGCAAGGGTGGACCTCTGTGGAGCTGCAGGGCTGGACTGAGACCCAGAGGTGGTGCTGGGCTTCTGGGGAGAGAAGTTGGAGCTGAGCGAAGAAGTGTTTGGGTGTTTTTCAGACGGGGTCTCTCTTCTCTGCGACTGGATCTCCGAGTCCGGGGCCTCACCCTCTACCTCTCGGGTCTTCCCAGATGTAGATGGGGTTTTGAAATCTGCGTCTCTGTGATGGTTCGACTCGACTTGGTCTCGAGCGCACTCCTTGTCAGCGTGTTGAGGGGTGGCATGGGGGTCAGAGGGAACAGGAGTGATGCTGGGGGAGTCCGAGTGGGCGTAGTACTCGTAGGCAAGATCCATCGAGTTCTCGTTCTGGCTGTCGCACTGGCCCTCGTCATCTTCCTCATCGTCGCTCTGGTCCCGCTTGCGTCGGCGGCCTCTCTGGCACTGGGTACCGTCTCCACGGTTCCTGTTTGTACCCTCGTCAGGCCGTTCCTCTTTCCCTCCATCGCTCCCCCTCTCCTGGGTTTTGCGGGCTCTCTGCCGGGCGTTTTGGAACCACACAACGATGACCCTGTTGGGGAGGGAGAGCAGCGCAGACAGCCTGTCGTACTCCTCCTCTCTGGGGTAGGGGCTGGCCTCGAACACCCCCTGCAAGGTTTCCAGCTGCTGCTCAGTGAAGCGGGTGCGAGAGGAGCGCCGGCTCCTGTGGTGCTCCCCCCTGTGGGTCTCCTGCCTCTGGGGCTGGGAGGGGAGTTGGGCTGGTGGGGCTGGAGACTGGGACCGTGGGGGGTCAGACTGGGAAAGAGCTTGTGGTTCCTCTCCGGTCTTCTCTAGGGGAGTGGTGGGGGGGTTGCTGAAGTTGTAGGGCGAGTCCTTGTCACGCTGGCGCTCCTTGAACAGGGTGTTGCGGAACCAATGTTTGATGACTTTGTGAGGGAGGCCGGACAGGGCGGCCATCTTGTTGATCTGTTCATCGCTGGGCAGACTGCTGATGCTGAAGTGCTGCCTCAGGACGTTTAACTGCTCCTCCGAGATACGTGTCCGCGCCCTTTTATTTGGGCCTGACAGTCCCGGGCTCAGCTGGGGTTGCTGACCTAGCAGCGCAGGGCTGAGTTGAGATTGTTGTCCCAGCAACGCAGGACTTAGCTGGGGTTGTTGCCCTAGCAACACAGGGCTGAGCTGAGACTGGTAGAACTTGGTGAGGTCAGAGTTCAGGCCAGGGTCCATGGTGGAGAGCATGGCCTGGGACTGCAGTGCCATGGACTGCATCATTGCAGGGGAAAGCAGAGGGAGGTCTATGGGGAAGGGCATAGGGGGTACAGGGAGCTGAGCCAGAGGGATGGAGGGTAGGGGGAGACTGGGTAAGGGGAGGTGGGGTAGAGGGATGGAGGATTTGGGCTGGGAGGCAAGTGGAGAGGGGTCTAGAGGAGGGCTGCTTGGGACGGCAGCCTCCTGCTGTGGAGCACTTTCTGGGTGGGAGGGCGACGGAGGAGGAGAGGGTGTGGCTGGAACAGGAGCTGGAGTTAGGGCTTTGGCTGGAGATGGGGTGGAGGCTGGGGCAGGCCGTGACAGGAGCTTGGGTGGAGAAGTTTCTGTTTCCGAGTCTGGAGTTGGACTTGTAGCTGGGGCAGCCTTCTCCATAGACATGGGGTGTGTGAGCGGGTAGAGACGGTCATACTTAATTCTGTACTGTCTGGAAAAGCTCTCCAGCATAGTCGGAGGCAGAAGCAGCTTGTGCACGTACTCCTGGTGACTCTTGAGCACCAGGAAGTCTGAGAAAAGCTTCCCACATTCTCCACACTCCCTCTCTCCCTCCTCTAGACATCCTTTCACCTCACCATTCGCTGCTTCCTCCTTCGTCTCCTCCAGGCAACATTCCGTCTCTCCGTTTTCCGGTTTACTTTGCTTCAGGTCGACCCCCGACTGTGGCTCCAGCTGTATGTCGCCACAGTCCTCCTGCCCCCCTCCTGCTTGTACCTGGGCAGGACTCTTCTGTTGGAGTCTCTGAGTGCCCTGGGTGTACTGCAGGGCCAGTTCATAGCCAAAGCTCCCCAACAGAGCTCTGAAGGCCCCCCCGCTCACAGCAGCATAGGGCACCCTGGGAGGAGGACAGGAGTCCCCGTGGTTGACTGAGGAGCCAAGATGGCCAACATGTGCCTTTTCCTCCTCTGGCTCTCTCTCAATCTTGACTGGAAGATGATCTTTCACTCCATCCCCTGGGTTTCCTGCCTCTTCCCCCGAGTTCGGTGCCCTGTGACTCAGGTCCATGCAGGAATTGCTGTCCGCTGCTTCACATGGGGTCTCCAAAGGAGGTTCGGTTGGGCTCGGGGCCGGGCCATCTGTCTTGGCTTCTGCACGAGGCTGCTCCGAGTCCGGGGAGGGTGCAGAAGCAGTATGCCCCATCTCCAGGCCTTTAGGGGTGAACTCTGGGCTGAGGTTCAGCTCGCCCGACAGGTAGAAGGGGAGCAGCAGCTGCTGCTGAAGTGAGAGGAGGCTGTCTGGGGTGATGCTGAAGTGCTGCTTCATGAGCGCCTCTGGGCCCAGGGAGAAATGCTTCAGCAAGGCTGGGTTGAAGAGCTGGGACTGGAGCAGGCTGGTTTGCTGCTGGAGCTGGGCCTGAGCCTGCGCCAGCTGCTGCTGTTGCTGCAGCAACATCAACGTCTGCTGGCCTCTGGTCGCTAGCAGGTCTGCTACTCTCCTCTTGGCTTGGAGACTCTCCACCTGACCTGAGAGCTTCCCATGGCTGTCACCCCTTGAGCTGGGGCCTGCTGGGGAGGACAGGGAGGGGCTGGCTGGGCCGAGCCCCCTGGAAGACTCTTCTCCTCCCCTCGGCAGGGGGCTAGAGGCGGCGGCCCGGACTGATGGTGGAGCAGGGGTTTGGGCTGCAGACTGCGGTGCCTGGGTCTGGGCTGCACGGGCACGGGACTGATGGAGGACCGAGCGGAGATGAATGTCCAGGGTGGAGCTCTGGCTGTAACCCACCCCGCATACCTTACAGCGGTAAGGTCTGGGGTCAGAGCCGCGAGGAGCATCGGTCTGCTGCGGCCCGCAGTCCTGCTGGGCTCGTCTGGCCCGGTGGAGGTGAGAGACGGAGTTGTAGTGGACCAGAAGGATCGTTTTCTGGGTGAACGACTCCGAACACACGGAGCACTTGTAGGGCCGGCTGGGGTCCATGTAGCGCTCCATGGTGGAACTGGAGCTCCTGCGAGGAGGAAGGCTGTGGCTGGGTTCCAACCCGCTCTCCTCCTGCTGCGGTGCGGCCGAACCTGGCTCGCTCACTCCAAGGCCGGACCTTCCTGTCAGCTCTAGAGGGCGGCCCTCTTTCTCCACTTCATCCTCCATCGGGTCTTCCGCTCCGCCTTCCCTATTTGGCTCCACCGTGCTCTCCCTGCTCATCCCCTCTCCTCCGTCTTCCAGCACCTCATCCTCGCCTTCATCCTGAAATGTGGCAGGAGGCTGGGCTGTGCTCTTCCCCTGGTCTGCCGGGCCTCTCTCCAGGAGCGCATTCTGGCCGACTGCCGCCTCCTGTGGGGCGTGGGTGTTGTTCAAGTGCCTCTGCAGGGCTTCTTGGCTGCGGCATTGCCTGGAGCAGAGGGGGCACTCTGTTGCCGCCCTCATGGCGTGGTACTGCCAGTGCACCTGCAGCTTCTCCTGGGTAGGGAACGCCAGGCTGCACTTACTGCAACGGAACTTGTAGCCGTGGCGATCCGACAGGGCAAGCTCACCAGGTGGGGAGGGGGGTGAGTGTGGGGGGAGGGGGGGGCTGAGGGACTGAGCAAGGCCGTTGGGGGTGTCAGGTTCGGCTGAGAGTTGCTCCTCTAGCGGGGGGGTGAGGAGGGCTGGAACATGTTTAGGTGTGGTCGAGTCTTGTTCAGGATCTTCCATTACCGTGCCTGGAACACACAATAACAACAGGAGAGTTTTACAGTTTTCCTAAATAATCCATTTCATTAAGATGCTATATAATAGAAATTCAAATAGTGTTTCATTTTTTATTTTTTTAGCAGAACCGCTAACCATTCTTTTGCGGGGACGAGTCCTTGGTGTTGGAGGCATTCTCAGGGTTCTGTTGTTGTGGATCTGGTTCAGGGAGGACGAGACCCTCAGACTGCTCAGACGATGGCAACACCTGGAGAACAAGCAGTCGGAGACATTAAATGTCAATCTGAATCTGTCCTGGTAACCTCTCTCCCTCACTAGCTAATCAAAAACACCATGATTAAAATATAAATGTAAATATATAAAATGTTTGATTTCAATTGTGTTACCCTGTATCATATATTATACATGAAGGCTATATTGGAATTGAATTGATATGGATGGACAAGTGTAATTCTACTTTTTCTGATTCTTGATCATTGTGATAAATTGGAATTGAATCTAAATGAGAGATGCTTCTGGATTCACAGCATGTGAAGTCACCTAGTGAGAGTGTATGAATATATGGATGTAATACCAAGAACCTGCATGTATGGAGGCCAATATTTATAGGTGCAGAAGGTATAACTCTGCCCTTGAGCTCTAACGACGCCCTCTAAAAGCCCCTTGGGGTTTAATAAAACTTTATTGAACTCAATAATGAATTCTGAAGAAATAAATGATCTGTTCTAACAGGAACAGCCAGTTTCCCAGTTCCAAAGCACTAAACACATATAAACCAGAGAAGCTAGCCTGGGGAGAGACAGAGACAGCTAAGACAGGGATTTACATGACAAGAGTATTCTCTGCATAACATCTTTATAAGAGACAGAAGCGACACACACCACACACACACACGCACACACACACGGTCGTCGCAGAGAGACTGAAGGTCAGCCTTAATCTAGAGAGCGTAATTGGAAAGCAAGGTACATAATGGCCATCATCACCTCAGTCTGAATTAATGAACCTCAATTACTATTACAGAGAGAGAGGGGAGAGGGGGAAAAGAGAAGGTGCATAAGAAAAAGAGAATGAGACAGCAAGGGGAGATGGAAAGGGAGGGAGGGGTACGACCAAGAAAGGGAGAGAGAAAAAGATGAGGGGGGGGGACACAGGGGAGGCAACCTGGAGAGGGGAAGGGAGGGGTTAAGAACAAGAGGGAGAGAGGGCAAGCGACAGCAAGCAAGCGGTCGGGCTGGGGGGTAAGGAGGGGGGGGCAGTGCAAACGGAGGGAGGGATGAGAGTCAAAAGAGGGGGAGGGGAGGGGCAAGAGTGAAAAGGGTGAAAAGAGGGAGGCAGTGAAGTGGAGGCAGAGGCAGGGAGAGACAAAGGCCACTTAGCATACGGGCTAGCGAGATAGAGCTCGGTGATGTGGATAGATGACCACTCTTTGTTTCCTGGAGAGACACAGGCGAAAAGCATGGGGCCCATTTTAGCTTGACTGCACTTCTGCTAATAGAGGGCCTACTTAAACATGCATTATAAAAGCACTGCCTTTATCCTCACTCAAGCGCACTCACATCCTCTGGCAAAACCGTTTCTCATACATTTATATATTTAGTACAATGTGTACACATATACGCACTCTCAATGCTCACAGCTTCAAAGGCGACAGTGGGTAGCTGCTTAAAAATGCGCTACCTTCTTCTCTAGTGCTTTCTTAATGTAATTGTGTCTGCGTATCTAACAATACCCCACCCCCCATCCTTCCTGCCTGTCTGTCTGCCCTTAATAACACAGACAAACAGACACACACACACACTGACCGTGCTGATGAGCTTATCCACGCAGTCCTGGGCCACACTGTGGAGGTGTGTGAGGTGGTGTCTCAAGTGTGCGTGTGCCAGCTTGACCTGGCACAGGGGACACTGGACAAGCTGAAGAGAGAGACCGAGACAGAGAGAGAGAGAGAGAGAGAGAGAGAGAGAGAGAGAGAGAGAGAGAGAGAGAGAGAGAGAGACAGAACGAGAGAGGGAGAGGGAGAGAAAGAAAGAAATAAAGAGTGAAGGTGGTGTGGGGGTGTCAATCAACCAGTTCACGCAAGGCCTTGAGCTCATATGCATTGCCAGCCCTCTTGCACAGTTGGCTCTCGAGAAAGGTAATCTGTTTCAAAAGGAGAGTTTCTCTAAAGAAGACGCTCACCTGCTGGTGGGCAGTGTGCTGGTGTGTTCTGGGGCGCTTCGGTAGAAAGGGGCTCTCCATCTCGTCCGACCCAGGAGACGGACGCTTAGCTGGGGGTACAAAGTCTCTCCTCTCCCTATCCTCTGCAGTGGTATCATCTACAAAGTGACAATGCGTTCAGAAGTGGGTACGAGCCAGGGGAAAGGAGACAGTTTGGTAGAAAATATGGACAAACCATTGCCATGCCTGTTTAAAAGAATGTTATGGTGGCAGGTTCCTTCTTACCTGTCTCTTTAGTGGCCCATCTCTCACCCCAGGTGTCGGTGTCTTTGGTTTTGTCAGATATACAGTTGGAGTCCTCACTGGAATCTTCCAGATCATGCAAATCTCCTGAGGGGGCAAAAAATTGGAATTTAATGTTATAGAACAAGTCTTGGTGACACAGACCACTGGTCTGACATCGTGTCTCACTCTTTGGACTCACTTTAAACTAGATAACAGACCTCAACGAGACAGCACTCTCTTTTACTGGCACTATTGACCAGGCATTGATTCTCTATTAGAAGCCTGTCCAGGGTCGAAAGGAGTTAATACAGACTTGACACAGATCAGTTAATCCAGATTAAATTGAGACAGAGTAGGATTTAAGGAAAGTTGTTTGATGGCTATATTTGCATCAGATCCATAATCACAGCGTAGTATAGAATATTACAGTTTTAAAAGGACAGACATTTGGGGTGGGTTTTATAGCTTCAGCGGGTACAATGCTCAGCTAAATTGTGATAGGCTTACGGCAAGAAATGATTCCTCTTTGTTCATTAGTATACGCTGATGTTATTGGCCCATTGATTAGCAGGTGCTAGTTGACTGTTTTCAGAGGTGATTGGGGATGTAACAAGGATGTATATTGACTAATCAATTGATGCAATCAATATTTTCCCAACATGGCCCGATTCTCCGCTCTCTCTGCGTGTCCTGGCACCGATCGGCCTGGCTGAGCTTGGAGGAGGCTGGGGGGGAGTCTGGGCCCCACGGGACCCTTGGAAAAAAATGTGTCTCCTCCTAGACTTACATCCTCATTAGAATACGGAGAAAACCTATGACGCACAACCAGGCACACAACGCGAGCGAGATTCTCTGCTGCAAATCAACATCAAAACACTCTTCGTCCTGCACATGTGCCGCTGTGTACCTGCATCAGGTGTAGAACACTTTCTTATGGTAAAGATGGCCGCCAGCTCCTCCCCTCCCGTCAGACCTCCCTCCGTGGGGGGCGGCCGCCCCAGGAGCCCCTCCTTCTGCTGGTGAGCGGAAGAGTGGGCGTGTCTGGTCAGATGGAGCTTGGAGGGGGAGGAGAAGTTGCAGGGCAGACAGTGGAGGAGCCAGGAGCCTTCCTCTACAGCACTGTCATACTTCTGCAGAAACTACAGGGAGGAGAGTACGGGACACGCAGGCCTCGTTAGCATGCGGAGCACCTAGCTGACACATGGAGCAAATGTGGCAAGTACAACATCAGCCGGACAATGTTATGAGGGGGAGGGTGGAGCATTTCAAGTCCCTAAAAAGTAACGGCGATTGGGTTCTAAACCTCATGAAGTGCCTTCTTCTGGGGTTAGCATGTGAAGGGTTAGCATAGGAGTGAGCTCCTAGAACATAAACACCAGAACTAGGTTATACAGAAAATGAGTGCTAATGCTACATCCCCTGCTAGTCAGAGAGTGGATGCGTGCACTGACCTTGTACACTCGCTGATTGGCCTCATGGTGTGAGCCAAGGCAGTGCGCCCGGAGTTTCTCCACGCTATTCGTCACATGGTCACACAGGTTACACCTCAGCTGGACAGGGTTTCCCTTGGCAACCAGGTTGGCCTCCTCCTGGCTGGTGGCTCCGCCCTCTCGGATGTGAGCAGCGAGCTGGTACCTGCTGCGGTGTCGGTCTGTCTGGCAGTGCAGGCTGAAGTTAGCCCTGAGAGGAGTGGTGTAGCCACACAGCCGACAGTGGCAGCCTCCGGCCACAAGGGAGCACCACTCCGACTGGGGCAGGGAGCGAGGGGCACTCAGGTGCTGCTCCAATGCCTCCATGCGGTCAGACGAGAAGGAGAAGCACACCAGGCACTGGAGCGCGGCTTGGGAGAGGGCTGGGGCGGGGGAGAGAGAGGGGGGAGGGGGAGGGGGAGGGGAAGGGGAGGGGGACGGAGAGGGGGTGAGGGCGGATCCCAGGGGGGCCGGAACTTCGGGGACTTGTTGGCTGCTCAGCCGCATGGTCAACGAGAGCTCTCCACCTAGGGGACAAACAGACACACACGCACACGCACACACACCCAGGACAAGAAGAAATGTATGAATTGTTGGCGCACAACTAAAAGGATTTTATCCAAACACCTTCTAAAATTGCTTGAGTTATTTGTGCGCGTGTGTATCCCTCACCTGTGCCGTTTAGGTGTTTGAGTTGGGTTAGCTGGGGAGTCAGACTCCTGCAATGGGACAAGTAGTAGCCTCTCTGGAGACGCATCATGTTGTGAGTGTGTTTCTCGCTGGTGGTGTGTATGCGCAGGTTTCGGGCAATGCTGGTCTCATAATCACACACGTCACACCTCCACCTCTTACCCACAGAGTTGGTGGGGGTGGGGGTGCCATGCTTGGCAGGTGGCGTCACAGTGTGGTGCGTGTGTTTGAATACCTGGTCTTCGGCTGTGTAACCGTTGGACGGGCCACAGTTGTGCGTCGCCTGTTCCGCCTGCGTGAGCGTGTGACCGTTGGTGTGTCCCCCCGCTTGAACATTATTGAGGTGCTTGTCAGACTGCATGTGGATGCTGAGGTTGCCTTTAGATGAGGTAGCGTAGTCACATACCTCACAGCGGAAGGGCTTGTAACCACAGGCATACGTCTCCCCTCGGGCTAGGCGAGGATGGGACTGCCCACTGCTACAAAACAAACACACGTCCCTGTTCCCGCCACACACACACTTCCCCTCTGACCCGCCACACACACACTGCCCCTCCGTCTCGGGGTGTTTCTCCTTCATGTGGGCTTGCAAGGTATGCTGGGACTTGTAGTGCCAGTTGCATTTGGGGCACTTGAGCGTCTTGCAGGAGTTGCGGGAGTGCATCAGCGTCATGTGGCTGCTGAGGGAATTGGGAGAAAGGTCTTGCTGGAGGTTTTGAAGGACAGCGGCTTCCCTTTCTTTGTTTCTCTCCTCATCGACCTCGCTCTCGCCCTGGCTGTCGTTTGGTTCTGGAGCTTTGGCAACGTCTCCATTGGCAATGGAAGTCTGAGCAACACCTGCCGCCCCGCCTTCCTCAGCATATATACCGGTAGACTCAGGAAGCGCGAGGGGGAAAGCGAGGGCAGACTGCTGGGATTTAAAGCTCTGTAGAAACCCTGGGGTACAGCCCTGATCTCCCCTCGGAGTGTCTCTCAACTCTGCCTGGCTCAGCGGGGAAGGGGAGGAGGAAGTGTACGTGAAGTGCTTTGGAGAGGTGGAGGGCGAGAGCTTTGGAGAGGTGGAGGGAGAGGGGGAGAGCTTTGGAGAGGTGGCAGGAGAGGGGGAGAGCTCTGGAGAGAGAAAAAGAGAAGGGCGGGGCTTTGGAGAAGTCGGTATTTTGCTGTAGTGTGTGCCGTTGGCCATTACAGTGCTGGAGGAAGAGCTGTGCTGGCTCTGTTGAGGTAATAAAGAACATTTGGATTTGGTTTGGCTTTGGTTTGAGATGGCCTCCTCCTCTTCCTTCTCCTGGTCTTCCCCTCCGTCTCTGCTGCTATGGGGCTCTATACACGCTGCCTCCTCTCCCTCATCTGCAAACACTTCCTCCTTATCCGTCTCTTTCTCCTCCTTCCCCTCCTCCTCCGGGCTCTGTCCATCCCCTCGTTTGTGTCCACCTCCCTCGGTCAGCTCTCCTCCCTGGGTGTCCTCTCTGGCCTCGGACCCCTCTGCGCCCCCCTGCTCTGGCTCACGCTCAGGCTGGGTCAGGGGCTCTTTGGCAGGGGCCGAGGCTGAGGTACGAGAGGACCACCCCACATCAAGACTCACCACCGGGCTCAGGGGAGGAGAGGCAGTTGTTCTCTCCTCGCCCTCCCCTCTCCCTCCACCCCCTCCACCCTCACAGCTGTCCATTCCAGAGCCTACAGCTGACTGTCATCACTTCTCCACCTGGAGGAATGTGGCGGGGGAGGGAGGGAAAAGACCGGAAGGACAGAATCAAGCAGATGATATTACACAACAGTCTGATAGCAGAATATTGATCAGGGTCTATGAGTAGCATCAGTTTAGCTCTGTTTTCACAGGGCATACCACACAAAGCCTGCCTACCAAGGGCCTTAGCACTTTAATAGGAAAATCAATAGTCTGAGCGCTAAACTAAGTAGAGGAATGCTGGTAAAGGTTATGCCAGAGGTCTGTGGTATTCCAAAGGGATATGGATGGATTGAACCAAGCACAGAGTGCTCTCTATGGCTCTCTCTCTCTGTTTCTCTCTCTGTTTCTCTCTCTGTTTCTCTCTCTGTTTCTCTCTCTGTTTCTCTGTCTGTCTGTCTGTCTGTCTGTCTGTCTGTCTCTCTGTCTCTCTGTCTCTCTGTCTGTCTGTCTCTCTGTCTGTCTGTCTGTCTGTCTGTCTGGATCTCTCTCAGAAATACCTTTCTCACTATGCCTGGAAAGGAGAGGAGAAAACGCACAGCAGCCTTATCCATCTTGGACAGCCAAGTCAGCAGAATACATGTGCGCTACAAGACACCCGTAAGCGACATGAACAGCCCACCCCCGCAACACACACACTTAAATTATCAAGGCTCATTCCTTTTTTCTTCTTTTTTTTTTACAGCTCGGGGTGTACTAGAGCAATTAAGGTAGTACCTGAATGTGGCCACAAAAATGCAATAAATCTCACAAATGTTGTTCTACTTGTAAGCCTCCACTCTGATATTTCATGCCCCTATCTTTCAAAGCTTGCGATGATTGTGTTGTACACCATACATAATCAACTCATTGTTTATTACAATCCAAGCTACGCTCAAAATGAGCATCTCGACTCCGTGCCCCCCCCCCTTGTTCTGGCTGATGATGGATGGCACTGGCAGTGGATACAGCGCTCTATCTCTCCCCCATATTACACCCTCTCCCTCTCTCTCTCTCTCTCTCTCTCTCTCTCTCTCTCTCCCTCCCTGCATCCAACCATCTCATCACTGACCTCTTTTAATCAAGGGAAGACCTCAATGCACCCTCACCTTCTCCTTCAGCTGCCCCACCCCCCACCCCGCCAGCTCCAGCCCTTTCCCTGCAGCACCTCTCCCCCTCCTTCCCCTCTCCCTGTGATATATGGCTCATAGCTTCTCTGTGATGGAGCTTTAATGTACTGTGTTTATGTCACAGGGCACAGACCCCTGTCCACTGCAGCTGGCTGCTGTCCTGGTCAGGCCTGAGAGCTTGCAGGAGGTATGCCCGTCGACCCACCTGCCCACCCACCTGCCAGCACAGATCACCCCCATCTGATAAAGATTTTCATTTACACTGCAATCAATAACCTGGGTCTATTGGCTATGTAACTATTTATACAAGCTTTCCCAGCTCTCCATCGATTCTAAGTACGGGAAACCATTACTTAGGAGTGCGCGTGTGTGTGTTAATTTCTGCTTTGTGCATTCAACATGGATCAGATGTTACACCCTACAACACAATTTACCAGTAAATCTCATAATATACAAATCCACAAACGTACTTGTTTAATATACTATTTGTCTACAATAAGCAATGGTATATTTTGCTGGATGCATACCAGTTGTAAGTTTTATTGTAGAATTATTTTTTCACAATACAATTTCTCAATACAGTATGACGTGAGTGTGTGTCTGTGTCAGTATGCGAGCTACACTGATATTGCATTCGAGCTACTGATAGTATGAGATGTGAAGACCGAGAAACCTATCGGATCAAATGCACATTTCTACCATTTTGTCTTGGACCACTTTATCTTCGAAATGTCTTTCGTCGAAAAAGAGTAACCGAGGCCGAAGACACGAATGACTACTTATTTTAACAATCATGGTATCAAACAAGACCCCGGCAAGCAGTTCCGAGCATTCCCGTCTCTGAAGGTAGGCTAGTTACTGTTTGATAACAACTATGGTTCTACGATATCGACTGAAGACAAACTACTTGGCAGAGACTAAGAACACAAACTCAGCAGCTTGCACGGACATCTCTCGCTACAAAACCAGCATATAAGGCTTTCCATGTCACCAAGACCGCGGCGGACAGTAGCCTTAAAATGTGTTTACAAAAAGCGACGAAACCACCAGAATGTCTCTTCCGTAAACAGCTCCGCAGATTTAAAGGTTTTAGCCTTGTAAGAACGCCAAAAGAAACTACAGAAGGCGGCTTGGATGCGATCAACTTGAGAATACATTCGCCACAAATCGGCATCCGTTGTTGTTAAAATAAGATGTATACAAACTAATACACTTACATCTCAGCAGCGGCACGGGTTCCGTGTGCTCTGTGTGTTGTAATCCAGTAAACACGCGTGTAAAACATCCACTTATTCCATTTGGATGGATCTACAGTATTTGTTGACGGTACGATCAGGAGAGAACAGCATAGCGGGGTCCAACTTGTTTGCAAACAGTAAATTAAAGCTATAATTACAGTAAACAGACGATGCGGAGACGGAGGGGGGAGTGCGTGCTCCAGAGGTAGAGTGAATTCTGATCAACGAGGGGAAAAAACACTTGGGTCTTTATTCCTACTAATTAGTTTCCTTCAAAAAATGGCTGAGATTGGCGCACTGCGCATGCGCGTCATTGCGCAGACACCGCTAATTAGCCCGTTTGGATCAGTAGGATTCCGCGATAGAGAGACGGACGAAAGAGGAAGATGAGATTGGGAGAGAACATTCGAAAAGATAGAAAGCACATATGATATGATAAACATATCTGCCGATGTCAATATATGGAACAAAAACCTCAAGTCTAGCTGAGTCACCGGCCATTCTAATCCTGAGATTTGGCAAAGTAGAAGAGTTTACATAGCTGTAATTTGGAATATTCAAAATAATTCACTACTTTGTATAATTTAAATTAGGATAGACTGCAAATAATATCACATATCTTGTCTTAAAGTATTTGATATGCCTATTTCCGATGCCGATACAGGCTGTTTTCTTCTCTTTCAATAATGATAAAGCTCCATTCACCCCCTCGCTAAACATTGACCATAGTTTTTATTCATCAAATTACTCGTCTTAATAATTTGATTATTGAGTTGATATAATTATTACAATAACCCAAAAATTATCATCACTGTCTATGTAGTCTAAACTGACTAGATTCACAATCTTTCCAGAAAAACGGGTTTGATGATTAGTTGATCAACAAATAGTGTCGTCCTATACTGGTGTCAGTCCATTGAACTGTCTTCACAGTAAGATACCCAAATATGTTTGAGTAAACATTGTCAGAAAATCCTTTCTGTTTTTGTCTCCTCGTCGACAGACGTCCTCACATTGGAGGCTATTGTTATGATAATGCAGTTGTTGATTTCATAAGTGATGTGCAATCTGTCGTTCTCTCAAAATCCAGATTGAATTGAACAAAAATCTGTTCTATCTTCAGAAAATAAATTCTAAACATAACCAAGGTTTTATCCTATTCCCTGGCTAAATGCGTCAGAATTTTTATTTTTATTTTATGTCTGTAGGCCTACACTATATTGTTGTTGATGAATTATATAAATTCAAATGTATTGTATGGCTTTTGTTAATATCACAAAAATGAAATGCAATCAATTCAGTCATATTTTACACGAGACGAATTGGCTACACGATACCTTTATAGGCCTAAATCAAGTGGGATAACCTAAGTTTATGCGACGCTGTCTTTACATGAAATTCAGCCTCAGCGATGCTCTTTCTCTCTATGCGTGTGTGTGTGTGTGTGTGTGTGTGTGTGTGTGTGTGTGTGTGTGTGTGTGTGTGTGTGTGTGTGTGTGTGTGTGTGCGCGCACGTATCTGGGTGTGGGTGTAACCATTTTTAGGCCTATCAAATTTTAAATTAAAATATGTTGTATGCTTCAGCCAATGCCCAGACCGACTATTTCTGAAACCCAACATAACATTCTCTCAGATGGCAATTATAGTCCAACCTATCATCGTTTTTGATCAGCCTGTGTTATTCAGTAAAATAACAAGAAACTATAAATTATTCGCGTGTTAACGTTTGAAACGGATTTTAGATTTTAGTGCGTTATTTGATCATTTTTATAATTATTATTATTATTTGTATGTAATCCAACCATATTTTAGATTAGGCTACTCGGCTCCTTACTTTCGTTCATCCTGCTTTAAAAGTGTTCTAATTCAGTTTTAAGTTCACAAATTGACCAATAGCCCACGTTCATAGATCATCTAGTCTAGCCTCATTTCACTGCAAAGAGTCAGAAGAATATCAAATTCATGGAACTGTTTATAAACATGACAAACAGACGCGCACTGTACGGGCTGGTATCGCATGGAAATGTGGTTCATCTCAACTGACCACAAATTGGACATCGCTGGTCTACACTCGCGTTTGCACGCAATTAGTGTCCAGACACCTGCTATCCTCCCTTACCAGAACATAGCTTTATGCAGGGGAAACTAACAACGTTTAATTTATTTCAGCTACTCCGACACAAACAAACTAGGTAAAGAGCATTGGAGATATTGAGGCTACCTCTATGGGATTCGCATCTCTTAAAGCTGCCTTTTTTCTCGAAACCTGTATAAAAATATTTTTCTGAAACTGACTGTGCACAGCAGAAATTCTTGTGTATTGTCTAGGCCTATCAGTACAGAGGTTAACTATCGTGTGTTGGCCATATTATAACAGTAAAAAAAATCTCTGACCAAAGTGCACCATTTTGGTAAAGTGGATCTTGCGTTCACATACCTGCACACACACACAGACACGCACACACACACTCTCACACTCTCTCTCATACACACACATACGGCCCGACAAACAAACACACACGGATACCCAATTCCAAACACCCATACACACACATGAACTATCCATGCCACCCACTTGCTTTGCCCTGGGGCAGAAGCTAGGGGTTGTTGTTTTCCCTGCAACGTAGTTGCCCCACCACCGATTTACCCTGTCACTGCTAATAGGGCAATTAACCACCACTACACCCCCCAGGCAAAATGAAACCCCAACCCCCAACCACCCAGCTCCCCAACTTGTCTTTATGACATTTCTGTGACAAAGTGTCTGGCTGGGGTGGACCAGGGGGACCATCTGACACCCTCCGGAGCATACCTAATGTCAACCACTCCCCTGACCACTCCCTGTCCGCCCCAGGGTAAAGCACTAAACACTTCCACACTGTATATCACACATGCACAGGAGTGGTTCTGTGATGGTGTTGTGATGAGTAACCTTGGCTGAGAATAGCCTTGCACTGGCTATTCATCATTAAGGCACCTTTTTAGTAAATTTTGCTATGTGTTGTATGGATTTGACGTCCGAGGCAATTCATATCAGAACACACACACATTTTGGAGTATCTCGCATATCCATTATTATAAAATACCCAGGCACCTTATTTACTATAATACCTTCTTTTCGATTATATTCCTCTGTCCTTACCTACTCCCTAAGGATAGGCTTCTCCCTAGTCAGTGCTCACCCCCTCGAGCCGTTGCCATAGTAACTTGTTAGCTGGTCGACATGACAACCTCACCGAGGTCCAGTATTAAAGAAATGATATGGGGGTGGGGGGTGGGGGGGAGAGGGAGAGGGAGAGGGAGTGAGAAAGAGCGACTGAGAGTGAGACAGACAGAAACAGCAAAAGAGCGAGAGAGATGGGTTGGATAGCCAATAAAAGACAGACTTTTATAAACCTCGTTCTTTGCAATTTCCTTTATCCCGGCGTAAGTGTCCACGGGATCAGTATGATTCATTGATCACATTTATTTCAACTATATTTGTATTGTTGTCCAATGTAATAAACTTTTTAATTCAATAAAGCAGTTTTGCTATCATATTGAAGTCAGGACTGGCCACATCCCTTTCTGACAAAGAACTTCATGACGTTACATTGGTCAAAAGTCTTTTTATGTAGCCTATGCCCTATTGCCTACAAAATGAATGTTTTATCAAACCGATTTAGACTTCTTAGAAAATAGTATGTTGGCTTTATAAGGACTATTACATGTGATTTCAAACGCAAGTAGGCCTAAAAGCCATAGTTTTAACTGCTATATTTAGTGGACCAATTCGATTTTGTATTGTGTAGGCCTATGACGTTTTCTTCTGGGAGCCGATGCTTTCAGTTATTCTGCTTTTAAACCAAAGTTTAGCCCTTCAAAGTCTTTAACATAACTAAAGCTCATACGCCCTACATGCAACTTATTTTAAATAAAACTATTGGGCGTTAGAATAGTCCGAAGGCCAACAACAAAAGTAATTTTCAATTGTTGTTGGTACATGATGATATTCTTTCAATTGTTTCGTGTCCAGTGTGACTTTGATATTTTGTTTCAATATTTGGTAGTCTTAATCTTATTGCACAAAGAGGTTTCATGTCATTGCTTTTGAACATTGTCATAGAAAAATGCTTTTGTACACTAGACTTATAAGCAGAAGGATTAAATGATTGGGGTGAATATAAATGCAGTTGGAATTTTCGAGAGCAAAAACAGGCCTGAATGGAAGTTGATTCCTTGTCCAGTTAATAAGAGAGGGTATGGATTTCGGCAATTAACTTCGAAAAAAACTGACACGTGCATGATTATTCTCTGTAGAGACCATTGCAAGAGTTCAATAAACGGACAACATATTTCCCTCTGAACAACTGTATTGATAATAATGCTTTTTAATAATCTCTCAACGGCATGTCTTTACAGAATACTATATGCCCATATTACTATATGTATATGTTATCGTTGAATATTTTGGATCAGTTTCAAAACTGCATGCTATTTTGTATGATAAAGCACTAAATTAAGATTACTTCATTTTAATTCCAGTCTAAATGCACCCAATGCTAAAAGATTGATAAAAGGAGAGAGAGAACGATTGTTAAAAGGATATATATATAGAGAGAGAGAGAGAGCGAAAAAGAGAGAGAAAAAGAAAGAAAGTAAGGAAGAAAGACAGAAAGAAAGAAAGAGTGAAGGTGGTGGGGGGTGTCAATCTTCTAGTTCATGCAAGGCCTTGAGCTCATACGCATTTCCAGCGATCCAGCGAGAGAAATGAGAAATAAATTATGCCAGGTAAGGATCCGTTGCATATGAGCTGCTGATCTACCAGAGGGATTCAAAGAATACTGCAAAAGCGCACCCTGGAGGTGATATTTTAGTACTAAAATAATTTTAATGGTTCATTCCGAATCGCTCTCAAATGGTTGTTGGACCTTACTGGACACCATACTACGTTCATACGCGGATGTGGAACACATTTGTGACCGTAAGGTTTGAGTTTATAACCACAACTAAAGAAAAGGAAGAGTTTGTACCCAGTATATCTGAACTCCATAGCATTTCGGTGTTGTTAACCCAACTCTTATTGCTAAACCACTTTGTTTGACGCTGGTGGCTATTAAGACAGTAAGATACGAGAACGGATGGTAGTGCAGCTGTATCTGACACTGACACTGTATCCAAACAACAAATCTATGTAGCTGTCTAAATTATTAACAATTATTTGAGCGCTCCATGTCCTAGCAAACTAATGCTAGCTAGCTAGATAATCGTCGAGAAACAGCCAATGGCTAAATAAGGACGTATTAGCCAGGTCAGCTAACCACTTTTATTACATTAATTCTATCGTTGCTGTCATCGTCATCTGTAGAATGTCAGATATTGAAGACGATTGGGAGGAAGAGGTAAGGCTACTGTATCAGCAGTTTTCTGGTGATGCATGGTCCCTGTCTAGTGTATTTCTGCAGTCTCAGGTATATACATTCACATAGCTTTTACATTAATTGATGTATGTCCTCCCAATTGGTTTCCACCCCTGTATCCAGGAGCAGTTGGTTGTTGTGGAGCTCTCTGGTTTAATCAACTCAGATTTCCTGACGATGTGCCAGGGGGGAACATGCAAGATACTAGTGAGTCCCTAACACTGAAATCTTATTGCAATATACACATTCATTTAGTTTGCAGCACAATATATGCCCAAAACATGCTGTTAGGTTTCATCAGCCTCCCATCTCTCTCGTTTTCAAGGACATTGATAGTGAACAGCCAATTATGCAAGTAGGACCATATGCGTTTGCAGGGGAATATGAAGGTAGGAGAAACTCTCATTCTGTTGTTGAATGTTGAATGTTTGCACATGGTGTTTTGGATATTGTCAAATAAATGCGTGTTTCTCTGTCCATCTTCCCGCAGATTTTTTGGGGACCTGTGTACTGTTTCAGGAGGAAGATACGACAAGTATATTCTCTGCCTTTCCCTGTATCCTGGCTTGGTCACTCTTGTCTATTTATTTATCTTGTGTGTTCACGAGTCCACCCTGTTTTGTTTCCCTGCTCCCTGTGGATCAGACCAGGACACAGACACTGGCCCTCAGCTGAAGTACAAATGCCACACCGGCAAGAAACTGACAATGCAACGTATCTTCCTAGCTGAGAAGAAAGAGGGAGAAACCAGCTCAGGTCCGTCCTCACACAGCGACACTCCAGCACATACTACTACTAAGTACACCGCCTAGCCAGTGTATATACATCATACAACATTTAGCTTAACCTGACCTGCTCGGCCTAAAGGTTTATTTCAGTGTGTTTCTGTCCGTACTGTCGATTGTGCAGAAGAACCTGATGTGCCCGCCTCTGGTGACGAAAAGACAGCGGAGACCCCCTCTCACTCCACCAAGGGCGTAGAGAAGACGGGCACTGTGGAGGAAACGGGACAGCAAAGCAGAGAAGGAGACATGGATCAGGATTGCGGGAGTTGACCAAACATTAGAGGCTGCTGAGATCAGTCACTGACAGGCCTGTGACCTGAACGACAGGGAGCATAAAGGACTGGCAGGAGCCTGACAGGCGACATACAGAAAACTACTCTTGACTGAATGGTCTAGAAAAGAGTGTTTTGGATTCTCTTGCCTGGTGCACTCGTGTGACTCGTGAGGCAGTGCTCATGTGACTTTCGGCGTCTTTGTAGCTTTATGTGGCTACCCATCAATATATATGTATCTTGATAGTGAAGCAGAAAATACCTTAATGGCTGAATATTTTTCTTTTCCATTTTGATGTTTGAATTGATTGAACATATTTTGGGGGAAAGTCAGGAGCAGTTGATGGGTTTGTGGTATGTCCTTCAGCCCACACAGTATAGGAATACTGCAAAACATCACCAGTACCTTAATATTCTATAGGAACCATTGATGTTGAAATAAATACACCAGCATGGGACTCACAGTGCCATTTATTGATCATTTGAGAAGGTTTGGGCTTGCTTACGTCAGCAAGATCCTTTTGCAGGATGTTAATTTGATAATGGTGCATGTTTCTCATAACATTTCTAATGCTTTATCTGCATGTGTTTGATCTCTTACTGAAAAAAAGAAGGCTTTTCGAAATTTGGGAAAAATAACAACTTTTGAAACAACTAAAGTAGCATTCTCAAAATACTGTTGGGTCGTGTGTGTGTAAAGGTTTTAGAAAAGCTAGTTTGATCACTTTACACAGATGTAAAAGTGTATATTACAAAGGTTTAAAATCACTTGAACACATTAATCACATCAGACCCAAGACCCCAGTACTGACCTTCAGAGCAGTAAACAGGACTGCACCTGACTACATCCGCTATCTAGTCCAGCCGTGCATCCCATCCAGCCACCTAGTCTTCTATGAGCCATCTGGTGGTCCCACCTCTCACAAGCGCTCCCACTCCCAACCCAAGCTCTTCTCCTGTCTGGCCCCCAACGGTGGAATCAGCTCCTCACCTCCATCAGAGATACTGTCTCTCCACCTTCACGGAAAGGCTAAAGACACACTGCTTTCAGGAGTACACCGGTACTTAAGATTTGCTAGATCAGATGTTTGTTTACTTCCTCCAGGACTTGTTGCACCTGTTGGTTGAATGTAACTGATTTAACTACTTGCACTTGCTGTGAATTATATTATTGGTGCTTGCTTTCTCGAGAATCACTAGCACCTTTGAGGGTCAAGTTATTTAATTATAATTTGTTAACTACATGCTCTTCTAGCCTACCCATTCACACTTTTCACAATGTATACTTTGTGTTGTTGTGTATGATCATTTACCTATGCACTTTTAATTTGCTCCTTATGTAAGTCACTTTGGATAAAAGCATGTACTAAATGTAAATCGGCTTCTCTGAGTGGCTGCAGTCCTGACATGGTGAAGTCACAAAATTAAACACAAACAGCTTAATAATGCAGGCAATAAACTAAATGCCAGAAGGTTTTTATTGGCTCTCCAAACTACAAAACAGAACATAAGCTAAAATCGTTGCTGAGAAGAGAGAAGTTGATCGAATTGTTGTCATAGTAACGGGTTCTCTCTCTGATGGATTTCTGCTTTTTCTCCTCTCCTCCAACAATGGAGGACTCGCCAAGGTCCTGGACAAGTACAGGAAACATCATCACACAACAGCATATCACACAGAACCTAATCACCCTGACCTCTCAGTTAAAAATCGTGTGTGTGTGAGCACAAGTCTGGGTTTGGGAGTGAGAGCAAAGACCCACAGATTCATTCAAATTGTCACATGTCGTCCCTTCTTATCTCCGACTCAGCTCAGGTTAGGTCTGCCTAGTGCCAATATGTGGTGTTGTTTTCAGCTTACCAGTCTGAACCATCCCCAGAGGATGGGTGGGGGGGGGGGGTTGGCCTTTCCAAGCGACCCCAGATGATCTTGCTCCAGGCTGGGGGCCTGGGCCATGGAGCCCCTGGAGGTGCAGGAGCTGGGGGAGGATTGGGAGGATGAAGAGGAGTGGGTCTCACTGATCTTTTCCAAGCCAGCAGAATCCAGCTCAAGTCCTTCATCCATGCCTGTGTTGGGGCTTGAAATTCCACCATCGTTTCCCAAGCTATTAGAGTCCTGTGCTCTCCTCCTCAAAACCTGCTTCAAATTCCTGAAACTCAAACAACACGGTAGAAGGGAACCGAACCTCAGAAGGATGGATGATCACTAAGGCGATTATCTTAGCCACATATACGATTTCTACTCCTCCCTTGAGGGTGTAGTGGCCTGGGCCCTGTTGCTATCGGATGTGAACATCAGCTCGGCGTAGATCGCCTCACAAATGGTTTCCAGGCCGTTGAAGAGCAGGTTCTGGGGCCCGTGCTCCGGGACGAGGTCAATATCGATCGCGGCCAGGTTTCAGAGGAACCAGCCCCGACATCTTGGTGGAGAGTAGACTCTAGCAGGAACCAAAGGGCCCCGGAAGGGCCAGGCGTCCCATTAGCCTGTGCAGAAGGTCACTAAGGGTCTGGTGGTACATGGCAAGAGGGAGAAGATCCTCCACAGGAAGGCGGACGAGGTCTTCCTCAGGAAGAGGAGGTGGTCCTCCTGAAGGAAGCGGACAAGGTCTTCCTCAGGAAGGATGTGGTCAACCTCAGGGAGGCAGACGAGGTCTTCCTCAGGAAGAGGAGGTAGACCTCCTCAGGAAGGTGGACGAGGTCTTCCTCAGGAAGGAGGTGGTCCTCCTAAAGGAGGCGGAGGAGGTCCTCCTCAGGAATAGGAGGTGGACATCCTCGGGGAGGCAGTCGAAGTCTTCCTAAGGAAGGAGGTGGTCCTTCTCAGAGAGGCGGACGAGGTCTTCCTTGGGAAGGAGGTGGTCCTCTTCACGGAGGCAGAGGAGGTCTTCCTCAGGAAGAAGGTAGTGCTCCTCAGGGAGGCGGATATCTCCCTCAGGAAGGAGGTGGTGGAGGTCTTCCTCAGGTAGAGGAGGTGGACCTCCTCAAGGAGGTGGACAAGATCTTCCTCAGGAAGGAGGTGGTCCTCCTCAGGGAGGGGGAGAGGTCTTCCTCAGGAAGGAGGTGGTCCTCCTCAGGGAGGCAGAGGAGGTCTTCCCCAGGAAGAGGAAGTGGACCTCATCAGGGAGGTGGAGGAGGCGGAAGAGGTCTTCCTCAGGAACGAGTTGGTCCTCCTCATGGAGGCAGACGACGTCTTCCTCAGGAAGGAGGTAGTCCTCCTCAGGGGGGAGGTGGAGGAGGTCTTCCTCAGGAAGAGGAGGTGAACCTCCTCAGGCAGGCGGACGGGGTCTTCCTCAGGAAGAGCAGGTGGACCTCCTCAGGGAGATGGAGGAGGCGGACGAGGTCTCCCTCAGGAAGGAGTTGGTCCTCCTCAGGGAGGCGGAGGAGGTCTTCCTCAGGAAGAGGAAGTGGACCTCATCAGGGAGGTGGAGCAGGCGGAAGTGGTCTTCCTCAGGAAGGAGATGGTCCTCCTCAGGGAGGCGGACGAGGTCTTCCTCAGGAAGGAGGTGGTCCTCCTCAGGGAGATGGAGGAGGTCTTCCTCAGGAAGAGGAGGCGAACCTCCTCAGGGAGGTGGAGGTCTCCCTCGGGGAGAAGGTGGTCCAACTCAGGGAGGCGGAGGAGGTCTTCCTCAGGAAGAGGAGGTGGACCTCCTCAGGGAGATGGAGGTCTTCCTCAGGCAGGAGGTGGTCCACCTCAGGGAGGTGGAGGTCTCCCTCAGGGAGGAGGTGGTCCACCTCAGGCAGGCGGAGGAGGTCTTCCTCAGGTAGAGGAGGTAGACCTCCTCAAGGAGGCGGACGAGGTCTTCCTCAGGAAGGAGGTTGTCCTCCTCAGGGAGGCGGAGGTCTCCCTCAGGAAGAAGTTGGTCCACCTCAGGGAGGTGGAGGAGGTCTTCTTCAAGAAGAGGAGGTGGACCTCCTCAGGGAGACGGACGAGGTCTTCCTCAGGAAGGAGGTGCGACATCCAGGGTGGGAGGTGGAGAAGGGGCTGGAGAGGACAGTATCGAGGAGGCTTTGTTATATATGTAGATGTTCATACCTGGAGGGGGTTCTGATCTGAGACTACCAGTTTTCCTGTCTGAGAACAGCAGGGCAGGAAGCTACGGTCCCATCTCTGGTCAACAGGCCGCTAGGGGCAACTGGATATCGGGTAGCGGAGATGAGCAGGCTATACACGCACGCATACACGTACAGATACACCACACAAGCCACGTAAATGCACAGAGCACACAAATATTAGGAGGGGCGGAGGGGGTTAGAGTTAGCGGGGAAATAGAGCCAGTGTCTACAACAGAGATTATTTTGAGAAAAAGTCAACATCTTAAATCACGCTAGGTACTAGAAATACAACTGTCAAACGCACAGTAGCATACTGAAACATTTAATTTTTGTGGTCGAAATAATTAAGTACTTTTGTTGACGTTTATCGACAGACTAAAATATATACCTAAAGTTTATTTACTTTAGGTATATACCAGACTTACCTAATGTTTAGACCGCCGGAGTTTGGGGATGTCATCCATGTTCGTGAAGGTGACAATCTAGGAAATACTCAAAACAAATTTACATTTCCACTACACTTACCAACGAGGAAAAAGGTGAATACGTTTCGTACCATTCCTACCGATCATCAATGGCTGATTTGATTTTGTGAAGAAGTTCTTATTATCTTTGTCAAAACGCGTCACAATCCCTGTCTGCTCCATGACGTCATGATATGTCTATACGCCCTGAACCATATAACAAACTTGACCCCTCATTGGACATAATGTGTAAAAAATAAAAATAAAGTTTTACTTGAATGCATCTGGTTTGCCTTGTATATTCTGCTCTATTTACCAAACTCCACTCTTTACTTAAATTGAGCAGTTCCGATGTGATTACGGTGTCTAGATTTGATTCAGTTGAAATTCAAGTTTGTTTCCCCACCCATATGTAATGACTGAATTTACCAAGTAACAACCTTGCTAGATCATGCAAACTAGGCATGTTATCTGGGTGAGCCAGCTGGTGACTGGACCCGAAATTCAGAATGAGCGTGAGCGCTAGCTGGACGATTAATTGTTGTTAGCTCTACAAACAGAATTCTAACTTTTTATGTCAACGAACAACAAAAACTAGAACTAATTTGACAGACCATAAACCAACTGACTTCTGGTTATGATACACGTGCTCTTTAGCTTGCTGCAGTAAAAGCGATTTCTAAATATTTCAACTGTCTTGACAGTTTAAGTTATTTGTCTGAAACGCTAGCTTCCGGGATAAGTTACCTAGCATAATTCTCTTAGCAATGCTACAACCATGCAAGTGTTTCTTGTTAACAATCTAATTAGGTCATTTGAAGTCATACTAAAGCATTTGTCGCATTGTTTTTGTCTATATTTACAAGTATTACATTGGAATGTTCAACCACGTATTTGTGATGTTAGGCTGTGGGACCCACATTCAAACGATCACATTTGTGACGTTACTCATTAACGGTATTAGCTCTAACTCATTAACACCCAATAGTGAAGGTTGGATTTGAAGGTTTGAAATAATTACACGGATTTAAAATAATATTATTGTGGTAGATTGTCCTTATGGTTAGTGTATCAATAGTTTTACAGTTAAAATGTTGACTTTGTTAATATTGTAATACATAGTTTAGGATATTTATTCATTTGTCTAGTTTTGCTTACAGTAGGTGGAATTGCATATCAGGAGTAAACCACCACTAAACCACATTATTGGCTGGCTACAGTAAATTTTCAATTTGAGTAAAGTTATCAAAAGATACCAGTTGTATGAGGCTAAGTTTAACTCGTTGCTGCTCCATATTGTTTTTAAAAAATGAACGGAAGAAACGGCGTTGGGCGATAATGGGGGCAGGAACATTGCCAATGTCAATGGCATATTTGAATGGATACAATTGGGTCAGCTTACTCTAGTTTGGCTAGGCTAGCTAACGTCAGCTTTAGGCATCCATGTTTGTTTAGGTTTGTTGTGTGTCTTTTCTAGAAAAGTTAGTCTGCATTAGGCCCTACAGGACCTAAGTAATTCAGGCAACTTCAGCTGGGCCTAATTCTATTTAGCTGTTCTACAGGAACGTCTCAACATTCCGTTACATAAGTTAAACCGTTAATTAGCTAGCAGCAGTAACAGTTACTTGGCTAACTGCTAGCTAATTTAGTCGGCTGAGCGTTAGCGCTACAACAGTCTGCAGCAGAGGGCTGTTAGTTCGGCACTGTTTTCAGTTTATTCAGATGAGTCCACACACGCACTGTAGCTAATATATAGCTAGACAAACGATAGGGTTCCATAGCAATGCCAATCTAGCCAACAGGCGACCGCAACACCTGCCAGTCAGATCTCGTATTCCTTCCATACCAGCATCCGGAAGTCATGACCCTTCTACAAAACGAAACCGATTTATGGAGCAGTAATTTAACCCAACCCAACTTTTCGGGCGTGGTCAGCGATGATTCACCAGGGGTGCTTCTCACGTTGTTTGGGGCTTGTCTCTTAGGAGGTAATAACTTGTGGTGAATTCACATTTTGTTAGTTTGTAACTAAATGCAAACAAAATACAATACCAAACAAAATGAATAAGTGTAGGCTACAGGTTGATTTGGAAGCTTGTATTGAAAATCAAGAATGCAGCTCTTTGTACCAACTATTCTTTCAGCTATTGCCAGACATGCTCACATGCTGAAGCTGCCCTACACAGTGCTCCTAACCTTGTGTGGAATCGTTTTGGGAACACTCAGTTTCCACTATCCTGCGGTATGAATGTCATTTTTATGAACAACAGCTATTTATATTCATTCTGTTGAACACAACCGCATTTATCAGTCATCTGTTATTTAATTCATCAAATTAACTTAAGTTGCCATTGCTTTCATTTCATGTAGACGGTATGTGGAACAGACCCCACAAAATAAGAGCACTTTTCTTGTTTCCAGGTGAATGATTTCACGACCGAGTTAGCACACATCTCCCCAAAGTTATTAAACAACATTTTCGTGCCAGTCTTGATCTTCAGCAGTGCCTTTGAAATCGAATCACACACCTTCAGAAGATCACTTCCTCAAGTGAGTCTGAATCCCCTTGTTGGCACAGTTTCAAAACAACACACACACAAACAACAGGATGCGGCACAAATCATGTAGTGAAAACACTGGATTGGGTCTGTTATGTTTCCTACAGGTCCTCCTTCTGTCTGTTCCTGGCTGCCTGCTCACCTGCTTCTTAATAGCAGTGCTGGTTGTCAAAGTGTATGCCTACCACTGGGACTGGTACATTGGCATGATGTTTGGATCAATTGTTAGTACCTTCGATTGCTTCATAACTTCCAGCTTACTCCGCAAATACGGTATGTTTAAAACATCATGGATTTAATTGTGGATATTGTTATGGATAATATAAAGTTATTGTATTTTGTCAAAATGTGTTTCATCTGTCCCAGGTACATCCAAGGCTCTCATCCTAATTTTGGAAGGAGAATCACTTTTCAGCGAGGGGACGTCCTTCGTAGCATTTGAGTCTTTTAAAGACTTGGCTGTTGAAACTATTCAGTTCAATGGTATAATGTAACCTGTCAACTTATCTATCTATAGAAATAGTAAAGAATATACTTTATAATTGGGATTTAAGACTATATGTGTTTATACTGTGTTTATGTGTGTGTTGTTATTCCACAGTTAATTCTTTCAGTGTCAAGCTTGTGTTGAAGGTCTTTGGAAGTCCTCTCTTGGGCTACATCATGGGAAAACTTATCATGCTCTGGCTGTCTTACATCTTCAACGATGGATTGATCGAGATCACCATAAGTCTTGCCATGACCTACATCACTTTTTACATCTGTAAGGAGCCATCAGCATGTTATCACTTCGAACTTACGCTGATTTAGAAAGTGGAACACAGATGTAGAATGGTGTTGGCTGAGCTATGGTGGCTTGGTTCTTTTCAGCTGAGTGGCTAGGCATGGCAGGAGCGATCTCTGTTCTGACCATGGGCCTCCTCCTCGACACAGTCAACTTCAGCCCAGAGATAGAGGTGTTCCTCCTACGGTCAGTCTTCACTTCACAACAGGCATTCCTCAGTAGATCAGACTCTAGTTGAGGTTCTCATACAAGGAGAGGCACGGGACAGAACGGAAACTTTTAGAACTTTTACTTCTTTAGAAACACTGGCCTGGAGTATTGGGAATAGCTCAGCTCTTACTGGACCAATACTGTTTGTATCTCCATAGGTGACAGGACCAGATGGTGCAGATTCAGGGTCTACTTAGTCTTGATGCTGCCTTAAGAGAGATGCAGAGATCAACAACACACTTTATTTTTTTTCTACTTCTCAGATTTTGGGAGACGCTAACGTATCTTGCCAACACCCTGATCTTCTTCATCGTTGGTATTGTGATCGCCAGAGCATTTCAACACGCAGAAGCAAAGGACTACATCAACATCCTTGTCCTCTACTCTGTCATGTACATTGTGAGGTGAGAAGAGGCCTCAAGCCAGAAGAACCAGACACAAGATCTTAAAACATCCGATATTATATTGTGAAGGCTGACTTACTGGCTGCTGTGTTCCAGACTGGTGATGGTGCTGCTATGCTCCCCCCTGCTGGTCAGGGTGGGCTATGGCTTCAGTTGGCGCTGGGCAGTGGCGTGCGTCTGGGGAGGCACCAAAGGAGCGTTTAGTCTCAGCTTGATGCTCATGGCCTTCCAGACCGAGGAGATAAAACTGGAAATTAGAGACAAGGTAACTGAACAGAGGCTTCGCAGCTGTTCATAGCTTGACCGTTGCACGATGTATCGAGCAGGTGCTGTATTGGCAGCTGTTGAACGTGAGCGTGTCCCACTGCTGTCCCAGGTGTTGGTGCTGGTCTCAGGAATGGTGCTCCTGACGCTGCTTGTCAATGCCGTCTCCATTCCCTGGATCCTGCAGCTCCTGGGTAAGGGGCACCAGGCAGGGTCCTCAAAGACCCTACTGGAAAGATTCTCCATGGTCTTCTTTGTTTCAAGGTTTTGCTTTACATCAAACCTGAATCAGATTGGAAAAAGTGATCGATTAAAGAGGCAGCATTAAAGTCTTGATGTAGCCGTTATTTGGTCTTTGGATGGTCCATGATGCTCAGCACGTGTCCTGTTATTCTCTTTATCCCTTCTGCTCCGATGACTTATACATGAGGGGCTATCTAATCATCTATTGATAAATTAGATCTAACAATTCAAATATTCTATCAACAAGGTTATAACAGACTCTTGTGTGTATGTGTCCTGGTCCCCCTGTCTCCCAGGCCTGTTAGACGTGTCTGTTCCCAGACGCATGGCCATGTACAGTGCCATCCAGCTGATCCGAGCGAGCACGCAGAACACCCTTAGCCTGCTGAAGATCGATCACTTCCTGGCCGACGCCAACTGGGAGATGGCAGAGAACGCGGTCCTCATCGAAGACCCCTACAAGTCCCCTGATGACAGGGTACCAAGCCACCACACCTCGAGCACCAACACACTTACAGAAGAAGTCCGAGTTTCATCCACATGTGAATTGAAGCTTTGTTAAATGCTATTTAATTTATGTGTGTGTGTGTGTGTGTGTGTGTGTGTGTGTGTGTGTGTGCATGTACCAGGTGAACATGGACGAGTTGAGCCCCATGGCTAGGATGACCATATGTCCTGACTGTGACAACAGCATTCCCTACACTCCATCTGCCCGAGAGCAGGAGGACATGATAGAGGAGGCCCGCATGCGCATCCTTAAGGCCCAGAAGGTGGAGTCCACCTCGCCTTGCTCACCTCCAGGCTTTCTCCTGCAAACAGTTTCACTAAGAACATTATTGTATGTGTCATTAGTATTTGCAGGAATACTCAAGGATGGATAGATAGTATTAATAGTGTTTAGTGGGTATTATTACAGTTATTGAGAGGACTATGCGAATGAAACCCTTAAGACAGCACACCATCTTATGTTGACAAGTGACATTACTTAGACATGATCATTATTGCATTTCAGAATGTTTAGTATGCAGGTCCAGGTGATAAATCATTAATGACATTATTTAGTGAGGTTAGGGGTTGAAAGATATGTTGGTTTGAAATAAGTTTGTTCTATAATGACATAAGGTTTGAAAGTTAGTTGGACTCCCTAGCTTTTCTCTGGTTTTCTTCACTCCCATTAGTATTGACCTGAGACCCATTTTCTGTCATGGTACACTGCTACTGCATGGTTACCAGACCCATGCTCTGCCCTGGTACACTGTTACTGCATGGTTACCAGACCCATGCTCTACCCTGGTACACTGTTACTGCATGGTTACCAGACCCATGCTCTGCCCTGGTACACTGTTACTGCATGGTTACCAGACCCATGCTCTGCCCTGGTACACTGTTACTGCATGACTACCAGACCCATGCTCTGCCCTGGTACACTGTTACTGCAGGGTTACCAGACCCATGGTCTGCCCTGGTACACTGTTTACTGCATGACTACCAGACCCATGCTCTGCCCTGGTACACTGTTACTACATGGTGCTCACACTCTGACACTGGTTCCCCCCTGCAGACGAGTTACTGGAAGCAGTACAGCTCTGGGATGCTTAACCGCCGGGCAGCCAGGACCCTCATAAACACTGTGGAGAACGTGACAGATCACAAAGGGAAGTAAGTCTTTTGTTTTTGCCTCCTGTCAGGAGGTCAGAGGTCACATGAGGTCAAATCTGTCAGAAGAACTCTGGATAGCTGATAAAGAAAAGGGGGTTTAGAAGAGAAGTCTGGGTGGTGAGAGATGGAGCACAAGTCATGTAGGTCATACCACTGTACAGTATACAGACCAATTATACATGGGAGGCGTGACCTTCTCCTGAATCTCAGACAAGTCCTTTACACACCGCCTCAGATTCTCCATTATACTGTATACTCCTTCACACTCTACAGAAAATAATCCTTTGCATACTCCATACATTCTTTACATAGCCCCTTATGTTGTATTGTCCCTTATACTGCACCCATATTAACGCTGTTCCCATCCTGACCAGGTTCATGAGTATAGAGGACATTAAGAAGTACTGGGAGCTGAAGGGCGTGTTTGTCACCCTGAAGCGGAAGTTAGAGGACTGGCTGTACAACAAAGTGGACAAACCGAAGCCGCCTAGGTGAGGCATCTGCAAACAGACATGTAGCTCAGGGTGTGAGTTGGACCGTACTGAATTAAAGCATATTTTTAACGAGCCTACTATGTCTGTGCTATTGCTGATCAACTTAGTTTGAAAGACTTCAAGGTCCGCCATGTTTGAGTGCGTGTTCCCATGTGCTGTCTCTGCAGGCACCCAGTCCTACGCTGGTGTTATGACTTGGTGTTCAGCTTGCCGTTTGAGATTTCAATTTACATGCTGATCCTGTTCAACATCTTCATCATCATCATGGAGTTCATTCCTTCCCTGGGCTATTATGAGTTTGAGATCTCTGTGCTCAACTACTTATTCTTCATCGGCTATGCTTTGGAGGGCATATTTAAGGTAGCGGAGGAGTACAGAGAAAAGAGATGGGTGGATGGATGGATAAAGATACGTGGATGGTTGGTTGAGGAGATGGATGGATGAGTGGCTCAGGAGATGGATGGATGAGTGGGTGGGTGGCTCAGGAGATGGATGGGTGGCGGTAACAGGTGTCTGTGCTCTGCAGGTCCTGGCCATGAGGACAGCGTACTTTTTTGACCCTTGGAACCACCTGGATCTGGTGGTGCTGATCCTGGCCCTTGTGGACATCATCGTCCAGGACCTGGTGGACAGGGACGACCTCCACACCATCAACATTGTGTCCTCCTTCAAGATGCTGCGCATGCTGCGGGTTTTTCATCTGACCAAGGTAACGCCATGATGCACCCATTAGTCCTGTTAACACTGATATTCATCCACCCGATCTTTTCAGCCCAGGAAAATGACTCTGAGTCTGGGTCCTTAAGATGTAGTAGTGGCATGGGGTGTTTACAGCTCAGTGACAGAGCAGTTAACTGGCGATCAACATGTCGCAGGTGTAATTCCCTTCGTTTCCGTAGAATGAACACTTTGTGTCGTTTTAGCAGACGTTTGAGTGTCCCGGTGGCAGTGTTCAAGTTCAAGTTCAAGTTGTGCTTTATTGTCATTCCGCTACATGCGGGTGCATACAGTGGAACGAAATGTCGTGCCTCACAGAACCACGGTGCTACAAAAGTACAGACATTCAACAGTACAGACAAACAACAAACAATTTTAAATAAATATAACAATTTTCCTATACATAAACTAAACAGGATACAAACTATACAAACTGTACGAATACTTACCGTGTTGTGATATTGATTCCTGAGTTGCGCTGACACAACCTTCACACTTCCTCTGTTCCAGGTTCTGATCCCCAAAATGATCGCTTTCACCAACCTCCAGATCCACAAGCAGCTGAGTTTTGGCTATGACATCGGCAAAGGCTACGTGGTTGGAGAGGAAGCTGTTAGCAGAATCATAGACCACATCTCAGATGACATTAGCATCACAAAGGTGGGCCAACTCCTGTGTTAGGATGGGTGTCTGTCCTATGAAGTTATGCAGGGGGTATGTGTGTATGTATTATGTGTGTATGTATTATGCAGTCAAGCAAAACTTTGGTTATCAATGTCAAGGAGTCCATGTTTAAAATCAGCATACGGCCTGTTGTGTTGCAGAAACTGAAAGAGATTCTAGACCCCAACAGACACAATGCAACCAGGGAGCTAGGTAAGGCTCGTAGAGGAAACCGCTGAATTCCATCAGGGTGCTAGATAACGCTAAGAAACAGACAGACAGAGAGACAGACAGACAGACAGACAGACAGACAGACAGGGAACCAGATAACACTAGGAGACAGACAGACAGGGAACCAGATAACACTAGGAGACAGAGAGACAGGTAGATAATGCTAGGAGACAGACAGACTGACAGACAATGCTAGGAGACAGACAGACAGGTAGATAAAGCTAGGAGACAGACAGACAGGCAGACAGACAGACAGGGGGCTAGGTAATGCTAGGAGACAGGGAAGGAGGGAGGCACAGAAAATGTAAGAGGTATTGACACCGGGACAAACCGCGGTATACCTTGAAACCGGTATCCGTCCCATGCCTAGTGAGGAGAAAGCCAGACAGGACGTGAGGAAGGAAGGAGCTCTGTGGTGGATACATGGTGTACGTGGTATCTTCTCAGGAATGCTACAGAGAGACTATCCAGAGATCGCCATCTCAGTGAAGACCAGACAGGCCATACGAGCCGTGCTGAACAACGAGAGAGACGCCATTCACACTCTCCTGTCTGGGGGCCTCTTAGATGAGACCGAGGCAACAACGCTAAAGAAGGCTCGTAATTACTCCTATCCTGAATCTTGTTTTCACCTCTTTTCCAGTACTTTATTGAACTCTAGCTCTTTTTTGTAACCCTGCCTCCCTAGGCTGGGATGATGAATAAGAGATTGTGAAGCCTAGGATGGACAGTAGCATATAACACCACGATGATAAGAAGGTCCCTGTTCCTCTACAGACGATTGAGATCAAAATGAAGAAGCTGGTCAAGTTCCCCACCAACATCCCCGCCCCCACGGCAGAGCAGCTGCTCCAGAGCCTGCCCTGGCTCCGCCAGCCCGAGGAGATCACCTTCATCAAGGTAAAACATGGTCTGGTCCATTTGGCCCCACTCAGGTGAGGTGTTGAGTGTCCTGATTGGCCGCTGTTGTTCCAGAGGGTGGCCAAGCTGCTGTACTTTGACTTGGGCGACACCATCATCCAGGAGAAGGAGGCTCCGCAGGGGATCCACCTCATTGTCTCCGGCATGGTCAAGGTAACGTGGTCTCATGGTATTCAACCATGGCATCAGGTACTTGAAACAGGTGCTCAGCCCTGAGGCAGGTGCTTAGCCCTGAAGCAGGTACTCAGCCCTGAAACAGTTGCTCAGCCCTGAGGCAGGTGCTCAGCCCTGAGGCAGGTGCTCAGCCCTGAAACAGTTGCTTAGCCCTGAAACAGGTGATCAGCCATGAGACAGGTGCTCAGCCCTGAAACAGTTTCTCAGCCCTGAGGCAGGTGCTCAGCCCTGAGGCAGGTGCTCAGCCCTGAAACAGTTGCTCAGCCCTGAAACAGGTGATCAGCCATGAGACAGGTGCTCAGCCCTGAAACAGGTTCTCAGCCCTGAAACAGGTGCTCAGCCCTGAAACAGGTGCTCAGTCCTGAGACAGGTACTCAGTCCTGAAACAGGTGCTCGGCCCTGAAACAGGTGCTCAGCCATGAGGCAAGTGCTCAGCCATGAGACAGGTGATCAGCCATGAGACAGGTGCTCAGCCTTGAGACAGGTGCTGAGCCATGAGTCAGGGGCTCAGGAGAGGAGAGGGACAAAAATACTTTGGCGTGTCATCTGTTCTGTAGGAACAGAACAGTTAGGTGTCTCTTGTCTTCTCATGAACCTTGGGCCAGGCTTTTCATCCTGCAGGTTAAGTGTATGAATGTTGTTTCGCACTATGCATCTGCAGATATTAGCATAGACTGTACACTTCTTGTATCCCGTCATCACTTATAATGCACAGCACGGAGATCATCTTGAAATTTTGTTAAACTACCTACCGATGACTAATAACCATCCAGGCTACAGTTTTCATTTCTCTTGCACAATTTGATGTGATTTGAATCTTAGGATGCCGTCTAAACATGGTTAGAATGAGCCTGTTTGAACCAGGTGACATGACTAGACAGTGACAGAGAGCAGGGAGGGTAGATTCACTTTGCCAGCTTAAGTGGCCAACCTCCTGCGACCGCTAGCTCCTAGCTATTAGCCCCACTCCTCCTTCCTATTTAGCAGCCCCTATCCTCTCCCTCTCTACTGAAAGATTGCAGTAAAATACGTTTGTTTTAGCTTTTCTTTATTTGTATCTGGACTGGCTCTCATTCCTCATCTTGTATTATTTTATCCCAAGTTTTGACTCCCACCTACCAGTTGTGTGTTCTCCCCCCAGGCCACAGGCAACAGCCCCCATCTGGGAGTGATTGTAGAGGAGACCCGTGTGACAGAATACAGGGGCTGTGGGGCCATCCTGGGGGAGCTCAACTGTCTAACCCAACAGCCTATGGAGGCCACTGTCACCTGTGAGACCGCCACTCAGGTGTGCTCCTCCACGGCCCTGGTTCAGTTCGTGCCAGAGTCCCAGATTCATTCATTGATTCATGTTTTGCGTAAATGTGCTTTGAGACAGTAAATACATTCTAGATGTTCCTGGAAGAGTTCTTCACTTCAGCATTTTGTCCCCAGACATGTTTTATAGACATCGACTCGCTGTTCGAAGCATTCGACCAGTTTCCCGTCTACCCATCACTGGAGTACAAGATTTGGCTCTCTCTGGCCATGAAGATCTGCATCAGCACCTTTCAGGAGCATATCGAATACCAGGTAGACCTGGGCCCCGCTCGCACCACGCTCACAGGTCTACTGGTGTAGTATTCATCAGGGCCTCTACCCTTTCTCCTCCTCCTCTTCAGGGGTGGAGCTACCACCGGATCTGCGACCACCTCTCCCACGCCTTCCTGGTGGATGTGGGGGTAAACAGGAAACTGATGGTGTACGACGGCAGCATGGAGGAGGTGGTGGTGGTGTACGGCAGCTGCGACGACCCACAGAACCAGATCTCCTACCTTGCCCCCGCACTCATCAGCAGGACCACACACCAGGTCCGCTCTGTCTTACCGTGCTTCTGATGCATCAGGGGCCAAATGTACCAAGGCACCCATGCAGATAAACAGGCATAGAAACCTGTACAGGTGTTCCGTGTAGAGTTCTTCTGTTTGCTCTGTATGCATAGTTGTAAGTATAAATATACACAGAGTTTGATATATTTGGCCTGAGGTCCTCTCTCTCAACACACTCTTTAACGTGTCCATCGTTAGTATTTGCAATACTCCTTGTAGATGCCACACATATTGTCAGCACCTTCTCTAGGTGTGTCAGCAGGGCTATGCTCAGCATGTGGCTCTGTTCTGCAGATCGTGGGAACATCCAGCACCACTAAGTTGATAGTCATCCCCAGCCCTGGCGTGGCCCGGAGGGAGTCTGGCTCTCAGCCCCGCAGGCTGGAGAGCGTTCCCTGCCAGAGACACGCGGAAAGGAGGGGTAGGCAGGAAATCCTGGAGCTCCGTCCTGGAGCCAGGCGACAGGCATGGTTACTGTCAGGTAGCCTGAGAGGCCACAGTGATGGTTACTGTCAGGTAGCCTGAGAGGCCACAGTGATGGTTACTGTCAGGTAACCTGAGAGGCCTCAGGGGTGGCTACTGTCAGGTAGCCTGTGAGGCCACAGTGATGGTTACTGTCAGGTAGCCTGTGAGGCCACAGTGATGGTTACTGTCAGGTAGCCTGAGAGGCCACAGTGATGGTTACTGTCAGGTAGCCTGTGAGGCCACAGTGATGGTTACTGTCAGGTAGCCTGAGAGGCCTCAGGGATGGCTACTGTCAGGTAGCCTGTGAGGCCACAGTGATGGTTATTGTCAGGTAGCCTGAGAGGCCTCAGGGATGGTTACTGTCAGGTAGCCGGAGCTCCGTCACTGAGAACTGTTTCTGTTTCAGCTTCCAGACCTGAACCATCAGGAACGCTCCACATAGTAAGTGAAAACAGCTGAAGGGTCTGTTTCACTAATACACGCCAACACACACACCAGTCCATTTTATATGAGTCCCAGAGTGTTCCTCCAGACATGTCTCTTGTGTCCAGGTGATGCCAGAGGACAGCCTGCCACACAGCAGCCAGGATGACACAAGAGCTCCAGGTGAGCAGCCTCCTGGTGAGCAGCCTCCAGGTGAGCAGCCTCCAGGTGAGCAGCCTCCTGGTGAACAGTCTCCAGGTGAGCAGCCTCCAGGTGAGCAGCCTCCTGAATCACAACACCACACCTGTTCCCTCTAGACCTGCTCATGCTAGACCTGCTCATGCTAGACCTGCTCATGCTAGACCTGCTCAGTAGACCAATATATGTTTTCATTTTCCAAGATCACGATGACAGGACACTCAGAGAGAGGAATGTCCTCAGACCAAGTTCAGCTAAATCCAGCAAATCATCTTAAATCCAGCCAAATCCAACAAATCAACTTAAATCCAACAAATCAACTTAAATCTGGTCAAACCATAAACCAATCACACAATAACACAGTAACAATCAATAAATCTGAATGCATTAGACTATGTGTGAGTTATCATTTTAGTTACAATAGGTCTGTACAACTGTAGTAGTATTCTAATATAAATATTGCTGGTCCTGATCTGGTAAAGGTAGTGCAGCGCATCACTGAGTCTGGACTGACACTGCCCCCTGCTGGCAAGCTACCAGGAGTGATGTGTGGCAGGAACTGGCTTGCTAGGGCTGGATATGACTTGGTTGATGAGGTACCAAGAGGAACATGGTAATTGTGTTTTCAGTCAGTAGTTTATAAATCAAATCACTCACATGTCATGTTTCTCTCCAGACCATGTAGGCATAGCTCCACACTCTCTGTGACCTTGACCAAGCTGTACAGGACATAGTATAGTACTGAGTTATGGTTAGTGACTGTACTGATTACTAGCAACTGCAGGTAGTTATTTTCTCAGTTTGCTACTAGGTGTAATACTTAGTAGAACTCCACACTTTCTCTGACTGAGTCCAGCCTTGATCTCAAGCTATACAGGACATGCTATAGTACTGAGTTATGGTTAGTGACTGTACTAATTGCAAGCAACTGTAGCTAGTTACTTTCTCGGTTTTCTACTATGATAGGTGATATTGAGGAGTATTCCACACTTTCTGGCCCTCATCATATTTGACATAGTACAGTACTGTAAGTAATTGATAATTGGGTATAGGTGTTGATAGATTGAAGGAAATTACAGTGTAGACTTTGCTGATGTTGTAGTACTTACAATGGTTGTTGTTCCCTTGTTTGTGACTTTCATCATTGTGCAACAACTACTGCACCTGCCTGGATTCAAACCCTTGTCACCTGTTTACGTGTCAGGTGACTAAACCACTGAGCTATCCAGCTGTCATATGTTATGCATGTCATGTGAGTGGATACCAAATCATGTTTACATGTATGTATCTGCGTATGAAACATATACACACATATACTCTGGGCACATATACAAAGTGTGGATTTATTTGGGATATTTGTAAGTTAATTGCAATTTATTTTGGATTATTGTAAGAGCCCTAAATATAGAAATACAGATTAGTAATTCCATGTGTAATTCCTTAAAATGTATCCTGAAATACATTGTCAGCCCTACTTGAGGCTGCAAAACTGGCCTTAAATATTATCGCAAACACTTTCAATTTAAAAGCTTAAAACTGAACCAGTCTTTTCAAAATGACTACAAGAGTTTTATTACTTAACAGGCATTTGTAAATGGCCTTATTCTGTTTTCTTTTTATGAATGGAGTTTGTATGTTACACTGTTGCAATATGTGCGTTGAGGACGTGGCGGTTATAAGCCAATCCAATCATCGATGCTGCGCTGAAGTGGACCAATTGACGAGCGACAAGGCACTGGAGTATTAGCGTTACAAAAAGCTGTATCTGTAACGCCATTGGTTATCGGACTCGTCCTGGCCCAGGAAACGATGGTAAAGTAAAGGGTGTGTATCCGGGCCGGAGTCAACGTCCACCACGTCCACTATCGTGGAGCCAGCCTCAATAGTCTTCACCTACATTTCCGGGTTAACGAATTTGCTTTCAAAATAAGAGCGTGTGAGACTTAACGCGTAAAACCAATTTGAAGAGCCTTGTCAATGTAATTCAGATTAAAATAAACATGTCAAAATGCACAGAAAGTACAAATTTAAATAGCCTAAATGTAAAATGTTTGATAATATTATCAAGAATGAATTGTCAAAGTAATTTTAAAGAGGATATAGAGAACATACATATGACCGCCTTTGTTATTAAATGGATTTTAGCCACATGGAGACGTTTAGGAAAACAGCCATTGACTAACAAACCTGATATTTTGTATGTATTATTATTGCAAATTCCATACAAATTAAGACACTTCGAAGCATCAGTCTGTATCAATTTATACTATAGGAAAATGCCTCAGAAAGGCCATGTACATGACACATTTTCCCATGTATCATTATTTTTCTTAAGTACTTTCATTCTCACATTCCTAAATAAATTTCACTTTGTGAAACACACGTTTTTTAACGTGTTAATTTAGCTGTAATTTATATTTTATTCCCCTTTTGAGAAATAGAGTTCACTTTTCCCGTCACTTCAATTCAAGTAGAATTTGTCTCCCGACCTTTAGTTTGAAATTCTTTTTGAAATCAACCGGAAATGAGATTCACTTTTGAGGCTGGCTTGACGCTGCTTCAGGATCCAAACCCGACAGACAAAAAAAAGAGACCGGTAAGTTTAATTGTCTTGTTTGAAAAAGGAGAAATGGCAATGTAAGGAAACACTATCTTATAAATACAAATAGTTTGACTTAATCTATGCTATTAGTAGTATACCAGGTGGAGTGGACGCAGTCATCAGATGTTACTAGTAATGTTACCTACAGTTGTTAGCTATCTAGCTTGCCGTATGTTGAAGTTAATGAATTCGACAAACCCACATTTGTGTGTAAGGACGAGGGATAATCTAGACAAATGCTTGTCTTTTAAAACAGAATTTATTCTTCCTGTGTAGCGCAATATGTAGATAGTTGATGCCTAAATGTCGAAAAATTAGATACGGGGGGTAAACATTAAATTGGTTCACCAGACTGTCATGTAGTTTACTGCACTAATATTACTTTAGTTAATCTTTCATCGGTCTGAATTATTACAAATCACAGATTTACACCCACTAATAACGAAGAACACCACTAAACTCCCTGTACCACTCAAGTGTCATTTACACAGATCCCTGTCTCTCTTTTCTGTCCCAGGCAGTGTGTGTTTGCGACGATGGAGCTGAGACCATTTATCATGATGTGCTTTGCACTTTGTGTGGTTTACGCCACGAGTAAACCGACTGAAAAGAAGGACCGCGTCCACCATGACGATCTGCTCAGCGACAAGGATCACGATGACCAGGAGAACTTTGACTACGACCACGAAGCCTTTCTGGGACAGGATGAGGCCAAGACCTTTGATCAACTAACACCAGAAGAGAGCAAAGAGAGACTCGGGTAAAACACTACTTCACGCACCTTCTCACTTGCGAAAATATACACACACGCCCTACTGAACTGCCTATTTAACCCCCCCCCCCCTCGCTTCAGTATGCTGGTAGATCGTATAGATGAGGACAAGGATGGATATGTGTCTACTGAAGAGATGAAAAAGTGGATCAAGCACGCTCAGAAGAGATGGATCTACGATGATGTGGACCGTCAGTGGAAGGGTCATGACCTCAACGGGGACGGTCAGGTTTCCTGGGAGGAATACAGGAATGCCACTTACGGATACATACTTGGTGAGTGCGCGCTTGTCATCACACACAACAACAACATACACACCCTTCCTTGCTAAGGAAGACAAAGCTATCATTTCGCTGTTTACCTAAAAAATAAAAAGCTATCATTTTGCTGTTTACCGAAGTCAAATAAAAAGCCTGACAAACCTCCACCACTGTGTTGTGTTTTGGTGACCCATCTGTGCAATCTGCAGATGATCCAGACCCTGAAGATGGCTTCAGCTACAGACAGATGATGACTCGGGATGAGAGACGGTTCAAGATGGCTGACCTGGATGCAGATAGTAAAGCAAATAAGGAGGAGTTCACAGCTTTCCTACACCCTGAGGAGTACGACCACATGAAGGACATTGTAGTGCTGGTGGGTTTGGCACTCAAATGCTGGACATTGAAATGTACACATTTATGCATACAGGTACTGGACTAGAACTTGTTTGTTTTGAACCCTGATCTTCATGCACTTTGCTCTCCTTCTTTACTGTAGGAGACCATGGAGGACATAGACAAAAATGGGGATGGTTTCATCGACCTAGAGGAGTACATAGGTGAGTTGTAACTTACAGGCAAGTAGGGCGGTTATTTCCGTTTGTCCATGTGCATGTACAAAGAACAGCAGAAAGTCAAGGATTATAAAGGTTTTGTTTTAACAGTTTCAGTTGTATTGTGTCAATGAATTACTAAACAATTAATGAATTGCTAAATTTTGAATTACAAAATTTTGCCAGCTGCATTACACGGGTTGTCCAGCAGTAAGTCCCTGTCACATTCCTTACTCTGTCCCCGTCTTGCTGTCTTACCCGCAGGTGACATGTACAACCAGGAGGGGGACCCCTCAGAGCCAGAATGGGTGAGGACAGAGAGAGAGCAGTTCACAGAGTTCAGAGACAAAAACAAAGATGGCCGCATGGACAAGGAGGAGACCCGAGACTGGATACTACCCTCCGACTATGACCACGCAGAGGCTGAAGCCAAGCACCTGGTCTACGAGTCTGATACAGACAAGGTGTGTACACGTGTGTGGGTGTGTTTCCAGGGCTGGTTTTCTCTCTCATTCTTCTGAGCTGAGCACACAGAAGCTGAACAGCTAACCAGAGGCTAATGGCTATGCTGTCTCTCCACTAGGATGGCAGGCTGACCAAGGCGGAGATCGTGGAGAAGTACGACCTGTTTGTGGGCAGTCAGGCCACAGACTTTGGGGAAGCCCTGGCCAGACACGATGAGTTCTAACTTGCAAGGGTGCGGAACTCCTCTCTACTGACACTATGTTCCCCTTTTTGGAAATGCTCTACTTAAAGCTCTGGTTTGAAGCAGCACTCTGGGAGTGGACCGCTGCCCTGCCACGCTCATGCTATGGACAGTAATTTATTTGCAATCTTGATCGTAATCCCTTAGACATACGAGTGTGTTCAGAGGGGTGCACAGCTGGTGTCTCCTGTTAGTTAACGGACCCCAACCGTGGGGACAGACTGATACCCTTCCGCCTACTTCCCTTGCTTCCACGGCAACCCAATCACGAATGGGCAAAAGAACAAGCAGTGTTTCCTTCATATTTGTGTCGTGTGCAAATCCTTTATGTTTCTCTTTGTCTGACCTTCTATGAACCGTTTGAATTTCGTTTTAGTTTAGTAGCCATATTCACATTTTTTTAGGCGATGTATGCAGTGAACTGCAGAATAACGTGTGTTAAGTGTTACAGTATTCTGTGAAGCACTGAACTAGGACTCACTCATGCATATCATTTTAATTGGGGAACACCTGGGCACAGTCCCAAACCCATGGCTAGCCACAGCTTGTCAGTAAACCCTGTTTGAGTCACGGCTTCTGCCTTGGGGCCATCGAAGACTTGTATACTCGTGCAATATGGCAGCGGCTAGGGACCAGGGGGGGTGTGTCTGCCAGCAGCGGTCCTCAGTGCCCTCTCCCTGTGATGTCGACAGTGCTAGCTAAAAGGGAGGGGGGTTGAGTAACACTAGCTCCGCCCAGGGGTGTGTCCAGTAGAGCTATGACATCATCAGCCCCTATTCGGGTCACTGCTTGTCTGCCCATCTTACTTTTTCCCCTCGTCCCCAAAATGGAAAGGCCTCTGTGTGTTTTTGTGTGTGTTGTTGTCACTTTGTGCCTTTTTCCTCTTTGAAGATTTAAGTTTGAGATTGATCGATGCATGCGCGTCAACGAAATCTTTACCACAAATGCAATGCATACACTCATTTGTATATTTTATTGTGCCAATTTAAAAGGCGTATATCGAAGGCTTTAGGAATTAAACTTGCAAAGGACTGTTATAAAACCTTCTCCGTTATCTATGAAGGTTTGTTCTGTACCTCTAATCAATATTTGTATTATGCTCCAAACTTCTGCAACCCTTTATAACCACTGTCAATAAGTTGTGTGATATGACATTGTAATGTATTGTAATATGATAAAGCTGTTTTTTTTGGTTTGTTTTTTATAACTTGTTCACTGAAACGATGGGCCTTTCACTAGTGACTTCCTCATATTTAGATGAAAATGACTACAGACTGAGCAGTACTGTAACAAGCAGGCCCATTTCATAGTCCAAAAATGCCTTGTCCAATAAACGGTCATACAATACATTTAAACAGTGACTTATTACAATTCGTATACCCTATCTGTGTTTGTACGCATGGTTGCGTGTAAGAGTGCCCATGCGCCAGTATGTGTCTTTAGAGATTTGGGTTAATCCAATGTCAGGTGAAAAGCTGACGTTTGATAGGTAATCCCTGTCAGGGTGCGTTAATCAAAAAGATTTTCTTTTCCAACAACGGTGAAAGAAAACGTTGGACCAGATTTTATGAACCAGCATAGCACTTAATCTGTGCTGTTTTCTGACATTACACATTCAAATACCGATATCACCATTTCTTTTTATCTTAGATTGAGTTATTATCACATAATCTGCTAGGTTATCAGACTAGTGTCAATCAGGCAGTGACCTGTGACTTTTATCTCTAACTGCCCATCAGGGTGCCAGTGTGTGAGCTACCTGAGCTGCGATTGGCCAGTTTTCAAGCCTGGGTCAGGTAAAGCCCGCCCTGATGGTTTAGCCAGTGAGCTGACAGTAATCCTCGCAGCGCACTGAGCTGCTGTCTGCTCCCTATTCCTGTTTTAACCTGTGTTCACTCCTAGGTATTTACTCAGCGGTGCTGTATGCTGGAGAGTGTCTGCGTGGACAGTTTGCGTCTGTGTGTGTGACTGCGTGTGAGCGTGTGGCTGCGAGGCAGTCAGATTGACGAGGACGGCGTGGAAGAGGAGTAATGATGTTTTTCCCAAGTGTCGAGCAGAGGGAGGATCGCAGAGAACTTGCAACAAAGCTGACTTCCACAGGTCAGTCGGCAGAGGATGATGTGTGTGAGCGTGTGTGTGTATGAGAGAGACGGAGGGACAGGTCTTACCAAGAGGATTCCACAGAGACGTTCATTATCGATGTCACGAGGCTGACACATGATTACACAGCACACCAGACTACCTCCTAAGGACACTTCAGAATGTAAAAACAGTAAACTGTCCTGAAGATCTAGATCTTTTTTGTGGGTGTTTGCGTTTTACTGGTCAAACACTAGAATTCCTCACAGCACTGGTTAAGATCACCTGAACGCAAGGCTTCAGGTATTGAGTGTCAAAGGGATGTGTTTAGAGAATGGTGAGGGGGAAAGGGAGGAAGGCGAGTGTGGTCTATCCCAGCCTGAGACAGGGGAGAGTGGTCTGGGAACCCACTTACGGGGATTTGAGGGAATTAAAGGAGAAAGCGCAGACTGTAAATGCGACAGTGCGTGTTTGGGTTAGGTATTGAAAAACCTGACCTTGTGATCCTTCCGAAATCGACTCCAGTTCACTTCACGTTTTACACGGCTTTAGCTTTGACAGACTTTCCACTGCTCGCTGTATCTTCCAGAAGCTGAATAGAGCAGACAACTCGTTGTGGTGGGGGAAGAGAGACCTGAGGCCTGGTGAAGACCAGGGACTGGAACTGGGCCAGAGGCCTGCACTGCCCAGGGATGCCCCAGGCTAGGCTGCCGCTATGGAGGCTGCCTCTGTTGAGATTACAGGCCTTCTCTCTGGTGCTGCATGTTCTGTGCCTACACAGAATCTCTGGTAAACACAAAGTCTTATCTTTTCGTTTACATGACTTGAAGTCAGAGATGACCATCAAAAGTATTTCCGAGTTGGTAAAGTTGGTGTGTGCATGTCTGAACAGGGATGTCTGGATGGGGAGGATGTTTCGAAGGCCAAGATGTGTTTGCGACCGTCAGAGAGAACAGTCACATGGGCCAGGTCATCGCTGAGCTCGCTATAGAGACAGAGACAGCCAATGAGATTCACTGGAGCCTCACCGGGCAGGATGCTGATTGGTTCTTCCTGGAGGGTATAAACCTCCGACTCAACACATCAGACAGGGTCCTGGATAGAGAGGTAAACACAGTTGGCTCATGTTTGTCCAAAAACATGGAACAACATTCTTTATTATACTTCAGCAGTGAAGGGTTGTGGAAAATATGCCTGTAGTCAGTCATAGTTTGTCAGCATAGTTGGCTTTTCTTCCTATATCAACTGGCCTAATATGATGCATTAGAACAGGATGACAATCAGTTGCAAATAGCCGTACCACATTTAAACACAGGAAGTGACTGAACTAAACCTGTCACCCATGTCCTATTCCAGGTACTTTACCTCGGTAGAGCTACTTTGGTGTAGAAGAGATAAAGAGATTATGGTGTTGATTTTCAGGTGCATGGGCAAATCCTTATGGCAGCGCTGACTTGCTATGAAGATCAGAATGTTCAGGTACATCCGCCTCTGTACGTGCCGGTCCCCTTCGCTATGGAATAGTGTGTTCAAATGTGTGTATTTGCGTTGCAGAACAAGTATAGGATCATGGTGGAGATTCTGAATGAGAACGATAATTCGCCTGTGTTTGTAAATACTACCGTTCAGCCGCTCGTTATCAGTGAGGTAAGAATACAGTATCAACCTTCCAGGCATACACGCATATTGTCTAAAAAGCATACAGAGTTATCTCTATAAACTTGCTGTTTTTTTATCAATGATCTGCCTCTTCCTGGTTGTGTAGCTGACCGCTGTGAACACAGTAGCGTTCTCTGTCCTGGCTGTTGATGCAGACGGAGACACCATCATATACTCTGTTGACCAATCATCGGTACGACACAAACACACGCTTACAAGAAGCCCATGATTATCAACACTATGTAGCTATCCCAACAGCACCGCCATAACCGAGCGTGCGCGTGCGTGTGTCTTCAGCCCGACGCCGATTACTTCAAGGTGGACCTACCCAACAGTGGGACTGTGATGCTGGTGAAACCTCTAGACTACGAGACCCAGACCCAGCTGAACGTAACCATCTACGCAACGGTACCATAACCCCCTGGTGGCTTAACTCATCCACTGTTTCATGCTGCTGCTGCTGCTATAGGCCCCTGTCTGTTTCGCTGAGTCTTGTCTGGTGTGCCGCAGGAGATGAGCACCACGGAGCAGTTCATGACCAGCATCACCGTCACCATCGACGTCACAGACGGAGACGACCAGTACCCGCAATTCCTGCCCTGCACGCTCCTCTTTCAGGACCAGTCGAGCCGCATCTGCGTCAACCCCGTGTACTCGGTCAACGTAACAGAAGGAGAGCAGGTCCGCCATGTTTTTCTTTTCTTTTCAAATAAATGCCCTTATTTATTTCGCTCAGTGTCTTTATTTAGCAGACCAGCTTTTCTTCAAAGCGTGAAATACGTCCTCTGATCTGCTATCATATTCTCTACCCCCTGAAAAAAGCCAACCCCTATATATGAATCTCTCCTGGTGCGTTTCGGACCAGTTTTGATGGTGTTAGGTTTGAGTGTGGCGTCTGTGTTGTAGGACATTGTCCTGGACTTCTCTCCTGGACCTGTCCACGCTGTAGACGGGGACAGAGGTCTCAGCGCTCTGCTTAGCTACACCATCCTGTCAGGTACGTAACATTATGCTCTACTCTACACCACACACGCACTCACACATCATAGCTACAAAACACACTAGAAATTACGCTTGGTGTGATGCTACACAGCATCAGATGATGAAACTGTGTTGCCTGTGGGTGTGTGGGTGTGTCCATGTGTGCAGGGGCCGATAATGGCCGTTTTCTAATGGATGAATCGACAGGGGAAATCAGATTAACTCGGGGCGTGGAAGACAGACTCCTCACACCAACACTGCGTTTGCGAATCATGGTGATTTACGGTGACACACACATGCTGGTCAAGTTCAGATTACACGCAAGCTCACAGTAAACTTTCCCTTCGTCTCTCTCTTTCTCTCACACCCACTCTTCCTCTCTCTCTCCCTCTGCCTCTCTCTCTCTCTCAGGCATACCAGAGGGATGACCCTCGGAAGTATTCGGTTGCCACGGTGCTGATCCGTGTTCTGGCAGTGAACCGCTTCCCTCCTCAGTTTGACCGGGCTACATACCGGGGCTTTGTGATGGAGGGCAACAGCCCCGTCTCCCTGGTCAACACCTATGGCAACCAGGTGCTGATGCTGCACGTGCAGGACCAGGACTTCACAGACGTACGTGCATACACACACACACAGACGCCCACACGCAGACACACACGTAAACATACACGCTCACACAGGGTCTGACGCCTGCCATTCACTCCTTTGATCGCCAGGGAATCAATCACAGGATACAATTCTACTTGAATCCCACCTCTGAGCACACGCAGTTCTATCAAGTCACACAGGATGGGCTTCTGATCGCTCGGACCAATGAGTTGATACCGTCGCAGAAACACAGGCTAGAGGTGAGGCGTGATTGGGCGGATCCTGGTGTCAGTTACGTGAGAGCATGTGTCACGGTGATAAAGTGTTTAGACCAGGCAGAGCTTACCAGGTTGTGATGATGTCATCCAGGTAGTGGCTATGGATCAGGAGTCTGGTGAATCCACGCATGCGTCTATACTGGTGCAGGTGTTGTTCGACGGACAAGAAGGTAGCGCACACATACACCCCCACATGCCAACATCAGCATGCTTCATTGAGCATGAAAATGTTGTCGACTTGATGTAAGTGTGTGTGTGCGCGCGCAGTGCCTCAGGGCCCGCTGGGGGAGGTGGGGCGCATGAACGCCTGTCGCTTGGGCAAAGCCGTAGGCCTGTGTGGCGTGCTCATGACCCTGCTGATGTGCATGCTGTGGGCCATGATGCACCTGCTCCGGAGACACTGGGGGGACAGCGAGGCCTCAGACCGGGGCTGCGTGGCCCAGGGGAAACACCCCAACGTGGTAAGATGGCCCTCGTTACACCTTAATAACCCCTCACGCTCTAGATATGCAGAAACAAACACTCCTTTACGCAACAAACACATATCTTTGTGATTCATGTTGTCTTCTGTCTTCTCCACTGCTCCCCCCTAGAGTTTACGGTGGTTTCAGCTGGTGAGTTGCGTACTCCTTCACATCCGTCTAGTCCTCCTCCTCCCTCCTCTATCACCTGTTCAGGCTGGTTGAGACCCTTGCTGGTATGTGTTCCATCACTGTTTCTCTTCAACTGCGCTGTCCTCCTCAGGTGAGCCACCGCAATCCCATTCCTGTCCGGGATGAGGTCATCTTCCACAATGAGGCTCTGACCAACTGCCCCTCCACCTTGAGCATCCAGGGCAAACTGGGTACCTACCTCAGCAATGGCCCCAACGGAGGCCTCGATCCCCCTAGTAAGTCTACCCTGCTTCTCCCCAGCCTCAGCCCCACCTTGACCAACTTCAGCCCTTCACTGCAACTGTCACTCGATACCATGCCCAGCAGCACCCCTCCATTGTCCAGCATCTCTTCCAGCCCTGCTCTCCCCAGCACTAGTCCTCCTCCATCTTCTGCCCCCTCCAGCCCTCCTCCACAGTCTCCTGCTCCGCCAAACACCAGTCCTCCTTCCCCTATGTCCTCACCCTGCTCCATTCACAGAGCCACACCTTTCCAGCCCTATCTCCCCGCTCTTTCAACCATTACTTTGCTCACATCACCCCAGCCACCGAAAGACTCAGTTCCCCCTAAGGTCAACTCGAGGGTGCCCAAAGATACACCTGTGAAACAGGAACCCCCCTCTCAACTCCCACGTCTGCCCCTCTCGCGCCCCTCACCTGTGCTTATACCCCCCACCCTCGAGGACACAGGCACACCCCCGCCCACCCGCAACCGCACACCAGAGTGCCCCACGTTGTCCAGCAACACACCCACCCACAGGACACCTCCCCCAGTCCAATGGCGTGTCACCTCCCCTTCTCCACCCGAAACACCGTCCGAGGTCAACAGCCCCCCACCTTGCTCTGAGAAGACCCGCACGCCCAGGGAGGAAGGAGCGGGCGCCGGGAGCCAAACTGGAAACCAGCCGGCTTGCTCGCACTCTGGGAAGACCTCTGGTAGCAAGAAAGAGGATGAGGAGGACGTTCAGGGGGATGAAGATCCAGAGCAGAACTGTGTGAGGAACGTGGAGCATGACAAGGAGGACGATGATCTGGTGAGAGCCCTGGACCGCCTCCAGCCCGTCTTCCTCACCTTCCGACCTGGCGCAAAGTAGGAAGTAAGTATCTCCAGACCAATCAGAGAGACTGACTGAAGACTGACCGAAGTGATTGGATTACACATTGTATCTGGGGGGGTATTTGTGGCACACAGTCAGGTGATTGTATTTTTGTCTGTGGTTATTTGTTAAATAAATGTGACTGTATAAATTATTATTGGTTGTTGTTAATGGAGGATGCTGTATACCTATTGTTCTTGTCTCTATCTATATAAATGGCCTTCCGTTTCTTAAGTAATCTATCAAATGTAACTCGTTTTCCCTCTGACCTATCAGTATTCAAACAGTGAGATAAATAAACGGTGTCCCATGAAATGAACGCTGATCACAGGTTTGACTGCATTCAGTTCTGAAGTTATTGGTTCATGTGATTGTAATGCTTGAAACAATACTCATGTCAGTAACCTCAGCCTGTAACAGAAAAACTAAGAGAATTCTTCTTTAGATATTAATGTGTTCAGACTCTCTTTGAAAAGTCACTTTTTTCCCTGTAATCTCATTCCACCCTCTGTTATGACTTAATTAACATCAATAGAAGTTCCCTTAGTGAACAGGGAAACATTCCCTCCATGCTTTGATGGTGTTTCTATGTGTGGTGTGACATGAAAACAACTACCCTAAATAAATAACAGCCACATTCCCCTGTATGCTGGTCCTATTGAATGGTCACTGTTCAGAGGGCCATACAGGCCTTATACTAGAGTAGCTACTGTTGCCTGTATAAGAAACATGGTTTCAAAGAGGCTCATATTGGCATGTTGGACATATGTTATGGTTATGCACTACCCCTAACACATGTCCAACATACATTGGGGTGTGGGCCAGCGAGGCTATCTAACAGGTATTATCTTTACAGTGCATGTGTGCTTAGTGCATTATAATCCTATCTCAACTTATCTATGTCTCATCACTTAACAACCCACAAGACCTTCCACTCCACACACACACACACACACACACAAACACACACACACACAGATGCGTATCTGATGTCTGATTGATGTCTTGTCTGTGCTGTGCCTGTGGAGACCAGAGCTCACCACACTTCAAACCAGTAGATCCCCCAGGTAGATAAGCGAGGATCCTGTTCTCTAGTAGATAAAACACCTGTGGGCCAATATCACAAGTCTGCATCTGGAAAATCCTCCTGACTCCAGGATATGCGACTGTGATTGTGTCTGTGTTCATAGGGGGTGCAGATTCTTGGAAGAACATCTCAGCCTATGGGTTAATTCTCCTCTAAACCATTGTTCAGGGGGGGGGAGCTGGGTTAAACACTTGATGTCTTAAAGATCGAGGCCTACAGTGCAGGCTGTAAAGGGGGGGAACTTTAAAAACATATCAAACATGACAACATGAAACGCTGATTCATTTTTAGCCCTGCATTCACCATCTCTCTCTCTCTCTCTCACACACACACACACACACACACCCACACACACACACACACACACACACCCACACACACACACACACACACTTGTGGGGGCTGGCTCCCCTCCAGTCCAAAACTCCAAACCAGGTTTTAGCTGATTACCAAAAGAGGGTCTTCAGGAATCAACAAGTCCACCACAGAAGGAAAGTTTTTTTCAACCCAAAAAGAGAGAAAACAAGGGAAGAAAAGAAAGGAGAGGAGTTGTCTGGGGAGTGGCAAGGGGCGTAAGTGGGTGGCTAACACCGAACAGCCCACCCGAGACCCGAGTGATGTTAGTGTGAGCCAAGCTGGAGCAAAGACAGATCAGAACACCATCCGCCGTTTTGCCGTTGACGGTCCAGAAATCGCGCTGTTATTTCCTTATAAGAATGATGAAGATGCAAATCATCGAGTGTATCTAACGCACTATCTGGGACCTGCCTCTCTTTACCGCTGTCTTTGTGTGGAAGTGAGAGTAGGCATGCCCCCGGGGATATGTGTGGCGCTCCCTCCGTGACCCTGCGTGCGTCCAGATGTTTAGCCTTTTACTGACGGCCTCTTTGACAGAATATTCGGCGGCAACCGAGTGGAGGGCAGCTGTTACCGTGTTCCACACCGAGGATAGACTTTCTGTCGAAGTAAACGATGTCAAGTTAATCACCGTAGCCAAACGCTTTGTCACACTTTAGGTAATCAAGGTAATATAGTTTTGGATTACTTTTATGTCCGAGTTGTCAGCAGTTTAATTGCCTCCCGGGAATGGATTATCTGTGGTTGAAGACCGTACTATGCCTGGAGATAAGTGTGTGTGTTCTGTGGAGTATTTCAGCGTCCCTACAGACCCATTCCAGCCGGAACCACGAGAATGGTAGGCTAAGCGACATTGGCATACATTTTACAGTATAAGTAATGTGTTACTGAATATGAGATTTATTTAAGTTTAAAAAAATTGTGTGACAGCAGTACAATTAGTTGGAGTACTCAAATGTTCTGTTCTGGCCCAGTGAGGCAGTCATGTGTGAAGGAATGGAAAATCCTCCTGCCTTTGTTTCTCACACTCTCACACTTTCATTCTGACCCAGAAACAATGTTATCATCAGACATAGTCAGGATGAATTTCTCTTGTGTATGTGTGTATGCGTGATCAGTCTTGTAGACTTACAGATATTTTTGTTCTGGCTCTCATTGTTTTTCAGTTCAATTAAAACGGTCATTTTTGAACATGGCTTAATTCTGACTGGCTCTTTCATTTGTCCCTCAGTGATGGATCTCCTGGCTGCTCTTAACATGTCCCATCCTATCAAGGGAGTATCTAAGACCCAGGGAATAGAGCCTGGAACTGTCGCTTTTAAACTTCGCATGCGTGCCCCCCACCTGACCCTCCCACACGAATCCTCCCGATCCCTTGCTGCCACACTGCAAGGCAGCATGGGGGTGTACCTATTGGGGCGTCAGACGGAAAACTCCTCGGCCACCCTCCTCTCCTTCTCCTCCCCCTCCTCCTCCCTCCTTTTACAGCTCTCCTCATCCACCCGCTCCAACGTCTTGCGTCTGGACTGCCACGGTTGCCTGGGGCTCACCAGCGTGTTGTTCCCAGGAGGAAGCCCCTTCTTCGGGGGTGGCTGGGTGCGGATGGCCCTGGTGCTGGAGCCTGAGCAGCTGGTGCTGTTGGTCAATTGTAGAGAAGCGGTGGTTTTGCGGAGGAGAGGAGAAGAGCGGATCAAGCTGGATCTCCCCTCAGATTTGGTCATCACCCTAGCCAGCACACGGGGGGACAGCCACAGCAGGCTCACTGTGAGTGCTGTCACACATACACACAAATCACACACAATCACACTCATGCACACACAAGCAGTTTTCTACTTTTCCCCTCCCCTCATTCCTAAATTTAAATACTGCCTGTCCTTGCTTTTGATAGGTGGAAAAAGATATGTGGTTGGATGTTTTCGTCTTAGAGCACAAGATATGGTCACTTTTGCGATAACGTATCTAGTAATAACTCATATATCTCAAACCGCATCTCTCCATCCCATCTCCCTCCATCTCTCCACCCCTGCATCTCACCACTCTCACTGCTAAACTTCCTCTATCTCTCCAGGGATATTTGCAGACAGCTGAGATCTCCACCACGCCATATCAGAAGCGGCCGTGGAACTGTGACAATGTAACAGGTACAGCAATCTGTCAGATTAAATAGAGCAGTATAAATCTGGGTCTGTGCTCTGGGACCGGGCAACATTAATCTGTATCCTGTAAGTAATGCTACACTTCCATAGTCATTCTTGGCTGAAGTTCAAAATGTACATACGGACAGAAAGCCTGAGCCACAGTATTGTCATTTGTAGCTCCCCTGTGCCTGTAGATGCATTAGTGTGGATGGAGGTTAGGGCATGTATGTTATACTTCTTGCAGTGTATAAAAGTGATTTGGCCTTCAGTTTGACACTTATAAAGGTCTCCTGGGAAGTCATGGTTCATGCGTGTGTGTGTATGAAGAGTTAGCCAAAAAAACACGTTGAGAGAGTTTCCATCTGGGTTGGAGCCGATGCCTAGCCCTTTAGATGAGAAAACCACTTGTCCCCTCTTCAAGTCTCATCTCCATGTTGATGAACTGTCCCCCACTCTCATTTCCTCTCTTGAAATGTAAACCCTCTCTCCTGACCTTCCAACGTTTTGTTTTGAATGTACACGTCTCTGCGGTATTACGTTCCCAAGATGATTTGATCCGACGTTAGCTGTTCGACCAAGCTAGCTGGCTGCCAATGCAGCGTGGTGTGCTAATGCAGATTCTGGACACGTCTGGTGATGAATGACAAGTCCAAGCAGTAAATGCTAATAATTAAAGGGGTTTCCAAAACAGATGGGTATGGGTCACATACTATGATCTCGCTCAACTCTGACCTCAGAGCAAGACCACCTGGAACGAACACACACCGATGTGTGTATTTAGATGTGTGTGTCTGTGCGGTTCACCCAAAGTGTTGGGGTTCAGTGTAAGTGATAAATGTGTTCCCTTTGGGAATCCCCTTGTATCATTTGTTTATTTATTTGATCTAGAGTCTACTTTAGCCTTTTCCTCCCAGGATGTTCGCATGGACGCGAATGTTTTTATTAGATGCAGTGATTGCTGGTCTGGAGTTGAAAGACCCCCCATTTTTGCAAATTCCCCCTCTTTTACATCTCTCTCTTCCTGTCTCTTCCCCCTCTCCCTCTCTCTTTCTTTCTCTCCCTCTCTCTCTCTTTCTCTCCCTCTCTCTCTGTAAATGTTCCGTGCACCCCTCCCTCAGACAGTTGGAGTGAGAGGGAGCGAGGCCCCCAACAGGATGTTGCAGTGGGCCAACCAGAGCTCCATCCTCAGGAGGCCAAGGAGCCTCAGGGTGACCAGCCCCAGAGAGGTGTGGTCCTGGGGCCCCCTGCACCTTCTCAAGTGGGGCTGCCTAGCCCCCAGGCCCTGGATGAGGGGAGGCTGAAGGGGCTGGAGGAGAGACTGGATGGGCTGACTCGAATGCTGGATATGGTCAAAACCCAGGTTGAAGAAAGACTACTGATTTCATCTCATTTCACAACCTAGAATACAGGTATTATAATGTCCTCTTTGTGTGTAGAATGTTGACCTGCTGGCCCGTGTGCACTACCTGGAGGGCTGTGAGTGTGTAAGACGGCGGTGTGTGTGGGAGGGACGTGAGGTGGAGGAGGGGCAGCGTTGGGAGACACACCTAAACACAGTGTGTACCTGCACATCAGGACAGGTCGTCTGTGAGGCTACCACCCAGGGTGAGTACAGCTACAGTCACAACCCACCGACACACACATGCGCGCACGCACACTCGCATACTCATTCCCTAAGTCACCCGACACCAAAATGCAAAGTCATTCTACACATGCAGCCAACATGTTTTCCAACTATCTCTTCTGAATCTTGCCGCCTGTTGTTGAAGTGGAGGCCAGTTGTCATGGTGATGCCACAGCCCCTCCTCCAGACGCTTGTGCTTCCTCTCCCTGCCGTAACGGTGGGACGTGTCTAACAAATGAAACCACAGGGTTCCACTGTTCCTGCCCTGCCAATACCACAGGACCTGTGTGTGAAAGGCTGCTGAGACAGGTAGCTTGCTAACTAGAAAGGACCAGTCTTAACTAAACTAGACCAAACTAGAACATTCTCGACTAACATGTTAGTGTGTCGTAACACGTTTCACTTAGACAAGACTGTTAACCTAAATCACCACATTTCCCCCAGTAGGCTGTGAAAGGTGCTACTCAAATAGACTCTGCAGAATTGTATGTGTAGTATCTTTCATTGTGGGGTTGAGTTGTCGTTTATCCAGGAACGACAGAAAACTGTTCCTGACAACTAGTCTGGTCATGACTAAACAATTTGATCTATTTGGCAGGTCGCAAGTACCTTTGACAGGCTTGAGGTGGGTGCTGAAAACGAAAGGTTTTGATCTATTGTCTGTAGGGTTGCTATAGAGTAGTGTTGTGTAGCTGCTAGCTGCTAGTAGAGTGAGCTGTGTGCAGTATAGTACAGATGGAGTGGTCTGTCCTAGGGCTGCGCTCTTAGACCTGTTTGTAGTGCTATAGAACATAGTGCTGCACAGTATGGCTTGTAATCTATTGTCTATTAACCTGATGGTCTTGGTAGTCTGTATCATTGTTGTGCCTTTGTGAACACACTGTTTGGCTCGCTTCTTTGCAGTCGTGCTGTGGACTTTGGTTGTTTTGTGTCTACAACATGTGAACAGTCAGTTCTTATGTGTTGTGTCTGTGTGAACAGTCAGTTCTGGTGTGTTGCGTCTGTGTTGAACAGTCAGTTCTGGTGTGTTGTGTCTGTGTGAACAGTCAGTTCTGGTGTGTTGTGTCTGTGTTGAACAGTCAGTTCTGGTGTGTTGCGTCTGTCTTGAACAGTCAGTTCTGATGTGTTGTGTCTGTGTGAACAGTCAGTTCTAGTGTGTTGTGTCTGTGTGAACAGTCAGTTCTGGTGTGTTGCGTCTGTGTTGAACAGTCCGTTTTGGTGTGATGTATCTGAATGCAATCATCCAGTTCATCCAGATAAAGAGGGGTAAGAGGGCGTGTGTCGTCGTCGTCTCCCCCTTCCGCCCCCCCCTCCCCTCCTCACTGTGTCTAGGCTTGTTGGCAGCCCAGACCACAAGGCAGCTGTGAAGGTCACAGTTCACCGCAGCAACGCTGGTCCTTCAACCCCACCTCTGGCCTTTGTGAGGACTTCTTATACTGCACAGGAAACACCACCAACAACTTCCTGTCTCTCAGTGCCTGCCAAGAGCAGTGCCTGATGGGAGCCTGCTGCTTCCGCCAGCCCAAACCTGGCAACCCTATCAGATACAATCAGCAGAACTATGATCGCCATGGATACAACATGTCCAACCTAGATGGTACTTTCAAGGAGTATGGCTCCGAATCACATGGTCATGAAGAAGAGAGTTTTCATGGCAACACAGACTTGAACTTGACTTGGCTGGACCCTCAAAGAAAGAGAGACAGGAAGAGAAAGAAGGGTAGAAGAAGAGAGAGAAGCCTTGCCAGCATGGAATGTATAGAGACAGATGATGGCTTTTCCTACACTTGCGAGCACCTACCTCTGTTTAAGTGCCAGGCTCGGCTACGAGACCTCCAGGGAGAGAGGGAGGCTGTGAGTTTCTCCCCCGGCAAGAAGTGCTCAGAGGCGGGCTGCAACGAGGGCTGCGGCTGCCTTGCTCACGGCCGAGCTCGGAGGTACGGAGAAACCTTCAGGCAAGGCTGCGAAGAGTGTGTGTGCACGCAGGGCGGGAGGGTGGAGTGTACGTGTACGCAGGCGACGCAGAGGAAAGAGATTCGAGATCTGACACTGAGAGACCGGAAGCGCTATCAGAGGGCCATCAGAGCGCTCCATGCCAGGCCAGGTATCCCTGTCACCTGACCACACCTGCCTTTTACATCGACGCAAAGGGAATTTCTGTTTTGTGTGTTTACCCGTTTTTAAATGCACCGTGTGTGTGTGTGTGTAGGTGTGTGGGAGGGCTATGCCCAGATGAGAGCTGAGTTTGCCCCCCAGGCTGGAAACCACGCCTACTTCCTCCCCTGGCACCGCTACTTCCTCCGTCTGGTGGAGCGTGAGCTCCAGTCCTTGTCGTCATGCCAACTGGCTGTTCCCTACTTTGAGTGGACAGTCGACTCAGGCACCTTGCTGTCTTCTGCTGCGTGGCAGGCTGGTCTCTTTGGAGGGGACGGGGCCCCCGGCTCCAACTGCGTCTCCCATCACCCTTTCCAAGGCTGGGCCTCGCGCTCCCGCTGGTCCCCCTGTCTCAGACGGAGCTTCAACACCTCGGTCTCCCACTTCTATTCTAACCTCCAATCCTGTAGAGCAAGCTAGCCTGTGGTGCAGTTCCAGTGCATGACGTTGCCCGTTGCTCTGTGTTGGTCCCGTCAGGTGTGGCTGCCAGACGCTGTCACTCTCCAGAAGCTGGTGAACCAGGGTGACTTCCAGCTCTTCTCCCAGACCCTGCAGACCTTCTCTGGCCTCTTCCGACTCTGGGTGGGGGGCCACATGGCCTCCCCCCTGGCAGCCTACGACCCCCTCTACCTCTCGCACTCTGCCTTCCTGGACAAGCTGTGGACACAGTGGCAGGAGAGGCACGGGGACGGGGACGGGCATGTTTTAGGGAGGGAGAAGGCTCACTTGCGTGGCCAGTACTCTGCTCACCAGCGAAATGTCCAAATGAAACAGTTTGGGGTTTCCCCCGACGACGTGATGTCATCAAAGGACCAGCTGTGTGTGGTGTATGTACCCATAACCCTCGGCGCTCCCTGTAATGTGACCTCTTCACAGAGACAAGCCCCGCAAACCCCCAACACAGATGACAGGCCGCACAACGATAACAAGCAGGCGTCTAATTTCAGCCATGTCGGTTTGGACCATAATGGCTTTGACCGCGGTGGCTATGATGTCAGTGGTTTTGACAGTAGTGGCTGGGACCGCCAGGGTTATGACAAGGATGGGTTTGACCACGACCATCTTGACAGAGAAGGATATGATGTTTCTGGGTACAACCGCTATGGGGTCAACCGCTCCAACCTCACCTGGTTTGGGATGAGGTGGGATGGCATGTTTATGACCAGATGGGAGGGAGAGGATGGAGAGAGAGAAAAGGACGAGGAGAAAGAGGGAGAAAAAGAGGAGGGAAGCGAAGAACAGAGAGTCAAGGTGATGTCAGACCTCTTTGCGGAAGGCGGCTACAGCGCTTACGGTTTTGACCCATTTGGTTTGGACCGTGGTGGTTTCGATGCGTTCGGGTTTCGACCAGACGGTTACGACAAAGACAACTGCAACTGGTTCTTTAACGGACCACACTATCTACGCTTCTACTTCCATACCATCCAACAGCTGAGCTCCATCGATTCCCTTGCTCTAAACCACATCGCACGAACCTGCCCCCCTATCACCTCCCTTCCCGGGCACTGGCTCAGTCAGGATTGGATGGCGGCTCTAGAACCTAAGCAAAGCTACTCGCAAATTGGCCGGCTACAGAGGGAGTGGGTTGAACCAAAACCTCATAAAGGCCAGCCGGCCTTGGTGACATTGCCAAGGCCAGTGGGTGTCTGGCTGCCTGTTACCCCTGACCGCAGGTAACCATTTTGGTTAGTTAGAGTGGAAATCCTTGTAGTCTCCAATACATAGTAAGCAACTTTGACAGTTTGTGCGTTTTGTCATCCTCTCCTTTCTGTTGGACCGCTGCGTCTAGGTTTTGCTTTGAGCTGCACTGGTTTTCTGGCTGTCCGCTTGGCTCCGCCCCAGTGACCTGTCCTGACCTTTGCCAAGAGGCCCGTTGCCATGGTTATCGCGAAGCGGAATGTCATGTGCGCAACTGCGGTTCCTGCTTCATAGAGTGGTCGGATCCGGTCAGCGGCAGCCATGTCATATGTCAGGACTGGTGACCATTGGTCGCTTCGCGCTGTCACTCAAGAAGTGAGACTAGCATGGACAAAAAGACAACGGAAATTGTAAAGCTACCAACGTCACCACCATGTTGATATTTCACGTAGATAGCAAATGGTGAATGAATCAGTGAGGCCGAAGGACATTATGGATTGGTTGGTTTCCATGGTGACTTTGTGGTCTCCCGGTGAAGGTCGAGGTCTTCTTCTGGTTCGTCTCTACCTCAGGGACTGGATGCCACATGACTGCTGTCTCTAGGCTTTGATCATGTACGCAGCCTTGGCTTGCATAGTGAACCTCTTAGACACATGGAATAAAGGAATGAGGAGTCTTTCCACTACTAAATAGATCCGTTTTATATGGGCAGACCTTTGCTGGTATCTTACAGGAAGTGACAATCAAATCCAATCCAAAGATCGACACATAGTTGTTGCCTGGTTTAATTTGTGTAATTAAACTCACATAATGGATTGACTCACACGCACACCCACAGACACACATGTCCAGAATTACACTCCGACACACACACACACGCACTTGCGCAGATCCACAGGCCCAGAGTACTGACAGCACAATGGGACTCTTCAATCATGTGGGCACTATGGAAACTATTGTGTAGGAAAGTAAACAAGCACATCCCCCTTGTCTTTCTCCTCCTTTCAGTCTGGAACTTCCGACTATGTGCTGTCTAGCCCCTCTGTCTCTGTCTGCCTGTCTCTCTCTCCCTCACTGTCCCTGCCTCTCATCCCTCTCTCGCTTAATTGTTTCTGCATGTGTTTGTTACACGACACCGATGGCACCCTGCCGACACACTCACTCACACATCCACCCACACACAAGCGCACATCACACACACACACACCGCACACACACGCAGACTTTGATGTGTTCTATGCTCGGTTGACAAGAGGAAATGCCTGTTTTAGACTGGCACAGTGGGCAGCCCCGCTAGCCCCTCTGATTATTCACCGACACACATGCACACACACACACACACACACGCACACACACATCTCCCAGTCTGTGTCTTCATTAAAGAGATTGCTCACTGAACTGTCTGATGTTCAGCTTGTCTGGTCTAGTCTTTGCATGAGAAACAGTTCACGATGAGACCACAGAAACATAATGAGCCCATACAGTGAGACCTCAAATTCTCTCCACCATACAGAGACCGCGCCTCTCTCTGCCTCTCACAATATCTCAGTCTCTCTAAATCATGTTGTAATGAAGTTACAGGGTTAGTCTTGTGGAGAACTTCCGACCTCTCAGTTTGTGGTCACACTCCATGAAAGAAAATGGTGTGTCTGAATGTGTGTGTGTGTGTGTGAATGTGTGTGTGTGTGTGTGAATGTGTGTGTGTGTGTGTGTGTGTGAGAGAGTATGTTACACGAGGAGCATGTTGTTCTGTCATTACTGGCAGGAGACCTCAGCCAGATGTTCCCCTAGTAACCTAGAGAGAAACCAACTAGAGAGAGGAGGAAGAGATAGAGAGAGAAATGTAACAGGGAATCATGAGTCAACAGTTGGAAACATTCAAAGGCACTTCCACAATACTTTAGTTATTGAATGTGTTAACACAGCAGCTGTGAGCACATACATACTGGACTTGTTGGATTACAACCAAACTGGATTGGTTAAACTCCTCACAGTCAATTCCACCTGCACTATCAAGCACTTCAGTGCTTTTCGCTGGTGTAGCTGGCTTAGTCAATGAAGGTGAAATCTCACCCAGAGTACGGGAGGGTGGGGAAGTATTAACTGGCCAGCACACTGAGTACATACCCATACACACTGTCTTTCTCAAGGTTGTCATTTGGACGGCCAGCCCCATAACACCTCCTTCAACACCATTGACGGCTGTCAGACCTGCGACTGCAACGTGAGATGAAGTGCATGCACACGATCCTCCCACTCAAACACTCTATAGTGTCACCCTCAAGTTGTTCCCCTTTCTATCGTTCTATCCATCTTTCTCAATCTCTCTTTGTTTCTTTCCTTCTTTCTCTCTCTCTCCCTCCCTCCCAACAGGGTGGTAATAAACAGTGCTCCACTTCTTCCTGCCCCCCACTTGACTGCCGGGACCGAGAGACCCCCCCTGGAGAGTGCTGCCCTCGCTGCAGGGGTTAGTGCTGATGTCCACGACCCACACAGCTGCTTGAGGCAAGGACACTTTTCCAGGGACCATTTGCTGTGACTGACTGGCATACGCGTCGTGTCCTTGTACAGGGTGTGTCCATACTGGCATCAGGTACGACCACGGAGCCAAGTGGAGACCAGTGGAGAGCCCGTGCAGCTTCTGTGACTGTCAGGTTGGTCTCTCCTGTGGGGGGGTCTCCCTCCGTCACCCAACACCTCTAAGGTCGACCGCTTTAGTTTGTGTTCGTCTCCTTCCCCTCACCCATGACCTCTGTTTCCCTGCTCTTCCTGGAGCAGGAGGGACGTGTTCGCTGCGAAACGGAGCAGTGTCGCCCCACCTGTGAGAACCCCGCCCCCCCGCCCCCTAATTCCTGTTGCCCCGTCTGTCACGGTAAGTCTTGGTGTGTGTGCGGGGGCGTGTTTGTGTGAGTGTGCATAAGCCAAGTTGCGTGTCCCTGTGTGTTTCAGGCTGTGGGCTCAATGGCCATGACTTCCCCAATGGAGCAGTGATCCCAACAGGAGATCGCTGCCAGGAGTGTGTGTGTGTGGTATGACACTCTTTGTACTGGATGTTCATTTGGGATGTGTACATGTAGGTGTTTTCCTGCACGTTCCAAACTCCTAACTTGTGTTTTTCTCCGGCTATCCCAGAATGGAAATGTGGCTTGTTCGCCGCTCCTCTGCCCCACCCCTGCTTGTCCGAACCCCGTGCATCGCCCCGGAGACTGTTGCCCACGGTAACCGACCAGTTGCAGTCGCAACTGGTGACACCCTGAGCAGCACAACTCTGACTGTTGGTGAGTGCCGCTGTGGGAGCTGACTCCAGTCTCTCTCCGCAGGTGTGAACCGTGTGCCTTCGACGCTCAGGTGTTTCTGGACGGCCAAACCTTCCCCTCCGCAACAGATCCCTGCCTACGCTGCCAGTGTCTAGTAAGCAACCAGTGTGTGTATGCATGTGTGTGTGTGTGGGTTCACATTCGTGTGAGACTTTAAGTATAATGTTCCTTACGTGTGACAGGCTGGCCAGGTGTCATGCGAGAGGGCGGACGCCTTGTGTCCCTCTCTGTCCTGCAGCCACCCAGTCAAGACCAGCGGACAGTGCTGCCCTACCTGTGACAGTCAGTGCGTTTCTGTGTCTCCTACTACACTCCTGTATTACAACGCACACCTGCGACGGGTATAACTGTGGAACAAGCTCCCAATGTCAAGCCAAAAGGACCTTATAAGGACTATAAGACTTCCCAGGATGATGTTCTATGAATGAATGAACGAATAAATGATATCAGTTCATCCCCTACTTTTTCTCATTGAGAACCGCTGCTTGTGTTTACAGTGTGCGAATACGAGAGGAGGGTGTTCGCTAACGGGCAGGCATTCAACCCAGCGGGCGGCGGACCTTGTCTTCAGTGCAGGTGCAAGGTGGGTGTAGAATGAACACGCGCGCACGCTCTCACACGCGCGCCCACGGACGTAACGGTGATCCGCATGCACGTTTGGGGTGTGTTCCCTTCAGGATGGAAACGTGAGGTGCCATAAGGAGAAGTGTCCGCCAGTCCGGTGCTCCAACCCCATCAGAGACCCGCAGCTCTGCTGCCCCGTCTGCAAAGGTTCACACACGACCTACACGACATGCACCAACGATTCCATTTCCTAGTTTTTCCACGTCACAGTGGAGTTCCTTCTGTCCTGGCAGTGTGCGTGGTGGAAGGGCTGGAGTATGAAGAGGACTCTCACTGGCAGCCTGACGGCCCCTGCTCCACCTGCTCCTGTCTGAACGGAGAGATAGTGTGTACGCACACGCAGTGTCACCCGGTCACCTGCCTACACCCCACCAGGAGCAAAAGTAGGTGTAAGCGTGTTTGCGTGGGTGGGTGTGTGAGAGCGAGGGTGTGTGCCTGAGACAAACTTAAGTGTGTGTGTGTGTATGTGAGTAGAGACTGAGTGTGTGTGAGAGTGAGAGAAAGAGTGTATGCGTGTGTGTGTGTGTGTGTGTAACTCCATCCCCCTCTCTCCTTCGCTAGGCTCCTGTTGCACTTCGTGCGAGAGCTGCTCCTTTAACCAGCGGATCTATAGAAACGGACAGACCTTCTCCTCCCCCGACAGACCCTGTCAGACCTGCAGATGCGTGGTGAGAACAGATCTCAAACCACCTCCTAGTCCTATCATAGGAATCACGGAGCTGCTGCTCTACTGAGCTACTCCGTCCAGTTTTCAAATTCGCAGAGAGTGATTGAAGGAACTCAAGGAACTGTGCTCACTGCTGCCCCCGCAGGATGGTACAGTGAAGTGTGAGAGATCACCTTGCCCACCGACAAACTGTTCCAACCCGCACACTCCTCACGGAGAGTGTTGCCCTAAATGCCCAGGTAACCTGCTCTGTGCAAACCCCCCTACACACACCTCTCCCTCCGCCCCATACAACACACACACATTCATGCTCCACACATTCACACCCAAACAGACGGATACAGTGTCTAAACCAGTGGTTCTTAACCTTGTTGGAGGTACTGAACCCCACTAGTTTCATATGCCCATTCATCGAACCCTTCTTAATTGAAAAACGTAAATATGATTTTTTCAAAGTCATATAATCATATGAGTCAGGTGTGTGTCTTGACCTCCACCGAACCCCTGAGACTGACTCACCGAACCCCTGGGGTTCGATCGAACCCAGGTTAAGAACCACTGGTCTAAACGCAGTTGGCGCGTCATCACCTGTGCGATTTTTCCAGACTGTTCCTTTGAGAATCGCGTGTTTGTGGATGGTGAGGCGTTCCCCAACCCTGTGAGTACGTGTGAGGACTGCGTGTGTGAGGAAGGCCGGGTCCAGTGCCAGCCCTCCGGATGCCCCCAGCCCCACTGTAACGCCCCCCTCCCAGGCACCTGCTGCCAGAACAACTGCAACGGTATGCTCTCTCTCACACACACATGCACACACTTGTTCACACACACACACACACACACACACACATGCACACACTATATTACACACACACATGCGCACACTCGTGTACACACACACGCGCACACATGCACACACTCTATTACACACACACATGTGTGTGTGTAATAGAGTGTGTGCGGATGTAATAGAGTGTGTGCGGATTCTGTAGTCCAGTCATCCAGTCATGGAACCTTTTCCTCTGTGCCGTGTCAGTACAGTGTGGTATATCAACCATGGTGTGTGTTGCAGTGATTGGGTCTCCTCTACAGGTTGTCGATATGCGGGAAAAGAGTACCCCAATGGACAGGAGTTCCCACACCCATCAGACAAGTGCAGGACATGCCACTGCATAGTAAGTACACACATACACACCAGGTCCCTTTACTGCTACACTATACACATTTCCCAGGTTTGTTTCCAGGTTTAGTTGGTCACTTTCTCACTGTGTGTGTGTGTGTTGTAGAATGGTAACGTCCAGTGTTTGATGAAGAGGTGCCCACCACTGCAGTGCTCCAACCCTTACATGCAGCCTGGAGAGTGCTGCCCCCAGTGTCCAGGTAGGAAAATTGCAGGCAGGGAGAGAGGGAGAAGGGTAGGAAGCTGGCAGGGAAGCCCCCAGCCTGGCAGCTTAGAGAAGTGTCTCTGTACCTGGATTGGAGTTCACCCCATCTCTTCTTTACCCTCCCCCCCCCCCCACACACACACACGCCCACACACACACACACACACAAACTCACTTCCCAGCTCCTCCTGCGGATTGTGTATACGAGGGTGGGCCGTACAGACACACACAGCGCTTCTATGACCCCATCGACACCTGTCGATCATGCCTGTGCACCAACGGGACTGTCCACTGCCAACGCAAGCCCTGCCCCCTGGCCACCTGTTCTCATCCAATCACACAGGAGTGCTGTCGGACATGTGATGGTAAAATGCAAATTATACCCATGGCGCCCACAACAGTGGTAAAATACAACGTTCATATACCATATTTATTTAGCAAACACTTTCCGAGCACTTTATTGTATGATGTTCCACACTTGCCATGCCTGTGTGTGTGTGTGTCTGTGTGTGTGTCTGTGTGTGTGTCTGCCAGGCTGCCTGTTCGAGGGCCAGGAACACGCCAACGGGGCGTCCTGGAGGGACGCGTCCGACCCGTGCGGCGTGTGCGTGTGTCGCGAGGGCTCCGTGCGCTGCGAGAAGAAGCCCTGTCCGCAAGTCTCCTGTGCCTTCCCCGTCCAGGGCGAGTGCTGCATGGAATGTCACGGTGAGGCTACCATCCCTCCCCCCCTCCTCTCACTCCCCCCAACCCCTCACCTCATCCCCCAACACCTAGCTCCTCCAGCCAACCCTAGGGCGACCCTAACCCTCCCCTGGGTGTCTGTCCCTGGGTGCCCGCAGGCTGCCTGTTCCACGGGCGACACCTTCCCGACAGTTTTGAGTTTGTCTCTGAAGACGACCCCTGCTCTGTGTGCTCCTGCGACCGTGGGGATGTCCACTGCACTGAGCTGTACTGTTATAACGAGTGCACACACCCCTACAAGCCTCCTGGAAGCTGCTGTGGGGAGTGTAACCGTACGTGCACCCACTCATACTCACACGCGTGCAGAGTCGCAGGCACGCTCACATACACGGACACAAACGATCATGAACACGCGCACACTCACACACACACACGCACACACACACAGTCATAGACATGCTCACATACATGGACACAAACGCTCATGAACACGCGCACACTCACACACGCATGCAGTCATAAACATGCTCACATACATGCACACAAACCCGTGTGCAGTCGTAGGCACGCTCACATACATGGACACAAACGATCATGATCACACGCACACTCACACACACTCACACACACTCACACACACACACAGTCATAGACAAGCTCACATACATGCACACAAACACGTGTGCAGTCGTAGACACACTCACATACGTGCACACAAACACCCTCGAACACACACACTCAATACATGTGCACATGTATTCATGAAAACACTCTAGTACATACATACACCACACACACATCACACATGCTCATGTACACTAGACAGACACGCATACACAGTCACACAGGCACACGCTCACACACAAAGACACTAGTACAAGCGTCAGTTCCACTTTAATAATACTTGCAATAAGTGTCTTGCATTCTCAGCAGCCGTGGAAATGTTGTGACTTGACAGGCTGTTTCCATAACAACGTGATCCTCACCAGTGGTCAGTCCATCACTGATCCCAGCAACCCCTGCTCAGATTGCACCTGCCAGGTAACACACACCTATACGCTTACAAATACACACACACGTATATACACACACACATAGTAGATCATCAGCATCACCAAGCAATCCTATAACTTTTTTCCATCTCCTCTCAAAAGTTCTGTATTCTATACAGATAATAATATAATACATGCTACGTCCCGTACTGCATCCTTCCTGTACTGCATCCTGCAGTGTATCCTATATCCCCATCTAACATCATTCTCTAATCCTGTATGCAGATTTCCAACACCCTATCTGGTATGTAGTCCATGTGAGTCATGTCCTATGTTTATGTTTCATTCCAGACTGGTTCCCTGAGGTGCGGTCCGAAGCCTTGCCTGCCAGCCCCCTGCCTTCACCCAGCCCCCAGCCCCTGTGCCTGCCCTGTCTGTGAAGGTACCACCCTCACACCCCTCAACAGCAAGCACTGCATGGGGTCTCTGTCTGTGTGTTCTAGCCTACTGTGTGTGTGTGTGCGTGCGTGTGCGTGCGTGTGTGTGTGTGTGTAGGTTGTCTGTTTGAGGGAGGCACCTATGCTGACGGCCAACTGTTCCCTGGAACCAGAGCACGGTGTGAAGACTGCACATGCACAGTGAGTGTGTTCAGGGACGAAGCTAGGGGGGGCGAGGGTGTGCATCATCTTAATACGCACCTTTTATGTGCCCGCACGTGTGTGTGTGTGTGTGTGTACGTCTCAGAGGGGGGAGGTGGTGTGTGCGAAGAGGAGGTGTCCAGCTGTGTCGTGCTCCCACCCTGCCCTGGATGGCTGCCAGTGTGGGGTGTGTGACGGATGTCGCTTCCACGGACGTGACTGCAGCAACGGAGAACACTTCTCTGACCCTGCGGACCAGTGTCAGCGCTGCACGTGCCTGGTGCGCAACACACACACGCAGACACACACACACAGACACACACACACACACAGACACGCACACAAAGGTGGTTGGATGTGAAATACACAGACATTATACTTACAGTATTGACTTACAGTAATATAGTATTATTATAATACAATATTATAATATTATAGTAATATTGCAGTAGTCTAGCTAATACATACTATTTTAATCAGAACCCAGAGTCATTCGCGTAAAACTGTCAGATAGGTTAGCCATCTAAACCATTAGTTATTGTCAAGACACGTGTTGATGTCCATGGTGTGTGTGTGTGTGTGTGTTTGTGTAGAACGGGGGCGTCGTGTGTGCGTCCGTATCATGCCCGCCTGTGGCCTGCACTCGCCCCATCTCCCCCCCAGGGACATGCTGTCCCGTGTGCAGCGGGGTCTGTCTGTACCAGGGGGACGAGCACCAGTCAGGGACCTCGTTCACCCCCACCTATGACCCCTGCTCCACCTGCACCTGTCTGGTGAGTGGGCCGGTGAACCCCCACCCCCCCCTCCGTCCCTCCCTGTAGAGTCTCAGAGCCGCCTGCTCTCTCTCCTCCATCTTCTTCTTTTTACATCTGTTATTGTCTTTTTGCTGCGTGTTCTCTCTGTCTCTCTCTGTCTATATCGCTCTCTCTCTGTCTCTCTCTCTATGTCTCTCCCCCCCCACTTCCCTTCCCCAGAATGAGGTGGTGAACTGTCAGAGGAAGCCCTGTCCGTCGCAGTGTTCCCACCCGGTCCCGGAAGGGGGCTGTTGTCCCGTGTGTGACTCCTGTCTGTACGAGGGCCTGGTCCAGCCTCACAGGAAGACCTTCTCCTCCACGCACAACCCCTGCCAGCGCTGCACCTGCAGCAGGGGCACCGTCACCTGCGTGCCCCTCCTCTGCCCCCCCACCCCCTGCCCCCAGCCCCGTACCCCCCCGGGAGAGTGCTGCCCCCAGTGCACAGGTACCCCTCAGCGGGTTCTGCGGGTGCTTGTTTGCGTGTATGTGTAAGGGGGAGGGAGGGGAGGGCCAATTGTATTCACGAGAAGCGCATCAGGGATTTCCTCTCACTGTTTATCTGAAGTTTTGTGTATGTGTTTACATCAGTGTGTGTGCTGGATGGCCAGGAGTACATTGATGGACAGCAGTGGTCGCGGATCTCCAACCAGTGTTCCACATGCTCCTGCAAGGTTCCAGTCCACTAAACACACAGGGGGAGAGGGTAGGATTTAGAATGTATTGAGGTAATTGTTTGCGTTTGTTTGTGTGTGTGTGTGTGTGTGTGTGTGTGTGTGTGTGTGTGTGTGTGATTATTTCAGGCAGGGGAGGTGAGGTGCGTGTCTCCAGAGTGTCCGCCGCTGCTCTGCATGCACCAAGTGACTGAGCCTGGGGCCTGTTGTCCACGATGCAGAGGTAGCTTCTACAGACACACACACACACACACATACTACTCTCACTCCACCTCAATGAGTTATCAGTGTTTGATGTAACTGTGTGTGTGTGTGTGTCAGGGTGTATGTATGATGGGCAGGAGTACTTGGAGGGCAGTAGTTGGTTTGCAGACTCCACTCCCTGCCGGTCATGCATGTGTGTGGAGGGGGTGACCACCTGCTCAGAGGTGCGCTGTCTCTCCCCCTGCATCAACACCATCAGTGTCCCTGGAGAGTGCTGTCCGGTGTGTGCGGGTAAGACACACACATACTCACAAACCTGCAGAGAGATTCCCGGACCAGAAATATTTCTAAAGAAAGTATAGATGGATATCTGGACGTGTGTGATTTATGTGCGTTTTTCTTTGAAGGTGTGACTACAAAGGTGTGTGTAGATATTTCTCATTTCTCATTTCTCATTTTACCAGACTGTGTGTTTGAGGGAAGAGTGTATGGGCCAGGAGACAGCTTCAACCCAGCTAGTGATCCATGTCAGATCTGCACCTGTGAGGTAAGACACACACACACACACACGACTCATCCTGGGGGCTTTTACTCCTCTACCTCACTGGTGCTGTGTGTGCTGTGTGTTTCCTACGTGTGTTGTGTTATGTGTGTCTCTCAGGTGATGTGTATCTCCCAGACGATACGGGCTGTGTGTCCTCTAGGTGATTGTTGTGTGTCTCCTAGGTGATGTGTGTCTCCCAGGTTATGTGTGTTGTGTGTTTCCCAGGTGGTGTGTGATGTGTGTCTCCTAGGTGATGTGTATTGTGCATCTCCCAGGTGATGTGTGTTGTGCGTCTCCTGGTGATGTGTGTTGTGCATCTCCCAGGTGATGTCTGTTGTGTATCTCCTAGGTGATGTGTGTTTTGCGTCTCCTAGATTATGTGTGTTGTGTGTCTCCCAGGTGGTGTGTGATGTGTGTCTCCTAGGTGATGTGTGTTGTGCATCTGCTAGGTGATGTGTGTTGTGTGTCTTCCAGGTGATGTGTGTTGTGTTTCTCCCAGTTGATGTGCATTGTGCGTCTCCCTGGTGATGTGCATTGTGTGTCTCCTTGGTGATGTGTGTTGTGCATCTCCTAGGTGATGCCTGATGGGGAGCAGCACTTGAGGTGTTATCGTAAGCAGTGCCCCAGCCTGGTGGACTGTCCCAAGAACAACATCCTGCTGTCTGGGAGCGACACCTGCTGCCCCGTTTGCGCCCGTCAGTAGCTCTAACCAATCACCAGCCTGACATCCTCTGCTGCTGTCAAGCTCATCTGCACCAGTCTCACAAGCCTGTGTGTGTGTGTGTGTGTGTGTGTGTGTGTGTGTGTGTGTGTGTGTGTGTGTGTGTGTGTGTGCAGAGCCCCTTAGTAACTGCACAGCCACACTGATTGGAAACGAGGTTCTGGCCACAGATGACCCATGCTTCACCTGCCAGTGCAAGGTACCATACAATAACACTCACACAGTACCTGTCCTTTGTAAAAAAGATGTGGACTGTATGCTTGGCATACTGCTATAGCCTGTGTGTGTGTGCGTGTGTGTGTGTGCTAAACAGGACCTGACGTGGACATGTCTTCACCAGGGCTGCCTGCCTCTTAACTGTCCTCCCAACGAGCAGTTCACCCCCCCAGACTCCTGCTGTCCTGTGTGTGATGGTCAGCGCCTCAGATGAACCCTGTGTTCCATCTCTCACTCTCTCTCTCTTCCTCCGCTCTCTCTCTTCCTCCTCTCTCTCTCTTCCTCATCTCTCTCTTCCTCCTCTCTCTCTTCCTCCTCTCTCTCTTCCTCCTCTCTCTCTCTTCCTCATCTCTCTCTCTTCCTCCTCTCTCTCTTCCTCCTCTCTCTCTTCCTCCTCTCTCTCACTCTTCCTCCTCTCTCTTCCTCCTCTCTCTCTTTCTCCTCTCTCTCTCCCTTCTCTCTCTCTCCCTTCTCTCTCTCTTCCTCCTCTCTCTCTTCCTCTTCTCTCTCTCTTCCTCCTCTCTCTCTCTTCCTCCTTTCTCTCTCTTCCTCCTCTCTCTCCCTCCCGATCTCTTTCCTTCTCTGCTTCCCACCCCCTCTCTCTTCCTCTCTTCCTCTCTCCCTCTGTCTTTCTCCTCACGGCATGACATGAGGAATGGCCCGCATTCTGTCCGTACAACAGCAGGTCAGCCTAACTGTCTGTCTGTCCGTCTTTCAGAGTGCGTGCTGGAGGGGGGCAGCAAGCGCGTGTCCCACGGAGAGAGCTGGACTGACATCGAGGACGAGTGCATCACCTGCACCTGCAACGTAAGTCTCACCCAGACTGGAAGCCATACTTCCCGTTAGCTTGACAGCAGCGCTCACCCTCTCTGGTCCCTGTGGTGGTGTCCTCAGCTGGGCTACGTGGAGTGCAGCATCACGGAGTGCGTGTCCACCGCGTGTCGGGATGGCCTGGTGAGAGTGAAGACTCCTGGGCAGTGCTGCTACGAATGCCAAGGTCCCAGCTCTGTTCTCTTCACTGTCACCTCACACAGACACGAGTGAAAAGTCAGCTGCACTGTCCCTTGACATTCACTGTGTAGGTATAGTGCTCCTTTCTAACATGTGTGTGTGTGTGTGTGTTGCAGACTCCAGCGTGTCGTGCGTGTACCAGGGCTCGGTCTACTTGTCCAATGAGCAGTGGGAGGTGGATGAGTGCACCAGCTGCACCTGCGTGTCTGGAGACGTGCACTGTCACAGCGAGCGCTGCCCCCCCATCGCCTGCAGACCGGTTAGTGCATGGACACACACACACACAGACATACATACACATACACACACACACACACACACACAGATACAGAGACACATAGAGACACAGTCATACAGAAACATATACAGAAACACACACACACTTACATACACGGATGCATCCAGAGGCACACTCATACAGAGACATAGACACACACACACAGATACACACACACTACCTGATACTCACACCTGTGTGTGTTCCCTCAGGATGAGACCCCTGCAGTGGTCCCAGGAGTGTGCTGTCCTCACTGCCTGCCCCGGCCAGCCACCTGCATAGCATTCGGAGACCCTCACTACCGCACGTTCGATGGGCGCATGCTGCACTTCCAGGGGGCGTGCACCTACGTGCTGGCGCAGGACTGTGCGGGCGGGGACTTTAGGTGAGGAGTTACCATGGCGACTAGGGGAGAGGAGTTACCATGGTGACCAGAGGTTTCTTCAAGAACATGAAACCACCGTTAAAGCGTAAAAATGTTCACGTGTTCGTGCGTGTCTGTTTGAAGTATCCACGCGACTAATGATGACCGTGGCCGTAAAGGAGTATCCTGGACCAAGGAGGTGACTGTCTATATAGGAGATGTTGTGGTGCAGCTCCTCCAGGACTGGATAGTGAAGGTTAGTGTGTGTGTGTGTGTGTGTGTGTGTGTTGGTTGGACAATATGGGATTCCTCCCTAGCTGTCTTACATCTTCCATTCTGCTCGACCAATCAGAAGAACTGAAGTGAGCGTTGACTTCCAGGTTAACTATGAGGTGGTGACCTTGCCCTTCCTCCAAGAACCGTACATCTACATAGAGCGCCAGACCAACACCATTCTGCTCAACACCAACATCGGGGTGAAGGTACAGACATGCTGTTTTCACCTTAGGAGAAGAAAGGATTAGCATGGTTGTTGGTTGATGTATTTGAAAGTACAATAGTAAGATAATCAACACTGGGGTATGCTCTCTGTGACATCATCTCTGTCACATCCAGTCATACTGCTGTTAAGATAAGAGTCTTCTATGAGGATGAATCCCTTGCTATACACCCACGTATCCAGCAGCCATGACCAACACTATACACCATCTCTGTCTTTCTCTCCCTGCCCTCACTATCTCTCTCTATCTCTGTCCCTCTCTATCTTCCTTGCTTTCTCCCACTCTCTTCCCCCTCTCCCCCTGCTCCCTGACCTTGTCTCCCCCCAGGTGTTGTGGAGCGGTCGTTCTCACCTGGAGGTGAGCGTTCCAGGCTCCTACAAGAATCACACCTGTGGCCTCTGTGGCAACTTCAACAACTACCCTCAAGACGACCTCCGCACCCCCAGCAGACAGATCAGCCAATCAGAGGCAGCCTTCGGTAACAGCTGGAAGGTGAGGGAGGAGTTTCAGGAGGCGGGAGCGAGGTGGATTTGGACAGGACAGGATAGACCGGGGACGTTTATTTGAGGGTGCTTTTTTTTCTTGAACAGTCACTTTTATTTTGGGCTGTCAGGTGGAAGGTAGCAACCACAGCCTATCCTCCTGTCGCCATGGACAAGATGTCGACCCCTGTAAAGATGCGGGCTACCAAGCCAGGAAGGGAGCAAACGCTCGCTGCAAGGTCCTAAAGTCCTCCGCCTTCGCGCCATGCCACCGCGTGCTGCCCCCGGAGGCATGGTACGGAGCCTGCGTGTACGACCTGTGTGCCTGCGGCGCCAACGCTGACGAGTGTCTGTGCGACACTCTGGAGGCGTACGCCGGCCAGTGCAGAGAGGCCGGGGTCGTACTGCAGTGGAGGAGCCCCTCTCTGTGTGGTAGGGTCACTTTAAGAGACGCACACCTACACACACACACATACACATACACTGTTACAAATACCACTCACATTTATTTATTTATTTTCTCTCTCTCTCCCTCCTTCTCTCTCTCTCTCTCCTTCCCTCCCTGTGTAGCGGTGGGGTGTCCTGTAGAGAGGGGCTTTGTGTTTGACGAGTGCGGCCCCCCATGCCCAGTGACCTGCTTTAACAAAAATGTGCCACTAGGGGTGATAGAGAGCCACTGCTTTAAACCCTGTGTTCCTGGATGCCAGTGTCCTGCTGGCCTGGTCCTGCACAACAACTACTGTATACCAGCAGAGAAGTGTCCCAAGATCATTCATGGCAACCCTTAACACACACACATACACACACATTTCAGATTTACTGTAACTAACGTACTGTACCTCCCCAACCTATCTACTTCAGCATGTGTTCATTATGGGAGCCGTAGAGGATATTGGGACTGATCTTTAAATATATTTTGTTACTTTTAAAATACATTTTATGGATGCAATTTTAATGTTAAGATATTAATTATTATTCCGTGCCTTGTGTGCAATAACAGACGTGTTCCTTATTATGCTTTATTTGTGGGATTTCACTTCGTGTTCTTCTGTCCTTCAAAATAAAGGTTTCACACATTTGGTGCTAAATGTGTCTATTATTACTTGTACACAAACATACAAACTGTTTTATTTGTTGTTGGTATGTTTGAATCCGTTGCACATGAGATGAGGTAAGACGTGTAAAAACCTAAGGTTTACCATGATACGAACTCTCCCTTGTGAGTCCGACAGACAAAATGTCACTTTCGCTGTCTGGTAACTTGATCCATGTGTTGTCCTGGTAACGCTGTAGTGATATCCTGTTTCATTCATCAGTCTGCAGTGACAACATGGAGGAGGTAGGAGTAGCAGTGTTCTGGAAGGATGTTTGCCGCTATTGCATACTAATATTGTCCATGTGTTTGGGTGTGTGGAGTATTCAAGTGGGTGTGCGTGAATAAAAATTTTGATTCTTGGCACAGTTAGTTGCATGTAACCAGTCTCTGGGTCAGCGTCCCTTAAAGCTGTTTCTAAATATGTATATGTGTGTGTGTGTGTGTGCATGTGGATCCTGTCCAGGAGTGTGTCACTGGTCTGTACAAGTCTCTAGGTGTCTCTGTAGGTTCGGAACTCTCTCCGGATGATGTGTGTACGCTGTTCCATAAGGTGCTGCATCACCCCTCCAGTCAGGAAGATGCAGTCACAGCCATAAGGAGGGTACAAGACTCACACGCATACACACACTTACACACACACCCCCACACACGCACCCACACACACAGACACACCCACACACGCACACACACACAGAGCCGAACAGGACCAAACAAAAAGATGATGGTTTCCTCTCCTCAGGTGGCAGGGCAGGACAGGTGGTCCTGCACTGGTAGGAAGGTTCTGGATGTTCTACTGGAGATGGAGAGAGAGCGAGGAAGGAGAGAAGAGGTAGAGCAGGGGAATGAGAGAAGTCGAAGTGTCCTTGAGAAAGGGAAAACGGTTTGAAAACGAGAATCTGAATGCGAGGTGGGGGGGGGGGTTCAGCGGAAAGGGGAAGGGGATTGACAGCACGCATGGGAACCCCTGGTGGTCTGCGTCTGAGACGTCCCCCCATCTCTGCAGGTCTACTGGGATCTCCAGCTGCTACGCACAGGGACGCAGACACACCCATCCATGGCCGTACAAGAGACACGCACCGGATCCGGAGACCAGGAGGACCTCCCAGAGGTACCAGCGTTTGGGGATGAGGCTTGGTTGTAGCGATGACACGTCGCTCACTCCATCGCTGACACTCTACTGCCCCCTGCCTACAGAGAAGGAGGCTGGCAAGGGCCAGGGAGCAGGGAGTAGGGCAGGGATGTGGAGACTGGGGAGCAGGGATGTGGAGACTGAAGAGGACAGCTAGACAAAGCTGGGCCAGGTAGGAAGTAGCCAGGACACATCTACCGGAAGACTCTGTATGAAATTAAACCCTGTATGTGCGTGTGTGTGTTTTGCCTCAGACTGATAATAGATGGTGTGTGTAGCGTCCTCCCATCTCTGAGCCAAGGTGAGAGTTTAGAGAGGGTGGAAAGGACTCGGGCTGGAGTTCCCACCCTGAGGCAGGTCTCCGTACCAGAACTACATCTGCTGATGGATGTAAAGTATGACACAGTCACTCACACCCTCCTCTCAGAGATGCTACAGGAAAACCTGGGTGAGTGAAGATGCCAAACTGTGGAACCCTCAGATAAACTTAGGTGACAATATTTAACCTAGAAACCTGGTTTGTCTGACCAATCACAGGCCAGGACAACTGGGAGAGCCTGTTGCCATGGCAGCAGGAAGACAGGGAGGCAGAGCTGGGAGAGATGATCGAGAAAGCGCAGGAAACAGGTGACCTGCTGCATCTGGGTGATCTACCTGGAGCATTCAGGATATACAGGTGACACTCCTATGCACACACACGCGTACACACACACAGACACACAGACACACACACACACACACTGATGTCATCATGTCCAGATGATGACCTTCAACTGAATGATAGGTCCCATGAGAGTGTGTCATCGAAGAGTTGTCCTGATTGGATACAACCAAGGGTAGAGTTTTGGACGGCCATCTTTCTCCTCACTAAGATTCAAGCCTCCCTTAAGGATGAGAGAAAGGAACTAAAATCACTGAGCGAGAGGTAAATAAACACACACACACACTCGGTGTTCTGACAGATTCCTGACTGAATTGACCTTCTCCATGTTGTCCTATGTCTCTGGAGGTTGGACCAGCCAGCCATGCAGCTGGTGAGTCTGTATGTGCGCCTGGCTACAGTGAGAGCCCAGAGGGAGCTGCACTCCCCAGGAGCCCTGCTGGTTGCCTCGCAGTCCTGGCACGCCTGGTGAGACACAGTACTCTCTCACACAGACAGCGTCACAACGCTGTCTCGAAGAAGCCTTGTTCCACTGAAATCTTTGCCGCACGTTTTCACCGACTGAAAACGTATGTTTCCATTCATCGGTTCTTCTTTTCTCCCTCCGCTCTCCTCCCTCTTTCCCTCTCTCCCTATCTAGGCCGTCTGTGAGGAGCCCCGGGATTAAAGAGCGGGCCCGACTCTTGCTGCAGGAGGCGGGGGAGGAGGGGAAGGCAGTGGAACCTTCACCCTGGATGTCAACCCAGCAGGTACACAGACACGTTTCCTATCAGCCGCTCCCGTACTGCTCCTTCTGTGATCCCAGGGAGAGAGTGACTCTCTCCCCTCTCCCTGCAGGCTGTGCTGTACTACATGGTGCTGAGTCAGGAGCAGGAGAGGCGATACCTGCTCAGGCTGCTGCATGGGGTCTCCCTGGAAGATCTGCAGGGGCTGGGAGGGCGGAGCTCACCTGCAGAGGGTCTGTCTGTCCCTCTGTCCGTCCTTAAGACGATCTGTCATTTTTTTGTTCCGTCTGTTATAAACTATGGGTTCTGTCTCTGCAGTCTAACAGTGTGTTGTCATTTCCTTCTAGTGCTTACCCAGCAGAGGGAGATTGCTCTGAGAGAGGCCTGTGTGAGGAAGATGAAACACACGCATGCCACTCTACAGACATACACTGAGACCCAGTCACCTCAGGGTTCTCCCATACTCCAGCTTCAGCCTCAGTCCCAAACCCAAACAGCCCAAACAACCATGCTGCAGACCCAGGACCAGACCCAGGGTCAAACCCACCTCCAGACCCAGGGCCAGACCCACATCCAGGCCCAAGATCAGACCCAGAGCCGGGAGTCAGCAGGGTCCTCTTCCCAGTCCCAGTGGGGAGCCTGTGCCCTGGTCCTACTGACTCAGCTCATGGAGCTACAGGAAGCCCAGCTCACTGCAGTACTGCCCTCTTTGGTAGACATGGTAAGAACACAGGCATATAGCTAGGTTCACCAGAACCCCTATTGTGTTGCTCTGAGTTCTATTATTCAGATATCTGATCATCTCTTTGTGTGTGTGTGTTTGTGTTTAGAAGGAGCAGCATCTACTGGCCCTGAGAAAGGAGTATGAGTGTGAACTCAGAAACCCTCGTCTCAACTGTCTACTCATTCTCCTGACCTCAGATACCCCGCCTATCTCCTCCTCCCTTCTCACCTCTGACCCCTGCCCGGAGCCCTCTCCACCAATCCCAGCCCAGAATAATGTCACAGCCCCAATACCAGAGCAAAGGAGGGTGGATGGGAACCTAGTTCACACTGACGAGAGAAGGGAGAGACAGGATATCTGTACAGGTAGTTTAAATCATACGCACACACACACACACAGACTTCTTTGCGAACGTTTAAGGATGTGTGTGCGTGTGTGTGTGTGTGCAGGCTGTGGGGAAACCTTTGAGGACCTGCCGTACCTGGAGATCCTATGCGCTCCAACCGCAGTGGATTCCTCCCACGCACACCAATCCAGCGCCCACGCCTCCACTGGAGAGGAGCGTGCACACGGAGCGGTTGAGGTGGGCCAGGAGGGCAGTCCAACCAAGACACCCCAGATCTTCGAGAAACAGGACTCTCTCATCACCCTGGCCTGGAGCAAACCTCTGGAGGGGACTACTGAGCCTCAGGCAGCAGCTACGGTGAGTCTCTCTCAGAGGTATGGAACTATGGCTTGCGTACGCAACGTCCGTTACCGTGCCGATGCGTTTGTATCTCTCTAGGATGTGTCTGCCGCTGCAGCGGAGCAGGATTCCTTTAGCAGCATGCGAGGTGTGAGTGCCTGCGACACGCCTGGACGCTGTGGTGGCGACACAAACCCTCTGGAGGAGACAGGCTGCGGGGCTAGACAGCAGGAAGCGCTCAACTTGTCTCTGTTCCAGTCGAGCTCTAAAGCTGGACCGGGACAGAGCGAGTCCGCTACTGTTGAGGTTGAGTGGGCCCTGGACACGCCACTGGAGACGGGGGAAGCCAGGTGTAATGTTGATCTCTGTACACAAACCCTGGTGACACACACAGAGACCACAGGAGCTGTTGATGTGGCGCACACACACTCTGTGTCTGAGGAGAAGGCTGGGATGAGCGGTGTTCCTACAGAGGAGAGCATTGACGAGACGCTCGCAGTGGCGCCCAATGAGCTGGCTTACTTGGGCGCTGTGGGAGGGCAGCATGTAGACCAGGAAGTGTGCGATACAGTCACAGAGCCCTGGACTCAAAGTGAACTGGATCAACCCACTGTAGATCAGGTACCTCTGAATGCGACACAAACCTCTATAAGACTACCACAACGCTACAGCATTGGTTTTGCAACTATACATTTGTCATCACGCTAGCCTATTCTGATTTAGAAAAAGGAGAGTTATACAGCGAATGATCGAAACACAACATTTCTCACGCCTCGCAGGCGGGATCAAGTGTCCCCGAGAGTGCGAGAGAGCCAGAATCCATGCTGGAGAGAGAATGGATGAGCGAGCCCGTCTCCGTGCTGGAGAGAGAGAGAACGATGCGCAGTCTGGTGGACATGCAGCAGAAGGTGGAGCAGAAGAAGCAGAGAGACCGAGAGAGACAGCTGCTGCGGGTGAGAGAGGAGGGAGACGTGCGACATCCTCATAGTGACAAAGTCGTTCAAAATGACATAACTATCAATATCTAATTTTTCCCCAACATAGTGTTAATTCAGCCGTTTTCCTGTCTGTCTCAGGTTCAGGAGCGCCTGTCCATCATTCAGAACAGAAAGTCCGAAGAAGACCTGCTGGGCCTGAAACAGAAAGACAGGCTCCGACACCTCACACGCAACCTACCGCAAGTGAGCCACATGCGCACATGACCTTCCGGTAGGTGTGTAGCTTTCAGCTGTATTCCTGTCGGCGTTGAAGGTGTGTGATGTGTGTCTCAGGAGGATAAGAGCCAGCAGAAGACGGTGGTGCGAGAGCGCCTGGAGCAGCTGAGGAGAGAGCGCTCTTATGTGATGCAGTCCAGACGAGACAGGTGAGGAACTCTGCCGCAGGGACGTGTCACAGTACGTGGGCCCGCGATACGACCAAGCCCCCCTTCCCCTCGTTCTGCACCTCTTCTTGTATTCTCCCTTCTGCAGGAACACGGCCGGGTTCAAGGAGCTGCTGGCTCCTGTGGTCCTCCAGGGCGCAGACACGGAGGAAGGGGCAGACTGACGCGGGGTTACAGTGGCTGTGAGCTCGCACGCTGCCCCCTTCTCGATGGGCCACGCCGCAGCTACGCTTCCGTAGCTCTGGAGAGAGCCTATCCACTAACACCGTCTACTCCAAGAACAACATTAGCTCTGACTATAGATTTGTCATTGTCAGTAAACGTTAGAGTATGTCTAGTCCAGGATCCGGTCCAAAAGCATATGCGGAGACGGCGGATGGTAACTTGAGTTTATTATACAGTTTAATTCTCATCCTCACAAACATGAGCATCAACAATAACATCATTTTAATAAAGACTCCTGTCGTTGTCTGTCAAGATCAGTCAGTACTCCTTCCTGCAGACTATATGTGACATATACAGTGAACCAGCCCCATGGCTCCATCTGCTCCTGCCCTCTGAGCCTGGCTCGACAGCCGTCTCATGCAGCCAAACCAGCAGAGAGGGTCTAAACAGCCAGGACTGGGCTGGTGGACGCTATAGCGGATGGGGAGCTCAAAGAGATGAAAGGTCCACAGGCATGAGTTTGTGTGACAGTCTACTGGTTTAGAGAGATTATACAGGACACGGACAGGATGCAGAGGCTTTTTCCCCTCTGGGCTCGTCACTTTTATGAAAACCTCTGGCTCCTTATCATGAGTCTCAAATCAATCGCCGTCTAATGTTTTTTTTTTTAAATTTCATATATTTGTATATATATACATAATTGACTTTGAACAGGGTCTGCTCACACTGTTGCCTAACACAGAGCAGAAACATCTACGAGTCATGAAGCCGGAACATTCCACAGCAGCTGTGATGCACGGGGCCTCCGGAGCACAACACGCACGCACACTCATACCTGTACAGATACAAACGCACAGACACAGGCAAGTACCCACATCCATTTAGCTCTGCCTCAGGCTGAAAATATCAAGACGCCTTGGGGCTCAAGCTGTGGCTTCACACATACTCACTGTGAAACAAAACACAAAGGCTAAAGATCTGAACAAAGAAATCAGCGTACTTGATAACAGGCCTTACTAATGATCTAGCAAGCGTTGTGATTGGTGGAGACCGACCAGAACGAGGAAATCTCTCTGTGACAAGACGAGGGTTTGCGCGCACAGGAAACAAGTATAATAGTTTCCTGTCTGACTCAGCAGGCTGTGTAAAAAAAGACATGCTTTAGGAAACCAGTTAATCTGATCGCTTTTATAGCAGTAACTTAAGAATACACAGGACTGCGTATCAGGTGTGTGTTGAGCTTTGAACCTGGTCCTTTTTAGAAATTGTATTTCTCCTGGTTGAAGCAGCATGCACTTGTGACAGAATACACTACACGTTAAACGAGATGACAATATTTGCATTTTATACACAAGACCGGTGTGTTCCACAGCGAAAGGTAGAAGCCAAAGATGACACAATGTGGGTTGGGTCCAGCTGAGAAGTGGGCCCCTAAACAGGGTCTGTGGCCCCTGGGAAACTGAATGGGAGGGCCAGCTGTCCAGAAACAAAATAGGGTCGTCACACATCCAGCTGCTGCCTGATGGCCGGTCCCATTGAAACTGTGTGTATGTGTGTGTGTGTGTGTGTGTGTGTGTGTGGTGGGGGGGGGTTCCTGTCCTGTTTCTATAGGACAGGAGAGGGGATCGTGAGTGTGTATGCACATGGATGGTCTTAACTGATATAAGCAGTACAACCAGAGGATGTGTGTGTGTGTGTGTGTTACATTTCATGTGTGGTGCGTGTGTGTGAGTCTCTACTGATGTGCACACTGCACCCCCGAGCCCTGGGGCCCTCCCTCTTCATCAGAGCTGTCGTTGTAGGCCTCCCTCCTAGCCCCGGCTCCGGCCCCGGAACCCCGGTCGTAATCCTGCAGGTCAACCTCCTCGGCATCTGCGGAGATTACCGGAACCTCGGCACGTCCAGGGAGCAGGTCTTCCAGCTCCTACAAAACACACCGACAGTAGGCAAGTGGAGACATACACACATACAAAAACACACACACACACACACACACACACACAAACAATCCAATTCTTGTTAAAACTCCCACAAATCCAGCATTGCAGTAGATTGGATAAGCATTTTACAGAGGAACAACCACCTAACTCATCAGCCAGAAGGATTAACTATTAGCATTTCATTCCCACCTTCACATGCTGTGTGTCAGATGGAAGGTAGGTAGAAGATTGTACAACTCACAGTGAGTTTTTCAGGGCTAATCCAGTTGTTGTCAGGGAACTGAACATCAAACTTGATGAACAGGTCTCCCTTCTCAAACGGGTTCCTGTACTGGGGCATGCCCTCTCCCTTAACGACTCGTATACACCCTGAAACACACACACACAATATCACAAATAAGGAGAAATACTTTTTCTCCATTTCGGTTCATTTCTGTGACCTGAGGATGGACATGTACCTGGCTCTATGACTTTGCCAGGGGGGTACTTGACCGCAAGTTGGCGCCCATCCAGGTGCGTGACGGCAATCTGGAAGCCACAGAGAGCCTCGACCAGGCCAATGCGCTGGGTCATGTGTAGGTCGTTGCCGTCCCGACGGAAGTCCTGGCCGAGGAAATGCACACAATGTCACACTTCTGCATGATCGTGAATTTCTATCCAGGTCTAACATCCACACCTGTAGATGTGCTTCAATAGAGCATCTCGTGGACACGGGTTACCTCGTGCTCTTTCTCCTGCAGCACCAGGACGATGTCCCCAGGCTCAGTGCCCGGTGCCTGGTCTGCCTCCCCTGTGAAGGTGATCTTCTGGCCGTGCCTCATGCCTTTGTCCACGTGCACCTCCAAGAGCTTGGTCTCTTTGGACACCTTGCGGCCCTCGCACTTCTTACAGCGGTCCTTCTCGTTGATCACCTCGCCTACGCGCGCGCACAAACACACACACACCGTCTACGTAAGAGTGGCCGCCGATTTCGTAAAAGTGAGGGTTGTTATGGTGAGCGTGCGCGTATCCGTTACCCTCTCCGTTGCAGTCTGTGCAGACTGACTGCATCTGTTGGACCATGCCAGGAGCCAGCTGTCTGATCATAATCCTCATTCCTCTCCCTCGGCAAGCTACACACTTCTGCACGGCTCCGGCCTTGCCGCCCTGACTGAAAGGGCAAGACGGGGGCATATTGTGGTTTTACTTGGGATTTTTTTATTTGATTTTCAATACACGTTTCACTTTCGCAAAGGAAACACTCACCCATTGCAGCTGACGCACAGAACATTTTTGCTAAGCTGGAGTTTGGTGGTTTTGCCGTTGTAGAGGTCTTCCAGAGAGACTCTGCGTCACGTACAAGAGAACGTCAGGAGATCCACATCAAAACAAAGGACAGAACAATTTGCACTGATACACAAAGACTAAAAAGCTCCCTTTTCCTCCACACATGTACTCACTTTAAGGGGTGCACCATGTCCTCGCCTCTCCTCCGACCTCCATTGCGGCCCCCCCTGCCTTGACCCCCCATGAACCCGAAGAGCCCCCCGCCAAAGATGTGGGAGAAGATATCATCCATGCCTGCTCCTCCGCCCCCACCCTCCCGTAGCCCCTGCTCGCCATAGCGATCGTACAATTCCTTCTTCTCAGGGTTTGTCAACACCTCGTAGGCGAAACTGATCTCCTTAAACTGGACAGAGATCATGAGTTACAGAGGTACACACATTTTGAGAACATGACTAAGCATTTTTCGGAGGTTGGGTTTTGCTCTGATGTCAAATTTGTGCTTTAGTGTTTTAGTGTTAAATACCTTGTCCCCGGCATCAGGATTCTTGTCGGGATGATACTCTTTGGCCAATTTGCGATATGCCTAGACAGACGATAAAACGGATGGCTTTAGAAAGCACGCGACTACAATAGTCAAGTCATCTTGTTGATAAATCCTTAGATGTCGGTCGAGTGAAATAGGTGGATAACCTCTGTAGATCTCAAGTCGATCTAAAGATAATTGTTATACTCGTGTCGTCATACTACAAATGGTTCACTGAGAGCACCTGGTCAAGTTAGCCTGATCTAGTTAGATTGGCTCTCTAGCTACTAGTGCTATTAGCCACCAAGCGCTTATCATAGTCAGATGCTGAACGGCTTGAAACCGTTAGCTAGCTAGTACAGTCAGCAGTAACTTTTGAACAAAAGAATTACCAAACCATCCAACTATTACAATTTTACTTTAACCAAGAACAGTCATATTTAGTTTGAACTGATAATAAATTTGAATATGTCATGTAGATCGGAGGAACTATCTAGCTCTGTACGTTTAGGTATTAGACTACGTTTGTCCTATATTGCTCAGTCTACTGTACAGTGGTCACGTTAGCTACCTTAAGCTAACTCGAACTAGCAAGCATCCGTCCTTAGCATACTTGATATTACCGATGTCATAAGACGTATCCCCGACTCAATAAATGAATTTAGTTAAAACTTGCGTCAACAAGCTACCCCACTACACTAACGATAACGCCTAATACTACTAGCCTCGTGAGTTAGCCAAACCTTATCGTGCTACTCCGTTTGGCTGATAGCGATGCTAGATAAAGTTAGCAAGCTATCGTTTTCATTCTAGCTTCACTAGCCAGACTGACTAGCAGGCATCGTCTCGGCTGTTGACAAGCAAGGCCAGATCAAAATATCATCTACGTCTTTTCCCCGCTAATCCCTCGTTACCAACCTTGTACCAGCGTACAAACGTGGTTATTAGACAACATACCTTTTTCAGCTCGTTTTCGGAGGCGGAGGGCGAAACTCCTAGGATGTCGTAGAGCTTAGTATCCACCACGTTCGACATAATGCTAAGCGGCTACAAACAGAAAGACCTTCTGCGGAGGAAACCAGAGCGGAGAAGACAAGCCGGGTAACAACGTCATACGCAATGCGTCAACCAGCACTGGCTCGTGTGGCTATCTAGCCAGTTTCTTTACTTATCAACAAATCTCACCGATCCACACCGGTATCGTCATGCGTTTGGTTGGATCGACAATGTAAATATTAAACGCATGTTTGGAGTTCAGATCAAGGACTGTGTCAGTCTTTGTTCATTATGTTACAAACACGTGTTGTTACCCACGGCTACTGTACTGTATAACATAGCTAGCTAGTCTACAACTTTTCTTGCGCGTTCCCGTGACAGAGCCAGCCATTTTGATTTTGAAATATGACAGCAGCGAGATTCTTTTGCTGTTGCAGTTAGCTTGCTGAGCTAGAGTCCAGATGCTATCCTGGAGCTAAACGATCAGTTTAGTCGTATGAATTTTTCTTTTTAATTAGACGCGAGGGTTAAATCAAAACGGAACGTGGCCCATACCGACTCACTTAGGTTAGACGTTCGCCGGATTTGTGACCGATTTCGCAATGATGATGAATGATGGATGAAACGGACAGTCTGGGGATGTGCAACTGCACAGCTGACTGGCCTGGGACATATAAAAAATAGGCCAGAGCAGGCTAGTGTAATCTGGCTTAAATCAAGACGGGTCACTCAAGGTAAGGTGCATACGTTCTTATTGATTTTACAGGCTTTGCTCCTTTGGTGTTGTTTACCTTGTCAAATATAAAATTGACTAGTTGTTTTTAGCGCAGCTGGTGTGTTAGCCAACGGCATTGACTAAAAGTATAGGCCACAGAATATGTATGTTTATGTTGTTGTTGGCTGGCCGGTGGAAGCTACTGTATCATCGGTCACAGCAGTCTCTGCGACTGTTGACGAGTTTCACAAATTAGCCTGCTATGTCATTACTGGTGCAGGCCCCAGTTAGAAAGCTTACGAGTCATTACGAGCCATTGTCAAAGCTCAGTCGACATCAGATCTGGAGAAATGACATAATTAGTAGACATGCGAACATGCTACTTAGACTTGGAAAACAGGTGCCATCACCGTCCCGCATCCTAGAAAATATGCAGTATTTGTTTTGTTAGACTAAACCCCAGTGGTCTCCAAACCACCTGTATGGTAGCAGGGGCAATTCTTGGCATAGTGACTTCATTACATGTGTGACTTAATGTGCCAGCCCCTGACCTATGACTTACGATACATCTCAAAAGACAGTGCATTTCAAATCATGTGACAGACTGTGTGCTTTCGAGTTCCCTTAACAATAACAAACTACTTTGTGTGGTTGGCCAGTCTCTTAACAGCTGTTTGCAGTGAAACACACAGGCACCTAGCGTACTGTTTAAAGTTCTTTGCGACGCCACAGTCTAAGTCAAGGTCAGGCAGCTTGATAATACATGTGCGAGAACAATTAGGCTATGGTTCACTAACGCTGGATGCCAGAGATGGTGGATCTACTCCGCAGTAAACAGATAATGACATCACCCTCAAATACTAGTTGGGCAATAGTGTCTTTTGATAGCAGAGTTTGCCCTCGGTCTGTTGGTTGAACCTCTGTCGAGTGTGTGTTTCAGAGGAAGCTGGATAATTTCATTACACAGACATGCATCTTTAACTCACTTACAGAGAATGCTTCCTGCTAGAGGCGAAGCACTATTTTGCCCCACTGGAGTTTGGAATGATCCCAAGTCTTGCTTTTCAAGAGTTGGCCTACAATTTTCCATGATGAAACAGTGGGGAGCTTGAAGCAGGATGACTACCAGTGCGTGTTTCTCCTTTTACTTAGACTCCCCCGCCCACATTTCTTTCAGGTTGCAGACATCTCTACGTGCGAGAGTTCATTTGTGCTGGCGGTGTGAGATTGTGCGGGGTGGTAGAGCGAACGCCAGAGCCCTCGTGCTGTCGACTGCAGACACCCATGCTGCTCTATATCCAGGCCACCTGCAATCTTCGAGACCCGGGTCTGTGTGCTCGCGGAGCCCTGAGTGAGGACACTCCGTACCCACGGGTAAGATGTCCACTTAGTCTCCGTACGGGCGTATTAAAACAGCATGCAGATGTGTCATTTCTCTGTTTACTTTGCAACCTGCCTCGATCTCTCCTCTCGTAGCTGAGTGTGTGAGCTTGCGACAGCAGCAGCAGCAGCAGCAGCCATGTTTTGGAAGTTTGACCTGCACACTTCATCCCACCTGGAGGCTCTGCTGGACAAGGAGGATGTCACTCTCACAGAACTCATGGACGAGGAGGACGTCCTGCAGGAATGCAAGGCCCAGAACCGCAGGTTACTTCCCCATTTCTAAGCCTCGCAGGACTAACGGGGGGGGTAACGTCATTAGCGTTTCCTTTCGCGTGGCCTGTTTGCTTGCGTCAGTATCAAAGAGTGGGGGGGGTTTTGTTTTTCTGTCTCCGTGCGCGCTAGGCTTCTCCTGTTCCTGTCACAGGACAGCTGCATGCAGGAGCTGCTGCGTCTCATAACCACAGAGCCTCCTGCTGGCGTGGAGGAGACTCGGCGCTTCAAGTGAGTGTGCTGGTAGACTAAACACTGCCGACTGTGTACTTTACGGGATCTAAGGCGGTCCAGAAATGAAGGCAAAACAGCTATGTCCCATAGCCTTAGTACATGGACATGTCTACACTAGCGCAGTTTAATGAAAGAGTTCTGGCTAGGCCATGACGTGGAGGTCTGTGAGTGACCAGGCCTGTGTTGGTTGCAGGTACCCTAACATAGCATGTGAGCTGTTGACGTGTGACGTCGCTGTCATTAACGACAAGCTGGGGAACGAGAAGCCGCTGTTGGAAGCTCTGTACACCTTTTTGGAGCAGCCTTCCCCCCTCAACCCCCTCCTCGCATCCTTCTTCAGCAAGACCATTGGGAATCTTATCACACGCAAGACGGAGCAGGTAACACACATACACACACACGCAGGAATCCGAAATACTCAGCACATTTTCACCTCAAACTCAAATACACCCACCACTTAGTTACAGTAATACTGAACCTCCACTACACTACGTTATCTAGGTTCATCCACTTCTCAATTTCTTAGCCTCTGTACAATCATGTGACTAAAGTGCCAGTGACACATTTCAGTGTGTGTTCTGGGGTTATAAAAAAAAAGAAGGTTGTCATTGCAGCCAGTGAATTGTTCTTCTGGTAACTCCCCACCCCCTCCCTAGTCTGGGCCGGTCTGGGCCGTTCTAAGCCCTCCGCGTCCTCCCAGTCAGCCGCGTTCTGCTGTCGTGTCTGTAGGTGATCTGGTTCCTGCGCGAGAAGGAGGACTTCCTGCCTCTGGTGCTGAAGCACATCGATGCGTCTGCCATGATGGATCTGATACTGCGCCTCATCAGCTGTGTGGAGCCGGCGCCTCTTCGACAGGAGACGCTTAATGTAAGACACACACACACACACACACACAACTTGGCCACGACTCCCCCACTTAGTGGATGGAGTGTAATGGAACAACAACACCAAGAAAAATCCCTCTCTGCAGTGGTTGAACAAGGAGCGGCTTGCCCAGAGGCTCATAGATCTGATCCACCCGTCGATCGATGACGAGGTGAGACATGGCGCCCGTACACGACTATGTCAACGTAGGAACAAAACGCAGGCCAAAGCCATGCGCCCTCCGCAAAGGGACGTGAGCCAGGTGCGTCTATGTGTTTTCAGAGACAGTCCAATGCGTCCCAGACGTTGTGCGACATCATTCGTCTCAGCAGAGACCAGGCCAATCAGCTCCAGGAGAACTCCGTGCCTGACCCGTTGCTCGCTGTTCTGGAGTCGTGAGTGCCCCACCCCCCCACCCCCCGAGTCCAACCTCACACACACACACACATACACTTGCTCTAATGTCCTCTGTGTTTCCACAGTCAGGAGTGTGTGGGCCAGCTGTTGAAGAACATGTTTGAAGGAGACAGGACTGAGAGCTGCATCGTCAACGGAACTCAAGTGCTTCTTACCTTGCTGGAGATTAGGAGGCCTGTGTGAGTGACACCGTCTCTGTCTGGGTCCGCCTTTAAGACACCGGAAAAGAGGAAACTGCTGGCAACTTGTGTGTGTGTGTGTGTGTGTGTCTTTTAGGTTGGAGAGTCTGATGGACGTGTGTGCTCAGGGATGTGAGAAGTGTTACACAGTCAATAGCAGCATCCTACTGGCTATTTTACCCCACCTCACAGACTTCCACCAACTGCTGCTGGACCCGCCCAAGGTAAATACACACGAGTGATGTGTATATACATCATCGCGTCTAAACGTCAACATGAACATCAACTGACTCGACTCCCCCCACAACTTGAGCGCAACGAGTGATGTCACTGTACGGGACTTATGAACAGCTTCCGTCCCGTGTGGTCAGAGTGTCTGTGTCCTGTCTGTACAGCGGGGCCCCATGCTGACCACTCTGGGCGTGCTGGACGAGCCGCTGGGCAACAGTCGTCTCCACGCCGCCCGGCTGGTGGCCTCTCTGCTGCAGAGCGGCTCTCAGATCAGCTCTCCCACTAACACGGCGGTTCTCCAAGAGCTCTGCCGTCTCAACTCCCTGGATCTGCTCCTGGTGAGATAACCCGCTAAGGCTGGGGACGCAAGATAGAATACTACCATAGTAGGGAAAGTGGCCTGTTCATAGGTGTCTTTAGTTGGGGGAAAAAGACAATGTTTATCAAGATTGTGATGTGTGACTTTTCTTTTACAGGACTTGTTTTTTAAGTTCACCTGGAATAACTTCTTGCACTTCCAAGTGGAGCTGTGTGTGGCCGGTGTCCTATGCCACTCTGCCCAGGAGGGGAGGACCCAGCCAGGCCCAGGGCCCCAGGAAAGTCCCGGGCTTGTCAAGGAGCCCCAGCAGGAAGAGGCCCCACCCAGTCCCAGACCTACAGAGCCGTCTGTGGCTCCTGATGTCTCTCACAACATGCTGGTGGCGCATGTAGGTGTCTCATGTCTGCCTGAGTGCGTCTTCCCTTGATTTGGTGCAGTGAGAGTCTCAAAACATCTCCCCCTCTCACTTTGGCTTTCTCTCTGTGTCTCTTGCCCAGCTCTTCCAGCACTGCCGATTGGTCCAGAGGATTCTCGAGGCCTGGGAGGAGAATGACAAGATACAGTAAGCGACGGTCTTGGCTGCAGTGTTTCTGTTGCGTCGATGTGCTGCTTCTCTGGGCGTCAGTGTGCCGTCGCTTGTGTTTCCAGGGCAATGGGGGGTATGAGGAGGGGCTACATGGGTCACCTAACCAGGATTGCCAACACTGTGGTGCAGAACCTGGAGAAAGGCCCTGTCCAGACCCATATTAGCAGTCTCATCACAGGTTAGTCTGGGGGAGAGATTGTGTGTGTGTGTGTGTGTGTGTGTGTGTAGTGTTATACCAGTCCGCTTTCCATGACAATAAACTGTCGCTGCTTCCATCTGAATTTCTGTGGTGGCTTGGTGTGTTCCCTTGCTGCAGAGCTACCCGAGGACTGCAGAGGGCGCTGGGAGAGCTTTGTGGACCAGACTCTCACAGAAACCAACAGGAAGAACACTGTAGACCTGGTAAACACCCGCAGGTGGCCTTGCCTGCAGTTGCGAAGTCTGCTGGCATTGAACGTTGTTTAAACGCAGTTTGAAACGCAGTTTGAAACGCAGTTTGAACGCTGTTTAAACGCTGTTTAAATGCTGTTTGAATGCTGTTTTCTGTGTTTTAGGTCAGCACCCACAACCTGCACTCGTCCAGTGAGGACGATGACATGGAGAGCCCGTTCCCCAATGAAATGTCACTACAGCAGGTACGCCACATATACACACGCACACACTTGTATACACAACCACGACCCGGCCTAATAGCTGACCGGTAGCAATGCGACTGGATTTTTTGCAGGCCTTCTCAGACTACCAAATCCAGCAGATGACTGCAAACTTTGTGGATCAGTTTGGCTTCAACGACGAGGAGTTTGCTGAGCACGATGACAGCATCAAGTAAAAGATGGCAGAACTGTGTTTTAACAAAGTTTCTGGATGTGCGTGTAGGCGTATGTGTGTACTAATGGAGGGATTTGCACTTGTCATCGCAGTGCCACCTTTGACCGTATTGCAGAGATCAACATGAACATTGATGGAGGGGAGGACAGTGTGAGTGAACCAGCATGCTAACTCCACTTCACCCAGTAGTTGTAGTGGGCTATTTACTTGGTATCTGTAAAGGAATAGTAAGAAGCTGCATGTGGGCGTGTGTGCGTGTGTGTGGGCGTGTGTGTCTGCAGTCCAGCACCACCGTGTTTGAGGCGTGCTCCAAGGAGAAGATTCAGCCCTTTGATGATGAGGAGGACATCTGGGAAGAAAAGGAGATCAACTATGCAAGGCAGGGCAAGTCCAGAACAAGGTATACACACACACACAAACCGTGGACTGGACGCATTGATCCAACGCCTTGGAACATACATCCAGCCAGCCAGCCCTCTCTCTCTCTGTCTCTCTCTCTCTCCGTCAGGTTCGGTGGCTCTCAGTGGTACAGGCCCTCGTCTCAAAGCGACGGGACGAGCGACACTCCTGATAAGACGCCGGGCTCCGACACAGATGAGGGGGAGGGGCCAAAAGAGGCAGCAGAAAACGCCAAGAAGGAGAACCTGCCGGAGGCCCCCCAGAGTGAGTCCCCCTTTAGCAGGTCACGGAGCATGCCATCATACCGTACAGCGCCGTGTACTAGTGAACACGAGTGAACTTGTCCTATTTCTGTCAGACGCTGGCTGGACAGCTGATTTTGGGGAGGTGAACTCCAAGGCCCCTGCTGCTGGAGCTGGCATCTCAGCTTGGGACAGTGTGGCCCCCCCGCCAGTAACCACGGAGACGGAGGAGAAGGGCTGGGCCAAGTTTACCGACTTTCAACCCTTCTGCTGGTGCGTGTGCCTTTTGAAGTGCATGCGCCTGCTGTATGGGTACATGTGTCTCCATAAGCGTTCTAAGCCCTGTGTGTGTCTGTGTCTGTGTGTGTCCTCAGCTCAGAGACGGGTCCAAGGTGCAGCTCTCCTGTAGACTCTGAGATCAGCGGGTCTGACAGAACTAAACCGGACCAGGATCGGAACCGTGAGTCTGGGCACACACACACACACGTCTATATATAGACATATGTCTATGTCTACTGGATATAACCCCCTGCCCCTCCTCGCCCACGTCTGCAGCCTGTGTGTGGAGCGTTTGCGTGGCGAGGAAGGCCCCCCTGGTGGCGTCCGACAGCTCCTCATCAGGCGGCTCCGACAGCGAGGACGAGGAAGAGAAGACCGAGTCCATCTCCACGGAGACTGTCACCACGGAGACGATCACCACAGTAGCTGGCAAAGAGACCCTCCGACTCACCGTGGATGCCAAACACGAGAGGGCGGTCTTCACCAGGTGCGCACACGCACACACGCGCACCCCACGCACACTCAGTTTCTCTTTCCACTTCAGTGCAGTCTGTTCCTCTCCCTGTCTCACTGTTCACACCAACCCTGTCCTCCTACCCCTTCTCTTCTCTCTGCCCAAACACACCCTTTCTGATCCTGCTGCCCTTCCTGTCCCTGTTTCTCTGCTCCCTCTCTCTCCCCCATGTCTGTCCTCCTGCTTCAACGCCTCCTCCCACCTCCCGGTCCCTGCCCCCCTTCCCCCTCCCCCTCTCTCCCCCTTGTGTTTTCCTCTCCCCTCCAGAATATTCAGACCAGCGGTCAGAGGGTATGTAGAGACAGAGGTGTGTGTCTCTGATCGGGCAGTGTGTCATGTTTGAGCAAGGCTTGGGGGTTCAGGCTTTATGGAGATCTCAATCACTGGAAGGAAAAAATGATATATACAGTATATGTATGTAAGCAGAGGAAAGGTGTAGTGTGGTAGACTTGCCCAGGAGCAGATGTGCGCATGTGCGTGTGCGTGCATGGTGTTCTACTAACTGAGAGGGACTGATGACAAGGCTGCTGTCACCCCAGTCTGAACGGGTCCCGCGTGCTGAGTTCTGGAGCTGTTGGTCCGTCTAGACAGCTGTGGCCTCTGTTCTTCTAGTGAGGAGGACAAGGCGCCCCTGGACCGACTCTCCACCAGAGAGGAGAAGAGAGACAAGAAGAAGGAGAAGGATGGAGCCCCGCCCTCCCCCGCCTCCTGGCCCCCCACAGACCGGCCCGCAGCCCTCACTAAGTAAGCTACGCGTGCAGAGCCTTCTAAAACAATATAGAGAGCCTGTTGCTGCCGCACACGGTCCGGTCAAACGCGGAGCATTTCCTCTCCGCTGTCCTTTCCCGTGTGAGCTAGTGGACAGAATCCAAGATTCAATGTTATCAGTAGCTGAGTCGTTAGGAATTTGAAAACGGGTGGAGGTAGACAAAATGAGCCCATTCAGATATGTTTATATTTGTTGACTTGAGGTGCTGATGAATAGAGGGGGAACTGTTCAGTGACTGTATTACTAAGAAAAATGTGTGGGGGGGGGGATTGCAAGTTGGCAGAGTGAAGTGCTGAACGAAAGTCATGTCAAATGTACGTATCTATCTTAACAACAGTCCTTTCTCCTCTCTCTACAGAGAGATGCCTCCTGCTGCAAACGGCCCTGCCTAGAATTGCGGTACACACACACACACACGCGTGCTCACATGTGCGCGCGCACACACACACAGACACACGCACTTCATTATACAGCATCCTGTGGTGTTCAGCAATGCGGTCTTGCCAGGTCCAGAGCTGAATCAGAAAAAGAGGGAAGCACAGGGGGGAGCGGAAGTTTCTGGATTGAGAACAGCCAACCAATAAATGTGTCTCCTACGTAAATAGTAAAATCACACAGGGACAGTGCGTGTGCGTGTGCGTGCGTGCGTGTGTGTGTGTGTGTGTGTGTGGGGGGGGCTCTGGGGAGGACGGGGGCGGCTCTGGGAGGGGGGATTTCGCTTTATTTTGTCAGGGTTGTTTGGCTCCTAGGCTGAGCTAGATTTTGCACTTAAACTCTTTGTTGAGGAGGGAGCTGAGGCACTGTCGCTGCCCTCAGACTTTGGTGTGGACTGGGGACTGGGAGGGGAACAGGGAGAGATGATCCTCCAAGCCAACTTCTGTCACTGTGCTGTTTCAGTGAACCTTGTTTTTTCGGTTCTTGTCGTTGTTGTTTTGTTGCGTTTTTTTACGATCTGAAGTGCACATTGATGATACGTCATGAGAAAATGGTTTCCATTAGAATCTCTTCTTTTCGGAAAGTTCTGCCCCTTGCTCTGCATCTCTCGGTTTCTGCCTTTCTCTGTCTGTCGAGCATTTCAGGTTGGCTAGTTGTTTAGTGTGTGTGTGTGTGTGTGTGTGTGTGTGTGTGTGTGTGTGTGTGTGTGTGTGTGTGAGTGTGTGAGTGTGTGAGTGTGTGAGTGTGTGAGTGAGTGAGTGAGTGAGTGAGTGAGTGAGAGAGAGAGAGAGAGATAGTGTTTAGGCTCCGTCTAAAAGAGTGGGTTCTCAGGTCTAAAGAAGGGTCGGTGGATGTGACGAAAGCACACCTGTGTGACACAAATACATGTGCACGTGCACGCACGCACGGACACACACACACGTTCACAAACGCCGGGTCAACGACCCGCATATCACCCTCCCACAGAACTGTTTCAATGTAATATTGTGACATTTGAACCTGTATTAGGTTGTGGCTTTTTCTTCTTGGTAATATGTAAACGTAATATATGTAAACAGTATATATAAACAGTATATCTTCTATTTTTGGAATAAATCCAGATGTACGGTAAAACAGTTGTTTTGCAAGTTGCAGTGTGTGTATTGTTCAGTTAAAATGAGGCAATAACTATGTTCATTTTTCTTTGTACCCCAGCATCAGTTCCAGTTTCTCTGCTACAGACTTCCTCTGTGATTGTGTGAGCGACTGTGTGTGTAACGTTTGTTTCCAGATTATTTTATAGGTTTAGTATATGGGGAATATACTGTTTGTCTTCCATATACTTCCCTGTGACTTAACATGTTTTATTTTATTGCGTAAACACATTTTCTGTCCTTATCAGGGCAGGAGCCGATACAAGTTCACGTTACCTATATTTTAATTTATGTTTTTGTAATTTAATCACATTTTAAAGCACTTTCGAAAGCACTTTTTTTGGTTGCTAGCCTGCTCAACTTTGGCAAAGCCGTCCATTTTGTGTCACAAAATAGGGCATGTTTTGACTTGAACGCGTGACAGAATTACCTGAAAATAAGCCTGTTTCTCCACAAAGCTTGTTGCCAAAGTATGTCTTCCCTCTAACGAAGGGCTGGATCTCGAACCTGTGAAGTGGCATACTTCCCCTTTAAAGGTGGGTAGAAGCAACATGGTAGTTGGGCCCTTTTGCGGACTGGACTGTGGAAAAGAGCTCACTGTTGGGATCCAGCCTGGCCCAGTTCCATTTCGCTCCTTCCCCTGCATTTTCTCCCAGCTCATCATCGATATTCCACCCAAAGAGCTGTTTTCCCAACCCAGAATAGCTGAAACCTGCCGAGTCATTGAAAGAAACGTGTGAAATAGAACTGGGCACCTTAGTCAGGCTTTAAGCAGGAAGTCAGGGTTGTGTACAGGGTCTGAATATATCATACCTTTCACCTCCAAGCCTCATGCACTGTATCTGACCCATAGGCTACCACACTCTTACACATGTGGTGTAGACACATGGGCTGTGTGCGAGAGAGTACGTTCCGGAAAGCTCTGTGTAGTCAGATGGCTTTTGTAAAGTGGTCTGATGCTGGTGGTCTTTGCTGTATAGACAGTAACGTGTCTGTTACCTGTTGTCAAACTTAGCTTGTACATTCAAATATGAAACTAATAAATATGTCTATCCAGATTCAACGGGCCTTGTATCTTTATCTTTTGGTATATATACTAACACGGTAGCCTACGGCATACATACTCTATAGCAGCACCACAAATATGTTTACCTCAGAGCCAGGTAAGGAATTAGGTTCCAGCTCTGGTTGACACATGTTAGATGCAAATTGTTCAGCAAACACACGCACCTTTAACCAGCCTTACTCTCCTGTTTACACCTGGAGAGAGAGGGTCACATGACAGTGGATGGAGTTGGAACTGCTGCTGCCACAGACTTGCACAGTGGTAGTACAAGGTCGAAAATGACTCATGAAGTAGAACCGGCCGCAACAGTCTACCAACGTCATAGAGAGAAGTGCTGAGGTCTTTGCCAGAGACGTCCGACTGTTTTAGTTTACGAGGAGTCCACAGATGAAAACACTTAGCCGCCTTTTCCTGTTCTCTCCCCCTCTGTCCTTTTGAGCAGTCTTTCTCTCTCTCACACACACACACACACACATGCCCGCGAGTGAATTGCCTCTGTCGTTTGCACCTGGGATCTGAGTGTGCAAGTGGGGAATTCTGGAGGGAGGATGGAGTCAAGTGAAGGGGTGGGGTCGGCGGAGAGGGGAGGAGCCAAGCGTAGAGTAAATATGTTGTGGCTCTGTGTTGTGGAGAAACCTGCCTGTCCGCCTTCGTCCGTAGGAGGAGGGGCCTGGGAGGTTGAGGGGGGTGACGGAGACAAAGAAGACACACACACACGCACAGCAGAGAGAAGAAGAAGAGAGAGAAACAAGAGCTTTTCTGTACACATTGAATCTTTTCCTCCAGAAACACTCTTCAGATCCAGCTTGGAGTTCCGGCTAAAGGAAAGGAGTTGGACTTGGCGCTTGTCTAATCCAAGTTGCTTGTGAGCGTGAGCCTGAGATAGTTGTGTAAGAGCACCTGTTTGTCTGGCTGAGTGAGAGTTTAGGTTTAGGGTGTCAACGTGTGTTTATGGGATGGAAAGGGTTTCCGGAGTTACCGACACGTCTTAGCTCTGTGCCATGGGGGGTTGTCATAGTTACCCCTCTGCTGCGGAGACAGACACCACCACCCTTCACCTCTCTGACATCACTGATCATAAACTGTAAGTACTTCTTTACTCTCATCCCTTCGTCCACCCACCATTTCACCCCAAAATGTCCATGTCTCTACTTTATCCTGACACTTTGCAGGCACAACATTTGGTCATTCGTGATAAAAATTATTACTTTAAGCCGTATCAATATCTGAACCTGAAAAAAAGTCTAGTTTGCTACTTGATCACTTCTGGGTTTTGCTGAGTGTTAGAGCGAGGGCGAGTGAGAGAGAGAGAGAGGTAGCTGCACATGGTTAACTGAGGAATGTTCCCCTGATAAGGATTGGTTGTGTATGTGTGAGAGAGTGCAAGCATTACATATTTGCCTGATAGCGTTGGTGAAGGTGGATTCTCTTAGCGCTGCGGCTGATGTGCCTCGAAAGGTTCGTGCGAACGGCTGGCAAACTGTTTGCCCTGTGTGCTGTAGCCTTACGTCTGTGTACACAACCCAGTGAGAACAAAGTCAAGGAGTCGAAGCGGTTGGTTTACCTATAAATACATTAGGTCTGGGTTCATTTGCATCCATCTGTTTGTGTGTGTGTGTGTTTACTTGTGAAGTCTTCCAGTGGTAGTAGGATGTAGGAAATGGCTATGGTATAAACATTTAGATTAAAGAGGTCCATTGCAGGGGTTATGTCAACAAAGCAGTTTTCCCTCTAACATTATCCAGAGCATTACTACTTAGAAAACCCTCAATGGCATAGCCTCGGGCTCTATTGAGGAAGCCGTATCTAGCACCTGCCACCACAGGGACAGATATTACTTCCTCCTTTCTTCTGGTGGTGATTAGAAAGGGTAGGGTAACCTGATTCCAAATCTGAAGTCAGGTGTAATATCCAGCTCCCTGGTCTGGTTTCACTCCCTTCCCTGGAGGGTTCCAGAGCAACACGCTTGACTCCTTTTCTAAGCCTGGACACGCAGGATTATCCTAATGTTGGATCAGTGCTTTACTGTGGGCATTCCCCTTTTCCAGAATCACCTCCCAGTACTGTCACTATTAATGTCTCTCGAATTTGTCCTCCCCATCCCCCCTCCCCCCTTCTCCCTGCCCTGTCTATTTATACAGCCATCGTGCCGTTTGCTCATTGAGACGCTTCTGCTACCATGTATGTGCACCCGCGTGCGCGCACACCTACACACATGTTGTACACACACATACTGTACACACGGATACACACATACTGTACGCACACATACAGAGCCAAATAAATCCATCGAGGAGGCACTTAATCCCCCACGGAGAACACTGTGTTTCTGTTTGCAGAAGGACCAAGGTCACACAGATGCACACACACACACACACACTAACACACACATACACACACACATCCTCACAGAAACACACACAGAAAGTAAACGTTTCCCACTGCCTGGCAGTGGTTTCAGAGTTTGGAACTGAGCTCGGACTGAGGACGTATCCCCAAGACGGAAGTGACATCGTCACGTGACCTCACAGGAACAATCCTGCCCTCTTCAGTCAGGTTGCGTTCCATGTCACAACGCTGTGGGTGTCAGCCTCTCACGCACTTACACCCAAACGAGTTCCCATTTTAATGGCTGCACACCCTCTGTCAGAGAAGAGAATGTGGTTTGCATAAATTCAAATGTCTGGTGAGACTCCATGCATAAGGCGCAGTCTGTAGGACACTCAAACAATCCTGCTGATTATATCCCAGGTAATAACACAACCCCGAATTGGAGACTGCAGGCCAGAGTGTTTCAATTTGGAGTCAACCACACTTCCTGGAAAGGGTTTGTTGAATGTAACCCACTTCTGGCTTCCACATACTGGAGCACTATAACTTGTTACCGTGTCTGGTCTGAGTTATCTCTGCTATGTCGTGCTGACTAGGGCAGTAGCATGCGTCATTAACTGTAATTACAGCAGCACTCCATAAAATGGCTTCGTAATCTTCTAGCGCTGGACATACACATCTGCAGCAACAGCAAAAGCGTGTGTGTGTGTGTGTGTGTGTGTGTGTGTGTGTGTGTGTGTGCGTTTGGTTTCAAGTTGAGCTCACTCTGCAACTTTATCACAAGCGAGTAAATCAGTCTGACAAGGACTGCAATGCCTGAGAAAGCTGGAGAGTGGGGGGAGGATGGAGACAGTGAGGCCAAAAAACTGCCATGTTTTTCCAAAGGGTTCTACCTGCTACTCAGTCAGAGGTAGACACCTCTTTTACGGGCTCTCCCGCTCTGATTGTTTGCATTACACCTGGAGAAGTTAGTAGGCATTTGCATTTGTCGACAATAGGAGTACTGTGCTGTACCAAACTCTGGTTCTCTTTTTCTCTTACACTGGTTATCTCTCTCTCTTTCTCTCCCTCTCTTTTTGTTTCTGTCTCTGTCTACTCAGTCAGAGTACTTGGCCTTCATCGTCTCTCTCCAGAATCTCTCCATCCTCCTACTGTGCTCGTGTGCTTTGTATTCTCAGGGGGATAAACAACAATAACCTGGAGGAGCGTCCGTATCTTCAGCCTGAGAATGTGTGTGAGCGCATCACAGACACAAGCATGGCCATCTTCACCAGCTTGCCCCCTGGGCTCGACCAGACCGAGTGGCTGGCTACCAACAGTGAGTACCCTCCCCCTAACACACTCACACAAATAGACACTAACACAAGCGCTCCAGTACTGCACATGCACATGTCTCATTTCATTTATTTAAAAAAAATGTACTCGGCTGCGGGGGTTTCCCGTAGTACATCACTCCTTGTCTCACCCTGTCTCTCTGTCTCCGTCTCTCTCCCTGTCTCACTTTCTCTGACTGTCTTCAGCAGTAGCATTCTTTCAGAACACCAACCTGCTCTCCAGCGCTCTCTCTGAGTTCTGCACCACAGCCTCCTGTCCCACAGCCTGTGGACCAGGCAACACGTGAGCCAAATGCAAACACCCAACGCTTTTTTCCACAACACTTTTGTGGTGCAGGCATGACGTGGTGAAGGGACGTCATTCTTCCATCTTCTTGTTTCTTTGTTTGTGTGGTCAGGGTGTACGTCTGGACAGACGACCAAGGAAAGAAGCTCAAGTGCTCTGCTCCTCTTTACTTTGACTATGCCATGTCATACATTCAGGAGCTCCTGGCGGATGAAGATGTGTTCCCTACCAAAGCAGGTAAAACAGCAACACCCACACACACATACACACCTTCAAACACACAGAGGCAAACAAATTAATGGATCATCGACGGTTCGTGATCCACACCCTTCTTAAACTGCCTTTCGAGTTCCTTCCCTGCTCACCTCCCCCCCCCCTCCTCTTGTCCTCCAGGCTCGGCGTTCCCTGCAGGTTTTGTCTTCCTGGTTCAGAAGGTGTTCCTGCTGCTGTTCAGAACTCTGGCCCACATCTACTGGTCTCACTACAGGGATACCCTGACGTTAGGCCTACACCCTCACCTCAACACTCTGTTCACTCACCTCACGCACTTCAGCCGGCAGCATCGAATACTGGCACCTGAGCACACTGACGCTCTAAGGGACCTGATCTCTGCTCTGGGACAGAGCAGCTAGACCCAACGCCAACAGACACGCTCTCTTTTTCACTCTGCATGTGTTTTGATATAACTGTCATGGTATAGATGCGTGGGTGATCTAGCACTGTATCTATGTATCAAATACCACATTGGCAGTAAAGATAATGGACCAAAAAAAGCGCTGGGAATCTTAAGAGTAGTTTTGGAAGCGGACGTCTGCGTCCGCTCTTGCTCGTTCATTTGGTCTGCTGTGCTGACTGACCAATGAGCTGGCCTGTTCAGCACCATCCACACCACAGTAATGTCTTTTAATACTGTGGCGTTCACAGCTTGCATCTTTTCAGAAAGTCTTTGGTGATATTTATTTATATTGTCTAATACACAGCTAATGGTACTCTAATAAATGTAATTAAATGCAAATATTAAGAGTCTCTAGAGCATGTCCCCTTTTCCTATGTTGATGCCATACTCTTTGTTTACCTGTAATCACAGCTTTTAAACTAAATGATTGGATGGTTTGGAAAAACATTATTTTTGAGCATTTAGAAGCAATACATTCTGACATGTTTTGTTACAATGGGTATTGATGTACTATTGCACTATACCAAAAGATATTACATATCGGTTTCTCTACAGTTGTTGGCGTCTGTCTGTAGTGTTGTCTGATTTCACGCACTAGTCTAGACTGTGTTGGAGTTGAGAGTTGACAGCGTCACCTGCTGGTGGACAAGTGGAAGTACCATCAACTCCCCACTGTCCTGAATCAGTCCTGAAGCCTTCATCGCTCTACTAAAATGTCACTGTCTTGTATCCGTCCAGCACACCAAAGTTGCAGATTGGGCAGTTCAAGATGTTGGCCATATGCTGGCTGCAACCGGAGTTCTGACCGGAACCATGTGACCAATAGGGCTGCCGCTACACATAGCGATGGGTTGGTAGAATTCGGAGAAAAACAAACAGCCCACAGACCCTTGGACTTCCTTTGTTATCGTCAGGTTTGTGTGATCACAAACAGGACTCTGACGTCAGGAGTTGAGGTTTGGGAAGTCGAAGTCGAAAATGGGAAATCCAAAATGAGCTCTCAAACTAATAACACTACCAAGGTTGTCAACAGCCCAGTGTTCACATCTCATGGTGTCGCCTTATTTGTATTCTTTAAGCAATATTAGAGCTATCGCACAGACATTTTTTTAATAAGCGTGGAATCTTTCTTCTGCACCACATATGCTTCACCACACGATGGCAGTATAATCGCATCAATAGCCACTTCTCAGAAACCAAGTTGACAGCTTTTGAAGACCAGACATGAGCAAGAGAGGAATCAACTCGTGCATCGTGGAGCACATTTGTATTACAGTGGCACAGCTACAACAAATTTTAAATTTGGCTTTCAGAGATACGTTGATTTCATATCTGCTCGCGAAACTAATATGATAGAGAACCTCTCTGAAGAAGTTTTGTTCTTTAGGAATCCCAGTCGCAATCTTTTGGGGAATTCCTATCCCTCTGGGTTCTGTTTCTTCCAATTGATTTGAAATGATTGTTGACAAAGTGGCCAACTGTGAGAATTTTCATAAGAACGTTATCCAAAGTACAAAGACGTTTGCAGTTTGGTTCAAACGTCACTTTATGACTAATCAAAAGGGATCAGAAGATCTTCCAAACTCAACGGATGGTGAGTTGAGTTCGATGTCATAACTTCAACAGATAACCTCACTGTGATGTGTGGCATCTTCACTGAGACGTAAAATTTTTTTTCCCGCTTACATGATAGATGGACAGCTGAACCAAACCCCATGGATGACTGCAGCCGGACAGTCTGTCTGTATGATCACAACCTGAGGTGTCAGGCAGGCCCTGATCACTGAAACCCTAGTCCTCCACACCAGGCTGAGAGCCAGCTTTCACTAAACCACGGCCTGTCTGATCACACACACGCACACGCACACGCCAGGGTCTGTTCTCAGGGCAGACACGAGATGGACTAATGCACATGTTGGACTGAGTTAAGGCTCGCTGAGTTAAAAGCAGAGTTAAGAAGGTAATACTGAAAACCGCTGAGTCACACGCACACACACACACAGACACAAGGCTTTCTATTAATCAGGACAGACACTATGAGATTCTCTCTACCCTACCCTGTCTGGGCAGAGACACACACACGCGCGCGCGCACACACAAACTTCATCCACAGTGTGTCTGTGTGTCTTTTGTTAATCTGCTATCAGATGATATCAATTCCGCAGGTGCGATGTCAATGGCATGCCAAATCTTAGAAGTCACAGTATGCAGCATGCCATACATAGCACACAGACAGAGAGGCGTTTCTATAGATTTAAACCTACAGCACCTTGCTCACGGTCTAGGAAGGCAGTGAGATCAGCTGAATTTACAGACGGGGCTCACAGAAACGCAAAGTCAACCGCCGATTTCAACAGCAATTTAATGTGAACAATCAAACCCTGTTCCTGACATGTTGCTTTTCATTAACCCCGTTTTAATAAATGTCACATTTTGCAACTTATATAATAAATGTTAACAAGCTTTTATCTGTTCGCGACATGCAGTTTTGAAAGGGCACATCCACAAATCCAGAAAGCATTGACGCTACTGTCAATTCGACAGCACACAGACACACACATAAAAGAGGGTATAGATGGATACAAGAGGGTGTAGTTTGATACAGGAGGGTCTCTTGGATACAGGAGGGTCTCTTGGATACAGGAGGGTGTCTTGGATACAGGACGGTGTCTTGGATAGAGGAGGGTGTATTTGGATGAAGGAGGGAGCAGTTGGACGAAGTAGGGTGTAGTTGGGTGAAGGAGGGTGCAGTTGGATGAAGTAGGGTGTAGTTGGATGAAGGAGGGTGCAGTTGGACGAAGTAGGGTGTAGTTGGGTGAAGGAGGGTGCAGTTGGATGAAGTAGGGTGTAGTTAGATACAGGAGGGTGCAATTGGATGAAGGACAGTGCAGTTGGATGAAGTGGGGTGTAGTTAGATACAAGAGCGTGCAGTTGGATGAAGGAGGGTGCAGTTGGACGAAGTAGGGTGCAATTAGATACAGGAAGGTGCAGTTGGATGAAGTAGGGTGCAGTTGGATGAAGTAGGGTGCAATTAGATGAAGTAGGGTGCAATTAGATACAGGAAGGTGCAGATGGATGAAGGAGCATGCAGTTAGATACAGGAAGGTGCAGTTGGATGAAGGAGCATGCAGTTAGATACAGGAAGGTGCAGTTGGATGAAGGAGCGTGCAGTTAGATACAGGAAGGTGCAGTTGGATGAAGTAGGGTGCAGTTTGATGAAGTAGGGTGCAATTAGATACAGGAAGGTGCAGTTGGATGAAGGAGCTTGCAGTTAGATACAGGAAGGTGCAGTTGGATGAAGGAGCGTGCAGTTAGATACAGGAAGGTGCAGTTGGATGAAGGAAGGTGCAGTTGGATGAAGGAGGGTGCAGTTGGATGAAGTAGGGTGCAGTTGGACGAAGTAGGGTGCAGTTAGATACAGGAAGGTGAAGTTGGATGAAGGACAGTGCAGTTGGATGAAGGATGGTGTTGCTGTATATAAGAGGTTATGCGGTACCAGTTGACTTATTCAGAGTAGAAGAGGCTGCTGTCACTACGCTGTTCATGTTTCTGATTGGTCCACCAAAAGTGTTTTTAAATGTCGCTGACTCCAGTTACCTGTAACTTACAGGCCACAGTAGCTCTCTACTTGTTATGACAACTTTAAAGAATCGTGTGTCAGTCGGCATTATCAACACAAAGGTAGACTAATATTGTTATCTGTGTGGAATTGACCAACAAGATTAGATAGCGCTGTGATATAAATGAATTGGGGGTCGTTAGGACGCACGCATAGTAGGATCGCTTTCCTCCCCTCCCACCCTGTCCTGCTGCTTTATAAAGGCACATGGTGCCTAACTTGGGACCGTCGGGAGAACCGTTCTGTTGTTCAATGAGCCCCACAGGTTTCATTTTTGTGTTGAGTGGCTGCGTCTTATCACGTCGAATGGTGAGAATTATTAACAAATAAGGTGAGTTGATGTCGGACTACATTTAGTACGTTTTGTACTATATATCAGTATGAACATTTAATGAAAATTACTTTTATGTATATATGAGTTGATACATTTGATTTACGCTCCACATCTGCTTCGGTTCTCTTTGACAGGTTAATTTCTTGGTTTTGTGTCGGAGTTGTGCGCCTCCGACTGGTCCTCTTCCTACCCGGGGGCTGCGCGTCCTGCTGCCCCGCCATGCGCTCTCTCCTCCCGGCGCTGATGTGCTGCCTCAGCTTGTTCTCTCTCGAAACTCAGCCTCTGGTTCTACCGCTACCGACACAGAGACAGACAGACTGGTAGGCTACGTCCAAAACAACACGATTCTTGTCAGTTTAAAGCGTTGAAAGTATACAGGGACGTGTGCGCCAGTCTTTGATGTGAAGTTTGATTTGTCATGTCATATCTGATCAGGACATGCTGTTCTTGTGTCAAGAACAGCGTGGATGGGAGACACATCGCTCTCTCTCCATCCACTATATCTTATACTCTTTATATAACTATATCTTATGAACAATCACTTGGCAGACAGACACGCACTCACACACTTCACACACACATCCAAGCACAGCACAAAACATCCCTTCATATCTGGCTATTAGTTATGTAATAAATTTGGTAGTAACAGAATACAAAATAGTGGTAACAAGTAACAGACTGTGGTCATTCCTCTTTACACCCAAAAGCTCTGTATGAAAAAGAGGTCATTAAGAAGGAGGCCCGCCCAGGGCTATTACTGTAAGTAAGGGTTGAGGACATGGACTCAGGAACCAATGAGGCCCTGGGTCAGATGGGTGTTAATGTTTAGAGCAATAGACTGAGATGAACAATTGCAGTTGTGCCTTGGTGTGTGGAACCAGACCCATACCTAATACATGGTTGTGCCTATGCGATGATACTGGATGGTCAGTGCAGTTCTGTCAACTGTTCATTTGACCTTCTTCTACCTTCTCATTCGCATTCACACAGCTTGGGGGTGCTAAGACAAATTACCTAATTCATTTCACTAACCTTTTGTCACATATCTTACTGTGTGTATGTGTGTATGTGTGTGTGTGTGTATGTGGGTCTGACTGTTACATAACACGGCTTTCCCATTATGTCCTCAGTTAGCATCTGAAGCTTACGAGTGTGAGAACATTCACACGTATTTGAGGCTTGCAAACAAATGACCTCACAAACCAAAGCTGGATGAGGTCAAGTGTATAGACCACTTTACAGATCGCGCAAAACACAGACGTACTCAGTTTCCATGATTAGCTGAGATGCTGAACCACCATGTTCCTAAAATATAGCGTAGATAGGGCTAAGAAGAGGAATAGCTTTTTTCTGTCCTGACAAAATGGTAAGTAGATGGGAGGGGTGTGTGTGTGTGGGGGGGGGCTGGTGGGCCACTGGGGGGGGGTACAGAAGGAACAGAGGAGGAGGAGATAAGGAGCGTGAGGCGGCTGCAGGGGGAACGGTCTCTTGGGCAAGGGTGGAGGGCAGGGTTAGGAAAGTGGGGAGTAGACAGGCCTGCTCGAAAGCACCCCGCTGGGGGTGGCGCTAGGACGGCTGTGGAGTGAATGGGCCCGAAGAGCCTGTTTTTCGACGACACACACGGCAACGGAGAGGGGGCGAGGGGGGGGGGGGAGCACGAGCGGCCCTGGCACGCACACCTTGCACACCCGCGCGCACGCACGCTCACGTGGTCACATTCAGGCGCACGCGAAATGCTTTATGCACGCGCACGTACACTGCTTCCAAAGTCAGTGGCTTGCTCGGTTGTAATGTAGATAAGAGATTTCCCCACCTCACCCTGACTTTCATAACGCTGTCAGCATTTTGGACTTTTCAAGTACGATCCTTCATTTGACTACCCCCTACCCACCCTTCCCCCCCGCACTCCCACCCCTTCCCACCCCTCCACCCCCCTCCAACTACTGTTATCATTGCTTCTACCATACTGCTGTGTAGCAATGATGAACTGGTCACGGCTGGAATATCTGCTTACATTAAAGTTATTGAGGCCTCTGACACAGAGTCTAAACTCCTCAGGTCACATAGCACTGACTAGTGTTTGGCTCGTGTGAAAGCTGAGGGCAGCAGAGTGGTTAGTGGCTATGGTGACGTCTGGCTTCTGTGGCAGGTGAAGACAGTGTGGTCCTGCGATGGCTGCCATGCTAACCTGAGTAAACACTGTGTTGCCAGACTCCTATTGGCCTAACCTTTAACCCCGCTGGTCTTACCGTAACTCTGCTCCTGTTGAGCCGTTGCATTCGTCAGGGCATTTATTACACATGTTTATGCAACCACACACACACACGCAGTCTTTCACAACACAGGCTACCTTGTCGGAGCTGGCAGAGGCTTCTGAGAGCGGCAGGACAGTGGGAACAGGAGAGGAAGCAGTGGGAACTACGGATTGTTGTGAAACTGAGAACCTGAGTTGCTGATTGGGTGTTCGGTGTTCACTGGCCTACATTTCATGGTGTTGGAAAGCGAATTGGTGCCAAGTGGCTTTTCCCCGCAACGACCGGTTCTGAACTGAGCCACAGGTGGTCCTGTTTGTGTTTGTGTGTGTGTGTGAGAGAGAGAGAGAGAGAGAGAGAGAGAGAAAGAGAGAGAGAGAGAGAGGGAGAGAGAGAGAGAGAGAACAGTGAAAGCGAGAGAGTCAGGTGCGGCCTGCACGTGCGTCTACTACTAACACCCCGGAAAGTCTTTTTCGAACGTTCAACAACGTTTTGCTAACATCCAGCAAACCCTCTGTGTCGTAGCAAGCTTCTGTGTATCGGCTGGAAGCAGAGGGAGGTCAGTCGCAAAACTTGAGGAGTATTCTCCATCCTCATCCTCAATCAAATCACGTGTCAAGATTCTAGAATGAATGTTTCTATCATCATCGTTATTGTCTCAGTAAAATATTTCAGAGACTTGAGCGGGAAGTGTTGGTAACAGCTGAGCTGGGACCAGTTTACTGTGCAGACCAGAAATTATAGGTTACTGTGGGATGCATGCTATGTGCACAGAATTGGAGATGGAGTTCTGTGTCTGTGCGTGTGCGTCCGTGCGTGTGTGTGTGTGTGAGAGAGAGGAGCTCAGAGCTGGAGGTCAACATGTCCAGCCAGAGAGGACTATTCACAAAACCTCACTGGATTATTGGATCACAATCACATGCTGCCCCACATTATAGAATCAACACATAAACATCAACCCAAACAATCACACACATTGAGTGAAATAACACACACACATCCATTCATATGGGCAGCTAGACATGCACATATTGCTTCATTAGCCAAAACAAGCGTACACATTCTCACCAACACACACCTACACATGCACTGTACATGCACATATATGTACAGACACATGCAGTAAAATGTATTGTACATGCTTAAGCCAACAGAACGCAAACTCTCCAATCCATGTATAGCGTCTCAAAGGAGAACCAAGTTAGATTGTTGTATCAGATCACAACCCTGAAATAGTTTAATTGGATTATTTCGCTGCTGTTGTTTTTGGATTAGAACTACAATGCCGTCACTCATTACATCTTTCCCCAGTCAAGTCATAGCCACAGCAAGTGGATGTGTGGAAGTGTGCGTCTACGTGCCCTCTGGTTTCCTCTGGTGTGAGCATCGCAACAGGTCACACGACCTATTGCGCACACACCTACTGACACTCCAACTGCAGTATGAATGAGGGAGGAGGAGAGAAGCGGGGACGGGGTAAGGAATGAGGGCATTGTGGTTCTGTGAGAGAGAGGTAAAAAGAGGTGGAAGAATCTCTGTGACGCTACAAAAAGGCAGCTTTCTAAGCAGTGGAGTAGCGAAGTCTGAATAGGCTAAAGAAAAGAGACCCTTGTCCTGTCAGTCAGCGTGTGGCTGTGTGAGCCGGTAGAACAGTGTGTGATGTTGTTGATTCACAGAGGAAGTCCGTCCGATTTGGGTTCATTTTTGAATCATTGACCGAACAGCCAATGAGGCTTCAACTCTGAGGGAAACATTAGCGAGCATGACAATGCTCAGCATGCTCTTTTCTGGGACTGGAATTTGCCAGTGAATTGTCAAAATGCGTGTGTGTTTGGTTTGCGGTGCGTGTCCTGCATGTTTACTAATGTGTCAGTCTTCCGAGTAGCTCGCTAAAGTTCACTTGCACCTGTGGAAGGTTCAAGTTCACATCTCAATTTTCACCTGATCTGATGTACCTCTGTGTCGTCCAAGAAAGCAAGTCATCGCTAACAGTTTCAGGATCCCTGACATTTTGATTTTGTTCAGTAGAGGTGAAAACAGAAGTGTATCGCAGGGTGTTGCTAACCATTTCTCTTTCTCTTATTCTCCCTGTCTCCCTCTCCCTCTCTACCACTTGAAGGCTGAGGTTTCTCAGAATACCAAGGTTGCTTGAGACATCTCCCCATCTCATCATACCAACCGCACCGGGCCTCTCTGTAACCAACGACAACATTGCCCTTAGAGACAGGCGGTCCTGGAAGGCCTTGCTGCATAAAGGAGCCATGCCAGGGTGGCCAAGCCCAGAGTCTGACCAAAACCACCTCACCACAGGGGAAGGACTACGTCGGCCGAGGGCGTTGAGAGGTCGTCGCCATACCAACGGTGGCGGCGGGAGGGGCCATGCCCAGCTGATGCGGGTGGGGTGTGTCTTGGGCACTTGTCAAGTTCAAAACCTCAGCCATCGCCTGTACCAGCTGATTGGACAACGTGGGAGAGAAGACTCCTCCCCTATTAACCCCCGTAGTCCTCACAGCTACGGATGAAAACATCCCCTTATTTTTAAAAAACACGAGAGACAATAGTTATATCAACAATCTTCAAAATCGCATAGGCAGACATGCAGGTAAATATTTATTGTAGGAAAAGACCCATATTCTGTCAGTGAAGCTAGCCTGATATAGACGATGTCCCCTGTGCGTCTAGCCGCTCTCTGTCTCCTTCCTGCCTCTGCCGTGAGCCTGGACGTCGTCCTGGGACCGCAGCAGGTGTGCTAGCGGGAGCCGCTCGGCTTCATCCTCCTGTACTGGAGAGCTGCTTCTTTCCTTGTTGTTCTCCAGGGTCTTTGACCCTCAGCCAGCTGAGCTGGAGTTTTACTAGAGCTGAACCAGGCAGATCTCTAATCCACTCTGACTCATCCTCTCTGTCTGCCGCCTGCACACTCATACACGCACGTACCCGATCCAAAGCACGTATCCACAAAACTGTACCCCCCCCCCACACACACACACACCCATACACACTTGCCCACACTCAAAACCACATGCTCGATACCGCAAAGATTTCTTTCTTGATATTTTATGCATTTGTGTTCCCCTACAACCCCTAAACCCTTCCCCTCAGACCCCGATGATGCCCCCCTTATTTTAATCCATCACTCCATTTACTAATCCGCACCTTGCCACACACCGATCCAAGCTTGCGCCATAGAATTGTGAACCTTTTTAGGATGCAGTCCCAGGAAGTTGTTAGTTAGTCATTATGTCATAGAGTATGAATTGAGAGCTACAAGGTCAGATGTTTTTAGGAACATATGAAAGCACTTTAAACATTGTTTTGTTCGGTATGACTTGAATTGTATAGATATATTATTTAACTATAAATATATTAAGGTGTTCTGGTTGTATATATTGTTTTAACTAAACCTTTGTTTGATACATGTGGTGAACCTGTTTCACAGAGTGAAGGCATTGTTATAAATCACATACTGTACGTTCATCAGCAGCTCGTCTTGTGTCTAAATAGTGGCTTTTGTAAATAAAGTTATGAACCTTAAATGCATTGCGTGTTTAATTTATTTTTCAACTGTTTTGGAATTGGTCTTGCTTGTCATTGCGTTCCTGAAAGGATTCAATCGACAATGAACAAATACAAACGCTATTGCCATTTGGAGTAGCTTGTTAAAGATACATCGTATAACTTTATTCATAGAATCTTGATGGTCAATAACTCACTTTAACACAAGAGCAGTGAGAAGTGGGTCAGGTTGCACATGTCAACTGAGTCAAGTTGACTGTGACACGTGTGCATCTGTGTACATGCAAACATTCCGTTATAGTTCCCATTGACCTAACAGAGCAGACCGTAGAGAAGTGTCCGGTTCATAGCTTTGGAGTTCAACTGCCATGTTAAATACAGTACACATACCTAACCCTCCAACCCTTCCAGAAGCCCAGAATAGCCTAAAGGGTTTTACAGTGTATAAATATGCAATAAGTGTGTTAATGAGTATAAGTGTGTGAGAGCAGTGTCTGTTTGTTTGAGTGAAACAGAAAGTCTTGGGCCATCCAAGTCAGTGATGTGCACGTTCTACTAGAGATAACGCGACACACTGCTGTATAACATGCAGAATGGCAACCTCTGCTGGTCATTAGCCTACAGTATGGTGAGTGCGACAACCAGCCACCCCCTTCTGAAGCTACAACATGTGTGTTTGATTGTTTTGCCTGTCTGCGTTTGCATCAGTGTGTTTGTCTTTGTGTGTCTGTGTGTGTGTACTTTCCTGTTCCATCCTTTGACTCAATAACATACAGACTTTCTAACCACCCCCTTTATACAACCAATCCTGAGCACTGTAGCTCCAGGTGTGTGTGAGTGTGTGTGTGTGTGTGTGTATGTGTGTGTGTGTGTGTTGTGAAACATATGTTCTTTTTTGTTTTATTTTCATTCCAACAGTTTCATTTGGTAGAAAAATTGATCTGGAGAATCAATCCTGTGTGTGTGTGTGTGTGTGTTCATACCTATATCAAATGTAACTTACATTACAAAAAGACCTATTTTTTCACCCACACCAGCTGAAACCAGACCAGTGGATTTCAGTTAAACACTCACAGCTCTCACAAGAACAACACACACACACACACACACACACACACACACACACACAGGTGGTCCAGTCAGGTAACCCCATTTGTAGGGGGCGTTAGTTGTGAGTTAAAGTGTGACCTTGTGTGTGTTTTCATTTCCTGTGCAACCTGTGCAGAGATGTTAGCGTTCCTGCTAGATATAAGGAGCGTTTGACAGCAGCGTAGCTCAAAGAGCTTCCCTGCACACGCGTACTCATCTCCAAGGACTACTCCTCCACGCAACATGAGGGTCGTTAACCTTGTACGTAAGACACAAGAATCCTGTGTTGGTCTTTGCGTCTGTATTAGGAAGAGGTTTTACCATAGGAAGGTCTTTGACATGGGCTGGCACTGTGACGAGTGCTATTTCATAGACAATAAGATAATAATAAGATGCTCTCTAGTGCTTCAATACATCAGGCGTTACATCGTTCAGCTTCAGCATCATTGTTATGCTTCATGTTCATTGTATGAATGTGTTGGTTCAGGTCTGCCTAATACAGGACAATGGAACCAACAAGTTAGCTTCTTATTGGTACATATTTCTTTTTGTAGCCATATTTTACAGCTACTTACAACGGAAGGTGCACTGCTGTTTCGTGGTTCTATCAGGCCTGTGCCAAACTTCACCATCAGACGTTTCAGTGGATTCAAATACATGATCTACAACATGAATCTACCGTCTACGATGCATGTTGAACATGAAACAGGGTTGTAGAACTGAGAGTACTATTCCTAGGCTAGTTCAGAAGGAGTTTTCGAAAGGGCATGCGTGTTTTCTTGTGAAACAAAGGTCATTTGTGTCTGCCTGTTTGCCTGTCTAATGTTTGTATCTACATGAGCTTGTTTGTCTATGTGTTCGCAGGGCCCAGACCCCTCCCTGGCCTATCGACCAAACCTGGAGACTGGCTCTAAAGACCAGGCTGAATACAGGAACTTTGAGGTGAATTTCAGCTTGTCGTCTCTAACAGGTTGCAAAGGGAATCTTCTTATGGGTTTGTTGCGGGTACTTTGTGTGCACAACAGTGTGTGTGCATGTGTGTGTGTGACACAACAGTGTGTGTGCATGTGTGTGTGTGACAGAGCGGGAGTCTGATCGACCGTGTGTACAACACGTACAAGCTGATGCACACCAACCAGACCCTGGACTTTGTCAAACAAAAGGTTCGTGTGCAGGGCACAGAAAGCACACTGTAGTTTTTTTTTCTCTCTCTCTGCTCCACTTGGAAAAATGCATTTAGAGACAGAACCGTTTCAAAAGCAGATTATGCAAAAGGCCAGCTGAATAAGGCCACCTGTAATACTACCATGACCCTTTCCCTCTCCTCCGCCTTTGCAGCACTCTGATTGGTCCAACTGTGGACACGCCCAGATGGGGGTGATGGAGGCCATCATGTCTCTGGACCAGCTGGTGGACGAATCCGATCCGGATGTGGACTTTCCCAACTCTTTCCATGCCTTCCAGACCGCTGAGGGCATCCGCAGAGAACACCCAGACAAAGGTAAAGCCACAACCACAAGCACACACAGAAAACAAGTCTAACCTCCCTTTCCCTTAGACTGGTTCCAGTTGGTGGGTCTGATCCATGACATTGGGAAGATAATGGCACTGTGGGGGGAGCCCCAGGTGAGATGTAGCCCGGCTAAGCTAGGCCATGATAGGCCAAACTAGGCTAGGCTAAGCTAAGTTAACTGCGATGCTGCATTGCAGTGGGCTGTAGTCGGGGATACATTCCCAGTGGGCTGCAGGTTCCAAAACAGCATTGTCTTCAGAGACAAAACGTTCCTGGAGAACCCCGACGAGGAAAACCCCGCCTACAAGTACAATAACGTATCTCTTCAAACATCCAATCCGATTGGTTCACGCTGTGGCCCTACGATTCAGGGTCTCCTTCCTTCCTTCCTGTTTCTCTCTAGCACCGAGTGTGGAGTCTACAAGTCCAACTGTGGGCTGGACAATGTGCTGATGTCCTGGGGCCACGATGGTGAGTATCTTCCCAGCAGATACGGTACCCTCTGACCTCAACATGAGAAGGATACACCTAACGTGTCTCGCTGTGTTCCAGAGTACCTCTACAGAGTCATGAAGTTCAACAAGAGTACCATTCCAGAGGAGGTGAGGGAGTGACCGACCAGGTGTGTGTGTGTGGGGAGGGTGAATCCCTTCAGATAACTTCACCTGTTTCCACTCCCTCTCCCTCAGGGTCTCTATATGATCCGCTTCCATTCCTTCTACCCTTGGCATTCCCATGGCGACTACATGCACCTGTGCGATGAGAAAGACCTGCGCATGCTGCCCTGGGTCAGAGAGTTCAAGTAAGTGACTCGAACACACATTCTCTCTGAATGGTGCGTTGCCCTCATCTCTGATCTGACCTTGTTCTGTGCCCTCTACAGCAAGTTTGACCTCTACACCAAATGTACGGACCTGCCTGATGTTGACAACCTGAAGCCGTACTACCAGTCTCTCATCAACAAGTACTGCCCGGGTGTTCTGCGGTGGTAGCCCAAACACACGCTCAAAAGCACCTTCCCTGTGGGAAATGCCCATATCGTTCATACCATCCAGATGAATGAAACGACGAAACAATAAATGTGTCAAAAGATTTTTTGCTTTACTATAAACGGTGCCAAAAAAAGCGTTCAAAAGACGTGTGTGCAGTTTTGAAATGTACTATTTTGCAACAATGACAAAAGTAGAAAAAAACAACTTGGGGGAAATGGGGAAGTGCAGTTGGGTAAAATTCTTACAATATCTTAGAGTCATAGCAAACATTTAACACACAAAACACAGACAAATAAAAGAATGTGGACTTACACCAAAAGGTGCTCTCTCTTGATTGTCAACATAGTATCAAAAAGAACCCGATATTTTCTCTACCGTTGTCTGCATCCTAGTACAGAAGTGCCCCTGAAATTATGGCAAACCGAGGTTGATATTATCAACCATGACAACACGATCACATGACATACATAATACATCCCATAAATCAGTGGAGACAAGCAGATCCAGTTAGAGATAGGCTAGTTAGCTAACTGAAGGCCAGGTCAAGTCTGAAGGGTAGAGGACGCAGAATATTTTATAACAGACTAACTTTATAACTTAGGCAGGTGGAACATGCGTGACAAATGTTTTATTTTCTACGACTGAAGACAGGAAAAATATTCAATTTTCCAGTCAGAGAAAACAAGACAAACGGCACATTTGGACTGATAGCCTTGAAGTAACGCAGGAGTCACCCTGCCTCTCAATCCTCACACTTATTCATTCTCCTTCGTAGCGTTTCCATGTCATCCTTTTCCCTCGCCTCACCCTCTTCTTGCTCATCATCATCCTCCTCCTCCTCCAGCTTGTCTTCCTCTGCTGCACTATGTTTTCTTTCTCCTTCACCATTCTCATCAACCCCACTATCATCTCTCAGCTCCTCCTCCTCTTCCTCTTCGTGTTCTTCCTCTTCCTCCAGCGAGGACTGACCATCAGGTATGGCGTCCGTGTTGTCAGAATTGGTCGCGGTGGGTTTGTGTTCGTGCGTGGTCGCCCAGGAGTAGCGCAGTCCCCGGAGTAAACAGATGGTGGCGCTGCAGGCAAACAGGCTCCAGAGCAGCACAGGGGCCGACACACCCCTCACCTGGGAGCGTACCCACCTCACGGCCTGGGCCAGAGGGGCTTCTGAAAGGCGTCGGGGCGGAGCCCTGTCCTGTCACCACACAGCATCACCACACACAGTTAGGTTACAAGTCCCTACACACCAGAATGGGACCGATGCCACACAACACCACCTTAGATCCATTGGGCACAGCAGAGTTTGACAGTGCTGCTCGTGTTTTCCCCACATACTGGTTGTTTACGTTCAGGTGTTTACCTTAAGCCCATGCTGATTTAGCATGCTCTCCAGGAAGGTGTCACCCAGGTGCACTGTGGGATAGAACTCCTCTGAGTACACCCTCCGCCACCAGCGGTTAGGGTACGAGCTACGAACAAGGGAGAGTTTGTTACACACATGCACAACACAGGAATTCAGGTAAAAGAGTGTGCGTGTATGTGTGTGCGTGTGTGTGTGTGCTTGCACGTGTGTGTGTGTGTGCTGACCCATCAGACTTGGGCTCTGTAAACCAGTATTTGTAGCGGTGGGCTCGGATGTACAAGGGAGCCTGCTGCAGGAACGGATAGCGAGACACATCTGACTGGATCAGCTCAATCACTGGACAGAAGGACAGAAAAAACTAACTGGGTCACACAGGAACTTTCTCCAGACGTGGTGCGAGTGTGTGTGTGTGTGAGAGAGACAGGGAGGGAGAGAGAGACAGACAGACGGATAGACAAACAGAAAGAGTAGGTGTGTACCATCTCTCTTGCCCTGCAGCAGTCTGTACACGAGGCTGGTGAACCACGGGGCCTGTGTGTGGGCTCCCAGCGCGGCAAACCACATCTGCCAGTCTAGCCTGGGCTGGTGGGGTGAGACCACGGCAGGGGGGGCACTCATGTTCCCTGGCTTATACATGAACTCGATCTCCTGCAGATGGATGTGGTTGCAAGGGTTAACAGGTGTGCTGCGTATCCACTGACTGCACACATCCCTTCCTTCCCCGGTTCCCTCACCGTCCACGTCACCCTGTCCATGCTCGCCTCGACGACCACCTCAGGTCTCCCGCCCACCCCGGTCATCCTCCTGAACAGGCCGTAGGAGTTGACCAGCTGGTAGCGGTCCGCCGCCTCGTACGCCCGGCGGACCCCCGGCCACAGGCTGGCGTTGGAGTCGTACTCCACGTAGGTGAAAGGCACCTGGAGGGAAACAGCCGAGGCAAGCGCGTCAGGGGTGGAGCACCCAGAGGCACCTCAGACCCCTACCGCATCCCCCGTGAGGGAGACTCAAACAGCCAGGCTCACTCACCAGGCTGATGGTGAAAATGGAGGCGGAGGCAGCAACAAACACCGTCCACTGGAGAGTCCCCCAGAATCTCTTCAGAAAGCCTTGAACACACGCACACCTGACAAGACCACGCACAAACAGCCGTTGACGAGACTTTTGACACACCTTTGTAAGTTCGTTTGTGAGGATGCACACCTGAACATGGCTGTGACTGCCTCCCAGGTGAGAGAGAGGATGCCCAACCAGATGCTGGGAATGGTGACCGTCTTCAGGAACTGGTTAAACTGGTGGTAGGTGAACGCTGCAAGATTGAGAGAGCAAAACAATCTCAGATTTGTACTATCTAGACACACACGCATACACAAACACACACACACCTGTCCTTGAGCGGACAATCCTTTTGTCCCAGTCCAACTGCAGCTCAAAGCAGACGACTGCTCCATAGAACATTAGAGACCACACTGCCAGCTCCACCATCAAACAGGCCCAAGAAAACACCTTAGAACCTGGATGGAAACAATGAGGACAAACATTACACCCACACAATGAAATACCAAAGACTGGATACATGCGTGTGTGTGTGTGTGTGTGTGTGTGTGTGTGCGCATGTCTGTGTGTCTGTGACCATACCACAGCTGTTAGGTTTCTGTGACCTGCGCAGCCAGAAATGCACATGTTGATCGTCCAACAGGGAAAGACACAGAGCCAGAGTCAGCAGGTTGAAGAAGTTGTAGTTGCCAGACATGATGATTAGCACCTGCAGTATCACCTACACACCACAAGAGGGCGTTGAAAGAAAGGGCAAGACAAACACTTGGATTCCAAAAGTGATCCAATCACATTTTACGACTGGGTGTAACCTTTCAGCTCACATGCACACCACCACCCCCCCCCCACCCCCACACATACACCTACACACACACACACACACACACACACACCTGCATGTAGAAAGCACCTATCCTGAGCCTTCGTAGAGGGCACAGGAAGAGGAAGGGGACTGCGATCTCGATGACGAAGGTGCCGACCACGCTGAGTTTGTGCCACCACACAGGAAGCTGGTGGGCAAACCAGGCCAGGGGTGTAGGGATGCACTGGGTCTCATAGTGGTAGGTCAGGGCTGAACACACACATATGACACAAGAGTCACACGACATACCAGGAGTTAGTCTTGGAGCACGTGCACACGCACGCACACACACACACACACACACACCTGTGAGGCCCCACCAGGTGGGGCAACGGGAGGTCAGTTTGACGACTCCAGAAGCAAACATCAGTCTGAAGAGCAGCCAACGCACCAACCAGAACGTTACTGGATCATGCTCCCTGACCCCTCGTGACCCCCGCACCAACGACAAGGGGGCTACGAGGACACACAGGAAGCCCGTCTCTAGAAGCAGATTGTCCCTGGGAACCATCAAGGCAAGAAACATTAAATAAAAAGAAAACATGGAGAGATAAGGTGCCCTTACTAGAAAATGATGAATTGTGTTTATAGTGTGCGATGCTCTGACGATGTTGTTCCGATGCTGTCATGACAAGGCAAATATAGACTGACTGCTCACAGTAGTCAGACTGTCAGACACACACCAGATGGAACCCGTTTGTTAATTAAACACACAGTCAGGACGTCACTCACACTCTCCTTCACACTCACTCCGGGAAAACTCACCACTGAAAGTAGAGAAAGACCTGGCCAACCTGAGACAGAGAAGGTCGAACATTACAAACTGTGCCTCATACGCACAACAGGGAGATGGACAGACTGCAGCCGCTGTAACTCACCTGGTACAGAGACAAGTACAGCACCCACAAACAGAAGTACACTAGGCTGTCTCTCAGACTCTCAAGCAGCGTAGCAGCCAGGCTAAGGGCTGCCCCTAGTAGGCAAAGCAGCTCCATGGACGTGTATGTGTCCAGGCCCAGCTTTGGCCCCAGCCATAACAGGGTAGGAGAGGACAGCATCAGGTCCAACAGAGGCTTGCCGGTGTATCTGAGCTGCCATCGTGCGGGCAACAGTCCCTCGTTACCATAGAGACCTTCCAACACACACAAGGATACGCATCACAACGCTGGACTCCACTGGTCATGTGCATTTCTATTACAAAATTATTTTTTATCGTTATTGTTTTTTTTACTGTGATAATGACGCACGAGTAAAGAGAATGCACATCCTGTCTTTCCTATGAGAGTGAATTATTTCCCTGAAGAAATGACAATGAACACAATTCTAGCCTCTTGTAGCACTACAAACCTGTGGATTCATCACACATAAAACAAAGTAGTTGATTCCTAGTAGATACAAGAAGGTTTATCTACAAAGGAACAGTTCCAGTTCTGGCACTGAAGTCTATTGTACCATTATGCAACCTGTAGGTTTCGGACTCAAACACAAGTTAAAGGAAAGTAAGTCAATCTCTCCATACTAAACGCTATATAAACTGAATGAACATATAGACGCAGGTTAGTGCATTTGAATTGATTCATTGGGACACAATACACTACAAACTTTTATTTCAAGTCAAGAAACAGCACTTTACACATAAGGCATCATCTTTGCACCAGCAGTTCAGAAAGTTCCAGGCATTTGCATGAAGCTAACTTTAGCTGGGAAGCTAGAAGTAGCGCAAGATCAGAGGATACTCATCCAGGTAAAAGCGATCGCATTAGTAATCTCACCTGGTATCTGGAGGTAGAGGGAGACAAAAGCAAACATATAGATGACGGCCATACACCACAGGAACATGCGCCGGGGAAGCATGTCGAGTCCCATTTTCTATGTTCTTGTTGGATCAGCCACAGCTCAACTAACCCGACGGATCCGCAAGTATTTTTCCAGCTGGACCCTCGACGTGCAGAAGACAATAAGGAAACTGCTTTCCGGTAGTGAACTAAAATGTTTCAAAATAAAGGTCACTGTACTTGTGTTAAATCCAATTGAGTTGTCCCAAATGGTAGTAAAATAACGATTTCAATTTCATAATTTCAGTTGTATAGATAGCTAATGCAATTAAAACCGAGTCCAAATCAATCCAATCAAAATACTGTAGTGAAAATGTTTGGGTTCACTAAATTAGGCTGAAAAAACGAGTTGTTCCACCTTCTAAATATGGGGCATTTTAAAAGTTTTGATATAGATAGTTTCTCTTGACTTTTTGCCAGGTCCAGAATGTTACTTTCTGTAGAGGCAGGATGTGGGCAGTATTCTTATGAGAATATGTTAACATTAAAACAAACAAGGTCAACATTATTGAATCAGCAGTTTGTGTTTACATCCAAACTCTTCCATACAAACAGATGAGATTTTGGTTTTAACTTCAGTTTATTTTGCAAGACTTAACAGGCAAATGTCACCAGACAGAATTATGGCAATATAAATGGTCTGCATGCTGCTAGTCACGAGCAACACATTATAATGTCTGGAGAAATAGCTAAGTATGTACATTCAAGTTTTACGTACAGAAAGACTGTTCACAAACAATAACAACCAAGTACCACTTAGTCCTGACACAACAAGAGCCAAAGCTTAATTGCACAAGCAAAGAGTAATAATTTCATGTTACAAAAATACTCAAATCTGATTTCCAGAGCACATGAACTGTACACGAATCTTATGGCAAACTACCCGACGAAAGGGCTTCCAGCATTTTTGACATGATCGGGTGAGTTCAGTAGTATACAAGATGAGATCGAAGTCATTGCGGTACGTACAATTAAGCTTGTAGGTGAACAGAATACGATATCTGCTTAAGTTCTCTGTACATCGGACTTGGTTGCGTTTAAAGGGCGACAACCTTGTCTGGAGATGAATGGCAGACCATCGCCTAAGCGGAAGCAACATTCCAGTTAGTACCCAGAGAGCTCATCTGTCTGTTGAATTGATTCAACTTCCATGGACGTTCGACTCATCCAATGTGTTAGCTCTGCTTCCCCCCTCCCCCCCCCCACCCCTAAATAAACTCTCCTCTAATAAACATACAGTTAGACATATTTTTCCTGAAACGTCAGCCCTAACTTGAGTTGTTCAAGCACAGCTGAGTAGGTTCGTTGGTCGCTCGTGTCATCGCAAGACAAACGCAGTACGCTCAGCATGCTGGCAAGGGGCCAAATCGGGCCAATTCAATGACGGAGAGACTCCGACTACGTGGGACGGATTTAAAACCTTAAAGGCCGTTCTACGACTCCTGGCTAACGGATGGTTTGACCCAGCTGTCCCTTTGACCGTGGCTGCATGTTCATGTCTGAGGCTTGAGGATGGAGAGACAATTGCTTGTAGCTGCCTAATGCCTTACCAGTGGAATGAAGGTGGACATTACAGTTAACAGACAGACGAGATGGCAAACAGAAAGGTAAAAGTCCGAAAGGTAAAGAGAAGAGTAGCTATGGTTACATAGAGTGTTTGGCTATTGTACTTTCAATTTCAAAGCATAAATCGTCTCTTAAAATACAACAGAATTCCAAAGGCTCCAACTTCTGCTCTAGTACAAAACACTTTCACTGTGCATAAAATTCCCATTCTGGATGACCCCCTCAGATATCCTGTATTCATGTATGTGTGTGTGTGTGTGTGTGTGTGAGAGATGTTTTTATGATTGACGTTTGTGGTTCTAATCTTTCTTTGGAAGTTGTGGTTAAGGCAAACATCGATCACACTTATTTGGATGGACAGACTGAACTGTGCATGTGTTACCATGTAAAATGACTACGTTAGATGTGTGTGTGGGGGGGGGGGATGTCTCATGTGGTCCCATCCGTCCCACTGCTGCAGACCTGTCCACAGCTCATCAAAGGGGGCGTGGCCTCCAGGTCGGAATCTCGGACGAAGATGACAGCGTCGCCGCTCACGTTGATGAGACACTGAGCCTGAGGAGAGGAAAAAGAGAGAGGGAGAGATAGAGAGAGAATGAGAGACAGAGAGAGAGATAGAGACCAGGATGTCTAGTCAGCACACGCGTTGATCCAAACAGACATTTATCTGTGATTTCCAACCTGCGACCGCTTGATCAGCAGTCCAATTCTCTACTGAGTCGATCTCAGGTTGCACTGACCCAGGCAGTGTCTGTGTGATAGGTGCATGTGTGCAGTACCTGGTTCTTGTTGGGGTTCTCCATGAACACACACTCCTTCATGCTGTAGGAGACCACTGCATTGCCCCCCAGTGCTGCTACGTGGGCACGGACCATCGCAAACACTTCAGCAATGAACGAATGCAGGAACCCGCTCACACCCCCCTCCTAAAACAGACACACAGCACATTACTTAAGCCAGTGACATGGACTGTGTTTATTTGTGTATGTGAGTGTGTATTTACAGTATGTGTGTGTGTGTGTGTGTATGCGTATGTGTATGCACGCGTACCTCTCGTAGTGACGTGGTCTCCCTGATGAAGAACATGTTAATGATTCCGAGGTACTTAACGATGCGGGTCCCGGGAATGAAAGCCAGCGGCGTCATCTTCACCACGGTTACCGACCCGCCTCCGAAGGAGCGCGTGGAGCGCAGCGAGCGGGACCGCCCCTCAGGCAGGGGGCTGCAGCGCTCTGATGACGAGACTACAGACACACAGAGAGAGAGGGTGGGGGGCAGCGAGGAGAGAGGGGTGAGAGAGCGGGGGGGTTGAGAGAGGAGGGAGAGAGAAGCAGGGGAGAGGGAGGGTTTGGGTATGAATAGAATAAGAAAAAGAGAAAGGGGGGGGGAGATACCAGACAACATACATGGTACACGGCAGGCAGGGTGAAATGAGAGGGGTGTATGAGGTCAAAATGGGTTTGGCATCTGTGCGTGTGCGTTGTCAGATGTGTGTGTGTGTGTTTGTGTATGTGCGTGCGCACACAGAAGCAGCGTGGTGGCAGTTGAAATCACTCAAAGAAAGCGTGAGCGGTCATGCACCTCATGCATTGGGCAGACAAACAGACACCGTCCGCAGACAGACACACAGACCTGGGTTCAGCTGTGTGTGTGTGTGTGTGTGTGTGTGTGTGTGTGTCCATGTAATCCCTGCCAGGGATTTGTTTTAAGACTGCGTGTGTGGGTGTGCGGTCGCTATGTATCGGTAAGAGATAAAGAACAGAGACAGATAGGACTGCGATGAGCTCGGCATGTGTGAAGAAGCAAGAGTGTGAAAGATGTTCCATCTCCTACTGCAACGCACAGTAGCAACTCCCGCTTGGATCAAACCAGGAACCTTTGGAGCCAATTTAAGACACATTAGAAAGCATTAGAACGTAGAAGGGTGCAGGACGACCGCAGAGTCCGGGGGGAGATTACGTTTTCCCTGGCGACAGCTTTTTGTGAGGTGTGTATTTGGCATGTTTTGTGTTGCGGCTCCTGAGGCAGAAATGGCAACGTCTGCAGGACTGCAGCAGCAGTATGGTCACTCCCCACAGCACTTAAACACTGGAAAAGATGGATTGAGATGCTGCTGTATGGCTATAATCCTTCCAATCCAATCAGTTGTTGAGAGTGAGGGACAGGTCTGAATGTAGACTCGGGGCCAATTAGAAACATACTTTTTTCCCCCTTAACACAAAGGTGTCACAAAGCTGGCTGCTGATTGGGTATCCCTCTGAGGGGCGGGGCTTCAACTTTCACACTCAGCCGGTGTTTGGTTTTCGCAATGCTCCGCCCCCCAGCGGCATGCAGGGAGGGGTGTGTGTGTGCGTGCCTGCGTGCGTGCGTGTGAGTGGGCGGGCGCGTGTGAGTGCGTGTGTGTGCGTGTGTGTGCGTGTGTGTGCGTGTGTGATGGTTCACCAGAGTGTGCTAGCGACAGTGTCCTCCTACTTGTCTTAACTGATCCTCGTCTTATGGTGTGAGCTTTCAGCCTAAGCAGCTCTAGCCAGGTGCTGCATCTGTCTGCAAAGGAACCGTAATCAACGGAGGGAGCTGGAGAGAACACACAGACACACACACACACGCACACGTACACAGAGCACGCCCACACAAACGCCCACTCCGAAAACCACGCGCACACAAAGAAAACAAAAGACACAGGACAGGAACAATGGAAAAACAAAAACAAAACAAAAAAACAAGAAAAGAAAGAGAACATAAGGAAGATGAGGTTTGGGGGGCAGTGCAGGGTAACTCTGTCAGAGACAAAAAGGGATGAGAACTTAAAACAGGGCAGTGTGGTAGTCATGGTAGCAGGGAAGGGAAGGTTGGCCGGTGGAGGCGGGGACTCACCTCTGGACGACGGGTGGGCGTTGCCGCTGTCCGTGGCACCTGTCGACACACACCAATAAAAATGTACCTCGACGCACTCGGCAAGCATGCGACAAGAACCCAGGCGACAATTCCGCCACTGATGGTAGACGTCACTGTCGCCCCGATCTAGACGTCACTGTCGCCCCGATCTAGACGTCACTGTCGCCCCGATCTAGACGTCACTGTCGCCCAGATCTAGACGTCACTGTCGCCCAGATCTAGACGTCACTGTCGCCCAGATCTAGACATCACTGTCACCCTGATCTAGACGTCACTGTCGCCCAGATCTAGACGTCACTGTCACCCAGATCTAGACGTCACTGTCGCCCAGATCTAGACGTCACTGTCGCCCCGATCTAGATGTCACTGTCGCCCAGATCTAGACGTCACTGTCGCCCAGATCTAGGCATCACTGTCTGCCATGACAGTACTTAGCTCACATACAGACACGCAACACTCACGTCCAGCACTGGATATTTACCAGGAGACACACTGAAGTGTGTCAAGTCACTATAGGGTCTAAGTCAAGTTCAACCAAACACAGACACAGACACACATACACAGAAGAGAAAGGGCAAGACATACAGTAGTACAACGCTGTGAGGAGAAAGGAGAACAGAGGTGTTGAAAGCAGGAAGAGAACAGGTTTCATGAACAGGGCAGGGTTGTGTTTTGGCGTTTGAGCTCAGAGCTACCTGTGGTTCTGGCTGAGGGCTGGCTGCTGGCCGATGACTCAGCACACAGTTCCAAGGAAAACTGCAGCTGCTCTTCGGTCTCTGCGCTTCCTGAAATGTGGCAACGCACACGGATGATGTTAAACTTTCAGGGCCTATATCTTGCAGCGTTGCCCTGGCTGGTACAGATGTAGTCTGTGGAACAGACTGTACAGACTGACCCTTCGTGATGGTCTTGTCCAGTCCTGGTCTCTCCAGAGCCTGGTCCTTATCAAAACTCATTGCCACCGCCGTCACCGCAACCTGGGTGATGGACAGTGGGGGAGAGGGGAACTCAAACCAGCAAGTTTTTGATGTGCGATTTCACACGCTTGCCCCCACAGAGCTATTCTCATCCACTATATAACCAGGTGAATGTTATTACATGTTACGCTAAAAAGGTACGCGAGTTAAGAGAGAACTAGTGTGTGTGTGTCACCTGTATGAGATCTTCCTCCGGCACAGCCACAGTGAAGTTCAGATGGCACAGACAGCAGGGCACCATGGAGCGCAGCTTGAAGTACAGACTCTACAACAAGAGACACACACGAGCCCTCGATGTTTAAAGAGAGTTCAACCTTATACGCTGTCAGCCAGGCCTGCAGGGGGCGACCTACCTTCAGCAGGTTCTCACACAGGTCAGTGAAGGTCTTATTCAGGCCCTGGTTGGTCAAATTGGCGTTGCTTAGCCTGAGGACCCGCACGGACGTAAACATCTGGGGTCGAGAGAGAGAGAGGAAGAGAGAGAGAGAGAGAGGAAGAGAGAGAGAGAGGAAGAGAGAGAGAGAGAGGAAGAGAGAGAGAGAGAGAGGAAGAGAGAGAGAGAGAGGAGAGAGAGAGAGAGAGAGAGAGAGGAAGAGAGGAAAGAGAGAGAGAGAGAGAGAGAGAGTGAGAGAGAGAGCGGAGGAGCGAGAGGAAGAGAGCGAGAGAGAGAGAGAGAAAGAGAAGAGAGAGCGAGAGAGAGAGAGAAGGGGGGAGAGAGGAGAGGGGGAGAGAGAGAGGGGGATAGAGGGATAGTGAGAGAGAGAGAAAGGGACAGGTTAAAGAGAGAGAGGTTAAAGAGAAAAAGGGAGGAATGAGACACCTCGGATCAGCAGCAGTTCCATCGTTTGGTGCTCTGTATCTGTATTTCTGTCTGGACCAGATCAACAGCAGACTCTGACCTGTAGACTGCCAGTCCAGTTTTGAATGCCAGGCATGATCTCAGTATTACAGCTGTAGAAACCTAGATGTGGAGAGAAATGGAGGGAGAGAGGGAAAGAAAACAGGAGAGACAGATGACAAAAGATGTTTTACTTTATAGACAAGAGAGCTGTGTCTAAATATGCAGAGTGCTGAGTGTGTTTGAGGGGATCTAGAGGGCAGTGCAGGAGGGTGGGAGGGCTGTAGAGGAGGGTGGGAGGGCAGTGCAGGAGGGTGGGAGTGCTGTAGAGGAGGGTGGGAGGGCTGTAGAAGAGGGTGGGAGGGCTGTAGAAGAGGGTGGGAGGGCTGTAGAGGAGGGTGGGAGGGCTGTAGAGGAGGGTGGGAGGGCTGTAGAGGAGGGTGGGAGGGCTGTAGAGCGTGGGAGGGCTGTAGAAGAGGGTGGGAGGGCTGTAGAGGAGGCTGGGAGGGCTGTAGACGAGGCTGGGAGGGCAGTGCAGGAGGGTGGGAGGGCTGTAGACGAGGCTGGGAGGGCAGTGCAGGAGGGTGGGAGGGCTGTAGAAGAGGGTGGGAGGGCTGTAGAGGAGGGTGGGAGGGCTGTAGACGAGGCTGGGAGGGCAGTGCAGGAGGGTGGGAGTGCTGTAGAGGAGGGTGGGAGGGCTGTAGAGGGGGGTGGGAGGGCTGTAGAGGAGGGTGGGAGGGCTGTAGAGGAGGGTGGGAGGGCTGTAGTAGGGGAGGGTGTACCTGTGGGTGTGGCTGCATCAGTGAGGAGGGAGTGGATGTCCTCCACTGCATCCGTGTCATCAATCTACAGACAACAGAAACAAAACACATAAGTATAAATCGTGCAGCACAAAACCATGTCGCACAAACACCCAAAAATGGTGTACAGACACACACACACACACACACAACACACCTCCAGTACGAAGGCATCCTTCTTGCCGTGGGACAGGTCCAGTTCAGAGAGATCGTCTGAGCTCTCGGACTGCGAGCGGAACAGGCGGGATCTCTGTCTGGGCTCTGGGATAGGAGAACCCACCACCTCCTCAGTCACTTCCTATTCCGCCAGACAAAAACACAGATGTCAGTACAACAGCGCTTCCTCCAACGCGTTCAACAACAGCACGCCAGCCCAGACTTCCAACCACACAAACATCACAGTGTTAGAAGGATTCCACCACACGCACATCCTCAGTGAAGCCCTGTTAGTCCTACACCTGCCCCTGTTAATCCGAAGGAAGGTTAGGATCAGACACTCGCACACACAAACACATACAAGTGAGGACTTGTCGAGGCGACAGGTGGCTTAAATCAGGATGTAGGTGTGTTCCGGGAGCCCGCAGCTGTGAATCTAGAGACCTGTGGTTGTGTTGGTGGGTTGGACTGTGACTAGCAGGGGGTTGTGACTTGTGTTGATCTTAAGAGAAGTGCTAGGAGAGTGTGCGGAGGGTCCCAGGGCTATAAGGGGGGGTGACACGAGGGGGGGAAAGATGGGGGTGGGGGCATGCGTGACTGGATGAATCTCTCAGCTCTTGTTCGCTGGTGGCGCTCAGTACCATGTTTATGCAGCCGAATGCCTCGGGGTCCAGCGTAAATAATTTCTTAAAACAGGCCGGAGAGAAACAGAGGAAGGAGTTTATTACGACAGTCATGTACAGCACGGTGGACCAGGGGCCACAACTTATGCCGGCCCCGTCTACAGCCATCAGCACTGGGCAGGGCGATTCTTGTCAACGGTGTAGCAGTACGCGGGTCGGTTCGGGGTGGTCGCGTGTCTCTCACCGGCGGGTGTATGTGGTAGAGCTCCTTGTTCTTGGCGATGGTGTCGTTGATGCGTTTCTGGATGGTGGAGATGTGCTGTTCGTAGCTCAGGTCTCCGGGGGCCTTGCCTGCTATCTGGATACCGCCTGGAGCAGGGAGGGCTGTCAGGTAGACACCTGTGGCAGACTGGAGACGCGCACACAGTTAGGCCACCCCCACCCACACAGACAGGTACACACACACACACACACACACACACACACACACACACACTTACGGCCAGGCCTAGCAGCATGTTCTCTCCCACGCTGATCTGGATGCGTAGACCGAACAGGGCGTTCATGCAGCGCAGCTTGAGCTTGTTCATGAGCTGGGTGTGCAGCTCGTACTCCATGAAGGGCAGCAGGTTGGAGATGGCTGTGGCGTTCACCTCCCCCTGGGCCTTCTTCTTCAGACGGCACAGCCTGCAGACACGCGCGCACGCGCACACACGCACACAGCTAGTGAAACTCACCAGCTACGATACTAGGTACTGGATGTGTGTGTGTGTGGTGTGTGTGTGTGTCGTACCTCGCCTGTATGAGGCAGCCCTTCCCGTTGACAGCAGCCTCTGTTGGCAGGTCGATGGTTGTGAAGAGCACGTCTGGAACCTAGACAACAGAAAACAGTCAATGCAGATGTTTACTGTAAGGCTCCAGGCTCAAAGTAGCTAAGCATGGAAAACTGATGTGCATGTAGGATGCATATAGCGTGCATGTAGCGTGCATGTATAGTGTGTGTGTGTGTCTTAGACCTTCTGCCGTCGACAGTGGTAACAGTAGGTGAGCTGGGCGGGGAAGGGCATGTTGAGTTCATCATAGGGGATATGACAGAAGCCACAGCTAGTGGGAGATGAATCTTCAAACCTGGAGAACACACAGGACCCAACACACACACACAGACAGACAGACAGACAGACAGACAGACAGACAGACACAGGACCCAACACACACACACACAGACACACTGTAACACAACCTCACAGAGCATCAATGAAGCAGAGAGCAAGGGGCGGGAGTGAAATCACACAGTGCTTATTCACCATTCACCGTCATTAGGAATGTGCCGTAGACTGCAAGTGCAGCTCTTTTTATACATGAATCACATGTTCTTTAAAAACATCTCCCTCCTAATGATTGTCATGCTAGACTGATTATGTCATCTTGCTCCCAACTACCCAATCAGCAGCCACCAGGCCCCTGGCCACACCCACTGGGGGGTATGTCCCTGTGCTGATATAACACAGGCCCAATCTAAGGGCTACAACCACTGACGATTCTGTGTTCTGATTAGCTTCCTAGATATTTACCGCATTGTGTAATCTCCCCCCCCCCTCCTGAATTTGATTGGTCAGTCAACCTGGATGTTTTGTACAAATCAGATATTACAGGCCAGGTTAGTACGGAGGTTAGTCAAATCTCCACTGAATGGCTAGCGAACCAATGCTCTGGGAAACTTGTTGGAGATGGAGGCTTCACGCTAGCGGACATGAGGTTAAGTACCACGAGGGGACAGAGGTTAGGGAACAATGTGATGTGGTTGTAGCCCGTAGAGGGGGTGTAGGCTGGGAACCTACCCCAGCCAAGCTGAGCTAAATTCCCCCTCGACCCTGTCCGACCCCCCCATGACAGGGGCGGGTTGCCGTGACAACCTGTGGTCGCTTCCACCGACGTCCAGACAGCCCTCGCGCATGAACCGTGGATTTAAGATGGCGGCTGTGCCCGACGCTGACAGAATGCAGACCTCCTCGCTGGGAGAAAGAGAGAGGGTAGTGGTTACTAATATATTTGCTTTCAAATGTCGATTGCTGAGTGTGTGTGTGTGTGAGTGGACCTACCAGATGCTGGTGCTTTCGCTGTATCCCACAACAGCATGGCAGCCCAGGGCTTTGGCATGAGACTTGATCTCCTGGCGAATCTCCTCCCACCACGCATCACGAGTCTCTGGCTCATCTGTAACACACGTATACACACACACACACACACACGCACACACACGCACACACACACGCACGCAGTCAAGGACAGTGTCGCTAACTAGCGGACGGCTGTGAAGAACCTGTACTACATGTTCTTTCTTTTTGTTGACCCCTGCACTCACCTGTGGCCTGACAGACTAGCCTAGCTTAGGCGATAACTAGCTGGGAGACAGAAGCATTTCCTCCGCTAACGTGTCGGTTAAATGATGCATCGTAGCAAGCAGGTACCACTTCACAGTTTGTCAATGAGGTGGCGATGATGCGGATGGGAGCTTGGTTAGTCTTGGTGGGTTTCAGTCGAGAAGCCTTCAGCCCTGTCTCCTTTCCTCCACTCCCAGTCCCCCCCTCTCCCTCCCCCAGTAAGGGGAAGAAACCAGAGAGGGGGACACGAGGGGGAAGGAAAATGTCGGGCTTCGGCCTTACCTACTCACGAACATGGAATGAAGGGTCAACTGTGGAGGTGGAGCGTAGACTTAAAGTAGAGTAGAGTGGAGTACAGCAGAAGAGAGGAGGGGAGGAGACGAGAGGATAGTAGAGGAAGGCTGAGAGGAGGAAAGTGACTGATGATGCGTAAAAAGGCCCCCAGGGGCAGGGCCCTTTCAGGAGAAAAGCAGCGAGTCCCACAGGCACAGTCACGTGCACACGCAAGACCACGTGCACTCACGGGTACAGAAGGGCCATATTCATTCACCCCGTCGCCCCCAACTACCCAGGTCTCCTAGTCTTCTGGGAGCACCATCGCCGTCCCAATCACAATACCTGGACAGCCAGCCTACACATCCGTTCCATCTTCCCTCATCCCGCCCTCCAGTTCTCCCCCAGCATGAATACGGCCCCGTGAGTCAAGGATGCACATGCCCAGTCTGTCTCATGGGAGGGGGGTGGTGTGTGTGTGTGTGTGTGTGTGTGTGTGTGTGTGTGGGGGAGGGGGGGCGGTCAATATCCTGACCCCCTCCTGTGGTCTAGCGAGGTTGGACCACCGTGCTCGTGCAGTGTTAGAGCAGCTCCGGGACAACATGTAGGGTGCTTGGCGCTCGGCTGAGCAGCAGGAGGGCGGGGGGGAGGGGGGATATTCAGAGGAGACGGAGGTCAAAGAAAGGGGGGTGGGGGGCAGGCAGGATAGGGGAATGAGGAAGAGGAGACAAACATAGCGCATGCTCGAAGCCAGCTTAGCGCGCGCACACACGCACGCACACAGATCAGAGAGAGGAGAATGGCAGCTCACTAAAAGAGGCTGGCTGGGTGCGGACACGCCTTTGATAAAGAGTCAAAACAATTGGCTAGACATCCCCCTCCTCCATTTCGGAGGAGCTTACTTTTGAAAGCAGCTAGTGGCCAAGCCACACATGGTGGTGGTGTGTGTCTGTGTGTGTGTGTATGTGTTGTAGGGCGCAAAGACCTAGCTAACTGGGTGTCCACATGTCAGCGTAGCCTGCAGTTTAGCAGGATGTGGATCGGGTGCGTTAGGGAGCAGTACGCTGGGGTTTCAGTGAGCTGCCATAGCCCCTGTGTGTGAGAGCAGTAAAAGGGGGCAAATACCTGCAGTGACACTATTCCAGTCTAGCAGTTTGTATGAGCGCGTGTTACCCAAGGCTGGGCCAGAACACACCGTTAGTACAGAACAGAGAGAGAGGCAGAAAGAGAGAGACTGTGTGAGAGAGCGAAAGAGAGCGAGAGGTGGAGAGAGAGAAGACACATACTACAATACAGACACAACACTGGACAACAGCACTCCACAGTCAGTCACAGTGCAAAGAAGAGACAAACTACTCAGGTCTAATCCTACTTTATGAGAGAAAGAGAGAGAGATAGAGATAGAGATAGAGAGAGAGATGTGGCAAAATGGTGAATGCTGGAAAAAAGACAGCAGCAAAGAGGCAGGCACTGAGGGCAGATGGAAAGAGGTAGAACGGTGAGAAAAGAGGACAGAGAGGAATAAGACAGTACGGAAAAGAGGGAGGGACCGAGAAAGTACTAGAGAAAGAACCCAGAGAGAGAGAGAGAGAGAGAGACAAAGAGAGAGAGAGAGAGAGAGACAGACAGAGAGACAGAGAAAGAGAGAGATAGACAGACAGAGAGAGAGAGAGAGAGACAGAGAAAGAGAGAGAACACAAAGAAAGAACCAGAGAGCATGAGGGAGAGATGAGGGAGAGGGAGGCATGCAGTGTCTACTTCTTAGGGAGGATCCACAGTAGACACAGGTAGCCTGGAGCTGATTTCACACCGGCAGTTAGCTGGTTAGCATGGAAACAGCACTACAGAGGGAGGTTCAGCCTATCAGCCTGCTTTGCTTTTAGCATGCTCGCTAATACAACTAACATGTCACCCAAGCCATGGAAGATTAAATTATCTTCTTTTGTTGCCTTACGTCAGTGGCCAGTCAGTCAGTCGGTATTCAGCCACTATAAGAACACGTCAGATTCTTAGCTCAGACAGGTTAGCGTGGTGAACCGTAACTCAGCGAACTAAAGGTCGGTCCTATGGGGAAAAACTTCATTCCAAACAGGGGCCATTTGTCCACTTCCCAACCTGCGAATGTTTCCAGCCGCCAGCCGCTGTTCAGCCACGCGGTCTCAGATCCAGACAGCAGAGTGGCTGAGAGCATGTTGCTGGATGATGATAGCAAAGGAAGCACTGCTTAGTGAAGGAGCACCTTGCTAGAACCTCACCACAGCCAACGCCACCACACAGCCCAAGCAGCGGGGGACCAGAGCCATGCACTACCATACCTCAACCACACACACACACGCACACACCACAGCACAGAACTAGAAATACCACACGCAAAGAGAACAATCCGATTTTTATTTATGTGTAAACAGCTAGTGTTTCGAGATGTAAATGGTCCCTTTCCATCATACTAGGGCTATCTAAACCCATGCTGAAAAAAAACAACAGCAAATAAAGATATTGCTGCTTAAGGGAGCAACTGTCACCATTTCAAAGCCAGCAGTCCCACGCTCTGGGCAGGGCTGAGGGTGTAGCCTGAATCTCCCCCTCTCTGGAACACAGGGCTGTTTCACTGCTAGCAGCGAAGGCCAACATCTCCTGACATCCCAGGGCCACCAGAGGGAGCACTTGACACACGCCACACCCTGTCACATTCACTGTCTCCCTTGCAGTGGCTTTTCCCAGGGGGTTAACAGGACAGAAGATAGGTATGGGAGGGTAGGACTCCACTAACAGTACTTCTGTCCCAAAAATCGATGCTGGAATGGGGGGAACGAGAGCACACTGCAGGGGTACGAATGTGTAGGTGATGCGGGAGGGGGAGGGTGGGGGGGCGTGTCGTCTTCGCCACAGAATGATCACACCGTTGGGGGAGGGGCTAGGGTGATGGTGAAGATGAGGAACTCACCTGGGTTGTGGATGCGGTCGAGCAGCTTGACGGAGCGAGCGCTGACCACGCCCCCGGCGTGGATCAGGAAGCCAGGGGGGAAACAGGTCAGAGTGAAGAAGGGGAACTCCTGCAGGGAGAGAGTAAGAGAGCGAGAGAGACAGGGAGAGAGAGTGAAGAGAGCGAGCGAGAGAGCGAGAGAGACAGAGAGAGAGAGAGAGAATGGAGAGAGCAAGCAAGAGAGACAGAGAGAGAGGGAGAGTGAAGAGAGAGAGCAAGAGAGCGAGAGAGACAGAGAGAGAGAGACAGAGAGAGAGGTAAGAGTGAAGAGAGAGAGCAAGAGAGCGAGAGAGAGAGAGAGAGAGAGGGAGAGAGAGAGAGAGAGAGAGAGAGAGAGAGAAGAGAGACAGAGAGAGTGAAGAGAGAGGGCAAGAGAGAGAAGAGAGACAGAGAAAGAGAGCCAGAGAGAGTGAAGAGAGAGAGAGAGAGACAGAGAGAGGGAAAGGGAGAGGAGGGGGTCAGAGTTCAACCCTTTGTTTTGATATCTTGGTACCACTTGGGTTCCAATTCACCACAGCTTTGCTGAAGAAGAGAGGCAGCCCCGAATCAAGGCAGCAGCGTTCGGGAGTGGAGAACTGGGACACGGGGGCGACAGGGCTGTGTCAAGGCAGGCAGAGTCACTCTAACAGCAGCATTCCAGTTCAGGCCTCGACACGTATCCAGTCAGGTCAGTCTGCGATTACATAGCAACACTGGTCTCAACAGAGGTCCCTGACTGCATTAAGATCGACGTATATCCAAGGTCAGATACACAGGATCTTACAGACCCAGTACTGTACTGGGTCTCCAGACCCCAGACCTGTGGTAGACCCAGGTGTCACCAGGTGAGGGCGTCTCCCCTCCTAGGGACATGCACAGAGGGGAGAGAGGGGTCTCCATGCTACCGAACCCTTAACCTTAACCACAGGCACCGCAAATCAGATGGCAAATCCCATAGATTGAAATGAATCTGGATTGGTATTTAAACAATACTGACGGTAATGTCAATTCATTAACCATCCTGTTGGCTTTAGCATCTAAATCAGATTCAACTGTGTGAGAGGGTCCCTCAGCCATGCAGATGGAGAAGATGAATGACTGGTGTTGTATTGGGACCGCAGGGTCAAAATCAGACAGGAAAGAAGGAGACACACGATAGCAGCATCCAGAACACACATCCCTCCCAGCTGAAACCCAGACCCATATTGAGATTGAGATCCAGACGCAGACCCAAACCCAGACTGAGACCCAGACCCAGACCAAGGCCAAGACCCAGACCGAGGCCCAGACCAAGGCCCAGACTGAGGCCAAGACCCAGACCAAGACTGAGACCAAGGCCAAGACCCAGACTGAGGCCCAGACCGAGGCCAAGACCAAGGCCCAGACCAAGGCCAAGACCCAGACCGAGGCCCAGACTGAGGCCCAGACCGAGACCCAGACCAAGGCCAAGAACCAGACCCAGATGCAGACACAGACTGAGGCCCAGACCCAGACTGAGGCCGAACCCAGATCCAGACTGAGGCCCAGACCAAGGAACGGGCCCAAACCCAAACCTAGACCCATATCCAGACCATTCCCAGCCCCTAGCTCCAGGACCATGTAGTCAGTAGAGCTGGGAGGCAAGGCGAAGCCAATAGCAAGTGGCTTCGCCTTGTGTGGTCAGTCCAGTCAGATGTAGACTGTTATAGAGGCACGAGGGCCAGAGAGCTGGTAGGGATGTGAGAGGAGGAGTGGAGGCAGGGAGGCAGTCACATACCCCGACACTTAGCAACAAACCAGAAGAGGCAGCTCCCTGGGAGGCAGAGTGATCCAGAGTGGAGAAAGGGAAAGTTATTCACTTCCCCATACACACATACACACACACACACACACACACACACACACACAGAGACACACACAGACACACACACATCCTAATTCACACACACACACACAAATAAACAGCACGGTGTAATCAGTGTGAAGTGCAAGGTTGGTTTGATGTATACGTCTGTGTGTCGTTTACACGGCCTGTACATACCCTCTGCTCCAGAGCCGACTGCGTCTGCTGCCTCAACAGTGTCTTCAGAGGCCCCGCCTCCTTCCCAGCGCTGCCCCCACTCCCCATTCCTGATTGAAAGAGAGAGTCAGACTTAATGAATCATGCTGATAACCCCCCCCCACCCACCCACCCCCAAAAAAACAAAGTTTTATATCAAGAATCATGCATTTTCAAATTTGTTCAGCATTGTTAAGTCAACTGAGAAGGACTGAATCTGACTGAATCTTCCTATTTTTCTCGGTCGGATGTGTAAAAATACAAGCTACTAGGGATACCTTAATCCATTTTGGCTTGTCATACTATCACACGCAAATCTTCCCTGTTGTATTAGATTCCATCTCCCTGACCTACACTAGCCTGGAAGGACCTGTAAATTCAACTGCAAGCCATGCCACTCCAGTGACTAGTGCTACGAGGGAAGGGGGTGAGGGTGCAGTTAGAGGGGCATGCCTGGCCACCACTAACTACTTGAAGCCACAGCCTGGACTGGACGCCTATTCGAGGGACACTCAGTAACAGTCGGTAGCATTCCAGCCAGGGTGGGCCCCCGCAGGCAGGATTTTCAGTAGGGTGGGGGACGGACGGGGACGGACGGACGGAGGAAGCCGGTCATGTTAGAGGCCCTACGATGCTGGATTCAAAAGGTTGCTGTGAGGATTCGTGAGTGCTGGACACGTCTGTCCTACCAGAGGCCACCAGCAGCAGATCCTCACTGAACGACACGCACTTTCTCATCACGGCTGAGTCTGATTGGACGGAGAAGAGGGGGGGTGGAGTGGCGGCCCTAGAGAGAGGCATGAGGCCGTGGGCGATTGGCCCAATAAGAGGCAGGGGGAGGGACTCGGAGGAGAGGGACGGGGAGCTGGGACTGAGGAATATCCCTGGCCGGGTCCTCGCTGGGGTGGAAGAGAGACGCGGTGTTAGGAGAGAGGAGAGAGCTTAAGGAGGAGAGAGATGGAAGAAAAGGGGGGGACAAAGGATCAGAAAAACAGTCACCAGATAGAAAGAAAATCCCTTCAGAAGAAAGAGAGGATGAATGGATGATGGCTTGGGAGTGTGTGTGTGTGTGTGTGTGTGTGTGTGTGTATGTTCACCATTAGTGGGTAGACCTACCCTGGCCCACAGAGGAAACTGTAGATAGTTGGGTGGAAACAAATCAATCAGACATTTAACAACCCCGCCCCCATCTGTGACACAGTGCTTCTTACAGAGACAAGCCAAGGCGTGAGACTAAACCACAAGAGACCTGGTGTGCCCGTAACAATATCCTACAACATAGATATCCCATGTTTGTCTGTTATAGAAAGAGAACACAGAGTCCTGTGTAATCGAGCCACACCAGGCCTCGGGGCTATGAGGGAAAGGATGGGACCAATCAAACATCGGAAAATGAGACACGATGGGGGAAAAAGAAATACACTGGGGATTGAACAACTCCAAATGGAAATCATATCAAAGCACAACCAGAGCTACCACCATCGCCAGGGGGGCGGAGCCACACAGGGGTCCAGTAGGGAGGGGGGGGGAGGGGGATGAGGGGGGGGGGACAGGAGGGGCGAGCTGTGTGTCTTACCAGTCTTAGGCGTCAGACTGAGGTCAGTGTCTGAGGAGGAGGACTGGCGGCTGCATGGCTTGGAGGGAGAGAAGGGTGGAGGAGAGGAGGAGGAAGAGGGGAGGGCTTTGAGAGGGGTGGGGGGGGCAGAGGAGGAGGGGTCCTCACTGAACACCGGCCTGCCAGGAGAACACGACACATGTCAGTCACCTCTCCGCCTGTGTGTGTGGTATGTGTGTGTGTGTGCGGTATGCGTGTGTTTAAGAGGGGAAAGACCAGGTTGCTAAAAAGGCATGTGTGGCCAGCAGGCGTAAAGGTGTGTTAACTGTGCGCCTATGCCACTACACAAACTGCACAACACGAAGAAGCAAGCGAATGAAGCATTAAAGACAAACACAAAATACATAAACGTGAACCGAAACACGAACACGAAGGTGAGCCGAAACACAAACACGAAACACAAAAGTTGGCGAAACACAAAAACAAAACACAAAAGTGGTCCGAAACACAAAAGGGGGTGGAGACTGAGGGGGGGGGGGGCGAGGGCGAGGGCAACAGAACTGACTGAGCAGAAGCACGTGTCCCAGTAAGATGGAAGGGGCATGGAGCCAACACCCAATCAGTCCCCTGGAGACTTGACCACACCTCCCATCAAAGAGGACAGCTAGCCTTCATCTTGAGCTCATGCTAAACCTGTCTGCTTGGCAGAAAGATTTGCAGGATGTATGCAGTGATGGGCCTGATTTGGTGGTGGAACATGATCCAGGAAGAAGTGATAGTAGATTGCATGTACGGATGTGGCTCTGCTTTATTTGTCCTCCATTAACTACTTCAGACGGCTGACCTCACAGAGGCAGCTGGGGCTGAAGTTCTGGAGTGGTAAGGCGAAGCGAGCATGACCTGAGCGTTCTAACTGCCCCCTCTGTAACGCCATCTGACTTGGACCTTACTCTACCTCGCCGCTCGGTTTCTATGCAACATCCGTCTCAAGAACTGCGAGTCAGAAGCTAATTCCACTGTTCTTCCTTCCTTCCTTAGCACATTCTGCCCTCCATCCTCCAACCCTAAGAGATCCCCCCCCTTCCCTCCTCCCAGAACTCTCCAGAATAGTCTAACTCTGCTGGCCTTCCCTTTCACTGTGTCTCTCTTTCCCTGGCTTTCCCCCGTACCGGTGAAGACGAGAGTGGGGACAGAGACAGAGAAGCTCTGGGACAGTCTCTGGGAGCTGCAGGCAGAGTGCACCGGGCTGTTGTGGGTGGAGCGACATCCGTGAGCCAGGGGGGACCTGGACCAAACAGGGCGCGGGGGACGGAGAAAGTGGACCGATCCGCACACACGCAGCGACAGACGAGCCAATCCAAACGGAAGCAGAGCCGGAAAGGAAGAGAGACAACAGCAACAACAACAACACACCACAACATTGCAGCAACGAAAAGAAGGAAAAACATCCACTTCGACATCCACTGTTAACACAGTTCAGGACACTCTGGGCTACATTCATATCCCTCCTCCACTCACCTCCCTCCAGTTTACACCCCTACTGTTCTCTGGCCCAGCGCTCCATACCAGACTTCTCAGGCAAACTCATGCACGAACAGCTCTATGCACTCACACACACGCACGCACGCACGCACGCACGCACACACACACACACACACACACACAGCGTAGTTCCACAGTAACAAACTCTCCTTCATCAAATGAACACATACTCTAACCAGGGTGCCATGATACGAGCAGGGCAGAGACAGGGAGAGAGCGAGGGCAGATAGAAAACAAACAGCACAAGCACATGCATGGCTACAGTGGAGGAGGGCCTGGAGTCTAGAGGCAGACAGACAGGCTGAGAGGATGGCTGCGTGGCCACGTGTGTGCATCTCAGAATGGGACGTGTACTGCGAGTGTAATGTGACATGTACACACCAACGGCACAGGGAAAAAGTACTGAGACGCACACAGGAATCATTTGCAAGGGACACACACACACAGTCACAAACACACATAGCTACAATCAAGTAAATCTCCTGCTGACACACTCTCAGTCAATAGCATACACAAGCGGTCTCCATGCTCATCCTAGCGTACTCACTCTTTGCTGTCTTTGCACGGAGAGTTGCAGGCGTTGGATGCCGGTGCAGTGTTTGGGTGTATGTGTGTGTTCGTGTTGCATGATGTTCCAGAGCTGAGTTTGTCCAGCGTGCAGGCGGTCCCAATGGCCCGGACCACCAGGCCCGACTCCCCCTCCAGGTCGAAACACTGGAGGTAACCCACCACCGCGTTCCCACCCATCTCCAACACCTTTAGACCTATCTTCCTCTGCAGCTCGCCTGGATGTGGAACGTCACACACATACACATGCACGCGCATACGCACCCGCACACACACACATACATACACACAGAATCAGCGAGGACACAGTGAGCCATCAGCTCTGACACTGACCAGAAACAGGCCAGACCGAAACCAAGGTCGTGTGTGATGTGATCGGGTTTGTAGCGTGCTATCAGGGCTCCATCCTACCGGACATGAGGGAGATGAGTCTCTGTCGGGCCTCGTTGGAGGCCCGCGGGGTCCTGATGCGGTCGATCCACTGGTACTCGGGGTCCTCGTTCACGACCAGCTCCTCCACGAAGCCATGGACCAATGCCGCCCGGTAGCAGCGCGGGATGGACGTAGCTAACGCATGGGAACAAATATGCCGGTCAGATGCACGGCTAACATGGCTAACACGGCTAACGGTAAAGCGAGGTAGCGGCGTCGGGGTTCAATAGGCTGGCTGGAGTGAGAAGCGAACTCACTGCAGAAGAACTTCACGCCACAGGAGGACTGTCGGAAGCGGTTCAGGTCGTTGAAGAGGTCCACCTTCACCAGAACGTTGATCTCCCCTCGGATACCTGTAAGATAACACAGGAGCGTCGTTCAAATCGGGGATGGATCCGACAGGGGTAGATGATGGAAGAGCTCCTGGAGGAAGTGGCTGGCAGGAGATCTCTGTACCATGTATGGTGTCATAGATGGGGAACCAGCCAGAGATGACAGTGGCAGCTTCGCTACACAGCAGGGGGTCGATGTCAATGTAAACCTTCCCTATGGCGTCGTTGGCACTGTACGTGTCGTGGTCCAACACCGTGATTTGCAAGGGCTCGTCCTGCAAGTCTTCATCGTCAACCTGACCAGATGGAGGAGTAAAGGAAGAAAGTGCAAATGGTGAAGGAGGACAATAGGAAAACAAGAAGTTTAGAAGTAATCATGACTCCGTTGGGATACTTCACCTCAAACTTGAACCATTCTGAGTTCCATTGTGGGTTGAGTGATTTGTGATAGACATCCGTTTTAAAAGTTGTGTTTCCAAACTTGACCTAAAAATATCCAGTTGACAGTGTTAAAACATAGAATGTCAAATCAAAGCGTAATAAAACATTTGTCGTATATCTTTGGCCACAGCTTGTATTGCCCACCTCTACAAAAGCATCTGTCAGGTCACTGGCTCTGTCCATTACAGGCAAGTGGCGCCCTGCCACAATTTTGGCTTTCAATTTCCCTGGCATGTTTCAATGATGTGTTTGCGCTGTTGATGGGGAAAAAACAGTAATGCTGATTTTGCTGTACCAGGCAATGGAAAAGGTGTGTGGACACTTGACAACATTTGCTACTGACAGTTGTAAGAGGGGTGTGACTATAAGGTCTTTTCATCCAATACCGAGCACCTGGCATGGACTTAGGCGAAAGAAACATCCTTGATTGGATGGGTGTCTAATCTTTTAATTACACTACGTCTTTACATTAGCCACCTATGTGGGGTAAGCTGGTTAGCTTGCTAACCATCTAGCTAACTAGCGTAATAGCTAATCTCACTTCATTGAACTATGTTTATCATTCTGCTGCGACTATGGTTAGCAAATGTGCACAGTATTTTACATTTAGACTACCCAGCGCCTAGTAAGCAATGAAACGCTGAAACAAGCATTGGCTTGAAAGTCAGTAGCCAACTAACTGAAATTCAAGGCAAAAAGTCTGCTACCTACTGTAGCAAGATAGCTACAATGCACTGTTACGCGTGGTGCATTGCAGTGTGTGGACTACACACGTCCACTTAGCCTGATTAGCTACATAGCTATATCTCTTAATGCTTTTGATTTTATGTTGTAAGAAACTAACCAATGAAATAGCATCCATATTATTTGCTGCATTGATTTGAATGGGTTATGCCTATTTATAGTGTGCTGCCCTTACCAGAACTAGCTCGCTAGCTTGTCAAACATTAGAGCAGCCACACCAGCAAGGTTTCAGTCGAACATTGTTGACAGCCCGCCCGCTTGACCTCCGCGTTTCTCCCATAACGGGAGACGAGGTATCGATCTTCAAATAAGACGGCAAAGACTTGATTTAATTTCGTTTTACTGTAATTGTCTTCTACTAAAATGCCGCTAGCTGACGTTGCATCTCCATATGATCGTGTATTTAACAGGCTAATATAAGATACGTCGTTACAGCAAAACAGCGACACATTAGTATCCCCGCCGGTAAGATGCACCCTGTGACATTCAGACAATTTATTCCGGTGCAAAGGTTGCATTTCGGTCTGGTCTTTGAGAGTGTCTACAAGTATTCTGAAATATTGATTAATAATATTAAATAAAGTCATCCATTCAAACAAAACACGCTTTATTTGAATGAATAAAATACTTTATTTAACAATGAATCAATAAAAAAGTCAGTGTGTGCTTTTTGACTTAAGAGCTTCACTCGACGGTTGATATTTTTTGCCAGGTGGATTTATGTAATTGAAATCACAGAACCCTGAGCATGTCTTCAGTTCAACCTGCCTTGGGAGGATGTGAGGGGATAGGTTGATATTTTAGGGAGTGAGTTGAAGACAGATATTCATACCATCCTAAGAACCTGGTGCTCGCTCTGGTTCCAAGGCACCCTATAAAGGTCATATATGATAGACTGGGGCCATGAATAAAGTTTCTGTCTGTTGGATACACGGTATGGTCTATATTTGATGTCAGTTTTGTGTTGATTCAATGAAAGACGATTATATGGAAACAGCTTAAATATTGATTCATGCATCTGTTTCATCTTACATTTGTAAACTGCGTAACTGTAAATTGCAGACTGGAGAAAAGGTTGGGTATGAAGACTGACTCTGGAGCGAAAACGAAGATGTACGTTTATTTAGCATCTTTATAGAGGCCACAGCCTTTTTTAGAAATCCAGCTAAAACTAAATGGCAAACAGACGAAACTTTCTGGATTGTCACACAGAATGGCTGCTTCTTAACCAGTGATCAAACATTTAGCATCTTGATCAATGCAGGCTGTTGGCCATTCCAACACTGTTACTGTCTGATTGGTGTAGAGTGACATTGTGTATATGTTCAATGCCAGTGTTGTACATGGTCAGTGACACCTAATGCATATGATTACAAGTTGGTTAGACACAAATAACTGTTGATTGTACACATCAGACGCCCTATCATGTATTGCAGACAGTGTTTATCCCTTCATCTAACCTCAAGACCAGCTACATGGGGGACAGTGCAAATACTACCATGTTTGAATGTAATTCTAGAAACAAAATGTTGTCAATTGCAGGAAGACATTCCAATTCAGAGTTCCAACTCCACGAGTGATAGGGTTAACTAACCCCAAAGCTTCAGAGGCTGGGACAATGTAGCAGAACCTGTGTTACAGTAGAGGACTGGAGAGAGGGTTGGGCAGGGACCGCAGGGATGGGATCTGGAGAGAAACGGGAAAGATCAGTATAGCGGGACATAATTAGCTGGGGCTTGTTAGGGAGAGGGCTTTGTCTGGAGGAAAGGTTCTGGCGATCGCTTTTGCTTGGGCTGGAAGGAAGGTTGGCGCTTGAGGCTGGAACCAAAGTGAGTCTGTTATGTGTGATGGATGGTGTAACAGCTGCTTGACATCGCTCCTTCGCAGACACAATGTGACGGAGCATTGTGTAAAGGACAGAAATAGCAGTACAGGTTATTTTAAAAAATAGCTCAGACATCTGCTATGGTAGACCTCGAACCGAACCTTCCATCTAGAACGTCTCAGGAAACGTGACAGTCTATCGCTCACACTCAAATACAGGATGCACACATTTCCACTTTAACAAACTAATCGAAGGCTTTTACATTTTTCATGCAATATAGCCTTGGAAATGTCAATATAATGCGATTTTAAACAAATAAAAATCAGTAGTGTGCATACAATAGCCTACTTTTAATGGGTTGATCTGAATCATTGTATAACTATTTTTCAAAGTAATACGTGATTTTACCGCGACCATAAATTAGGTCACATTTTGCAAATTTTGATTGAAAGGTTGTTCAGATAAAAAGTGCATCTTTTCCGATAATCCCGCGTGACTCAACGAATGATCAGTGTTGTCATCATGTCGCTGGGCGGTCGGGAAGTTTTACAAATGCGACGTGTGCTGCGACCTGTGCTGCGGCGCGCTATAATTATCACGCGCTATTTGACGCTCGGATATAACCAAAGGCGAGAGTAGTAGGAGCACAGAGCATCCTTTCACTGAACCAAGGTACTCCAATTGATCATTCAATTTATTACTGGCATCACTCATAATTTATTATCTTTGTTATTAAGTGTCCAGTTGAAGGTGATTTATGGCTGCTCGCATGGTTTATAGACTTCTGTGCCTCGTGTTATTCTTTTGCGGTGTATTAGGGAGAGACTACCCTACCTGGCTCACAGACTATCCTTTCTATCGAAGCCTCTACAATGGCTGAAGAGTAAGTACAACTCTGTGTCTTTTAAAAGTGAAAAGTAGACGACCTGTGCTTTGTATGTTTCCTGATCGCTCTTATTTTCTTCCTTGAATTCGACGCAACCATTGCAGTGATGTGAGTTTTCCTCAACATTTATCAACCATTACTATTGCATGAAGCAACGTGATTATATTTGATCGATGTTCAAGTATGATGAACTGTCAAACTGTTAAATCTGTGTCTATTCTCTATGCGCATGAAAGGGATGGCAAACTGACTTCTTGTGTCTTCCTGTGACTATCTCTGTCCCCAGGATGCCCCCATGCCCATGGCTCCTAAGGCAGAGGCCAAGGTATAGTAAAGTGTGGGACCCTTGTTGACAGAATGTCTGCAGGATTAAAATGTCCCAACCTCCTACACTCAGGGTTGAAGAGCTTAGGGTACAGGACTTTGGTCTGATGAGATACAGTTGTTGGAGCTGGCTGGCTGACGGTCCAGCAGCAAATGGGAAACTATGGGCCCACTAGCTGTCCAACCCTACAGTATGTTACATGGTATTTGAACTACATAACACAGTGACTACAAGTGCTATTGTAGACCTATTTTAAATTCGCAACTTACGTAGATTGAACTCCATGCATTTCTAACCGATTCTGATGTTTTTAATTAGTAGGACAACATTAAACATTCATTGACAATGTGACACATCCATAACTGAATATTAAATCATTATATGATCATTAAAATAACAACATATTAACTTTTTTTTTTGGGGGGGGGGGTTTGTTCGTAGCCCAAGTCCAAGATATCAGCTTCCCGCAAGCTGTCACTCAAGGTAAACTCTCAAAAACAGTTACAGTGTATTTCAACAAAACACACTAAGAACAATTCTGCTTTGTACTACTCCACACACATCCAAGTCCAGTTTTGTTTCCATTCTACCGTCCATCGTAGATCCTCCTGCTGACCCGGGCCATGGAGGAACTGGAGGCAGAGACAATGGCGAGGAACGAGGAAAAGGTTCGCTACCTTGGAGAGAAACTTCCGCCTCTGAAGGTGTCTGGCGTGCCCCTAGAAGACCTGCAAGTAAGTGACAGACACAGCCAGGCACCAATCAGGACAGGAGCAGAAGAAATGGGAGGCTTCTCCCTTCTATTAAATACGCAGAGAAATACACCTCACATCTTGATGGAGAATCCAACGTAAGTGGATTGGACGTTGGGAAGGCGTATGGTGTCAACTCCAATGCAGGGCAGGCAGTTGTCACATTATACGAATGCCGCCTTAAATGTTGACAGGTGCATTACCACCTTGAACAGCAATATAGAATGTTGTTAATTTAGAATATTGTTTTGTATTGTTTGGTTTTTGTTTAGAAACTGTGTAAGCAGCTTCATGCCAAGATCGACTCGGTGGATGAGGAGCGCTACGACTACGAGGCCAAAGTTGTCAAGAACAGCAAAGATGTATGCCTTCAATGACACACTTAACCATCCGTAGCTACACACCTTCATATAGCTCATGACACTTCAATACTCGTACGCCAAAGAAATTGCATCGTCTCAGTTGATGCAAATAAGAAATCCCGCCATTTTTACGAAGAGAATCATTTGAATCTTATAGGTTCGCATTTCCTCATTGCCATCCTTGTGATTCCAAAAACATCCATGATCTAGATCCATGAGTTGAAGTTGAAGGTGCAGGACCTGGGCGGGAAGTTTAAGAAGCCTGCTCTGAGGAAGGTGAGGGTGTCCGCAGACGAGATGATGCGAGCTCTGCTGGGCTCCAAGCACAAAGGCTCCATGGACCTTCGAGCTAACCTGAAGTCTGTGAAGAAGGAGGACATCAAACAAGAAAAGGTACCATCATGGAAACACACACACACACACACTCACGCCGACACATACGTGATGGCTGACACACAAAGCTCCTCGCGTTGTTCAACAGACCACCTACTGACCGCGTTCGTCGATAGAATGACAGCAGCTGTTTCTTATTTCTATGGCACATAATTCAATGATGCACTTGTTACATTTCCTGCGGTCGGTTTTGCCCCCCCCCCCCGCAGGAGCTGAACTTGGAGGTGGGTGACTGGCGTAAAAATGTGGAGGCCATGTCTGGCATGGAGGGCAGGAAGAAGATGTTCGATGCTGCCGGTGGTGGCCAATAGGATGTGCTCTCACGCCAGAAAGTTGATGACAACACAGAGCTGGTGCAGAGCAGGAGAACAATGAACCAGGGTTAGGAAGTTCGAGCATGGTTGGCGTAGATTGATAGGACAGGGTGAAAGGCGGATATTTGCGTTCTATTTCTACAGACATGCGATATGTTTGAAGTGCTAAATCTCAAGTTTCAATAATGACGGCCCGAGGACTTGAAAACAGTCATTTGCGACAGAACCCAATGTTGGCCATGGAAAAGAGGAGTTGAGAAAAGAAGACAATGAAGATAACAACTGTCTGACTGCAAAAGGGATAGAATACCTTATAGAAAGGCTTCGTAAGCAACAAGGGTTAAAAGGTCAGGAAGCCTTGTGATATCAACCACATAAAAATCTGAAATGGTGTCAGATTGCCTCAGTTTCGGTTGATCTGTGTCTCTTTCGGAAGTGACGGCTCCCTTGTAACAAGTGTGTTTCTCCAACTAGGTTTATTTTTTATGACGCACATTTCAAGCAATGCTTACTGCCACATGTAAATGACAATAAACGTGTAAATAGACGCCTGTTCAGTTTGATTTACTCTGACGGACTTGAGGAAGATGAGATTGAAATAATTGCAAACAATAAAAGATCCCATATGTGATATGTTGTTTGTACACAAGGCCACTTAACTATTAGAATAGTTTTAAGAGCCCTCTAGTGCCTTGCTGTCATGGAATGGAAGACCGTTGTAGACACACTATGCAAATCCCCAGCCTCACGTATGACATTTTTTTCGTTAGACGCAGATCAGAAAGGTCTGCACATGTATATCATGATCAAAGCAATAACACGTTTTCACAATTCACATTATAATATATTATAATGTTACAGTATAATAAGTCTCTGTAGTGCTGCCATGCTGTAGGTATGTTACAGAGGCATATAACTTTTCTACTTATGGTTTACTTAGCATCTGTTCTTTATTGGAATGAATACCAGTCCAAGAATAAACAATAGACATCCGCACACACCAGGATACAACCTTGGAGTGACTGTTCGGAAGAACCTTTAGGTGAAGTTTGAGTGACAGGGTGAAGTCAGAGGCATCTAAGTGACGCTGAAGGCCAAGATTGCATGCATGACGTGTGGCTTGGGTGACATATCTGTTCAGATGTACATCACCCCATTTATAGTTCTACCAAGGAAAGCACATGCCTAAATTGCCCACAAAAAGCTGGATTCCTAATAATGATTAGCAATTTAGCATGTACTTAAAAAAAATCTTCAAAATAAGAGTCTGAGAATCATGCAATGATGCGTCATCCACAAAATCTTGCGAAAGTCTCCGCAGGTCAAACAGAGGATCTCTTAATGCCAAATCAACGATGGGAATGAATACCTGTCAAGGTTTCACAACTGGAAAGGAAATATTTTCTTGACGTGCAGGCAATCGAAACAGATTTGTTTATTGACAGCAGATATTTTCCTGACAAAACAGGTCATACCCAAAGATACCATAAATAGAGCAACAACAAAAAAGAAGCATGAGGTAACAGAGACAGAAAGGTGAAAGGTGAAGGAGGCCATCTTGCATTCCCACCTTCTTCATCCGTCTCATATTGCGAAAGCCCCCCCATCTTGGTGCATTCGGGACCCATCATGAAATAGGAAGGTCAGACGAACTGGGAATGTGGAAAGTAGCAAAAGCTGCCTTACAAACAACATTTCAGATTTACACTGTACAAAACATCTTTAGGTTGGCTTTTTCATTGACAGTCCCCCCCCCCCCCCCTTTCTTTCTCCTAAATCCTTTAGCATCTCACATGTTTCACCTACAATATATGGGGATATTTAGGCAGATATAAAATGACCTTTGACTATTTCTTTACTCCTAACATCTGGGCTACATTATGGATAGGGGGAGGAGTGGATCCAGAGTCTGGATCACAGAGGGGCAGGAAGAGCTAAGAGATAAGGCGGCAGCCAATCAGAAACATCTTTGTTTTTAGCAACTTCCTATCAGGAGCCTTGATCATGATACTAGTTTCATCCACGCGATGCTCATTATAATGTTCAAGGAGAAGGCACTGCATTACATTCAATTTGATAAAGCACATGTGGTGGACATTTGATGGTTTGACTTAATCCCTTTACCCCCGATACCTGAATAAATATGATGTATATCACAGGTCTTCTTTCATCACTAGGACCAATTCATTCATATTTCAGATAGTCTTTCAAAAAGACGTCGGAAACATATTCCTGCTAAAACATACCAGTCAATAAATATTGCCATTGATACAATAAATAAAGTTTCAATCTTGTACAAACAAGGCCTTCTGCAAACCTACAGTGACCTAAGCAAAGACTTGCCCAAACAGGCACGGCCAAAATTCATCCAACAACAAATATATAGCAACAGGTGTGTATGTGTATCTTAGACGTGTGTGCGTGTCTGTGTTTGTGAAAGTCTGCCTGAGTAGGATTGGAAAAAGGCCATCGTTCCCTTAATTAAAATCAGCTTAGCACAGTGCTGACCAGTACAGGGTGTAATGCTCTAACCTGGAGCAGAGTCAACAGTAGTATCTTCAGGCACTGGTGAACACCGAGGTCTCTCTTCACAAAAAAACTCTTGATCACCAGAAAAAAACTCTTTGTCTTAGCGAAGGACATCAAAAAGGCGGCCTTTCAGTAGTATTGCATGGATAAAGTACACAGTTTTGTCTCATAAAAACAACAGTCAGTAGCATCTTCTGGACGGCAAGCAACAACATCAACTCATGTTGCCGCCGTCTTCGTCTCTGAGTGTTTGAGTGGCAGGAGTTACGTCTCAATCCTGTAGCAGGAATCACCACAGTCCGGCCCTTTCGACCCTTCGGCAGCTGCGATTGGTCAAGGTAAGGCAGGATAGGCAGGGGCTAAAGTGCGCTGGTCGCCATGGCCTTGCCCATGGTGTTGTCATGGCTACGTGTTGTTGTGCTGTGTGCGTCGATTCCACATGCCACGCTTTGAGTGGTAGTGATGCATGAAGTTCCTGAGGTAAATCCTCTCCACCTCCAGACCAGACTGCAGAAGCCTTAAACCAGGAGAGAGGAACAAAGGACTTTTCAGGAACTATTTTGCTTTGAAATATGACCAGGTTTTGTTTACACACACACACACACACACACACACCTGTCCAGAAGTTCCCAGTCCTCTCCTCCCCAGCGGTCTTTGAAGTCTTTGGTGTTCATGCCTCCTGCAGCATCCAGGTCTGACTTATAGATCCCCAGCAAGCCAAACCCATTGACTTCCCAGTAGCCTTACAACACAAACGCAACCTCATTTGATTTCAGAATTCTTGAACACGGGGCTAACAATCAACAAGTTGTTGTGTTTGTATTTTGTAGGTGCAGAGATGTATATGAACAAGGGGATGCATGTGCGAGCGTGTGTGTGCTCACATGCTCTCGTGCATGTGTGTGTGCATGTTTGCGTGTATGTGCGTGCGCGCATGTGTGTGTGCATGTGTGCGTGTGTGCGCACCTCGGGGCTCTCTGGGCGTAGCCCCACAGTCCAGCCTCATCACAATCGGAGCGAAAGCCATGTGTCCCTCCACACAGTGCTTCCTCACAGCGTCGATGATGGTAGGGGGGAAGTGGATGTGGAGGTCACACAGGAACACTATGGTGTGCTCGTCCTGCGAGAAATGGAGGAGAGGGAGATGGGGGGGTTATGCGGACAGAGAGGGACACAGAGAGAGAGTAAAAGTAAGAGAGAGGGAGAGCAAGAGAGAGAGGTGAAAGGAGGTGATTGGCGAAGGGGGATCGATGCCTTCTTGCCCTCGCCTTTCGGTGTGCATGCATCACAGATGGACGAGGTTGCACTCACAGTAATGAGGTTGATGCCTGCCTGTAGACCAGCGGAGCGCTCAAAATTCCCACGTAGCTTCACATACTGGTACCTGACATAGACAGTAAATCAGTAAATGTGGCTTCACAATAAAGTAGACACTAAATTGGTCTGTGAGATGCGCACCATCAGACACACACGCACGCACGCGCACACACACACCTGGGGAGAGTGGAGCTGAGCAGAGCTTTCTCCACATCCATGTCAGTGCTGTTGTAGTCAGTGATGATGAGGTTGAAGTTGGGATCCTGTGTGTCGCGGTACAGGTCCTCCATGTCCACTATCAACTGCTGCACCCAGCGGGCCTGGTTCTTAACTAGCAAGCACAAGCACACACACATACACACAATCCTGTCAGAGGCAGAGTAGGATGTGTGCGTGTGTGTGTGTGTGGGTGTAAGAATACACTGTTTAAGTACCGGGTACTATGAAGTGGACCATGGCAGTAGGATTCCAGCGAAAGCCAACAGGGTTGCATAGCACCGTTTCAGGGACAGGTCGAGGGAACCGTACTCCCCTGGAGCGCGGGCGGCGAATCAGGGCATAGATGTAGTGTGACAGGCGCAAGTGTTGTCCAGTCAGATCCTTGAGCTCCAGCTCGAGGAGGTACCTGCTGCCCTGGGCCCCGTCGACACGCCTCTCCACATTCACCACCCGAACTAGGGAGAAACGGCTGGGGACAGACAGGGAGCAACGCAAACATTATCAGGACTTGAATGTTACGATTGTCTCCTCACATGATAGCAATCTGACGAGCACACAGGCACGGACCATCACACATACACACGGACACACACACAATCAGCTCACTTGTGGTGCTTCTTGTTGAGTTTGTCCATGAAGGTCTTGACGACGGGGAGGGCATCGCTGGGACGCATCAACAGGTTGCCTGACACGTTACAGCGCAGGTCTATCCAATCAGAGCGCAGCATCTGCAGGTCCAGGGGGGTCACCTGGAAGGTCTGATCCCAGTTCACCTCAGGGTCGAAGACCGGCGCCGGCGTGAGGTCGTAGGCCAAGTCGTCATCTCCTGCCTCTTCCTCTCCCTCCAGGCCCCACAGCGAGTCTTCCACCCGCCTGTCTCTTTCCCGTCCTCCATCTCTCTCCATTGTCTCTCCATCTCTCTCTGCCATCGCCCCCGTCTCTCTCCTCAGCTCGGATCCCCCTCTCTCCCCTGTGAACACAGCAGGGGGCGGGGCCAGGCCCCTGTGGACTGCGTTGTCCACAACCAGATGTGGGGGTGAGTCCACCTGTCGCTCTCGCCCCGTCTTGCTGGCTACAACCATCCTGGGCTCCAGCCTTCCCTGGGGGGCTTCGGGGGTCTCAGCCAGGGGATGGACGGGCAGTGGGGTGATGGCCGGCTGTTGCAGCCTTGTGTGGGTAACCCTTCCCTGCATCCTTCTGGGAGACGGGGAGGGTGAGCTGAAGACTTCCCTGGCTGCAGGCCCCGGCTGCAGATGTTTCGCATGATCCACCAGGGCGCGCTGCACCTGTTCCACTGGCTTCTCTGCTGGCGTCTGGAGACCCTCTCTCCTTGGTGCTCTGGCTGTTGCTGCTGGTCTCTCTACTGTTTTGAGTTGATCTCCCGCTGCTGGTTTTTCTGCTGGTCTCTCGGAGGGTTGGATTTCGCCTCTCTGCACCAGTCTTTCTGCTGGTGCGTTGACAACTTTCTCTTCTGGTTTCGACTTGTTTCTCCCAGCCGCTTTACCTCCTGGTCTCTTCACAGGTTTGAGCTGGCGTTCTTCAGCTGGTCTCTCTACGCGTCCAAGTCTTTCTCCCTTTGTTGCCTCCTCTGCCTGTTCAGGGAGCACCGTCTCCGAGTGTCTCTCTGCAGGTTTCAGCTGGTCTCCCTCCTTCGGCGCCAGCTGTCTCACTCGCTTCTCATCCTCTGGACTGCGCTCTTGTCCTTGCTTCAGCATGTCCCCTCTCTTCTGCCTCCTTCTGACAGAGTGCAGTACTGTGTCTAAACTGTCCTTCGACGGGGGGATGTCGACAGGTCGGAGCGGGAGCGCGGAGAAGAGCTTGCGCTTGCGTTTCAAAGTGTAGTCGTCGTAGTCGTCGCCGTAGTCGGGGAGGATGGCGTTCTCTCTATCCTGGCGGAGCCTGGCTCGGAGCTGCGCTTCGTCCTCCTGCTCCTCCTCCCCCTCTGCGTATGGAAGCAACTCCTTCTGGTTTGACCGAAAGTCTGGAGATATAAAAGATGAAGGCAGGACCATAAACAAAACAAAACGTCGAAAGAGACGGGAAGACTAAAATGTAGGAAGGAAGGAAGGAAGGAAGGAAGGAAGGAATGAAGGAAGGTAGGAAGGAAGGAAGGAACTAAAGAAAGATGTGTTGTGTTTCATCAGCGACAGTTCGCCAAAACTGTAACTTACCTCTGACTCTGCCCAGCCCCTCTGGCCTGTCCAGTTTCATGTACTTGAAGAAACCAAACCTTGAGACAAAGGAAAACAAGAATATACGATGTTTACAGGGATACACACCTTCAGCTCCCTCCCTGTTCCTCAAACATTTGTCCTTGCGCTGTAAACCTGGCTGTATTTTTTCCAATGCTCTGCAGTAACGCAGGGCCCTCTGCTGGTAGCAACAGAAACATGTCCCACATTTGACCCCCTGGTTACGCCCTCCCACCTCCACCCACCGCTGCCTATAATAGGGCCTCCTACTCTCTCCCATCTCTCCCCCCAGGGGTCTTACCTCTCTAGGTAGAGGGGGCTCTCGTGGTAGAAGCAAGTGTTCTCTGCCTCCATCTGCGTCAGGCGGGTGTAGTCGTTGGGGTAGATGTAGGACATGTGCACCTGAGGGAGAAGCCAAAGCGCGATCTAAAAGGGCTCGACAGCGGCTCGAGCGCACGCCTTCTTCAAGGAGAGAGGAGGAGGGCCCCACTTACAAACTGCAGGCCTTGGTAGCGGAGCAGAGGGAAGCCTTTGATGGTGTAGCTGGGACTGTAGGAGCAGTCTGGCAACACGTTCTGGAGGTACCTGCGGTCAATCAGAGGGACTGCAGGCGTAGACACACACACACACACATACATACCCCGTAGGATTCAAGTAAGAGGATGTCAGCACCTATGTGCCAGAGGGCTTGTGTTTGTGTGTGTGAGAGAGAGCGAGCGAGAGAGAGAGATTGAGAGAGAAAGAGAGAATGAGAGAGAGACAGAGAGAAAGAGAGAGAGAATGAGCGAGAGAGATATAGAAAGAGAGAGTTCTTACTCTGGTAGAAGGTGTCTCGGGGGTCTTCCCTCAGCATGTCAGCGTTACTGTTGCTAGGCTGGCCGCTGGGAGAGCCGACATGGCTGCCGGTGGTTTGGGGCACGTGAGCGACATCGCTCATCTTCAGGGCAGACTCGTCTGGGAGGGGAAAGAGCAGGGGGGAGAGACTGACATCCAGACTCCTCCTGGGAGAGACCAGTGGTGGACATGCTGTGGTTCAGAATGTCTGCTTTAGGCTGTGCCACTAGAGGGCTCTTAAGACAGCACCTGTGTGTGTGGTGTGTGTGTGTGTGTGTGTGTGTGTGTGTGTGTGTGTGTGTGTGTGTGTGTGTGTGTGTGGTGTGCGCGCGCGCGCGTTCTCACCGGTGTAAAGGGAGATGTGCTTGGAGGAAATTACCACAAATTTCAACCCCTCCTGGTTCAGCTGCCACTGTGTAAAAACAAACACCAAATGTAAATGTCACACAAATGTGGGATTCTAACAAGCACTAACAAATGTACATGTTTGGCATGAAGTCAGGAGTCACTCACTGCCACCTCCACGTGATCTGTCCCTCTGTCATTCTGCTTGTGAATCACCTCAAAGAAGTACTTTTTTTGTTCAGACAGCCTAAGATTAAGAACATTATATTAATCAAAATAGTGTATCGTTCTGACACGCAAAAACACTTCCTTTATCCCAAGGCTCCTGTGGGCTCCTCCCATCATTGTTCTACCTGGCACCTGACTACATTTTCCTCACACTTCCTTCGGTCACTCCCCCCCATTACCTCCTCCTTCCTCCCCCCTCACCTGTTACCTGGGTTTCCCACACCTCCTTTGTCCCTCTCTGCTCAATCTCATCTCCTTCCCTAGGAGCTCATGCTTGATTTTGGTGGCCATGACACCTTGCTCAGCCAGATTTAAACCCACATCTTGTTTTAATTAACAACACACAACAACACATGCATGCATGCGCACGCGCACACACACACGACTGTTACCTCTTCCTCTTGGCTCTGAGCCTGGGCAAGCAGGAGGGGCGAAAAAACAAAACAAAAAAAACAATCCACACATCCACACAAACCCCCCCCCACACACAAACCCACACATACGCACACAACCCCGGCTAAAAATAACTCCCTGCCCAGGGTGTGTGTAAGGGAGCGTCTTAAACCACAGAGTCTCTCAGTATTTCAAAAGGAATCAATATTAATGGAAAACATAAATCTACACACACAACCACACATCAGTTCCCAAGTACAAAACACATGCACGCACACGATAACTCCTTGAACGTTTAACTTACCAAACTGGTCTCGATATTTGACTGACGTACTTTTCAAACTCCCCCGGAGCTGCCCATTCTGATCCGGTCTGAGAGCAAACATCAACGTTGTCATCCTCAAAACCAGCGCATACACCGAAGAGCACAAACGCAGTACGCAAGTGGGCGTAAACGCTCCAACGTCCGCTCTCACCTTGCCCACCCAGGCCAACAGCTGCAGGTTGAGGGGGGAATCGTCAACACTCAACCAGAACTCGGAGTTATCATCAGAGCTCAGGGCAAACAGGAACTCTCCTGGGAGGGCGAAGATAAAGGCTGTTTGAAAGAGTTCTTTATAGTGCCAAGATTACACCCCTCAGAACACATTAATGAGACTTGGTTCAAAGTCCATCGAGATATTGCAAGCAAGATAGTGCGAGAGACGGAAATGGAGAGATTGGAAAAGAAGCTGTACCATCAGTATAGGGGTGGAGGAAGCCAAATATTCGGAGGCCGTAGTTTGTCCATTGGGGGGATACAGCAAGTTTCTTCACAGTGGTTCTTGACTGGACAAGAGAGTGTGGGAAATTAGAGTTGTGATCCCAGTTCAAATGTTGCAGCGCGTGATAGACAGGGACTCACATGAGGGTACAACGGGTAGTGCAGGTTTTTGCGGAGCTGGGCTGTGGAGCTGCCACACCAGTCTTCAAAGATATGCAGGTTGGCCTGGCCCTTATACTGGACATAAGGTGGGTAGGTGAGTGAGAGAGAGTGAGAGAGAGTGAGAGAGAGTGAGAGAGTGAGAGAGTGAGAGAGTGTGAGAGAGAGAGAGAGAGAGAGAGAGAGAGAGAATGTGAGAAAGAGAGAGCGGGACTAAGATGGAAGAAACACATCCACATCTCTCTCCCCAACAACATACAGCACATTACACCAACTGGACCTCCGGACTTTCAGCTGTGGCCCAGATAATCTGTAAACCGACACCTCCGACAGTGCCAAGGAGACAGTGATATTTGAGCCGTGTGTGCATGAGCGCGAGCGTGTATGTGTTCTTATCAAAGTTTAAAAGAAGGAAAGGTAGTATCGGTTATTCGAAACCTATTTCATATACATTTTACATTGTCTTCACAGGTGTGTTTGATGGCCCAAGAAGACCAGCTGTAAGCGCTGCACACACTATGGAACCACACATGACTCAGTGATCTTTAAGTGAGTTTTCATATGGTGTAGGTCCATGGTTAATGCACAACGGTGTCATGTTATCAGACAAGGTAGCAGCTATCAGTTGATCGGTTTTGTAACATCGGCAACAACCTAATATCGCAGAAACACAAAAACGGTGTGTGTTTTTGTGTGTGCGCGCGCACGCACACACACACAAACACACACAGCAACATAAACAAGACAGCAGGAGGTATCCTAAAGCATGACCGTACGTAAAGTAACTGCCACACCCAAAGTATAGGAAACAAAGACACACCTCTGGTCTCCAGTGTTGCGAGATGTAGCTTGTGCGCCAGACTACATCGGATACAGGGTGTCCTCCACCCTAGAACACACACACACACGTTAACAGGAAAACTCCCCTTTGTCTCTTCTGTGTTCCTGTCTCTCCATTACTGTGGTCTGAGTCACCTCTCTTCCTGGAGCAGGTCTTCTCCAGGTGCTCTCTTCATTGGCTGCTGTAAAGAGAACGAAAATGGGTTAGAAGAAGCACCATCAGCAAAATATTCATGCATCTGAAGTATTGCTGAGCAACGAGACTGACAACCAGTGCTTTCCTGTTTGGTTTTCACAGTGTGCGTTAGCCAGTTATTATATAATAATGCATTGACCCCAAAACTGCAAGGCTGCAGGAGATTGAGATTATAACCCATGAATTGAAATGATATAAGAATAATATCAGAAACCAACCTTTAAAACGATATTACATTTGCACGAGAAACGTTCCAGAATCAGATTGAACCAAATAATTGTTTTTTTGGTTCTGTCTTACGTGTGTCATGTGCAATTTGAATATCTTCAGACATTTTGAACCAACCGCTACGGGAACCATGGAGGGAGCGTCTGGTTAAGACCCATTTTCTCAGGATGTGAGGCCTATATTATGCATATGCTTTTCAGTTTGAACATGGAAATCGCTGCCTTCAACACAGCTTTCAGGATTTAAGTGGAGTACTAAAACTAAATACCTAAATATGAGGTTCGGCACTTGACTAAATATTGGAAACAAACAAAAGTTGAACCATTTCAGGAAAATCTAAATAAAAACAAGAAGAAGCAGACCAATGTACTGAGTAGATTTCCTGTGTCTATATATTTTTTGGTGGAGGGTTAAGTCAGATTTCCTGATTACACATTTGAGAGGGAAACAATCTTTTTGAAAGTGCAGTTTAAATTGCATGTGAAGCACACACGCGCACACACCAAGTACCGAAAACTATTCATCTCATCATGAAAAGGAAGTGCGACACACAAGTGGAAACAAAAGTGAGTCGAAGACCGAAAAAGGCTCCAGAACTACAGAGAAGCAGGGTGTTTTTTTATTTAAAAAAAAGATTAAATCTGGATTTGTGTTGTGAAGGGAGGAGAGTCAGACTACTAGTGGCCTAGCATGGTCTGTCATTATCACGAGGGTGGAGGCACACACAGCTTTCTGTACCACAAGTCAGTTTAGAATGTATTTTTAACAGGGAAGTATAAACCGGTACCATGAAATACTTTACATACCCTGTTGCAGATGATGACAAAGAAACTTACAAAAGTTAAAGTTTCACAAGAGCCAACGGGTCTTTGACTTTACGTGCAGCTACCACTAGCCACAATAAACTGGATCCTTATTCTATGGCCAGTCTGGACTCCTCTGTTGTGGTGATACCGTAACTAACAACTAATTACAGTTTTGTTCAAAAATCAGTGGGGTAACTTACATGAAAGTGCACTCAATGAGTATGTGTACACTCACACACACACACACACACACACACACACACACACACGCACACACTCACACACTCACACCCTATCTGGACGCTGGGTTCAAGAGACAGTTGGTTTTCTTGCCCCTAAGAATACCCCCATTGTGAGGAGGGGGCTGGAGCTCAGGAATGTGTGTGTGTAGCCAGATAGACCTAGAATGTGGCTGCTGTCACACAGCGGCATGTGATTACATGTCGAGCTTTGGCCATATAGACATGGGTTACTGCTGTGCCTTCAGCACACCAGTACTTGCGCGCACGCACAAACACACACACGCACGCACACACACACACCTAGTAATTATGGTCTCCCTTCAAGACCTTGTTGTCCCTTTGGAGCCATTAGTGTGCTTAGGTGGGTGCCTCTGTGTGTGTGTGTGTGTGTGTGTGTGTGTACAGATGGGGGCTGGGGTTTGGATCCCCTGTGTGAATCTACACATTCCCTTGAGGGTAACCCTTGTGGCTTGACCCTTCACAGCACTGATTGTGTGGAAAAGTAGCCTACAGAGAACAGTTGGTAGACACAGCTGAGAGGGGTTAAATGACTGCATAAGCATGACGGAGGGGTTTTTGTCTTCGTCAGCAAATTACAAACAAACAAACAAACAAACAAAAACACTGCCTGCGTTCCTGTGTTTGTTATGACTGTGTTTGAGGTCACACAGTCGAAACTAACATGCTATTGAATGCGGTCTACTTCTACAAAATGGACTGACTACCATGGAAACTTTTCGGCATTGGGGCCCTACTTTTTTTGGACCTGGATGTCAACAGTGTGGATTTCATGAAACTTGCATTAACAGAACAGGGTGAAAGTAATCTAAGATGTCTGTCCCAAACAGGTGTGACTCCAGAAGTGCCCTCTCAGTACCCTTTAACAAATCCTTGTTGTCAACTTACTTCCGATGCTCTCGTTTTCCCCAGAAAATGGCTTGACATGCAAGTAGACGCACAACACACTTTTGATAAATAACAAGTTGGTGATCGGAACCCTTGATTACAGAGAAGATAGCTCATCGCGAGCTTTTCTTAGGTAAGCTACTTACGGGTATGCGAACTCCATGCATTTGCTGCAACAAACTCATGATACACGGCGACAGCTCCAATTATCAGAATAACTCCGAACAGAAGATATTTCCCGTTACGTCGCAGTTTCTTAAGAGGAAAAAACGATTTGATCATTTTCTTAACGAAACCTATAGAGAATTTATCCGTGTCGTTTTTTTCTGAACGATTGTCCTGTTTCAATTTAACATTCAACAGCGCCCAGAGCTCTCCGACGTTCCGGGGACGCTGAACCTCTCATCCCGTAATCCCAGTCACCAGGTATCTGGTGCTTTGAATTCAATTCCCCTTTTGTTCTCTTCCAGCACAGAAGTGTGATGACTTGCTGACCACGACTATTGTCGTTAACTTGGCTACACAGCTAACACCTGACACTGCAAAGTCTTCTTCTCGGTTCACTGCGCTAGCCGACGGAAAGCACCCAGGGCGCCGAAGGCTGTAGGTAGTTGTGTATGGATCAGGGGCCTCGATTCACCCACCACTTGTCCCAGTCAGAGAGACGGCGAGATTCAGGGGCGGAGTTACATTGGCCGCACCCACTAGCTGGTGAATTTACCTTGGAAACAGGTAGGTGAATCTAAACGATTGCTCAAACACCTGTAGGCTACTGGCTAAAGGCAATCCACCTCAAATGTATTGATTGTTAGGCTAGTATGAATGAGCAGCACCCACCAGCTAAAACCAAGACAATTAAAAAAATAATTTCATCCACATTCAAGCTAAATTAGCCTAAACAAAATGTATGTCACATAAAATCGCTGCCGCCGAAGGTCTTTACGGATGGGTTACACGTACACGTTGCTTTAATTCCTTTTTATTCCGTGCTAGATGTTTGTATGCGTTGTCAAAAGAATGGTTTGTGTTGTATCTGTAAAATGACACCGCAGATGGCCCTGGCGGTGACCCAGTTGTGCAAGGGAAAACAGGTCCCAATTCTCCATAAATTCAGTTAACCGTAGCGACAAATAAACGGAGGGATCCGCTTGAAAAGACTAGCTTACATTAGTTATCATAATCAATAATTAATAGGTTTGTGTGGAAACAGTGCCACGAGTGCCAGTCATGTTGAAATTTAAACTAACACCTGATACCTTGACAAAAATGTACAAGAATAGCCTACACACAGGCGTTCAAAACTAGGCTATGCTCATTGATTCTTATCAGTGTTGAACAAAAACTTTCCATAACAAGGGCTCTTGTACACACACAAAGGCTAGTAGACACATTCTGTACTCAAGACACAACCCCAGCTTGAGCTGCTGTTTATTTGCGTTTATTGGATCCTTCAGCCAGAAAGCCTCAACATAGAGAAAAGAGCGACAGCAAACCCTCAACATCCTCCTGGTGTTCAGTCCAAGCTGTCTCTTCTCCTCACTGTCTGGCGCTTTGATACACACAGGGTAGAAAAAGCTGAATGAGTAAGCCACAGAACTGGAATCGCCACAAGCTCCTAGCGTTTCATCCGCCTGTTATATGAAAGAGGCCTACGGGAGACTATGCTTTGGCAGCTCCAAGAGTGGATTGCCTGGATATCAGAGTAGGGACAGCTCCACTGGTCAGGGCTCCAGATCAGTCTGACGTGTACGCAAGTACTGTACAGTATGGCAGACTTTGCAAGGGTCTGTCAAGGTGAAGCTGTAAGCTGCTTATAAACATATTCCAGTTAACTTCATCATCCTCGTAAAAATGAACAGTAAACACACACACACACACAAAAACAAATCACATGGAAAGACAAAAACAAAAAAATATACAAGAACAAAGTCAATGTTTTACAAAGTAAAAATAGGACTAGTCTTCTAACCCCTTGCTGCTATTAGTGGAGTCTTAGGTTGAGAGAGAGAGAAGCCATGACTGGATCTGGATCTTGTTACTCTTCTTATTCAGTGCTGTTACAGAGACAGACACCATCACTCACAACACACCATGCACACAATCGGTGATCATCAATGGCGCTTTTAGTTGATCGGTTTGCCCGAGGAAGATGTGTGCGCGTGCGTGTGTAACGGGGGTTCAGCAAGGCCCAAGGAAGGCGTATGTGTGTGTGTGTGTGGAGGGGGGTCTGGGGTATGTGTTGGGGCAGAGGGACCATGCAAGCTCTTAAGTGGACTAGCCCTTGACTGGTGAGGGTTGGAGATTTGGGGAACACAGAGACTAGGGCACTACTTTCAGACACACGTTAAGCATTTGGGAGGGGTGATGAGGCCTGGAGTGACAGGCAACAGACGCCCAGCCTACTAGCTGCCATAGCAGTAGCACAGACGCACAGGTAAGCCAGTGAAGACGGACAAAATCAGGGTTTCTTTTTGCTTTTTTTTTTTCTCTCCGCATTTTTCTTTTTACTCCATTTCATTCTCACGTTACTCATATATACACACTCACTTTAAAACACAAACAACTGAAGTTACAAAAGTCTTAGCCGTGGCCCGACTGCCACGCAGCCATGTTGTCTCTGTCGTCTACTCTTGCGCTCCGTTTGCCTCCACTTCCATCTCCCCGTTGTCATTGTCTCCATCCTTGCTCTTTTCTGCCTCCTTCTGTCCAAAACAATTAGTTTTAATAGCAAAACTTCACCAAAACAGGTTCATAGTTTCTCAAATGTTCCTCACGTATTGAGTGAGGGGGGAAAATAAATCAATTGTAATTGACTTGTCAATATTAAATAAAGTGCTAGATTTTTATATAAAAACTGTTCCACACCTCCTCGATATTGAAAGTTTTTGGTTTCCTCTTATGTATAATTAGCTCCACAGCACCCATGTGAAAGCCTCTGTAAATGGCTTGAACTCTTACCTTGGCGTCCCGATCAGCAAACTTCTGGAACATGTTGGCATAGAGACGCTTGTCCTTCTCGTGCTGATCCTTGATGTGTTTCTGACACAGACTCACCTAGCAAGAGACGCAGTCAAAACACTGGCTGACAACACGGACCTCTGGATTCGTTCAACTTCAATGTCTTGAATTTCAGACAGAAGTACCTGGCTCTTGGCTGCCTTGTTGCCAGGATACAGCTGAGTGACGCGCTGGAAGTCACCTCTTGCCCTGTCAAACTCCTTCATGGCGAACAGCGCCTCCCCCCTTCTGAACAGGGCCTTTTCGTTAGCCTCGTCCAGCTCCATAGCCTACCCAAACGCATCAGCAGGGGGCGACATATGTTCAACAAGGCAGAACAAAAAAGCAGAGCAATGACACAGAATGTAGAAGGAAGATAACATGCACAATTCACCACCAGCCATGGACCATATTCAAAATCCTTATGGGTGGAAACATGGTAAGGATGTGCGTACCTTGTCACAGTTCTCCAGGGCGTGGCTTGGCTCCTGGAGCTTCAGGAAGCACATGGCCAGGTTCAGGTGAGCGGCCAATCGCAGAGCTTTCGCTTTCTTCTCCTCCTCGTCCACCAAATTGGACTCGTTCTCCAGCCACGACACGATCCTTTTATACTGCACAGACGCCTGCCTGTACTTCCCTTCCTGAGAAAAAAAAAAACACCAACACACACAGGGTTATGTTTTCTGTGCGCCCTCCACCGCTACTAGCCTGTGTGGCACCCGGGCAGACGTATGGTTTGCAAGGAATATACCTTGAAGTACTGGGTTCCCTTCTCCTTGACGATCGCACTCTGCTCTAGTTTTTCTGCTGTGTTCATTTCCCAGGACTCCTTAGCCTGAGGATGGGACACAACACCATTGAGTCAAGAGTGTGTCGAGCGGACCAGACACAATTCCCCATATGGGGTGGGTGGGTGGGTGTGTGTATGTATGCATGTACGTACGCACGCGCACTCACGCGTGCGCACATATACGTGCACATACGCGACTGATAGTTTACAATATTCACCTTCTCAAAATTGGTCAGCTTGATTTTGTACTGAAGTGTGGCTCCTCCAGGAATATCAAACTTTGAGCTTCCAGTATTTCCATAACCATACCTGGAATTCACAACCAGCTCTTAATACGCAGTCAAAACACACATCGATTGAACGGTACTTTTCAAATCCATTAGTGTGGGTGAGTGACTAGTATATTAATACAAATGTCTGAGTGTGGCCATTAAATGTTGAGTGTGTCTTCTTACATGAGAATCAAGTTCAAATGGCCAAGGGAGTGTACACAAATAAGGAGTTTGCTATGGTGGGTAGGTGTATACCGTAAAGTGCGTTCAATCGTTAAATACACAATATAAAAATGGCTGAATGAATGACTGTAAAACATTTACAACAAAATACTGACATCTACAGTGTAAAATATACAGTAAAAATGAAAGAAACACACAATAAAGTGCATTAGGGCTGCAGTGGTAAGTGTTGGTGTCGTACTTAGGTTTGATGGTGAACAAGGACTCCTCTCCCTGCTCCATGGCCATCAGCGCCTTCTCCACTCCCACTGGCAGAGCCAGACTCTCTCTGTCTCCCACTTCAAACTTCAGCTCTCTCTGGTCAAACACACGACCCTCGTAGCTCCCCTCCAAAGTCACTGCAGACAGAGAGGGCAACACGAAGGTTGGTGGGCAGTCACACGCTGACCCAAGCAGGCTGTGTATGGGAGCCACTCCTCCTACAGGGACGCGGCTGCAGTCAAGCCCCAGAGAGGAGGAGGGAGTGGACGTACCCTCTACAGCAGCTCCTTCGTTGGGTTTGGAGTAACCCTGGCCTTTGGTGATGATGCGGCGGATGATTCCTCCGTCCTCGTCCTCAGTTATGTCCTCGCCTCGGAACTCAAACAGCTCCACCTGCGCACAGAGGGTTGGTATCAGGACTAAAATCTGCAACGGGAAGACCCTTTGAGTTTCAACCCCACATTTCTAATTGGTCTCACCTGGAACACCAGCGTGGCATTGGGGGGGATTTTAGGAGGGCTACCTGCAGTGCCGTAGGCATACTCAGGCTTACAGATGAGCTGGCTCAGTTCTCCCACTTTCATCGTTGCAACACCTAGATCCCATGCCTTGATCACTTGCCCTGAACACAGACGCACAGCACATTCAGACGCTGGAGCGATGCAACAGTGACCCAGTTCAGAGCATGTGTGATGGCCACTACCCACCTTTTCCCAGCTCAAACGAGAACTTCTCTCCTCTGTCGCGGCTTGAGTCAAACTGAGTGCCATCCAAAAGTGTCCCCACATAATGAACAAACACTTTATCACCAGTCATGGGCAGCTCATTACCGGTGCCCTCCTTCTTCACCAACTGGGGACAGACAAGGGATGAGGTGTTACAATGGTAATTGAACTTAATTAGCATTAGATGGCTGTGTAAATAAATTGAAGGCAACATAAATGTGTGATCATTCGCGGTTACATTTAACTACCTCAAGAGCTTATTATCTCACAAATATCTCGGATAATAATTAGGAATAAAATACTATTATTCAAATGTAGGCCTAAGCAGTGGTGGGTAATGCTGGTATGCGAAAACGATTAATGAAAAAATGCTAATTAAATTTTCAAGTCAATTATTCGCACCTCATCCGTTCCTTGAGGAGTCAAGACCTTTCTAGAAGCACGCTTTGCTAACATTAGCTTGTAAGCTAGTTAGTAACAGCAGGTTTAACCGGGAAGCTAGTTAGCAAATGTTTGTTATCTGATCTACTTCACTAAACTTCATGCTGTTTAGTCAGCACGCAATAAACAAATCTATTTGCGAATTGTGTTAAAAGCAGGCACTAGCTAACCAGATACCAACCATCTGACTGAAGTCCACACATTGATTCCCACGACCCAAACTGCAACCTAGCTAGGGCTAACATCTGAGAAATGCTAGCAGTTGCATCCAGCTAACGTTAGCTATTTATAACGATTTTGATAAGGGATACGTTAGCTAGCTATTTACCTTTAAAACACCTCCATCTTTCTTAGGTGTAATATCTTCTCCTTCCATTGGGAAGCCGGTGTGTTGTCCCTCACTGGTCATCTCTTCTGCAGTCATTGCTGTGTAGTGAAACACTCCACGCTTCACTCAGACTTAGAACTGGCTAACAAACGTTAACAGGCTGCGACACAAATCAAAGCTTCTTGTAGCTTGTTGGACTTGGAGACAGCTAGGAAACGCACACACGCTAATAATTCAAGCTGCAGATTGTGATGATTGCTGTTGTATCGTAAATAAATTGACAGGATCCTTGTGTGCACTGGTCCGACGACAGGCTAGGTTTCGCAGATAAAGGTCTTCGTTGTTATGATGCTTCTCTGACAAATGATTGCAGAACTCTGAAGCTACGGTTTGCAAACTAGCGTTCCCCAGAATTAGAAGCAACCGAACTTTCCAGACTAGTCTACAGAAGGTGTGGAGGAGGAGCCAAGTTGAGGTTTGCATGTTTTATATTCCCGGACACTTCTAATGCTAGTTTTTTCTTGCACCGTTCAAACTAATTTTGAAAATATCAATTATATTTTAAAATAAGTCAAAAAGGAGAATGTATATATTTACGTAGAATAATAAGTGTAGAATAATATATACGTATCTATATATACGTAGATTTATTTAAGAACCATTGTTACCAATAACGACAAAAAAGACTGAAACCCCCCCAGAATATTTCACAAATAATTTGGTTTTTCAATTTATCCAATGGTTAGCATTTATGCAATGTTAACATTTTTGTTTTTACATACCAAGGTAGCAAGAGCTTCCTGTCTTCTGTTACTAGTGTCCCATTGGTCGATTATTTTACCGCGCGTCTATCCGGAAAGGGTGACCGTCTTCTTATTAGAAGTTGCTTATATTAAAATGTAGTCTATCTCACTTGCTTGTTGTTAGCCTGACTGATTTATTAAATCAAGTGACCTAAGCAATGGATGCGTGTCAGTCAGCAAGTAAGTCGCTAACCTTCTAAAGGAATCAGATTGCCTTCTATTTTTTTTCTGCAATGAAGACACATATATTTGTGCAGTTTCTATTGATTTCTGATCAGTCTTAGTAAGGGTTTGTGTCGCGGTCTGTGTATATTTGGTGTACACAAAGTATATGTTGACTGTATGTCAATCGCCTATTTGCCTTTCTAACTTGATAAGCCATTGCATTCTTGCTAGATATATAACAAGCTACTTATGCCTAAAGACGTAGTTGGTAGGATTTATATTCAGAGCTCTCAATTTTATTTGATCAAAAGTTTAGTGTGAGATTACCATATCTGTCAACGTTTGGGTAAAAAATCCGGCCGACTCCGGGGTTACCGGTAATGTTTCCTGATTGGCATTTAACGTATAACTTAAGAGAAGTATCATGTCAGCATACCCTGCGCCTCGTCCATTAATGATATTTTGCGAGACAACTTATTTCTTACTTCTCGGTGATTTCTCACCGAGAGAGTCACGGTAAATGCGTGAGACTTGAGAGCCCTGTGACTCTGACCTAGACGGTGTTACTCAGCTTATCCTCGCTTATCTCAGGTCAAACGGCTAACACCTCATGCTTACCGTCAACGAATATCATTGAAGGGGGGATGTTACATCGCTTCCCATACTAGTTCAAACACAACCCCGTAATTGCTGTCAACAAGGACCACTTCCATGAATGTGTAATCTACATTATCATTCTGTGCTGCTTTTGTGCTCTTGATGTCATCTCCTAGGGGCATCCATGGTGGAGGAAGTAGCAAGTCCCAGCTTCCCCTTCCCTTACCAGCCCTACCACATTCAAGATCAGTTTATGCAAGCTCTATACAGAGCACTAGAGCACGGAAAAGTTGGCATCTTCGAGAGCCCCACCGGAACAGTATGTGGATCTTAGAGCTGAAACGATGACCTCCCAGTGGGTTTCTGTAGGTGTGTGTCTGCATGAAGCCTTCCTGTGTTTATCACCCCACTCCAGGGCAAGTCCCTGAGTCTGATCTGTGGCGCGCTAAGCTGGCTGAGAGATCACGAGGAGAGGAGAAGAGAAGAGGCAGCACGTCTGCTGCAGGGGGAGGAAGAGCCCGCTCTCTCCTCCCCGCACTCCACCTCTCCTCTCCAGGCCCCCTCAACTGCCTCCTCAGCAGAGCCCGACTGGATCACTGACTTCGTGCAGAAGAAGGCCGAGCGGGACCTCGTGTGCAAATTAAAGGTTGTGTTGACGGGTCGGAAGTGACACGTGACTTAGTTTGGCTCCTCGGTCAAATGGAATACATGGCGTCTGCGTGGGGCTTAGCTTTTTGTCTTTCTCATCCTGTCAGGAGGATGAGCTGAGGAGGAAACGAAGGGAGGAGCGCTTGGAGATGATCAGACAAAACGCCCAGTTGAAATACACCCTGAAAAGAAAAGTACGTTTGCTTGAGTTTGACCGTGTAGCGTGCGATATGATGTTTCACACTTTGGCAAAGATGAAGTCCGCACCACGATTCACTCGACCCAAGGTGTTGCACTGCGTGCGCTTGCGTGTCCTGTGTGATAGAGCTGCGAGGACGAGGAAGCAGAGAAGCTCTTACGGCGCAGCCAGGAGGATCAGGGGGAGGAGTCAGGAGACCCAGAGGAGGAGGAGCTTATTGTTGCCGAATATGAGAGTGATGATGAGACCAAGAAGACCAAGAACAAGTGAGTCCCTCACCTGTTTGGAATGGAGGCGAGTCGATGACCAGCCAATCGAAGATGACGGTTGGCGTGTTTAATCGCTTCTCTCTAACAGGTTCTGTGAGGGCGATGATGAGGACGACGATGACTTGGTGGAAGAGCATGTCACCAAGGTGCGTGCGTGTGTTTCTGCTTTGGCGTTCAGAAATCAGTCATCACAGCATCCGTCTGAGTGTCTGTCGTAACTCCGGGTGTTTTGGATTAGATTTACTACTGCAGTCGCACCCACTCCCAGCTGGCCCAGTTTGTCCATGAAGTTCAGAAGAGCCCTTTCAGTCAGGACATCAGTCTGGTCACGCTGGGCTCACGACAGGTACACACACACACTTTCGTTCACCAGTGGGCCTCCTGCATTTCTGTTGCATTGGGTACATTTGTCCTGTGTGTGCGCATGTACAGTGTTATGTGTTTTCAAGAGTGCATGTATGCTTCCGTCCTGCAGAACTTGTGCATTAACGAGGAGGTGCGTCGCCTGGGCAGTGTCCAGCGCATTAACGACCGCTGCATGGAGATGCAGAAGAACAAACACGGTGAGAACGCGCGTTGTTGCGCTCATCCATGCGCTCATCCATGCGCTCGTTTTCCAGGCCTTTCTAAAATCTTGTCTCGCTCTCTCACGCTCTCTCTCTTTCACTCTCCCTGTCTATCTGTCTTTCCTTCTCTCCCCCTCTGTCACTCTCCTTCTCTCTCTTCCTCTCACTCTCACTCTCTCTCCCTCTCTCCCTCTCCTCCCTCTGTCTCTCTCCTTGCTCTCCCTCTCCTTCTCCCCCCTCTGTCTCTCTCCCTCTCCCCCCTCTGTCTCTCTCCCCCCTCTGTCTCTCTCCCCCCCCTCTGTCTCTCTCCCTCTCCTCTCTTTGTCTCTCTCCCTCTCCCTCCTCTGTCTCTCCCCTCCTCTGTCTCTCCCCTCCTCTGTCTCTCCCCTCCTCTGTCTCTTTCCCTCTCAGAAAAGCGGCCCCAGGATGAGAGTGTGAAGCGCAGACGGGGGCCAGCCAAGAGTGTGTGTCCCTACGTCGGTGCCTCTGGGCAGCAGCATCTCCGAGACGAAGTCTTGGGGGCGGTGAGAGACATCGAGGGGCTCCTTGGTCTGGGCAGGAAGGCCAAGGCCTGCCCTTACTACGCCACCCGACTTGCTATCCCCCCGGCACAGGTAATACACGCACACGCTGAGGCACGCTAGCTTGCTGTTGTACTTTGTAGTAATAGTGTGTGTGTGTGTGTGTGTGTGTGTGTGTGTGTGTGTGTGTGTGTGTGTGTGTGTGTGTGTGTGTGTGTGTGTGTGTGTGTGTGTAGCTGGTGGTGTTGCCCTATCAGATGGTGCTCCATGAAGGAACAAGGCGCGCCTCAGGCGTCCAGCTGAAGGGACAGGTGATTGTCCGCCCGCACAGAGCACGGTCACGCAATCAAACGGCCGTGAGCTCCATGTCTGTTTGTTCCACTTCAGGTGCTGATCATAGATGAAGCCCACAACCTAAGCGATACTCTCTCCTGTATCCACAGCTCAGAGCTCACAGGAGCACAGGTAGACACACACTCACACACATACACTTTCACTGACACACACCTTGTGTTACTTTGATTTAGCACTCACTCATTGATGCGTGGTGATTGTAAGGGAATAATGATTTGATTCATCTCTTTTCTCTCCAGCTCTGCCGTGCACATTCTCAGCTCACACAGTACTCTGACCGCTACAAGTGAGGACATAGACACATGCAATCATGCATGGATTTATCTCACAGTAACAAATACCGTATAGCTTAATCTAGTGTTCCCAATTTTCCCGCAACACTCCCTTGTCACGAGTGTGTGTGTGTGTGCGTGCGCGCGCGCATACATACTTGCTTGTATATATGCGTGTCTTTGTCTGCTAGGAGTCGATTAAAAGCCAAGAACCTGATGTATATCAGACAGATCCTGTTTGTGCTGGAGGGGCTGGTACGCGTGCTGGGAGGTGAGTGACCAGCTGCATGTCTGGGTGGACCGGGAGAGGCATGAGTCACACTCGCACAGAACTCTACTCTCACACAGAACTCTACTCTCACACAGAACTCTACTCTCTAATCTTCTACAGGGAAGGTGGGTCAGAGTCCACAGAGCCAGACCACTCAGCCAGGTAACAACACAAACACGAGAGGGGTTCCATTCACAGTTTACAGCCACTGATGCCACGTTGTGCCCCACCTCTGGTCGTTTCCGTCACCTCTCTCTCTTGCTCTCTCTCCATATTTCTCTTGATCGCTCTCTGTCTCTCTGTCTCTCTGTCTCTCTGTCTCTTTGTCTCTCTCTCTCTCTCTGTCTCTCTGTCTCTCTCTCTGTCTCTCTCTCTCACTCTCTCACTCTCTCTGTGTGTGTGTGTGTGTGTGTTCTCAGGGACGGAGATGTTCACCATCAACAACTTCCTGTTCAAGGCTCAGATAGACAACATCAATCTGTTCAAGGTAGCCATGGAAACAGCATCCCTGCAGCCATGCTCGAATCCCCCACACACTCACGCCACACAACCTCCCTGTGACCGCCTCTACCCCCCCCCCCCC
>BROE01000003.1:9110137-9114233 GCA_036571765.1 Plecoglossus altivelis | reverse complement strand
TTGATGCACGATCGAGCAAAGAAAGGTAAGAGCAAGGCTGTTCACAGTTGCGCGGTCAGACGCCGGGTTAAGTGTGGACATCCAGAAGTACCCATGCTGTCCCCCCCTCCCCCCCCCCTCCCCCCCCCGCCTTCTAAGCGCCATCTGAGCCCGCTAGGTCTACATGATGAGAAAGTACGCGTGCAGCGGAGGTGGTGCGCCTTCTGGGGTGGTGAACGCACCCGCTTCCAGCCGGCTCACGCTTCTCGCACGCACCTTCCGACCAAATGAGGAACCGTCGCACCGGGGGGCTGAACCGCTTCCTGCAGACGCTGTCGAATCCAAACACAGGTCAGGGCTGATACGGTGCATCTCTACAGGCGTCGCTAGCCTTCGTTATTTTATCGTTGGAGAGGGTTATTATGGAAAGGAAATGTGGGAGTGAGAGAGAGAGTGAGTGATGTGTGGTAAAGGGCCTAGGCCAGATTCTAGTCTACGTGGGGAGCTCATTAGACCGGTGAGCCACTGGGGTGCCCTTGGCCCATGCTAATGGTGACTCCCATTCATGAGAGGAACATGAGGAGGGATAACATGACTGCTGCGGCTCTCGTTTCCTCTGTTGCAGTCGCTCCTCCAGACCAGCAGGGGTCCCTAGAGGGGGAACAGGTGCTCTCCGCATCACCTATGATGCAGGTGGAAGGCTTCCTCATGGCTCTTACCAACAGCAATGCTGACGGCCGGGTGGTGGTGCAGATCCAAGGTATGCCCGCAGACACACACATACACACACCCACATGCACACACACACACACCAGTCCTGCATCCTCCGTCTCTCCTGTCTCTGTCTCTCCAGGTTGCGTGTCGTCAAGCAGCGTGAAGTTCCTGCTGCTGAACCCAGCTGTGCACTTTGCTCAAGTGCTGCAGGACTGCAGAGCGGTGATCATCGCAGGAGGAACCATGCAGCCTGTAAGAGCAGACGCACCCACGTAGGTAGACGTAGTCCACGTGTAGAAAGACGACCGTCCTCGTCTTAAGGACTTTGTGGAACGTGTCGCACACGCAGGTGTCCGACTTCAAACAGGAGCTGCTGTTCTCCGCCGGGGTGGGCGAGGAGCGCATCGCTGAGTTCTCCTGTGGTGAGCTCTCAGCATCCACACACACTCACACACACATCCATACACACAGTCTGTGGACCTCACTGCTGTGACACCATAGTGACGTGTGTGTGTCTGTGTGTGTCTGTGCTGCAGGCCACGTCATCCCCCCTGACAACATCCTTCCTGTGGTCCTGTCCAGCGGCCCCTCTGGCCAGCCGCTGGAGTTCACCTTCCAGAACAGAGACATGCCATGCATGGTGACACACCCCTTATTGCCTCTGTCTGCACGCTCAACATTCCACAGGGATAAGAGCCTGGGTGTAAACGGGACTGTGTGTGTGTGCGTGCGTGCGTGCGGGTAGATGGACGAGACAGGCCGTGTTCTCTCTAACCTGTGCAACGTGGTTCCCGGAGGCGTGGTGTGTTTCTTCCCCTCCTATGAATACTCCAGGAGGATCGTGGGTCACTGGGAGAGCAGCGGAGTGCTCGCTCGCCTCGCTAACAAGAAGAAGGTGTGTGTGTGCGTTAACTTGATGCCAGCAGATGGCTGCAAAGGTTTGGGCTGTGGGTGTAACTTTGCTCGTCTCCGCACAGCAGAGCGAGGGGAAGGACCCGGTTGTGACGCTGTGTTTCTCTCTGCAGATCTTCCAGGAGCCTAAGAAGGCCAGTCAGCTGGAGCAGGTGCTCAGTGAGTTCTCCAGGTGCATCCAGGTGAGAGCAGCTCCTCTCCTCCCTCAGGGACGTGATGAGGGGCGGGGTGACAGGCGTGATGAGGGCCGCGATGAGGGCCGCGATGAGGGCCGCGATGAGGGACGCGATGAGGGACGTGATGATCTGTTTCTTCCTCTCTTCTACTGTCATCTCTTCCTCTCCCAGAGGTGTGCTGTGGATGGGAGTGGTCTCACAGGAGCACTGCTTTTCTCAGTGGTGGGAGGAAAGATGAGCGAAGGCATTAACTTCTCGGACGACCTGGGAAGGTGTGTGTGTGGAAATGTACTGTCTGTTCGTCTCCTCTAGATGCGTAGCGCTTGTTGTTGACCTGCACATTGTTGTGTTTGCAGGTGCATCGTGATGGTAGGCATGCCTTATCCAAACATCAAGTCTCCAGAGTTGCAGGAGAAGATGGCTTACCTCGACAAAAACCTGGTAAACCTCACACGTCAGAGTGACACACAGAGGTCGTCCATCACGCCAGATATACATTCATACTGAGGAGTTTAACCACTTCAGCTTGTTTGTTCCCCATCTATTTCAGTCACACGCAGGAGGGCGGAGTCCCGGCCAGGCCCTAATAGAAAACCTGTGCATGAAGGCTGTCAATCAATCTATAGGTGAGCCTGTATGTCCTATTGGCTGTCCTGTTATGTCCTATTGGCTGATAAACCACCAGGCCGATAAGACACTGATTGCGAAGAACTAGAGTCTCTTGTCATTCCTATACTCCCACAGGAAGGGCTATACGTCACCGCGGCGACTACGCGTGCATAGTGCTGTGCGACCGGCGCTACTCTCGCCCAGCGACCCTCGCTAAACTCCCCAGCTGGATCCGAGCTCAGACGCGCACACACGCCAGCTTCGGCCCAGCGTTCGCCTCCCTGAGACGGGTGAGCCACGACGCGGCGTGCGAGCGGGCCTCTTCTCAGTTCCAGCAGAGTTCTCAAGAACGAATCGAGGATTTCTATGTGGAATTCTAATTAGTCTCCCCTTACTGTCATTTTGACTTTGGGGAAATTACCTTAAATGATGGCCCCAATTACAGCAGTGCTCTCTTTTATCTCTCTGTCGTCCTCAGTTCTTCATAGAGAAGAAGCAACAGCAGTCTTGAGGACTCGCTAATGCTAATGATGACGCTGATGGCGTGTGAAGGTGAAGCGCTGGTGAGATCAAAGACTCCTGAACGAGGTCTGACTCAGGAGGAAACTGTTGCTCCCGCAGCAGTCTGAGACGCACTCATTGGCCTGCGCCGGTCTCCAGGGGGCTTGGTCCCAGCCTATCAGCACTTCAGACGGACTTGGAGGCTGTTCTTATTCGGACAGCGGCTTTCATTAACATTACATAAGCTATTGGTTATTTCGTTATCTTACTTTGACCAATACGTAAAACAGAGATTGTTTTTTATGCTAAAAAGCATTTATTGACATTCTTACCATGTTCTGCTGCTTTAGTGTTACAATGTTTAGTTGTGTATCATACGTTTTTAAGATACTTTATAATAAACATGTCTTTATTCACTCAATGCTGATTATGGCAAAATAAGGCATTTTGTACATCCACAATCACATTTATAGTATAAAGACGGTGACTGAATTCAAATTGATGTTTGTTTCATTTGTTAATCTGCTCATCTATACAATAAACTTGTACTCTAGAGTGTCTTTGCAAAAAGGCGCCATCTGTCCATCTTGATTCTCCTGTAGATCCTTCCAGATGCATGTGTTCATGATTCGTTTTACAGCAGGCCAGTAGGGGGAGACAAGATCCTTGTTGGTCCCCTCTGGAGAAGAGGGAGAGAGGGGGGGAGGTGTGCACAGCACTGCTGTATTCCCACTACTGGTACAGCAACAGGTTTTTCCTCCAGTCAGATGACTCCAGTACTTAAGACACAGGGCTCCCCTGTACGACCAAATCGACAAAGTCTCACACCGATTCTGCGGCACACACACACACGACGTCCTCCACAGAGCAGCCTTGCCCGTCCGTACTCTCTCTCCCGGGGATTGGTGGCGAGCTAGCAGCGCAACGAGTTCCGTCAGCTCCGATTGGCTGCTCTCTGACGGTTACGCCTCCCAGTCGTCCTCGTCCTCAGCCGTTGGCCCGGGGGCGGGCAGGGGAGGGATGACGTCAGACATCCTGGCGAACGCGCCGCCGGAACTGGCGGGAGCGTCGGTGGAGTCTCCGCCAGCTGGCCCCTTCCCAGAGATACCTGGAGGATGAGGTCACAGTCAGACACGGCCTTCCTGCCAGCTTCCGGTCGGCATGTTAGGACCCGACAAACACATGAAGGTTTTTACCTTTCCTGC
>BROE01000003.1:9047637-9105137 GCA_036571765.1 Plecoglossus altivelis | reverse complement strand
TTCGGTGTGCCTGGCACAGAACACAACCGTTCGGGTGGCTGCGAGGGAGAGAGAGAAACCGGATCCTTGCCGTTTGCTGTTTATATTAGGACAGAATTCACACTCTCCTTTTTACCGGATCATCTCAGCAGCTCTCTGTCATAGGCTGTAGGCAACCTCTCGCATTCTCTCTCTCCCTCTGTCCTACAGCGCTATCGTTCTCTCTCCCCCTCTATTCCTACATCGCACGGGCATGGCGGGTTCCAGCCTACTGGAAAACCCAGTGCAAGCGATTTTGTACCTGCGCGAGCTTACCACAATCGTTCAGAACCAGCAAAGTCTTATCCAGACTCAGCGATCGCGCATCGATGAACTGGACCGCCGGGTGGACGAGCTGCTCGGAGAGAACAGACACCTGCGCGATGTGAGAGGACAACAGCTTCATTATCATCATCACCCCGACCCCAGCTATCACCACCATCATTACCACCCAGACCCCCAGCCTACGGTACCTGGGCCCCCGCCTGACCATGACCCACCGCAGCCTCAATTTACGTCGGCACAGCCGCAGTCTACACCGCTTCAACCTGCTGACCCGGGGGATATGCAGCTAGTCCCTGCTCATCCACAGACCCCTTCACCGGGCGAAGCTAACCCTGGAGCAGAGGAGGACGACACGGCCAGCCCGAGCTGCCGCTCCTTAGTACCGCTGACCCCCACTACCCTCTGCCGATCGCTGACCCTGGCAAGAAAATCAGAGTGAGTGTTTTTGTGTGTGTTTTTTTTAAACTTCGACAGTCACCAACAGAATGCTGCGTTTGTGTGTGCGTGCGCGTGTGTCAACCAGTGCTGCCAAGTACCCATCTGAGAAGAATGTGCACGCAATTGTATTTGCAACAGAAGCGGATTATTTTAACTCAAAACTAGAGCATGCCATTACATAACAAGCAGTTATAGGACTACGATATTGCTAAAGGCATGTCATTAGAACCAGAACGAGACTTGGTTCAGTAAAACACCTGGCTTCTCTAGACTGTCGCTGGCCATGGTGCTGATTTTCTCACAGAAAAAAACCCTCAAGAGGTTTCTGATGTGCTGGTATTTCACATAAACCGACGCACGCACGTGCACATGCACACATACACACTCTCTCTCTCTTTCTCTCTCTCTCTCTCTCTCTCTCTCTCTCTCTCTCACACACACACACACACACACACACACACACACACACACACACAGCTGGGTATTTCTCTCTTTCCATGGTGTGCTTTGGTGTCAGGAGGGGGCGGTGTGTGTGCGTGTGTGCCTGCTTGTGTGCAATGCTCTGATCATGAGTGGTATCCCAGCTGGAGTCCTGATTGGTCTCTTTGGGACCCCTCCCCCTCTGTGGTGAGGAGGAGAGGGGTAGGAGTGTGTGTGTCTGTGTGTGTGTGTGGGGGGGGGGGTAGGGAGAAGGAAACAGAAAAGAGACTGTTGGTGCTTTTTTTCAGACTATGAAGCACTCGTCGCACCCCTCTTGTCCCTGAGGGCTGGAAGGGTAGCAAATGTTTCTGGTGCTTGCCTGCCTAACCTTGTTGGAGAGACCTAATTGAGTTTTATTGAATTCCACTGCACCACCCTGCACCACAAGTTTGTTTTGTAGACTTCAAAAGATAAACGTTTGATATGGGCTTTGTATCTGTGATGATGGCATACATTGAAGGCAGTGTTCTCTGATGCCGGATGAATATCTGCGACTCCAATGGCAGCGGTTGAGTATTTGTGTGTGTCTGCGCAGGGTGTGCGTGTGTACACGTGGAATGTGCGTGCGTGTCAGCAATATAAGGAATTAACAGTGGGCAGGAATGTAAGGAGTGTACATCAGACGTTTGTATATGACTGTGTGTTTTGGTGGTGGTGGTGGTGGTGGGGGGGGGTGCACGTGGATCTACTTATGGGGAAGAGAGAATCCCCTCCGCTCCTCTCCCCAGCTGAGCCACGTATCTGCCCCACTTAGCCCGTGGAGCGAACTGTAATCAGCCTCTGTCTCAGGAGAGGCAGAAAGACAGAAAGGATAGCGGGATTTGTCAGCGAGAGAGAGAGAGGGGGGGGCAGAGATAGAGTGTGTGAGACACATGAAGAGCGACAGACCGAAATACAGAGAGAGATGAAGAGAGGGAACGAGAGAGCGAAAGACATCGAACGAGTCAGAGATACTTGCCAAGTCCTCTGGCTTTGATAAAGCCAGAAGGAGTTAGAGGAAGGGCCGATGGGGGCTGAGGATGAACGGGACATGAAAGAGAGAGAAAGAGAGAGGATGGCGGAGAGAACGAGAGTTAGGGAAAGAGAACAAGAAAGAGGGAGAGAGACAAACAGCACAGAGGGAGAGAGTGACCACAAACAGACAGCAGGGGGCGTGTGTAGTTCTGAAATATTTACCTGCTCCCTTTGTAAGAGATATAATAGGTGAACTGGGTGCTGTTAAAGAGGCTTGTAGACATGCTGAAAGGTGAAGGGAATGTGGACTGTCCGTTCAAATCCACTCTTTTTTCTCTCTCTTTCTCTGTCTCTCTCTCTCTCCCTCTACCTTTCTCTCCCTCTCTCTCTCTCTACCCCTCTCTCTCCCAGACTCTCTGTCTCCGTCTCTCGGCCCCTCTCTTCTCTTTGCCTTTCTGTCCAGGCCTCACATGGGTCCTGGCAGGCGACTGAGCTCAGGTCACACACATCTATGCTGGTCATCAGGCTCGCTGTCTCTGCCTGCTGAGGGCCAGCCCATGGCCTGCCTCAAGCTGGGCTCTCCAACCACTGATTGCAACTGAATGGTAGCCAAAGCACTTAAGACAGGCCTGGCTTTGTATCGCATCAATTGAATATGTGTCCATTACATGCGATAATGTGTTCTGTGTTTAATGATGCTCAGTTTGTGTGTGAGAGAGTGGTCAAAGTGTGTGTGCTTGTGTTAGTCGTAGGCGGGGGAAGGGGAGTTAGAATGAGAGGCATAGTGAATTACCATCTGTCTGTTTCTATAAATGCCACTAAAGGAACAGTGATTTTTTTTCCCTTGCTGATGGCTGAAACATTTTCTGCTGTGTAGCTATTGGCGTGAACGTAATACTGCTCATCTACATAGAAGCACACACAGACACAATATGTGGCTGATGTGGATAGCTGCAGTCTGAATACAGGCTGGAAGAACTTAATGCGTGACGTGACAGAATTTGATCGATCCGTCGAGAGCAAACTAATGGACGTTTTTACCCTTACAGATCCTCGTTGTCTGGGGGTTTGTCGATAATTGCCGTCACGCCGCGGTTTCAAGCCGTCACTTTAACTTTAACATATCGTGACAATCTTCCTTATCTCTACTCTTCCCTCCTCCCACTTTCGTCTTTGTCCGTCGTTCCTCTCCTCGCATGCCCCCCCTCCCCCTCCTCTTCCTTTCTTCTTTACAGGAGTCAGACAGTGCTGCATCAGTTTTGCTGTCCAGCCCCCGAGGCCCCAGAGGCTGATCCTATTGGTTCCTCCAGGTAAGGATGCGGCCTCCCTCTGACTCCATCTCCACTGAGAGACGGCCCCTTTATGGATCGTAACCCATTTTCCCCGGCAATGCCAACCCTAAGTAAACCCTCTCTCCACTGTGTCCCATCTGTCCATTTTCATGTTCACCTCCTTGTATTTCTCGCTGAAAGTCTCTCCCTCTCTCCCTCTCTCTCCCTCTCTCTCCCCCTCTCTCTCTCCCCTCAAGTGCAATTACTGATCCCCACAGTAAGCTTGTATAATGGCTCACAATTATTTGTGCTGTTGTGTGCCTGTTTGTTGTGTATGTGTGTGTGAGCATTTATGTGTGCGCGAACATGTGTAAATACCTCAGAAACAAGCCTTCTACTTGTCCTCATATTTCTTCGATATAGTTGTGTGAGCGAATGAATTGCCTGTGGCTAGTACCTACAGTAAGTACCTCACTCTGTCCTATTGCATGTCAGAGTTAATGCAGCATGATAAACCTATACCCTCATTAGCTTGAGGGCAGAAATGTCCCTCTAACACACACGCACGTGCGCGCGCACACACATACAGACGCACATACAGACAAACACAAACTTAAAATGTGAACGATGCACAAACAAGCTGTACCGTGACCAACACTAAGGATGTAGCATAATTTCTACGGAGGCTTGCCAAGAGCCCATTAATGTGACAGATACCAATATTCATCCATGACACTGACGGTTTGAGTGGTGTCTGAATAGGAGATTCCTTACCATTCTTTCTAGGCTTTGCTCAGGCAAACCCACGACCAAGCAGCCATACCCACAGAGCCAACCCTTAGGCAACAAACATGCTACCATGGCAACTCAGCACAGAACGCATGTGACGCACACTGCCATAGTAACCAAAAAGCGGAGGTCTGCGTTTCCCGAGGCTCCAACAAGTGTTTCTAGTGTGTGTGGGCAGGTGCCCGGACATCTGTCTGTTTGTTTGAATTACGGTGTCTTTGTTTATCATTGTGTATTTGTGAGTGTGCACCAGTTTATAGTGAGTCACGTTCAACATAGGGATCCCTCAACATCTTTCATTGCTCTGATTCAGGACATTTGAGTGATACCTTGCTGCTGAAAGGCAGTTTAGAGACTGGGTAGTCGAAACCCAGCTTTGACTACTTTACCATCACACTCACTAGAGCACCTCAGGCTGCGTGTGTCTGCTGGCTCTTTGCATGTTGTTATTTCATCACATTAATACATCTATTATCCATATTTACGCGTTATGATTTTTTCCCCTCCCAAATTGTATTACATCTTTTGCCAAATTGCAGTCTCGACAGATTGCCTAACATGTTAAATCCGTTGGATTTAATTTAAAAATAAGTCATCTAATATACCAACACATTTTTTGGTGTACCGTAATCAAAATATTGAAATTCTGTGCTCTTGTCAGGTTTCGTTTCGATGTCTGAATTTTAGTATTCTGTCCGCATTTTTTCACAACGGGGAAATCCTAGGGCCCAACCACTAATCCTTACAGCTGTTTCATATTCTCCATGTGAGCTTGCATCTACTAACCTGCCATCTCTTTTCTCTCATTCTGTGTGTCTGTGTGTGTGTGTGCGTACGTATGTGTATTTATGTGTGTGTTTACCCCTTGGCTGCACATATCTGTTGGGCTCACGTATGATATAAGTTGACAGATGGTTATTTTTATATTCTCTATGACATCATCAGCATGCAGATTGCTTTTTCCGTGTCCATGTTTGTGGTTTTTTTGCATGTATGTTTTGTGTGTGTGTGTGTGTGGAGTCATTAAGAAGCCATCGCGGCTCAGATACGTTTATTTCTCTCTCTTTCTCTGTCTCTCTCTCTGTCTCTCTCTCCTTTTCAATCCCCTAACATATTCTAATGCACTCTAATGGATTCTAATGCAGGGCCAGGACGTGGCCGTGTTTTAAATAGACTTTTGATGAAGACACCCTCCAGTGAGCAAACGAATATACACACACTAACGCAAGCGCACCTTTTCCTTTGTAAGGATGTGAATGATCTTTCCTGTACTCCTCCACCAACACCTCCTCTTTCCTCTCATCCGGTTAAGGAGACGTAGCAGTTGCTGCCACTGCAGAAACAAGAAGGAACTTCAGGGACATTACTTAAACATGAGCAGGCTTTCTGTGTTCACACTTGTTTCGTGGTTGGAGACCTGAGGTCTGTTAGAGAACGAGTGGGAAACACCAGATACGCGGTTCGACCAACCAGGTCACGCTCCACCGGGTCGCGCCACCCCCCCCCTCCCCTGTTGGGTGACATTACTCTATCATACTTGACGTAGTTTGGATGTAGACCAATACATATTAGCCAGTTCAGCTAGGTTCGATTTATTGCAAGGATGGAAAGAAGATTAAAAATAAAGACATGTTCACACCAATACTATAATCCACACCATCACCCTAAACACAAATGTTCCCCTTCTGTCTCTTGTCATCCTGTTGGTCAGAATCCAAAAGTACTGGTCGGGTCTTGTTCTAAACATTGTTGTTTCCCAAGCAGTGGGAAGTTGCTGAGACTGGAGGGCGGGACTTCCTCCGGCGGACAGGAAGTAGAGGCGACGGAAGGAGGGCCCAGACGAGAAGGACCCAGTGACTATGAAATTGCCCTGGAGAACAAGAACAAACAGGTGTGTGTGTGCGTAGCTGTGTTTGCATGTGGGGAGGAAGCGATGGAGGTGTTGTGAGTGTATTCGTGCGGCGCACCTCACGTGTTTGTGAGTCAGACATACAGTATGTGCGTGGCCAGAATAAGCGTGTTTGCGTCGCTCTCAATATGTCCTACAACCGTAACATGCATTCTGTCAGACACACTCACATTCAGATCTATTTTTGTCACGGGTTGACAAAAAAATAAGAACACCAGCGTTTCCATCGCTACGGCGACAGGAACATGGTGGATGATGGGTTGTCATAGCAACAGCTAATAACTGCTGCTGGCTGCTGGAGATGTCTTTATCTCTTACAGCAAACCGCTAAGGGGACTATGTAACTGCTGTGTGTGTGTATATGTGTACATGTGGGTGTGTGTCCTCCTTTTCCTCCTTCTTTTTGCTCTTTCTCCCTCCCTGCCTCCCACTCCCTAGCCCTCTCTAGGGCTGGTAGAAGAGAGGGGAGTTGATGGGTGAATAAATGAAGAAGGGAAAACATCTGAAAGATGTATGATTTCAAAGCCAACTGTGCCTGTCAGGCTGGAGAGCTGCTCCACAATGGGCTTCTATGGTGTTTACCATCCTGGCTGGCTGCTCCCTACTGCGTCCTCCACCAAGCCTCCAGTAGTCCTGCCCAGGCTTGTCTGCAGGAGACAGGCCTCTCCTCTGGGACATGGGAGCTCTCTTTGAATGTGGCTGGAATAACAGGGGCAGCCAAAGCCAATCCTCTTTTCAAATGAATCACACCAGTCCTCCAAAGTATTAAGGCTTGTCAACCCTCTCCTCCCCCTCCCCTGTCCTCCTCCAAAACCCTCCAACTGTAGATCGAGGAGCTGGAGCAGCGCTACGGTGGCCATTTTGTGTCGCGGCGCGCCGCTTGCCGCATCCAGACGGCATTCCGCCAGTATCAGCTCAGCAAGAACTTCCAGAAGATCCGCAACTCTCTGTCCGAGAGCCGGCTCCCGCGCCGTATCTCCTTGCGCCGGCCAAACCCGACCCGCAATCAGAACCCAGGGCAGAGACACAGCTACACTCCTCACACTCTCCTGGAGACAGGCAGCCCCTCAGGGGGAACCCTGCGGCCTAAAACTCCTCCACCACCCCCATCCCGCACCACCTCTCTGCCCCCCTCCCCCGCCTCTACCGCCACCCCTGCCCCTACCCCGGGTCCAGCCCTTGGACCCTCTCTCACTCAGCTGGAAGACTGCTTCTCCGATCAGGTACCTTTTAGCACCCCCGACATTAGGATATCTACCGTAGCATCAGCATACAGTTTCCCATTGACGTAAGCATAGGCTAACCTAGCAGCTCTATCTGACCAATGATTGGATTATTGCCAATGTTATGATTTGCTTCTTTGTGTATTCGCAGCTGCACTCACTGGCCCAGTCCATCGACGAGGCTCTTCGTGGGTGGAGCATGGCGGACAGCGGTGAGAAGGCGGGGCTGTTGATGGACCCAGGGGCATTCCGGGCAGCTGCCCAGTCTGCTTGTATGCCCCGCAGTGCCAGCTCTCTGCTCATGGCCTTTAGGGATGTCACCGTGCACATCGACACCAACAACTACACCATCTCCACGGCAACAACCTCCACCACCACCACCACACTAGGCAACACGGGCGGGGGAGTAGGGAGCAGGCAGGCCTCGTTGGACAAAGGTGGGGTCAGGAGAGCGGCGAGCCAGTCTGAGGAGCAGGGGAGTGACATGGACTTTCCGGCTCCGCCCCCCAGTGAGGAGTTGGAGATGGGGGACCTGGGTTCCAGGAGGGGGTCTGCCATGACGGATCAGGGTGGGTTGGACAGAGAGAGCGGCTCAGAGAGACCCGGCTCCACCTCCACCCAGACCAACCAGCAGCCCATCCAGTCCTACACCCAGTACCAGCAGTACCAGTACCCTCAGACCCAGCAGGTGTCTGGGGGCCCCATACCTGAGGCTCTCCAGGCCCTGGTTCTCTCTTTGCCCAGGGACCGCTGCCAAGACCCGGCCTCCTGCCGCTCACCCACCCTCTCTACCGACACACACCGCAAACGCCTCTACCGCATAGGACTCAACCTCTTCAATGTGTGAGTGCGCCCACACAGACACTTGCACACACACACTCACTCACACTGTCGGACACACACATGCACACACTCACACTTTCAGACACATGTATCTACATACACACACACACTACACACACGCTTCAAGCTGCTTTAATCAGTATAATAATGTTGTGTGGACTGTCTTCTTGAATTGCTCGACTTACGTATATTCAAAATAAAGAGAGGAAGGAGGTCACGGAGAGTTCACATGAGTTGTAAAGACTACTGTACATGTATATATAGCATATAAGCCTGATGTGCCCTTTAGAACAGATGTAAATGTTATGAACTCACATGCATCCGAGCTGTATCACATAAACACATCCGTACATGCGAATAACACGAACACGCAACCCCCCCCCCACATGCACTGCGTGTTCATCCCATGTTGTATATCTCTGTTCTAGGAACCCCGAGCGTGGCATCCACTTCCTGATCACGCGTGGCTTCGTCCCAGACACGGCCATCGGCATCGCCCACTTCCTGTTGCAGAGGAAGGGACTAAGCAGGCAGATGATTGGAGAGTTCCTGGGGAACAGCAAGCTGCTCTTCAACAGAGACGTGCTGGAGTGAGTGTTCCCTGCTCACCCTTCATGCACGTATGAGTATCGGCCTCATCATCCTGGAAACCTCACTTCAGTACATAAGAGCAGGCTCACCTATGAACCCATGTAATTACTCACACACGCGCATGAGGACGTGCACACACACGCACAGGCTCTCTCTCACACGCACACACATGCACGCACGCACACACACACACGCGTGCACACACACACACACACATACAGTTAAAGCCCTCACTCTGCTGGGAGATCCAGCATAGAGACTGTTCACTGTTTGTTGCTAAGGTAGTACAGAAAATGGTAGAAATAGGTCACTGCTCTAAGCGTACACACCAATGCTGTCCTCGCTGCTGCCTCTCTCCCCCGATTTCTCTCTCTCTCTTTCTCTGGATTTTATTTCCTGCTCTCTTTCTTGCATCTCTCTGTCCCACCCTCTCTCTCTTTCTCTCCCTCCCTACCCCACCCTCTCACTCTCTTTATTGCTCTCTCATACTCGTACTTTCATTATCCTTGTCTCCTACCTCTTTCTGAAGTTTTCTCTCATCTCATCTCCCTCCTTCGTTCTCAACGGCAATCTTTGTGCAAATTCTATTTCCTCTCTCTTTCTCTCTCAGTCTCCTTCATTCTCTTTCTCTCCATCGCTGCTTGTGTGTATGTGCAAGTCTTCCAGGTCAGCGATTCTGAAATGGAAGTATGACTGGAATAAGAAAAATGCCAGCAGCGATTACACACCCATCGTTCACTCACAGCTCGCTCGCTCGCTCACTCGTTCACTCGCTCGCTCACTCGCTCCCTCACAATGGTCTCCGAGACACTTGGCTGCAGCAATGACAACCTCAAGACACAGATCTGAAGTAATGGTCTGTCTCACTCCTCTCTATCGCTCTCTCTTCGCTCTCTTCCCTCTCTTTCTATGTCTCTCTCTCTCTCTCTCTCTCTCTCTCTCTCTCTCTCCAGCTGTGTTGTGGATGAGATGGACTTCTCAGGGATGGAGCTGGACGAGGCCTTGCGGAAGTTCCAGGCTCATGTCCGTGTGCAGGGGGAGGCCCAGAAGGTCGAAAGGCTGATCGAAGCCTTCAGGTGAGCCTTCAAGACGCACCTCAGACCTCCCTCCCCTCCTCCCTCCTTCCCTCCCCTCCTTTCACTCTCCCCTGCAACGCCCCCCCATGTTGCCGTGTTCCAGACGGCATGGCAACAAAGCAATCCCAAGACTGCGCCGTCAACCGAACGCTCTTCTCGTTCATGAAGCTCTCAATTATGACAACCAGTCAGAACAATGAGTACGATTCCATTAACAAATCACAGTCCTCATTAGACGGCAGAGCCAATTATGTTCTGGCGTGGAGCTGACTTGAAGGGTTAGATGCAGACCTGGAATTCAGATCTATTATGTAACAGGTGTTATGTCATCTGTTGGAAGTGTGACTAGGCTGTCATAGATGGGTGTCTGTGCCAGCTGGCATGTAACTTTCATATGCAGATATAAAGATAAGAGAACTGTAGCTAGTGTAGAAATAACTTTGTTATGTAAGCACATAAACACACACACTCTCAATAGCGATCGCGCGTACACACGTGCACACCCACTCACACATTCCAACGCAAGCATACAAACACCCCGGATACACACGCGCATTTGCTTCCTTGTGTCAGACTTTGATGTGTCTGCTGTCGACGCACATCAAGCTGAACTCTCTGGAGTGTGTGTGTGTGTGTGTGTGTGTGGCTGCTTGGTACTGGGGAGGAGAGTCACAGCTTTTAAGCAGAGTCAGTGAAAGTCAATGTCGCCATTCGAACAACACGCAGTCTCTGTCTTTTAAACTCAGACTTGGACTCAGACACCACTGAGGACAGCCACTTGCTCACAGACCGTAAAGGCAGACGGGCAAAGACTTGTCACCGTACAGGTTTACATTAGAGCAACAGAAACTGTCTCGATCCAAGCTTACATGGGAGCTAAAAGCCTGCCAGTAAAAGGACCGGCGACCGACTCTGAAAGTGTGTGACAGAGTGGAGCAGAGTCAAGCGAGAGAGAGTGCATGAGAGAGAGAGAGAGAAAGAGAGAGAGAGAGAGAGAGAGAGAGAGAGAGAGAGAGAAAGAGAGAGAGAGGGAGAAGAAGTGGCTGTATCCGCAGGTGTTGATGAAGCGGAAAAGGTCTGTTGCCACAGTACAGTCTCCAGAGTCAGCACTCTCTCAGCCTGAGTGCTGAGTCTCCCGAACCCAAACGACATGGATGTGTGGTGAGTGTTTTTGGATGACTGCTATATTTCTGTCTCCCTGTCCCTCTCGCTGTGCGCAGCCAGAGGTACTGCATGTGTAACCCGGATGTGGTGCAGCAGTTCCACAACCCGGACACCATCTTCATCCTGGCCTTCGCTGTGGTGCTGCTCAACACCGACATGTACTCCCCCAACATCAAACCCCAGCGCAAGATGGGCCTCGATGACTTCATCCGCAACCTGCGAGGTCAGTTCCGGCTGGGTTTGGGAGCCAGCGTTTGTACGAAGGGCGGGGCGTGGCACGCTGGTTGGAGGATTTGACTGCATATCAGGAGGCTGAAGGGTCCAGTTCTACTCTGTATGTCACTTGGCTTTAAAGAGGCCACTCATGTTCATACACAATTATTTAGGTCGACAAATAGGGAGAGAAATAGAGACTTGCCAGAGGTCTTTGGAAAGGCCTGGGACATTGTATTTTCCTCTACATCAGCTTGTTAGAGGTTTCTTCTCTTTGTTTTTCTTTTTTCTTCTCCTGCTGAAATATCCAAAAGACGAGAGGAAGTGGCAAGCCGGTGTGACAGAACGCTGCGCGCGCCGAACTCTGTGTGTGCCAAACGCTGTGTGTGCCGAACGCTGTGTGTGCCTTTCGGAGACAAGCTCCGATGTCGACATCAAACTAGAGCCAGTATAATGAGCCACAGACATGTTTCAACATTTATGGCGAGCCTATTTCAGAGCCCGGGGTAAGAACAGCCACGGGTATTTTTGAAGCGCAGGCACCGACTCGCTTCACAGTCCCGTCACATCAGAGAGAAGTCAGTAAGAGGGAGACCGGAGAGACCAAAGTGAGACCCGACCTGCCGTCAGATAAGACCACTCTAATGCGCAATCTAGAGAGAGAGAGAGAGAGAAGAGAGAAAGAGAGAGAAAGGGGGGGATAGAGACCATCTGGTTGGAGATCAGTGGTTCTAAAACGGTCTGGTCTGATGGCTGGACGATTCCTCATCAGTGCAGACCTCCACATCATCTCCCCATTTGAGCGACAGCTGTCTGGGGTGGACTTAATAGAGTTGCAGGGAGAGATTACCCTGGGAGAACTAAGACTAATGCCCCTGTTAGCTCTGGTTCTGATGGCTAGGCAGCTCTTAGTACGGGCGGGTATTCTCCTTGAGGAATAAGGTGAAGGTTACATTGTTCTTCGACTGGCTGGTTTCTGTCTACCTCGCTTGGTTGAAGCCTTCTCAGGGTGAAACACATGCACACTCCCTCTTGTGGTGCAACGGAAGACTGTCACCCTGGGGCTGTGCTCCGGGGCTTTTACAAATTGCGCTGTCTTTATAGTGTACTGTCTGGTGTGGATGTACAGTGAAATTCACTGCGGGTGTGTGTTTGTGCGCTGACTTGCGTAAAGTAGTATTCACCTCCTAAGTGTGTGTGTCGTCAGGAGTGGATGATGGCGCTGATATTCCCAGAGAGATGGTTTCTGGGATCTATGAGAGAATCCAACAGAGAGAGCTTCGCTCCAATGAGGATCATGTGACCTACGTCAGCCGTGTGGAGCAGTCCATACTTGGCATGAAGACAGTGAGTATTACTGTGTCTATGTGTGTGTGTAGTCGATTTGGTTGTTTTGTTTGTGTGTGTTTTTTTTCCATCAGCACTGGTGATGAAACACTCATATTTCTCTATATATTGTTGCCTGTACTGGTGAAAAACACTCATATTTCTTCATATATTTTGCTGGTGAAAAACATTCGTACGTCTTTCTATGTTCCTTTTTGTCCTAATATATTTGTGCTGTTGTGTCTTTCTCTCTGCCCTGTCTCTCTCTTCTCTATACGTCTTCTATCTCTCTCCTCCCTGTCACTCTTTTCCCCTCCCATCTCTCTCTTTCTCGGGTCTCTCCCCTCTATTTCACTCCATCCATGTCCTATCTCTCCCCCTTCTCCTATTTCTGTGTCTGTAGATCCTGTCTGTGCCCCACAGGCGCTTGGTGTGTTGCTGTCGCCTGTTTGAAGTGTCTGACGTCAACAAGCCGCAGAAACAGAAGTTGACGTCTCACCAGCGAGAGGTTTTCCTCTTCAACGACCTCCTTCTGGTGAGCCCCCTCATCCTCTGCAACCATCTCTGTGGAACTGTGTGCCTCCCAGCTGACTCTGTGTGTGTGTGTGTGTGTACGTGTATGTGTGTAGATCCTCAAAGTGTGTCCCAAGAAGAAAACATCTGCATCCTACACCTTCTGCAAAGCCATGGGTCTGCTGGGCATGCAGTTCCATCTGTTCTCCAATGAATGTAAGACACACAGAACTTCAGACACTCTCCTGTCATCCCTTATGGATGACATCACTTATGGATGACATCACTTATGGATGGTAGCTTCTCTTGCTCCTGCCGGAGGGACTAACAATGTGCGCATGTGTGGCTGCATCCAGGCTACGCTCATGGCATCACCATGCTGAGTCCCTTCACCTCAGAGAAGAAACAGCTGGTCAGTTTCTGTTCTCCCAGCGGAGAGGAGCTCCGCAAGTTCGCAGAGGAGCTGCGGGAGTCCATCACTGAGGTCAACGAGATGGAGCAGATCCACATCCAATGTGAGGAGGGACGCACGCACGCACGCACACACGCGCACACACACACACTCGTATGCTGACATATACTGTAGGTAGATGCATGAAGAAGAGGCGCACGAGGGGCACTCTCCAGGTGCACACTCACAGAGACACAGAAACATGTGGACGCAACGCACGTGCGTGATGCAGGACAGGGGAGGGGACAGGAGACAGAGGTCGTGGCCTTTAGGGGGGGTTTTCGATTTCTGTTGAACAGGGGAGCTGGAGAGACAGCAGGGGATCCAGCCGCACTCCTCGCACACCAACGGCAGCCAGCTGGACACGCACACAGGACACGGGTCTCCCTCAGGTACCTCGCACCTCCTCAAACACCCCCTCCACAACACAGAGAGGGGAAGGGGAAGAAAGAGAGAGATTGTGAGACGAGCAGAAAGATTGCGAGACGGTGAGAGCGAAACAGAGAGAGAGTGAGACAGACGGAGATAGTGAGAAGGACAGAGAGAGAGAAAGACAGAGAGAGATACTGTGAGACAGAGAGCGATTCCCTCAGCCTCAACTCTCTCTTTTCAGGTCAGCATGACACCTACGAGAAGACAGGCAACAACAACAACACAGTGGAGGTGAGTGACACACACTCACCCAGGTAAGTGTGTGTTCCCTGTCTGTGCGTGTTGAGTGTGCGCATAAATGTTTCTGGCAGGCTTGTGCTTTGATCTGGGAGTAGAGTGTGCATCATGCTTATCTTTGTCAGAGACCTGAAATAAACTGTGCGCTCAGGCAGTTACAGCACATATTTGATTATCTTATATATTTGATTTCTGCTTGGGGGAAAGGGTCACTATGATGCTGCCTGGTGATGGCTGGAGTGTGCTTTGTGGACGGTGTTGGCTACAAGGGCTTCCCTCCATCAGCCACTATTAGCCTTCAACTAACCGCTTACAGCCTACAGCTAGCGGAGCCATCGGCACTTCATCATCGGCCACTTTTAGCGTTTAGTGTGTCGATAACACATCAGACCGTCTCCCAGCCTTACGAAATAACAACAAGACCCAGAAGGTTTTTTAATACCTCCAGTCTCAAGCTTGATGCTATATCCAGTATGTCTGTGCGCGCGTGTACGTGTGTGTGTGTCTCTTTGTTTGTGAATCCAATCCAGCTTCTTTCCTCCAAATGCCCAGAGTAAAGATAGCATTCCCTCCCTCCCTCATCTCCTATCCTTCTCTTTTCTCCCATCTTTTTTTTCTCCACCTGCCCTGTCCTTGAGTGGTGCATATAGCTGTGGCAGGGCGACGCCCCACCCTCGGTGTCATCTCCCCCACTCACATGCTCGCTTTCCCTTCTATTGTGCTAACACACACACTCCTCTTCAAGGATTTTGAAACCTCTCCTTTCCGCCTAGGTATGAATTTGGGCTGGCGTGGGTGTGTGCGTCTGCATGCGCTCCCTCCCTGCATGCCTGCATGCTCGTGTGTGTAACCCACCAGAGGGCTGCGTAGAGGCTGCGTTCAGGCTGGTAACTCCTCATGCATTCTCTGACTGTTCCTAAACTAGGTGTCAATTCACAACAGGCTGCAGACCTACCAGCTGAGCCAGCCCAGCATTGAGTCCACCGCTCTGGCCCTAGCTGCCCCCCCAGCCCTGCACAGCCCCGGCCAGCCAGGCGAGCTCCGTCCAGAGACACTCATTCAATGCCAGCAGATTGTCAAGGTCATCGTCGTGGACCAGAGCGGGCGCGGACGAATGGAGGCTTTTCTCAGCCAGAACCCCACCTCCCACCGCTTGATCCAATCAGCTATGTCCACGCCCGTGCATGTCAGGGAGGGGGATGGCCCGCAGCCCCCCCTGCCCCCACCTCCTCCCCCATACAACCACCCCCACCAGTTCTGTCCCCCCGACTCTCCTATGCCGCTGCACCACACCCTGCCCTATCCAATAAGGAGGAGGAATTCCAGCGGCTCTCGCAGCATCGTCTGACAAAGCTACAGTTCCCAGTTTCAAAAAACTACTTCCTGTAGTCCATACAGAGGAGTCTCTTATAATACCATTAGCACATACAATTACTTGTATATTGCAGAAGGGGGTAAGGGACTTAAATGAAAAATTAAGTTGGTTGGTTGAGGGAAACAAGGAGTTGAGGAGTTAAACATAATACAGAGAATTCAGACGTGAGTCTAATAACATAATCAGTATTTTTGAATATCGAGTCGTTTTCAAAACATTTGTAAAGACAGATTTTCTAATCTTGCATCTGCACATATTCTTAGATTGAATACATGGTTTTGTCAGTTTCGCTCACACATTAACTTGTAAATAAGACCTTGTGATTCCCACCCGGTTTATGCACCTCAAACCCTTTTTTCTTTGGCACGCAGCGTGGCTGTGATGTGTGTTGATGACTGTAAAAAGCTGCCAGACAGACTTACATGGGCAGCTTCAGAAGGGGTGAGATGGTTGGATCAGAGTCAGCATCCGGGAAAAAAAAGACATTGGCCTGTTCTACGCTGGGCCTGAAGGACTTCTACTCTGTTTGGTTAAACCAAAGCACAACCTCTCCCCTTGTAGAATCCACACATTGAGCAGTGTGACCTTGACACATGCCCATGGCAATCTGGATTGCTTTTTTCCTATTCAACATGTGAGTGGATTTTTAAGTGTGGAATGGAGGTGTATGTGTGCAATTTTGTGCGGGGGTTATAGTTGATACTCTGAATCTCTGTAGAATAGTGCTTAAGAGCTCAGGATAAAATGTGCTTCTCATTACCACATATCTATCCTCTGTCCCTTCCCATGGGTTTAGAGCATTAAGCCATTGTATATTTCACATGCTAACGGAGAACATTGAAAAGGGCTGATTTGATTCAGTCCTGAACTGTTACAGTGCATTAATAGTTTTTTTTCATTTTTCTTGTCCGATTCTGAACTAATTACTGTGAATAAGGGATTTCCGTTGAATACACTTCTCATTCCAGGATTAGGTTTAATCTGGGTCTGGGAGAGTACTTCTGGGGATTAATGTTGTACAATCTAGTTCCATACAGGGTAACTTAATCTCACCTCTTATAGTCTCTCTTATAGACTCTTCCAGTCACCTGCTATGTTCTGTGAACGACTGCATGTCACAGAGGGATGTACACACACACTGAGCATACAAATAAAGATAGATACTTGTTATTTATTAGAACACTGAATGTTGCATTATCAGAGTATGTTTATTTATCTATCAATGATCTCCATGCAATCCCTGAAGTCAACCTGGATATTTGAATCATCACGAGCCAGTGAATTTAGTACGGGCTATGGAGCTGACCCAGGAATGAACACAGACGTTCATTTTTGTATCTTTTGCACCACAGAGTATAATGTGTCATGTTACGGTGATCTAGTTTGAATATATACAGTAACTGGAGTGCCAGTGTGTGTATCTACATGTATGTAGTTGTACAGAGAATATCTAGTTTAAATAGAGAAAAGAGCTATACAGATAAATAGTTGATGTATATCCTGTTGCCATGACAAATGGAAAGGAGAGAGATTTTATATACGGTTTTGTTACCATTGTAACTCACAATCATTCATTGGATCATATTACAGGTATGACATGGTAGTAATGTCAATGATGCTCTTTAATGGTGTGAAAAGGGCTATGCTGTACAGTAAATATAACACCGCAAACACAGACCTGATAACACACCAACTGACAAACTCATACACACGCACAAACACACACACACATCACAGCTGCCAAAATAAATATAAAATCCCCCATATGTGAGTTATCTTGAAAATCTGTTGATTTAAGAGTTATCAACCTAATTAAGTTTGTCTACTCAGAGTTTAATTTGCTACAGTATTCTACAGCATGATTTGCAGGAATTTGAGATTTTAACTGTATCATTGTTCAGGGCATGTTGAGTTGATTGGTCATTTTCCACCTCCCCCTTCCTCTCCCATGCCCCCTCCCCTATGGATGGTTGTCATGGAAATTAATCCAGTCTCTCCCTTCCCTTTACTGTAAAGCACTAACAGTAACCTGTGCACCATCACAAAGTGTTTATAAAGAATATTTATAAAAAGATGAGAGTGTTTACCTATGGAATACAGTATTTATAAAGTTTTCTGTTTGAAGAGAATGAAAGAATAAAGTAGTTTTTACTGGCGTCTTGACTCTGTGTGTGTGCATGCGGTGTGGGTGTGTAACGACAGAACAGTTCCCTTTCACAGCAACTCTGTACTGCAAGGAGAGGAGGCAGAGGGAGATGATAGTGATATAGTAAAACAGCAATACAGTAATAGTATACAGGATTTTACTTCTTGATCGAAACAGATACGCTGTACACTCTGACAGGAATACTTCAAACACCCTGACAGTATCAGAACAAACCAACACAAAACACTATTTGGCTGAATAACTTATTTGACAGAACATAATAACCAAATGTAATACATAGTGAAATGACTAGTGCAAGATACTTGTGTGCATCTGTTCACCTCAAATGATTGTGTCCATCTCCGCTCCTTTCTCTCTCTCTTTGCGTTTCCTCTGGTGAGGACTCGTGTGTGGGCGGTTGGAGAGAAGCTGTTGTTGAGACTCTTCTGGAACTGGTCTGGGGCTTCGCTCTGGTCTCATTTTCCTCCTCTGCCTCTCGCTCTCTTTCCTCCCCCCGGTCTCTCCCTCCGTCGCTTCTCCCCCAATCTCTCCCACGTTTCCCCCTTCTCTCCCTCTCTCCTGGAGAGTCTTTTTTTTGGCCCTATGACTCAGCGAATTGTGTCTCTTCATCAGACACCAGGTGTAAACGTGTCGCTCATTACATGGTGGTCTCCTCCCATTCCAGCTCAATATCCCCTGCAAACGCCAAGAACGAGGGAAGGTGAGCGTCTGCATGCAAGCAAGTTTGCACGTTGGTGCGAAGGCGTGTGCTGGTGTGCGTTTGTGCGAGAGTGCTTGTGTGCATGTGTGTGTGCTAGTAGTCACGTGTATTTTCTTTGTTAGCGGGGATGTGTGTGTGTTTACTTACCCTCCATAGCGTCCAGCGAGTCCATCTTCTCCAGGGCCGAGTAGTTGACGAACCAAATGGACTGGCTGTTCCCTTTACTACTCAGGAGGTCTAAGGTGCTTTGGTGCAGAAACATGTACTGTGCCTGTAAACAAATATACATCTCAACAATTCTATTCCGCTGTCCAACAACAAATGACGTTGGACTTGTGTGAAGGACAGGTGAGAAAGGCCTGAGATTGAGCGTGAGATCAGCTTGTGTGTGTGTGTGTGTGTATGTGTGTGGTTAGCCTGCATGTTCTCACCAGATTCTGCACCATGCACATCCTCTCGCTGCGCAGCTCTGCCACGAGTCCGTACACGTCCACAAAGTCATGGTCACTGATGTGCTGAATGAGGTGGTCGAGCGCGATGAACACACCTGTCCTGCCCACACCAGCACTGTGCACAAACACACACAAACACACGTCAAGTAATAGTATCACGGTATCAGCGCAGATTCGATTCTAGTTCCTCTAGTGTAGTCCGGTCCTACCTGCAGTGGACCACCATAGTGGTGTTGTCGTGCCTGTTGGCCCGAATGGCTTTTACAAACTGGATGAGAGTGCTGCTGGATTCAGGGACCCCGTGCTCTGGCCAAGATGTGTAGTTGAAATGATGGACCACCATATAGTCCCCATGCTACACACAAACACACACACACACACACACACACACACACACACACGGAAGGAGGAGTAGAGAGGAGCAGGAAGTTATAATCAGTTCAAGAGGGCCTGTGATAGATTTCAAGTTTATAAGAGTGTGTGCAGTTGCGTGTGTGTGTGTGTGAGTCACCCTTTCAACTTTGAGTGCTCTGACAGTCCAGTCTGGGTAGACGTCTTCGGTTAGCTTGGTAATGATGATGTCACCAAACACTGTCACCGGCTTGTTGTCCTCAGGCCAGTACTGGTGACACCGGATCTGAACACGCACACGCACAAACACACACACACACACATACATACATACAAACACACACATAAATAAATACACAGCGTGACACTTGATCTGAGGGAACTGGCATCTAATAGTGCTCCTCCTCCACCAGTCACAGAGAGAAGTCTTACCCTGCCCTTCTCATAGCACTGGGTGAGCATGGCAATGGTGCGAGTCCTGGTCTCCCAAATCATCCTCCAGAAGTCTGCCACAGTGCCAGGCAGAGGACCCTGGGTAGCTATGAACTCGTTAGGACACAGGTAGCCCTACACAGGGAGGGAGAGACAGTAAAGAGAGAGAGACATCGAGTATGCAGAGAGAGAGAGAGAGCGAGAGAGCGAGTGAGAGAAAGCAGTGAAGGTGAAGGCGGGAGAGCCAAAACACACAGATGTAGAAGTGTCCGATCCTCACAGATGGTGGGAGAGGGTAACTCGTACCAGCAGTTCTAACTACCCCCCCAGGTTAGCTGCTACGCTGCCAGAGAAACTCACAGAGATGAAGCTGGCGTTAATGTAGTCAGAGCCGGGCATGCCTGGCTCCGAGAGCAGCTTCACACGGTTGTTGTTGTCTGGAAAGCCAACCAAGAGAGAGAGAGAGAGTTTGTGTGTGTATGTGCGTGTGTGTTTAGTGCCTCGCTAAACATCCACACAGAAGGAGACAGCATTAAGCAGCTGTCTTAGCCTGGTTCACCTACATGGCTTGATGTTGGTAAAGCGGTTCTTGGACCTGTTCCAGGGGAGGTCTGCATCTGAGGTTGCCAAGTCCTGCAGCAGCTTAGGAAGCTCCTGCACACGTGCGCGCACACACAAACACACACACACACAGACACACAGACAGACCGACCGACAGACAGACAGACAGACACACTGAATCTAGCAGCAGGTATTGTACTGTATGCGTTCTATGATCACACGCGCAGCTTGAAACAGTACGTACAGAGAACTCTTCCTGAAACTTGGAATTGTCATTGGCACACAAGTCTTCCACATGCTGCAGGAAGGACTTCTTATTGACTGGTCTGAGAGGGAAAGAGAGTGTCAGGAGAAAGCAGAGGGAGGCAGAATGAGACAGGTTGATCTGACATGTCTTGATGCCAATAACCACTAAGCAGCACTCAGTGTGCACATTAGCGGCGGATAACTTACTTGAGGGACTTCCTGTAACTGAGAAGCCTGGAACAGAGTTCAGTAAGCAGAGGGTAAGAACCAGACTACGATTACAGACTCGGCCACAGCTAACAGACACGGCAAACGCAGGCACAGCTAACAGACACAAACACAGTTGTAAAAGGCAGACGCGGGAATAACAGACTCTGAGTGCGGTAGGAACTCTGGCTAGTCTGGTTAGTTGTGACAGCAAGAACAGAGAAGGCTGCTTCACATAGCTCACTCCACCTCAACCAGCACTAATGCCAGAAACGCCCATCCACACTCTCTCCTCACAGCCAAACATCCACACAGAGCTACAACAGCATAGCAACGAAAGACGGACCAAACCACACATCTATAATTGTGAGAGCACACCCATCGTGCCTAGTAATGGGTATCTCCAGTCAGAAATGGATGAAGGGACTACGTTGACATAGGGTTAGACTACAGCACAAACGTCCACTGTCACAAAGACGTATCGACACACGGCACGACAGCAACACACAGCGACACCCAAACTTACTGGATGACAAATATCTCCTTCCGCCTAAAGAAGAAAGAAGAGTACCTGGAGAGAGAGTGCGAGGGGTTAGAAAGCCAGCGTCACTTCGTGTGCAAAGCCAGGAGGCCATCATGTGAAAGCAGCAGCGTGGACGTGTTGTTTGTGTGTGAGATGGATGTAATCGTCACAGTGGGTGAATGCATTAGTAGTAAAGTCACTGTGCATTATTATAGCGACTCCAAAACGGTTCACCATTGCCTGCGGTCTAACTGTTGGGCTTGGCAGGGGATTAGCCTCACGCACACACACACACGCACGCACACACACACACACACACACTGACCGGTGTAGCTTCTCTTCCTTCAGTTCCAGGTCTGCCACAGCGATCAGCTGGTCTAGTTTAAACTTGGTCTCAATAATCTCGGCCTCTCTCGGAGAGTAAGTCCCGCCCTCCTTCTGGCGCTGGTGAATCCTGCCGTGGGAAGAGAAGCAGAACATGTTGTTCGCTCAGAACCTTGGAGGCCTCGCGCGACGGTGATCCGTGTGTGTCCGTCTGAGAGAGCTCCTACCTGACGGAGGCGTAGATTATGAGGATGAGGAGGACAGCCAGGAAGAAGGAGAGGAGGACGCCCAGAATGATCTGTTCGTCTCGGGTCAACAAGCCATCCGCTGTGTAGGGGAGAGAGAAACATGTCTCTCCATTTCTCTTTGTGTTTACTTACTAAGCTGCTGTCATTAGGAACGCTGTGGGGTTCAAAGAGGTGCGTATACCTGCTGTTCTGACGTGGTCAGAGAAGTCCGAGTCAGTGTACTGTCCGTTGATGTTAGTGGCCCGGAATTTAAATCTGTCACACACACACAAACAGCACAACACAGCTCTGAATATCTGAATTGGCTAGTTGTGTTTAGGAGGTGTGCGTGTGTGAGTGTCAGAATCAGAATGGGTTTTATTCGCCATTAAAGTTCACACAGACAAGGACTTTCCTGTAGCAGGACGGTGCATACATTCAACATGTAAGAATCTTACGTGTGTGTGTACTCACACATAGACAGTGTTGGGTTTGAGGGGTCCATTGCAGAGAGCGTCTGTCCGCTCCTCGGCCAGACAGTGGTCATCCTCACCGATCACGTACACGTCTGGAAGATGCTCGCCCCCGTTTCGGACGTACACGCTCCTTTCCGCCGCTGCGTCCTTGGCACACGGAGGGTTTGGGAAGCCCGAGTCCGTCAGGTAAGGGGTGGGGCGGTGGAGGAAGGCGTTCTGCCAGTTGGTCAGATTCCTGCTGTCCATCACTGAGACGTAGGACAGATGGACCAGACACCAACCGGTCACCAGAGGGTTGACGGTTCAAATCTCTTTCACCACTTTGTTGACAGTTCAAATCTCTTTTACCACTTTGCTTCATCGTCTATTTGTTTCAGATCATCTCTAATTTTGCGTGTGTGCATGTTTGAGTATGATGTCATCAGACACAGTACTGTGAAATGACTGACATAAATGAACGGGTGAAACAACTTACCGCCTGACTCTGCCACAATGACTTGGATACTACTGATTGGCCCATTGTCATCGCTATAGTAACAGTGGGGCATGATGATGCTGATGCTCCTGGAGGTTACTATGGCAACTCCAGAACGGTCCACCATTGCCTGCGGTCTACTGTTGGGCTTGGCAGGGGCTTAGCCACACACAAACACACACACACACACACACACACAAAGAGGCATATTCTTTATCAGATACGATGATGCCGCATATGAATGAGTAAGCAAGGCTCCCTGAGCCAGCAGAAGGCCAGTCAGCATGGTCAGTGTCAGGTCAGCTTGGAGGCAGTACAGTGACATGACAGGGCCTAAACACTCTACTCACTCTACCTTTGATCCCTGTGGTGATCTTCACCTCTGGGCTGGGGGGGCTTAAACCTGCTCCATTCACTGCCGCTATCTGGAGAGACGGAGGGGACGAGACAGAGAGGGAGTGGGGGAGAGAGAGACAGAAAGAGAGAGGGAGCAAGCGAGAGAGAAGGATAGAGAGAGGGAGCAGAAGAAAGAGAGGGGAGGTAGGGAAGGCAATGACAATGATGACGGTGGACAAGACATGACTTTGCTCAGGGAGGGACGAGAGCATGGAAGTAGCTGTCCTAAGAGCTCTGTGGGGTCCAAAGAGGTTAGTGTAGTGAGTCAGTGTAGAGATGTATGCGTGTCTGAACGCATACGCATACGCACGTGACTGCCTGTTTGCCTGCACGTGTCTATGGGTGTGTATTTGGGAGCATCCGCGCATGACTGTGTGTTTGTGTACGTGTGTGCGTATTTCTGAGTGTGTGAGTGTGTCCCTCACCCGTATGCTGTAGTTGAGTCCTCCCTTCAGCCCGTATATGACCGCGGTCAGGGTGTGGTTCTTGTGGTAGACCACAGCCAGGTCACTGATGGTCATGTGTAGCTGGCCATGGCGATACACCAAGGCTGTGTAGGAGCTAATGTTCCCATTGGGCTCCTCAGGGGGAGCAAAGTTCACCAACACACGTGTCACTTCCTCTGGAATTACCAGCAGGGTCACGTTTGTGGGGGGGTCTCTGGGCTCTGGGGGGAGAGAGGGAGGGGGAAGAAGAGAAAGGGAGACGAGGGAGAGAGGGCGAGAGGGAGAAGAGGGTATGGGTGGGAGAGAGGGTTATCAAGGAGAGAGGTTATAAAATGAAAGACTGAGTGACCAAGAGAGTAAGAAGTAATTCCAGAGAGTGATCTCAAGAATCGACTTCTTCAAATGAGCCTGCATAATATTGTCAATATGGGGATTTGTTCATGAAGATGAACAAGCTGAGAGGCGCTGTTGTGACCCTCACTCCAGTCGCTCCTGTGTGTGTGCTTTTGTTTGTGTGCGCGCCTGTGGCCGCTCCTAACCTTCCTCCAGAGTTCGGATGATTAGGGGTGGGCTCGCCTTCCCATCCGTCCGAGCGTTAACCACAAGTCCCGTGAATGCGGTCACGGTCACAGAGTAACGGGTGAACGCCGTCAAGTTAGACGCCACCAGGGTCGTCATCTCGCCGGGAGCGCGGACCAGGGAGAAGTTGACCCCTATGCCATCCAACTAGGACAGGACCACACCCAATAACATCAACTTTATCTGTATGTCCAGAGTCAATGTAGTGCGTGAGGGTGTGCTTGTTTGCAAGTGAGGGCCTGAACTGTGTGTGTGTGCTGATGACTCACAGAAAATACGTCTATAAGGTAGGAGGTGGGGCCAGAGAGCACCGTGGGAGCATCCCATTGGATGCGGAGGCTGTTAGACGTGGGGGTCACCACCAGGGAATGAGGCGGGGCATCTGGCTCTGAGGTAGAGGGAGATAAAGAGACAGAAAAAAAGACAGGGACATAAACATACATCAATCAAATGACCAGTTTAAATAACGTTAGTGTTTTGACTGAATTTTTGGGCCACTTTGGAATGTGTACTGCCTGCACTCCGGCAGGTGTGGATGTGTGTGTGCGTACTTCCAGCTAGAGTGTGTGTGTAGCTCCAGGGTGTGGCTTCCCCCTCGCCAGCGTTGGTCAGCGCCGCCACTCTGAAGCGGTACAGTCTGTACTTGGCCAGAGACTGGAGGGTCACGCTCCGGTTCTCCCCAGAACCACCGGAACCGTTCACAGACACCAACCTCTTGGAGTCCACACAGCCAGGCCCCACAGTTGGGCCATTCTCCCCACCGGGGGCCGCATGTGTCCCAGAGGCTGGGCTCTCGTCCGACTGGCAGGTGGCGGAAATAAGCTCCACGGTGACGTGGTACTCAGTGAGCATGCCTGAAGCAGAGAGGGGCGGAGCCCAGTGCAGGGTCACGGTCGTGGGCGTAACCCCAGACACGTTGAGGAAGCGAGGGACACCTGGAACTGCAGAGGAGGACCAGGGAGGGAAGAAGGTAGAAAGAAAACACAAGTTCACGTTTCATCTCTCAGCACAGCAGGTGGTCAGTAGATAAAGGTGCTTCTACACAAGCAAGGGCTGGAGACAGCAGATTGTAATGAAGGATCGCACATTAACTGCAGCGCCATAGATGCAGTGTGTTCACACTACCCACAGAGTCTAGGTCTAATCAAATCCATGTCCAGGACCCCTTACCTGACTCTGGGTGCGTGTCAGCAGTGCAGTTGATCTCCTCCCCAGGACCAGCAGAGTTGACAGCTGTTACGGTGAGGGTGTATTCTCCATCCGGATGGAGACCACTCACCACGTAGTGGGGTGCGGAGGCCTGGTGTGTGAGGGAGTGTGTGTGGGAGTCCACCTGGATCTGGTAGAAGAGGATCTGGCCGTTGGGGTTCGTCGGGGGTTCCCAGGTCAGCTCGACTGAGTCCCAGCTCACCCCGGCGCACGAGAGGTTTCGCACAGCATCGGACACTGGGGATACACACACAACAGAAAACACACAGACACATATAGGAAACACACGCAAATGAAAAATATACACACATGCAGAAAGCACACAGACATTCATCAAAATGAGTGTAAGAAAAAAAATCAAAGACCGGTCAGAGATATATTTAGTCTTGGTGTTCATAGACGCTGTGTGAGACCCTGCTAGTAAGTGGTTGTCGGTCACCTGACTCGTTGGTGGTGAAGGAGACAGCGATGCTGAACTGGTCTCCATGGCCCACTCTAGTGTAGCTGCACACACTGATCTCGTAGGAGCTGTGGGGCCTGAAGCCTGCCAGATGGGCTGCCGTCCACGGACCTGAGGAGTTCTAATACACACACGCGCACCGGTGGGCACAATAAGTACACACCCCACTTCACTAGAAGAGCACACAAAACCACATGAAATCCATTCCTAGTTGAACTGGTGCTCTGGGCCCTGTGTGTGCGTGCGTGTGTGTGGTACCTGGTAGGACACTGTGTGTGTGTTGAGCTCGTAGATCCTGAAGCCGTAGTGTGTGACCACTCCATTCGGCTCTAGTGAGGGCTCCCAGCTGAGCCACACAGAGAAGGCAGTGTGGTTATAGATGGATAAATTCCTTGGAGGGGACATCGGCCCTGCAAAACACACACACACATTATGGAGGGTGACAACTAGGCAGGATCAGGCTTGGGATTTGGGGTGGATTTAGTGGGCGAGGGGGGTCAGAGTACACAGGTGACCGGAGGGGGGGTTGGGGGGGGGGAATCTGACCTGCTTCGTCAGTGTGCAGCAGCAGCAGCAGGACAGGGCCCGAGCCCTTGCGCGTTGCAGCGGTGATGGACAGGTTGTAGGAAGTGTAGGGCTGGAGCTGGGTGAGGGTGAGGGAAGTGTTGGGGGTTTGGGTGGTGTTGGACCCTCCGGGGCCAAACAGAGTGACCAGGTACTCGGTTATTTCTCCATTGGCCTCCAGGGGACGCTGCCACACCACAGAAATGGAAGACGAGGACAGATTCCTGCTGGACACCAACACTGGGGGAGAGCTAGGGACTGGAGAGAAGAGGGTGTGGAGGGGTCAGGGGTGTGTGCCTGTGCGTGTGCATGCATTTGTGTGTGAGTGTGCGCGCGTGCAGGATCGAGGGCTCACTGTCATCGTCCGTCCTTAGATGCAGCGTGCTGGTGTGATTGTGGGCCGGGCCGGCTCCGGTCGCCGGAGTAACCGTAAACACGTAGGGGAAGTACTTGTTGAGTTTGGTGAAGAGGAAGACCGTATCTGTGGTCGTCTTGGAGGTGGTCTTGTTGACCAGGGGGGGGCCAGCGTTGAGTCCTGGGGGGCCAGGGATGTGGCCTGCCTCCTCCAGGGTGAGCAGGTAGAAGGGGCGTCCGTTGGGTTCCTGGGGAGGGTCCCAGCTAACGATGATGGCGGTGGAGCTGAAGATCTGGGCGCTCAGGTTGTGGACCGGGTCACTGGGGACTGGGGGGAGGAGGGGTGTGATGTTACTCTCCGGAACTTTATACAGCATTAGTACTGCTACTACGGAGTTACACTTAAACAGCAAATTAGCAACATTAAGCCATGGAGCAAACACACACTAGGCCCTTGGGAGGAGAGACATGTCATTAAACTGAGCAGTAATGTAGTAATTTAGTCACTTTTATCATTATCGTGATTATTATTGTCATCATCATCATTGTCAGTCAGAACATTGGGCAGACTCATAAGTAAAAACATGTATATGGTGGAACCAGGAAACGATGAGGAGCGAGACTTTTCAAAAGGAAAGACAGAGTTGAGAAGAACATTTTACAAGAGCAGATACTCATCCCGAACACATCCACTTCCTGCGTTCATCATTTGGCCCCTCCCCTGGTCCCTAAGCCTCCCCACCTTAGGAAGTGTAGTTGAGGATCAACCAACACACGAGAGAAGGGAAAGGGAAGAGAAGGTTGATCATGCCCCCTTCTCCTCTACACTAGAGAGAGTGAGTGGAGGATAGAGGGGTGGTGTGTGCGGGTCTGAGCCCAGGGATGTGAGTCCCTGCTGGGCTTGGCTGGGCGTGAGACGCATGGTGGTCTGGAGCTCCAGGGCTTGGCTGAGTGAGGCTGGAGCACAGGCAGAGACACACAGTCAGTGGCAGTAGTTAGAAACAGAGACAAGAGTTCTAAACAGTCAGATGCTCATGGGGGCAGTCCACACAATTTTTCCCAAAATCACATTAAAAACAAAGAGATTATTTGCAAAACAATAATTGCAGCCTCAACTTGAAAAAGACACAAGATGAAAACATATTTGCTGTTCTCGTCAGTGGTCTGATATTTACAGGCTGACTAGACCAGAATTTATTAGACGCTAATTACAACATAGGCCTGCAGTAATTAACAAGACTCAAACTATGAAAGGCAGTCTTACAATACTACAGTAAATTTAAACCTGTGTCATTATGGCACCACAGGTTTCTATGACATTTTCCTCTGTTCAGTAAAAGGAAATACAAACTGGTTGTCTCTGAGTTTGAATGAACTCAGGACAAAAAGGGCCAGTTTGACTTACAGTTACCTCCTTCCACTAACAAGAAGAAAACCAACCCTTTAATCGCAACGTTTTTTACGTGATTTTTTAAAACTGCTTGGGGAAAAACACTACGGAGACCCCCTTCTTTCTCCCAGTGTAGATTTGTTTTTTTGGTCAGGTGGATTACACACTGGCGTGTAAATGGGTCCCGTACAACTGACCAATCGGGTTCGTCAGTCTACGTCTGCTCGGTGTGTGAGGGAGAGACTGACCGTTCTCAGGAGTGAGCACGGTCAGCGGGGTGCTGCTGACCCCTCCGTCTCCCTGCACGGTGCTGGAGGTCATCCACATACTGTAGTTACTGCCCCCCAACAGGCCAGACAGGCGGTAGGAGTGCAGCCAGCCCGGGGGCCCAGGGGCCAGCACAGATGCTGGGGCTCTCTACAGAGAGAGAGGCAGAGAGACAGAGAGGCAGACAGACAGAGAGGTAGAGAGAAAGAGAGAGAGAGAGAGAGGGAGAGAGAGAGAGAGAGAGAGAGAGAGGGAGAGAGAAAAAGAACGATAGGGTTAGACACAAATAGATAGCGAAGGTGAGGAGGTTCCCTCCTTTACTTCTGAACATAATGAGCCATGTGAGAGACTCACCTGCTGTTTGTCAGTGGTGTTATCCATGTAGTGTATGGTGTAGTGAGTGATGATGCCGTTGGGCTGAGTGGGGGGGTTCCACAGCACAGTGACAGCAGAGGATGTGATGTTCACCACTGTCACATTCTGAGGGGGGTCAAAGGGCTCTGGGAAAGGCGACACGCAGGGGCACAGCTGTCACCGTACTTTCAGGTCCATGAACAATATACATGGATACTTATTAACTGGGTTTACGGTTCTGCATTTGTGTGCGTGTATGTCTGCAAGTGCGTGTATGAGCAGAGGTGACGCAGCGATTTTCCTTCAAGTCCTTACTCCTGTATAAGCACGGAGCTGTACTTTAACAATGACAGGAGTCTGTTTTCATGGAGGGTCAATGCCCTCCATAATGAAAAAGCACTATTATGTATATGTCCAGTATGCTATGCCTGATTTATTAAAGCCTGACATCACCAAACCAAGTTGACAAGGAGCCCATCAGTCGTGTGCCCAGAGGTCGGAAACATGATGATTCAGGCATTCTTGTCTGTTGTTAGTGATGTACAAGGACAAGAATACTAATCCTACCACTTTAGCCCCCTCGGTTTCATGAGCCAGGGATATAGTAAGCAAACAGACATAAGACAGAATAATGTTCTTTCAGTTGTTGTTGTCCCATTTATGAGGATGCTATACAGAAATATAAGACTATTTGACAGCACTGCACAAAGCACAGAGGAATAAAATACAAATGCTCATGTAAACATAGCAAACAGCCCACTGGCAGAACTGTACACACAGCGCAGTATGGTGAATCAGGCCTAAAATTATGTCAGCTGCCTCAACCATTGTGCTATATGACTTATGTACAGATCTAAATATCAAAATGTGGGGGTAATAAGACTTTTTAACAGAGAACCAATATACATACATCACAGGTACTGCACTACCGACAGCATCACGGGCACTGTGCACTAGTGTGTATATACTGTACGTTTGTATGTTACCTGCGTCGGTGGTGGTGAAGCTGATATATATGAGCACCCCTCCGTCACCCAGCCGGGTCCAGCTGGATACAGAGGCATTGTAGCGGCTTTCTGAGTCCACAGCGATCACCACCACGGTCTCTGTCACGTTCTGCCACTGCTCGGACGTCTCATTCCTGACACGAGTCACGACAATACTCTCATCGTTTGCAGAGTCGACGTTGTTTGGGACTTATATTTGGCAGGCAGATTTTCAAAACAGCAGACACACACAGATGGAAAACATGCACACAAGCAGATAGGGGCTGTCTCTTACCAGATTCTGACCAAGTAGTAGAGAATATCTGAGTTGGCCTCTAGAGGTGCTTCCCACGACAACTCTACCTGGTAGTCTGACAACTTCCTGGCCTGGAGGAACTGAGGGGGCGTGTCTGGGACTGAGATGTGGGGGGGGGGAAAGCACTTCCTATTGGTCGGTATAGGGAACACATCAACACATAGCCAGTAGTGTGCACTACACAGAAACTAATGAGTTTGTGAGGTAGACTGCACCAGTTTTCAGATGATGCAACACAGCAGACAACCCCTGTAAGAGAGACAGCGATGAACACAGCATCGTCTGGCAGGACCTGGAGAGACAGAAGGTTATCAGTGGCAGTTCAAAACTGTGCTGAATCTCTGCAACCTGGCCTGGATCCTGTAGAGCAGGGAAGAGATGGGGACTGAGGCAAAGCTCATCTCCAGAAGTCACCCAGATCCACCAGGCACCTGTAACCTCAGAACCGAGCCCAGCCCTGGGTCTCTCCTCCCCAGTCCCACCTCCCTCATCATCCCCCTCTTACCATCCTCCAAGGTGGTGATGTTGAGTGGATCGCTGGTCTGGTTCCCGGGGCCGACGTGCGTGTGTGCCTGTACAGTGAGGCGGTAGCGGGCATATTTCCTCAGGTGGGTGATGGTGGCGTGGCTGGTGGGGGAGGTGAGGTTGAGGTAGTGGGAGGAGTTCCACAGCTGCATGCTGTAGTGTGTGATGACCCCGTTGGGTACCAGCGGAGGCTGCCAGGTTACGTTCACCTCACTGGGACTGATGGATACGTAGGATAGGTCGTATGGAGCACTGCCTGGAACTGTGGGAAGGAGGGTTATAGAAACACACACACAGGTGTTCATCTGGTTGCACATTTTGATGTGCTGTGCTTGTATTCACAGTACAAGTGCACACAAAGAAACTCATGCGTGTTTGTGTGAACTAACCATCCTCCCCTGACAGCATGTGCAGGGGGAGCGAGGTCTGGTTCCCGTGTCCTTGCCGTGTGTATGCCCTGACGGACACGTTGTAGTAGGAGTACGGCGCCAGCTGGCTCAGAGTCACTCTGGCAGAGGACGAGTTCAGCGTGGCAGAGAACGTCTGGTTCTCGTAGAGGACCTCGTACTGTTGGATCACCCCATTGGCCTTCTCTGGGGGGGACCAGGCCAGAGTGGTGGTGGAGGGAGTGGTCTCTATCACGGTCAGGTTCCTAGGCGGGGAGTCAGGCTCTGTATCAGAAAGAGAAAGGTGCGGGGGGGGGGGGGGGGGGGGGGGGGGGGGCACGTCAAGCATGCGTTTCTATGCAGAGGAGGGTTTGTATGTGTCTATGTGTGAGTGTGTTTGAGTATTACCATCCTCCGGAGTGACCACAAAGATGTCATCTTTGTCAGACAAAGAGCTCTCTCCTACTGCTGTAGACGCCGCCACGCGTAATTTATACCCAGTGTACTTCTCCAGGCCTGGAGCATACACGTAGACAAAACCCATGAGTGTGTATTTACGTGTCAAACTACATCTCGCTCTACATTCTAGCAATGCATCCTGGCTAGGATTAGGTGATGGAGCTGTGATGGAGCATTGGACTGCAGAACAAGAGATTACAGGTTCAATATTTCCCCCCATACGTAGCTTTGGGGGGGAATGAGCGAAATGAATCCATTATTACCTGAGAGCAGTAAGCTGGTGTTTTGAGTGACTCGCTGCAATGCCTGGTTGCTGTTGAGCTTGAGGCCATAGACGGTGTAGTGTGTGATCAGTCCGTTAGGGCTCTGAGGTGGAGACCAGCGCACCAGGATGGAGGTGGAGCTAATGTTCTGGTAGGACACACCCACCACTGAGCTGGGTACTAAAACAGCAAACATCATCACTTAACACACTCACACAACCACCTTTTTTGGGATCAAAGATTTAAAAAATCAACGTTTGAGATGGTCTCCTGTGTGTGTGTAAGTGAGTTTGTGTGTGTGATAGAGAGTTAGCATGTGTGTGTGTATATTGGCATGTGTTTGTATGTGCGTGACTTACCATGTGTGTGTGTGTGTGAGCATTGGTGTGTGTGTGTGAGAGAGAGTTAGCGTGTGTGTTCCCACCTTGCTCGTGGGTCTTCTCGGTGGTGTGCATGGCAGGGCCGTCCCCCATGACAGTGGCGGCGGTCACTATGAAGGTGTACTCGGTGAAGGGGCTCAGTCCAGTCACCAGGTAGGACTGCTGCTCCAGTAACATATCCACCTGCTTTTCTGTCACCAACACACCTGGAGAACACACACACACACAGATTATGCATCACCGGAGGGGCACATCCATTTAGCGCCCATGTAATTTGTAAGCAAAGCAACAGCAGGTGAAAGTGGAAAGCGAGAGGTCAGAGGTGGGGTGTTAAAGGTGACAGTTCAGAAGTGGGGTGTTAAAGGTGACAGGTCAGATGTCAGAGCAGGGACAGTGCTGTGGTACCTCCCGAGGTGTGTGTGGAGGCTGCCTGTGAGGAGGGGTGTGTCTGCATGTCGGCGTTTCCTGTAACGGCTGCCCGAGTGGAGAGGCGTGGCTGGCCGAGGCTGACCGGGTAAGAGGTCATGTCTCTGGTCTGGGGTTGGTTTGTCAGCCAAGGCGGGGGCGTAGCTTTGGGGGCCGAGGTCACAGAGAAAGGGTAGGTCACAGAGCTTCTAGTTGAAGGGAAGGCGGAGTTAGGGCTGGTCCCAGTCTCGGCCGCCATACTGGCCAGACTGGTATCGCTGGTAATGAAGCTTGCAGTGACCATGTGGTCAGGAGTATGGGTGGGGCTGAGGCTGTTAGGAGGGGTTGAAGCGCTGAGGGTGAGGCTGGATAAAGCCATGCTGGTTGGGGATGCGCGGTCGGAGAGCGTGACTGTGAAGACAGGAGGAGAAGAGGTCAAGCCGATGTCGGCCGATCTCTTACTCCGCCGAGAGTTGTAGACACTTAGAGGTGGTGTTGCGCTGCCGTAGAGCCCAGTCCCGTTCAGGTCCTGAGGAACCAACTCAGTATTACTGCAGTACTGTGCACTCTGCCTAGCAACAAGCACTGCTGACAAGAACAATATGGATATCTAAATGAAGATTTCAACACGTTTGAGGAATTTGATGACAATTCTGCATTTAGATTGTCCGGGTCATCTAGAATGACATGAGCAGGTGTAGCAGCAGAGCAGGTGTACCTGGTGTCCGTACAGGGTGATGTCCTGGAGCAGGGTCCCAGCTGACAGCACCTGGAGCCTGTAGTAGATGATGAGGCCATTGGGCTGGGCTGGGAGTCTCCAGCTCACACGCACAGACACGGAGTCCTCTGCTAGCGCTTTCAGGTCCTGCACTGCACTGGGGGCTACACCACACACACACACACATGCACACATACACTCACAGCTATTGTACAGCTATCCTGGTGGGAACTCAGAGTTCTGTCCCATTCAAAATCCTGTCATGCCTAAACCGTAATCAGAACCTGAAGTCTACCCTTTAACATGAAACCTAACCTGAGTCCTTAATGTCAGTTTACAACACAAACTAATAATGGACATTCTGACACTAATTCCAACCTTAAACCTTTTGAAAAACACATCTTCATCTTTTGTTGGGCATATTATAGTATCTTTGTGGTATTTTCTGGTAGTTGGTACAAAGTCACACACCCACATATATCTTTAAGTAACCAAGATATTGCAGAAACAAACCTGTGCGCGTGTGTTCTTACCTTCAGCAGGTGTGAGTACATTTCTGTGTGTGTTGGGACCAACTTCCCCTGCAGACTTGGCCCTGACCTCCACTCTGTAGCTGGTGTAGGGGGTCAGACCAGAGTAGACCAGCCTAAAGTCTCCTGTGCTGTTTTCAAAGACTAACCCTGGAAACGCGCAGGATTGGAAAAGGTACCCCAGGTGTCACGTTTCCTTACATGTCTTTACAGTATGTTTCCATGTGTGTGTGTGTGTGTCTGTGTGTGAGTCCGTACCTGTGGGTCCATAGAGATAGACAACATAGGAGAACCTCCCTGTGATGATGGAGGGAGGGTCCCAGGACAGAGAGATGGACTTGGATGTCACGTTCCACACAGACATGTTTTGAGGAGGGTCCTCAGGGGCTGCAACAGCCACACACACACGCACACACACACACACACACACACGTTATGACCAAGGATTACAATCAGACCAATATTGTCAAATTGCAGAGTTGCTTCTGTTGTTAATGTTGACAAACTGTTGTAAAGGAAGATATTCAGATGAGAGCAGCCCCATTTTGGCAACCAGCCAGAGAACATCTTAAAGCAGCTCGCTACCGGCTGTATAACTTTAGTCTGATGTCTGTCCACACGTTTACCCTAGTTTGCTTCAACACATCCTGCTAACACTAACTTCACTCCTTTACAGTATGTCCTGTATCCAGTAACTGTAAGCAGGTCTATATCTTGTCCAAGTCCATTAGACTTGGAGTAGTTATTAGTCCATTGGTCCATTAGAATATCCAAGCAGAGTGCACCTGATTCTGGCATGCGGACCATGGTGGAGGCGATCTGTCCCTCCCCGTCAGACGTAAAGGCGGACACCTCGAAGACGTAGGCAGTGTAGGGGCGTAGCTTGTCCACCCCCACAGAGATGGGGACGTTCCAGGCTGCGGCGGGGGGCACAGCTGACAGGGTGATGGGGGGAGATGAGGCCGTCACCGCTGACGGACTGGGAGTCCCACGAGACAGGATATCTGCTGCATCCTGAGGGCAGGCGCGCACGCACACACATGCACAGATTGGACTCACATACCGCAAAACATGATAGAAAGACAAAGGAAGTCAGAGGCAGAAGGGTTAAAAGAGAGAGAGAGAGAGAGGAGAGACAAAGAGGGAGAGAGACAGAGAGGAGACAGAGTCAAAGAGGGAGAGAGACAGAGAGACACAGAGACAGAGAATGAGAGAGGGTCGAGAGACATACGTTGCAGTGGGGTAGAGCTCCAGTCATGATGTCCTCAGCATTCAGCTCAAGCATCTGGACTGTCTGACCCGTGCGGGCGTGTTTGGTTTTTACCGCAAACTTGGTGATGAGACCATTGATGCGTTTGGGCAGGTACCAGGTAACTGCTACAAACGTGTGGTTCTCAGCAAAAGCAGTTAAGTTGTTCACCAGGCCAGGGGCTGCCAGACACATACACATAGAAAACAAACTGTATAACAAATACAGAGATCCTAGACAAAGTTGAAAATACATATGGAAGATATTTGTCTCTGTCGCCTTCAGACATAAAACTACGCAGATAAGAAACGCACCTTCTGTACACGCGCGTGCGCACACACGTACGCACACACGTACGCACACAAACACACAAGCCATAACAAAGACTGAGATCTTTTACTTGTACTCCATCAGTCATTCAGCGACGTGGAGAAACACCGCACACATTCTGTGCCCATACACACACACACACACACAGTGGGTATTTTGATACCGATGAGTGTGAATGTGCATGACTGGATTTGGAAGCGTGCTGTGCTTGAATACCCACGGGCCTCAGCAGTCTTTATGTAGAGAGACTTGCTGAATGGTCCAACACCCGCTGAGTTTTCTCCTGCTACCTGGAAAGATCGATAAAGATGGAGAGAGACAGAGGGAGAACAAGAGACGCAAGGGGAAATAGAGAAAGTGTATTATTATTATTATTATTGTATTATTGTCAGCACAAGTAGCAAACAGGGTTGGACCCTGTACTGGCTGACTAACAGTCACTTAGCTCTCTGACCTTTACACAATGATGGCCAGATGACAACATGAAGGGTCGGGGGAGGCGGGGGAGGGGGATGTGGGCTAGTTGGATGTAACAGGGTTGTTGGTAAGGAATTTCGAAAATGAATAACCGTCAGTGGAAAAAAGAGACCCAAGCCTTCTATAGATCTGTTTACCTGATCAATAATGCAATTAAATCAATTATTCAACCAGATCCATAGAATGAAGTCCCTGTCTGCGACATCTGCCTAGATTAGACTTACACACACTCACTGTCATGCAACACACACTCTATTGTACAGGGCCTGTATGTGATGATACGTCTGTGTGTGTGTGTGTGTGTGTGTGTGTGTGAGTGTGTGTGTGGCTGGACACCGTACCTGGATATTGTAGGTGGACCCAGGAGTGAAATTATTGAGCAAGGTCTCAGGTACGTACAGGTATTTAGTCACCTGTGTGAAGCTGGGGTCAGGGTATGGACACATCTCCTTGTACCTTAAAGAAGACAAAACCATCACTAACCTCACATGAGCACAGGTTCTAGGGGAATGCTTGATTATAAAACAGACTCATATACACATCATGCAAACACACTTCTGGGTGCCATTCCACCAATCACCTTATGACATATCCGTCAACGATGGCAGTGTCGGCAGGCATGCTCCAGGACAAGAGCAGCCCATTGGAGCCCACTCTCTCTCCCTCCAGTTTAAATGGAGCACCGGGAACTAGAGAGGAGTGGAGTAAACAGAAGAGAAGAGAAGATGGGGGGGAAGAAGGGGGGAGGAGAGACAATCAAACAGAAAGACGTTCAGAATGCCGCATTGGGAGTTTGCAGTAAAGTGGCCAGCGCAATATTACTGTTGTAATATCACTTCAGAAATCCTAGTTGAGGCCAAGCAGAACTGATGTCTGATTCCGATTCTGTGTGAAATGGAGAGTGAGTGAGAGAGAGCAGAGAAGAGAGAGAAAGAGGAGGGAGAGAGGAAAAAGATTAGAGAGAAAAAGAGAGAGGAGTGAGAGGAGAGAGGGAGAGAGACGAGGAGAGAGAGATAGGAGGAAGAGAGCAGAGGAGAGAGAGAGAAACCACGAAAGAGAGGAGAGAGAGACCGAGAGGAAGAGGAAAGAGACAGATAGATTGAGAGAGAGAAAGAGACATAGAGATAATGAGACAGACCAGGTCCAGATGAATAAGGTCTAACACAGCAGTGGCATTTAACAGACATTCACTGCAGCACCATTCTTCCTGCTGCTCAAAAGCCTGGGGTTATGTTACCTCAGAGGACTTACAGACAGGAAGGTAACACACACACACACACAAACAGTACTTTTTATACACAGCAGGGGGCAGGATAGGGTATTTTTCTGTTTATCATAGTTCTTTGAAAAGTATAAAGAACATTCCTCGAAAAGCATGTTGTCTGCACCACCTCTGACCTCATCTCTCTTATCCTCTTTCATCTCCTCCCACAAACGAGGCCAGTGATGCCCCACGCATGGTTAGAAACGACTAGAAATAGTTGCAACAGTATCTTTAATCTAACTTTCCTTTCCAGCATACCAATATTCATGAATCTATCTGTTGTCCGTGGTCATTTCCCTCCAGTCCTTCTCACAGGTCAAATAAGTATGGGTTAAGGATCAGAGCAGATCTTGTGTGTGTGTTTGTATGTTCGTGTGTGTGTGTGTGTTTGGGTCTCACCCGTCAAGTTGGTGTTCACTATGCGACTGACGGGTGGGCCGATGTTGGAGGAAGAGTCTGCCGTCACTGTGACCGTGAACTTGGTTCCAGGACTCACGCTGACCACGTTTGCCTGGGGTGGAGAACACAACACAACCACCCTGTCAACAACATGACCACACTGTCACAACAACACTGCAGGGTAAGTCAAGGAAAGGACCATGGAGCTAACATGCTATCCTAACAACTCTCACTCAACAAGACACACAATACTTGACAACACACAGTGCGTATTGGATATATTCCGAGAGAGAGAGAGAAAAAGAGATAACGAATAGAGAACAGCACTCTTACCTGTATGTACGCGTGTCCGATACAGAGGGTAAGAAGCAGGGTGAGAAAAAGAGCCATGCTGGTGTTAGCTGGTTAGCTGTGCTAGGGGTGTTAGCTGGTTAGCCGTGCTAGGGATGTTAGCAGGTTGAGGCAGCTGGTTGGGGTTACAGCGGCCTGGAGATTGGGGTGCCTCCAGGGTCACGTCGGCCAAGTATGGGTTAATCCAATTTGGGCAATTGAATGGAATCCAGTTCCAGCAGGCTTTGGCTAGTTAGCGATGGTAAAGTTAACAGTTAGGCTTCTGTGGCCCAAAAGTAATCCAGAGTTCAGAAGTTAGCCAGTTAGAGTTAGCAGATTGCAGGGCAATGGGTCCTGCATTCTCTCCCCTCTGTCTCCCTATCTCTCCAGAGAGAGCAGCTTCAGCAAATGAATCATTCAGACTTGAGCTCAGGAGACCTACCTAATAAATAATGAGCTCTATTACTCAACCCCTGTGTATGTTTGTGTTTGTGTGTGTGTGTGGGTATGTGCGTGTGTAAGGTTACGTTGGGGGGTAACGGACACCTGGCAGCCGAGGAGAGCAGCTAAGGGGAGGGTCTTCAGAGTACAGGAGGAGTAAGTGTGTATGCCCAGTATTTATCTTGTGTTTGTGTGTGTGTGTGTGTGTGTGTGTGTGTGTGTTCGCGCGCGTCGTTATCTACTGTATGATGGTGTGTACATCGTTATCTCCATAACTCATGGAGGTCAACAGTAGCTGAGGTACTTCTCTGATTTACTCTGGTGCTGATAACATCGCATGTTTAATGGTCTGTGAGTGTGTGTGTGACCACAGTGGACTGTTATCCATATAGAATCAACAAAGTGATAACCAGTGGAAACACTGGTACATGTACATGATGATATTTGGATGTTTGCTTTGATGTTAGTCATTGTATGTGTTTGCGTACATACCTGGATATGTCCTGCGGGTGTAGTAAACACAGAAACCCTTCCATGGTTAGGCTGCAGGCTGATGTGGTACTGGTCCACACAGCCCTCAGACCTCTCCCAGCGCAGAGAGAAGGCCCGCGGGGCCACGCTCACCACACGGACCCCTCGCACACGCTCCGGAACTGAGAGGAGGAGAGAGAGAAGCAGAGGAACTGAGTGGAGAGAGAGAAAGAACCAGAGGCTGGATGCTGGGGTGGCTATGTGGTGCGATGGTTGGTGCGGTGGGTGGCGTACTCGTGGTCACGGTCAGAGAGGCCGCGGCTCCTGCCACCCCTCGTCTCACTCGCTCCACGCTCACGTTGTAGCTACAGCCGGCCCTCAACTCGGTCAACGTGGCGGCCGTCTCTTCCTTGGAAATGCGCAGCGTGTGTGAGTCGGCGCCCTCGGCCAAGGTCACTCTGTGGAAGTCAAAGTGACCAATGGCAGTGTCCCAACTCAGCATGGCACACGAGGAGTTAACATGCAGAAGCGAGACGGAGCACACACCTGCAGGACCTGCAGCACAACACACACACACTTTAGAACGAACACCTGGAGCCTTACGCAGAGGGGAGTATGTGTGTGTGTGTGTGTGTGTATATCTTACGTGTGTAGAAGTTTTTGCTGATAGGTTGGCTGGAGTCTGACCTCAGTAGGGTCTGAATACTGAGGCCATAGTCTGACCCAGGGGTCAAGTCCCCAATCTTTAAACTGGTACCCTGGACAACCATCTCACGCCACAACATCCTGTTCCCAACCAGGCCAAAGGACAGCTGAAGAGGACAGACACACACACACAAGCATATACACATACAACACACACATACACACTGAGTGAATTCATTGTGAGTCATTTGGTCAGGGTTTCTCTCAGTAACTGCTCCACAGTGACTCTATCTATTCAACTTTATTCTTTGTTGTCTATCAATTAGTCTTTTATAACTGGTGTATGTGTGTGTGTTTGGGCAGAGTGCTTGGTCATTCTTCATGGCCATGACTCTGGGGGTGGGGTCATGCATCTTTAATGGGCCAGTAACCAAAGCTGTGCTGCTCTGATGAGAGTTGCTAGGCGACCAGCAGTGAGTGTGCTTGCTAGACGTACACAGGTGAGTGTGGAACCTGACCCACCTGGCCTGCTTCGTCTCATAAAGAACTCATTCAGTGTGTGTGTGCGTGTGACGTTTTGTACAGTATAAAGAAAGCATTCGGCATGTGGTAAGCTGAGACACTTGCCCCTGCTGGTAATTCCAATGCAAGGATAAATGCCATTGGATGGCTTAACATAACCTTCTGTGGTCTTCAAGTCTGCCAGTTGTCAGAACTGCACAAAACGTGATAGTCGGTGGGAAGTACCATCTCTGAGTGAGGGTGGGGGAGTCCTACCTTGTACCCCTTCACTTCTCCTGGTGGTGGCCTCCAGCTCACAAACACAGAGGTCACACCCTGTTCGATCAGCATCACTTCCTGGGGGACTTCTGGAACTGGACACAACTAACCATCAGCAGCTTCCATTTAATATGATCTCAATCAATCAACAATCATGCAAGGTTTTTCTTTTTCCAACAATGTGTATCTACATATTTCATTTACAATTGAACATATCCATTGTACATGCACAATGACAATAAAAATATAATTCTATTTAACAGGACGACCTATGATGTAAAATCCTATTTGAAAGTAGGTAACACAACTGAATCATCTCATAACCAAAATGTACTTTTTACTATGACCTTGAAATGAGTTACCAATTTGGCTACAGTTACTGTATGTTTCACCCTAACACAGCATTGAGCTTTAACTTATGGAAGCTCCTGATACAATCTACCATACATTGGAATACATTGTAACATCATGACCCTGGCAAATAACTTACTACTGCTGCCGGCAATGGAAACCAAATGTTGCGTCATCATGCCGATGTGCATTTGTGTATGTGTGTGTACGACGTATGTGTGTCTGCGCTCTGCTCCACTCACTGGTGCTGATGTTGACAGCAGCAGGTCTACTCCTCCTCTCCCCATTGGTGCTGCTGACTCGTAGAGTGTAGTAGCTACCAGGGGCCAGGTCTTCAAACCTGCAGGACATGAACACGACCAACAAGTCACCCACAGGCAGCCCATAATACATAGGAACACATCCACAGTCTTGTTTCTGTGTAATGATTATACGGCATATTCATGAATAGTAAACAACTAGAAAAGGAACCATTTCTGAGGAAATGTGAGGCAAGCTTGCAGTTACTTGTACTTACATTGTACAACTAACATGTCTGAATATTTTCAATACGTATGCATATTTCCTATTTAAGAAGATAGGTTGGAAAGCGTAGCCTACAACATATATTTGCTGCTGCTTATTTGCACTTAAAAGCACAAAAAGTGGATGTAGAATGAAACAGGGTTCTCTTCTCATTGTCCTTACTCAGTACAAGAGGGAAGTGTGATATATGGCAGCTTCACATAGTTGCATCACAAAAAAGAAATGGTGATAAAATACATTATGACTTCCCCTTAAGTTGTTTCCATTCTACTGATATTTTTAGCATATTCTTGCGCATTTGATTAAGGGTCTCAAGTCTCACGCATTCGCCAGGAAACTCACACGTTTCAACCATTTCACGCACTCACACGCAACACCTTGAATTTCTCAAGTATTTCCACCTTTTCTCATGCTGAGAAATGAAGGATAAATTATTTTAATTTACCTATGCTCCAGGGATGTGAGGTTCAGCTGTTGATTGGAGGTTTGGTTTTTGATTGACAGGATGTATCCACTGACCACTCCCCTGGCTGCCCCCCAGACGAGTGCCACAGAGGTTGTCGTTTTATTGAGCACCACCACCTCCACTGGACTGGGGGCTAAGGGGAGGAGGAGGGGGGAAGAGGAGCGGGAAGCTGAACTGGGAGAAGCAAGGGGGAATAATGTTGTATTGAATTACTGAGGTGTGTGTGTGTGTGATTGTGTACCTGCTGTAATGTTGAAGGTAACAGCCGGGCTGTCTGTAAATCTCTCCTTTTCTGTCCGTACTGTGAAGTGATACAGCCTGCCTGGTGTTAGACCTGTAAACATCGCCCTCTGACCTGACACTTTTAACACCTGTAATGCACCCACACACACACACACACGCGCACACACACACACACAGACAACAAAAAAATGATCAGAAAAATACCCCCAATCTAAAGCTTCAAGCAATACCTTCTCGCTAGAAGTGACAACTTCTCATCGGCCACAATTCACCTTGAAGGTGAGATCACAGTCCAAACAGATGACCTCATAGGTGTGGCCGTGTCCTGGTGCTGGGTCCCACTGCAGCTCTACAGACGACACTGTCACCTCTCCCTCTCTCACCCTGCTGGGAGGGGCTAGGCCTACACACACACAAACACACCCGTACCATATGTAAACATCACCCTGCATGCGTGTGGTTAGTGTGTGTGTTGTCAGTAACTCACATGTCCTGATCGGATGTGTGTAGTAGGGAGGGCTCATCCGGTCCTCACTAGTGGCGTACACAGTCAGTCGGTACTCCGCTCCCGAATGTAGGTTGCCAAGGGTTACGTTGTGCGTGTCTGGAGTGAAGGGAAACCCCTCGCACACCTCCTCACACCGTTTCCCCCCACACTCCCCGTCACACCTCCCTTCGCAAGCACAAACCTTGACGCCGTCAAACAGGCCGAGGCGTGGCGTCTGTACGAACACGACCACGGAGTCACTGCCCACGGTGAGAGGTACGGCTAGCTGCACGGCACATGGCTCTGAACGCACACACAGGAGGGGGAGAACGTTTCCTCTGAGACCTTATCAAGCCAGCAGCATCCATCTCATGCAGTACACACAGGCGCAGAGAGACCGTCTCCTACCTGTGGTGTGACGAGTGCTGATCTCCAAGCTCCTGCTACTCTCCCTCACCGACACCACACCCACCTCGTAGGTCTGACCAGGGGTGAGGGGGCCCGCAACCACCACGCACACAGACTCATGTACCCACAGTGCATCTGGGCTGGAGGGGTCGACCCAGAGAGGGCTGGGATCTATTTGGTCGCCAGGGTGTGCCGTGACTTCATATCCATCTGGCTGTTGGCCTGGCGGGGGGGTCCAGCACCCGGTGAGGTTTCCATCTCCACTTGACACAGTCAGGTGACTTGGAGGCCTCAATGCTGATAGGCAGACATGGGTCGAGTAATGATGTGTGGATGAGTAGACATCCTCAACGTAAAAAACACAAATGACTTCACTCTGATAGCTGGGATTTTTGTGTATGTCACAATGTTTCCACGAACCAACCACAACTTCTCTCACCAGTGCGGATCAGAGATGCATCTCCACAGCTTTCCACTCCACCCTCTGTGACGGTGTGAACTCCGACCTTGTAGTTCCTGAATGACGCCAGATTTCCAATCACAGCTGAGTATGTCTCTCGTCCACCGATCCCAGATCTCTTGGACACGTTGTGAACTCCCTCTACCCTCTCCTGTCCTGAGGACATGTCCACCCAGCGAACTATGAACCTCCAACGCTCTGCATGCTGGCACTCGGCGGCCACCCAACGAACCGTGATCTGATTGGCTGTGATGTTACTCACAGAGACATTCTGTGGAGGAAGGGGCCCTGCGGATGATTAACACATGTAAATATCACCACAGCAATTCAACAACAGAACTTAAAACGACGAAACAAAATGCATATTTTGTACATGAATGAGTCAGTGGTGGAGTGAGTGAACGTGTGTGTGCTTGTGTGTAGACGTACTAGTGTGTACGGTGTGTATACGTCCCAGGCTCCAGGAGGCCCCGGCTGGGTCCGATGCTGTGAGGGAGACGGAGTAGAGCCTCCCTGGGGACAGACCCGTCAGATTAGCCCCTCTGGCTGACAGAGGCACGGGGACACGCCCTCCTTCCCCCCTGCTGCCGACACTCCTCCCTGTCTCCTCCTCCTCCCCATCCCCCATCGCCTCCGCCCTCTCTCCGCCGCCATCCTCCTCTTCATACTGCACATATACCCGAGGGACAGACTGAAGGCTAGCGTTCAGAGGAGGAAGGTCACCCCAGCCCAGCACCACCTCTCTCTCGGTCACCTGCACCACCTCAAAGGAGAACGAGGGAGGGACTGGAGGGACTGAAAAAGAGAGTCACAGTCACCATATGTATCTGGAATCCTAGTTAAAGGAGACACATAGAGACAGTATGCATCTGAAATCCTATGTACTGTAGCTTTTGTCCAAGCAGCAGGTGTTTACAGCAGGAAATACAATCCTCAAAGAGAACAGTGATAGGGGTGTAACCTCAGGGTGTAATTACTCTGGTGGTGGCAGATGAAAGGGAGAGATATGCCACAGAAGAACGGAGTTAGGAAGTAGCCTGGTCCTGTGGCATTCCTCTGGAGGGCAAAGCAGTCCGTTTGATTGGACAGCAGTGATGACGTCACCTCATTGGTCGGGTTGTAGACGGAGCCATCGGACCAGCGAGGGTCACCTTCTTCCTGCGAGGAAGAATGTGATGATCACCAACAACAAAAACCCCACTGGCTACGTTCTTCTAGAAACTTCTAACTCCCCTCAGTGCTTAATTACAATCGCTTTTCAACAAGCATGCATTGTCATCCCCTTTAGCGGATTCGAAAACAGACCTCCCCTTTAAGGAGCGAGCACACATGCTGGCTCTGGGATTCATGTGTTTATAAAGTAAATACCGTCATTATGACGCAATTTGTTGAAACACTCTGGATCCTACAATGAATTTAACACTTGCCGGGACAATCTTAATGACAACAATGTGAAGACCAATTCTGATAACAGCAGTTTAGGATCTGAGTTGGGTAGAGTGAGTGGAATTGGTGCTAGTTCACCTTTTGATCATTGAGTGCAGTCCACAGCAGCAGCAGTGAATTGTGGGTAAGCAGGTGCGTGGAAACAAAAAGGAGGTCCTCTTGGGTTTTGAGGTCAACAAGGTGAACTCCTCCAGCCACGCCCCTGCACGCACTCCGGGCGTGGCCCCACATCAAACCCCTCCTCCTTATGCTGTAGCAACTCCGCCCACTAGCCAGCCAGCCAATAGGACACTTGGCTGATGAGAGACACGACGAACAGCTCATACATGATGTTCAGAAAGTGGGATGACCCAAACACAGTCGGGCACTGTTGTTGTGCTGTACCTGTTTCGATGTTGACGTGAAGTCTCTGTGTTGAGGTGATGTTGAGGGCTGGAAGAGAGGTGCTCACGCCTGCTCGGATGCTGTAACGCGTCCCAGCCTGTAAACCTGCCACTGCACACCGGCAGCGTGTTCCTGAGGGTTGCGTCTGACAGGTATGCGTGCTGTTGTGCCGGCTGATGTCATGTAGACTGAGCGTGGCGAGGGTGCGTCCTGTCTGCAGCGTGCAGGTGACCAGAGCGGTGGTGGTGGTGATGTCCGTCTGCAGGGACGAGAGGGGCGCTGGGTCTACAAACAGGAAGCAGGAGACAGACGGAGTAGGAAAGAGTCTCTTTATATAGTGCGAGAATCGAACCAGCAACTTGCAGGTTACAAGGCCGACTCCCTAACCATTAGGCCATGACTTCCCCCCAAAATAATTCTTTGGAAAATAGGCTGGAGAATGCGGGCATTGATCCCGCTGCCTCTCGCATGCAAAGCAAGCGCTCTACCATTTGAGCTAATTCCCCATATCAGCAGGTGAAAAAAAACGGTTTTAATATTGTCACGGTTTGTGGTATTTTTTGGGTCATGGGACTCTTGAGAAGAAAGTTAGTCTTGCCAATGTGGAAAGTCTTGGTCGCCACTGTAGCATTGTGTCGGACTGCTGTAAGTGTGATGTCATATCCTCCTGGATCCCCCCCAGCCAATCGTAGAAGCGTCCTGCATTCAGGTGAACATGAGATGTGTCGCACAGGTTCCAACCACTCCTGGAGAGAAAGGACAGAAGATAAGCCAAGCAGCTTTAGAATCCCAGTTCAAAACACACCGGCCAATTGGGGGTTCCCACAACAGACTTGCTACGTGTCTTAGAATTTATTGAAGTTCAAACCGTGTGGTTCCTCTTTGTCCTGAGGGTGACCAGATAGAGATCCGGATCTAGACCAGAGGGGAAGTGACCAAACACAACTTCCACCACAACAGGCTCTGACCACTGCACACATGACAAGTAGATGACCTGTCAGGGAGGGAGATTTCAAGTGCAACTTTCATATCACTTAAGATAAACATTTGTAAATGCAAATGACACGTACGTGTAAAACTTTATCAACTTTACATCCACTATATATCAACAGCTGACTGTCATCATAAACTCTTCACTATAGGCCTACTACAAAACAAAAGCAAATTATCTTCGCGTGCACCTGAAGCGACACAGACGATTGCATTCAGATCATCAACGGTTAACGTACACTTGGCAAAAGAAGAGACTACATAAAAAATGTCAACTCTCACCTGCCATAACCCCGCAAATAAATAGAGACGCGTTGTGACCCCCATTTGGAACAACGTGGTCAATTCATCACCAAACTACTTGTATCACCAAGTCAGTTATTTGTTTCCAGGAACCGCAGGTTTGATCGAAATGTGGTTCCGGCATGTATCTATCAGTCTTTATACAAGTTCTAACCCTCGTGCGTAAACGTTGGGGATAGAATAACGCAGCAAAGTCTCCAGTCTGGGTCGACGCTGTCAGCCTTCACCAGTTGAGGTCTGTTAGTAGTTCCATGTGAATGACAGTTCAGACTCTATATGAAGACTCTCTTAAACGCTTCCCAAATAAGAGCTGTAACTCCGCGTAATCCACGTGACATCCCAAGTTTGAATAGCGCGCCCTAATTGCCGGCGCCCCGGGGCATCTTTCCCAGAAGCGGCGGCTGGTGTGTAAGCGCATGCTTTGCTGTACAGACCATGTGCGAATGCGTGCTCTGTGCCGAGTTAGGCTGTATGTGTGTTTGTGTGCTCAGTCCAATTTATTCTGGCTCTGCCGCCCTTTCCACTTTGTTGGGATAAGAGCAGGTCACCATGACAACCAAGGCACACAGCCACTCCAAAGCGAGACTCCTGAGGAGAAGAGAGGCTGTAACGGGAAATGAGGGATGAAGGGAAAGATGACAGTGAATATGAAGCAGAACTGATTCAGTGTTTACATTGGCTGATAGTGTGGAAGACTCTGGTGTTGTCAATACATTGGCCAACAAAAACAAATCTACAGATTGTATTAAGGGTTAAAGCAGTCAATGGCTCACCTATACAATACACTTCTATCCATTAATCTCCAAGTCCATTTCAGAGCAGAAACTCATGAGGTGCTTGCCAGTCTTGCTGTGTGCGCCTGTGTGTCTGTTCCATGTGATCGATCAAAGCGACGTCCTGTGTGTGTGGGAGAGAGCGCGGTAGCGGAGGGCAGTCTCTAAGGTGTGGTGGAGCTAGTGGTCTGACTGGAATGTGGGGAATGTGAAACAGAGAAATGATTGACAGGTGGAGGGCCTACTGTGATGCATGGCTCTAGAGGCTCAAGAAGGTCAGGATTCATGAGAGGGCTGACAATGCCAATATCCAGTCATATCGTGTAAACAGACGCGCACACGCACAGCTGGGGGACACTCCCACACAGCAATTACCCACTGGGAGTGAAAGAACAACAGATGTCAGCATTGTGTTGGCTGTTTGTAGTGTGAATGTGTGTGTCCAGATTATTGAGTGATTATCATCAGAAACTACAGGTTTAAGAGGAGGAGATTGGCCAGAGGACAACACGGTGGATGACAAACATCCAGCAAAGTGTGAGTCCCCCATACTGATACACACAGCTAACTTGGACAGGGTTGATATTCTAGGACACATGGAGACAGAATGAGGCACTTTTCAGTATTTTATTGGGTTATATAACTTGGAGATGTGATTGATGTACAAGCTCATCACATTAGTAATTGATTGGACTTCCCTAACGGAAAACTTCAACAGTTTTGGGATACAATCAGGGGGCACAACTATGGTACACAGTCAGTGCCTTGCTTTCCTAAAGAACATGTTATCAACAGCACACGATCATTTAATTTAAATTCAAATGAAATGCATTAATAACCTCAACTGTTGTGGTTAACTGTTTATATAAGGTTAGACTGAAGCTATGACCCTATCAGGTTCTATTATTCTTGTTTCATCCTAAGGCACTAGACAGCTGCCTGTGTTGCCACAGCAGACTGTGTGATACTTGAGGCTACAGTGCTGGCTAGGTTACTGTACATGTCCAACTGTTAACCCTCTCCGATGTTTGTCTCTGTTACAGCTACTGTAGACACACAGGTTGTAATCTATAGAGCTAAGACTGGGACATGTACAACATTCTAAACTTCTACACCCTCTGCTCTCACTATATTTCTTGTTTTTCTAAAATAAGCCCCTATCTCCCATCCATATCTCCCTATCTTTATGCTCTCTAGTTCCACTGGCATGAGCAGTCCAGGGGCTCCTGAAAGTTGTAGTCCACGAGTGTGGAGTTGCGTGAGCAGTATAGGGTGACTGAGCGCGTTTGTAGTCCACTTTCCCTGCAACATTTACAGAACCGCGCGTGGCTGTTGATGTTGAAGTTAAATATGGTTGCAGAGGGACACTTTCCATCACACGAATACACCGTCACCTGAGAGAAAGAGAGAGAGAGACAGAGAGAGAGAGACCGAGAGAGACAGAGACAGAGAGAGAGACAGAGAGAGAGACCGAGAGATAGAGAGAGAGAAAGAGAGAGAGAAAGAGAGAGAGATTGAGAGAGGTAAGGAGGGAGAGAGAGAGGTTGGGAGAGAGAGAGGTTGGGAGAGAGAGAGAGAGGTTGAGAGAGAGAGGTTGGGAGAAAGAGAGAGAGAGGTTGGGAGAGAGAGGTTGGGAGAGAGAACAAACATCCAGGTGTGACTCAAGTCAAGCTGTGAGCTCTCCATAAGGCTCCTCAGTTGTCTTCTCACCGGAGCGTTGCTTCTGCAGTCGTCCTTCCTGATGGTGGTGCGGATGGCCACACGCTTACATGTCCTCCCATCCTCCTTACCTGCACATAGAAAGATTGACATGCAAAGAGAATACTAACTAACACACAAGGAAACACACACACAAAGGCACACACACACACACACTCAAAGCTTTGATCCACAGGGCTCTGCCCATCCCACACACTCAAAGGCCTATTGAACGGGGTTCATTGTTGCCCAGCAGTGGGGGCTCACTTTGATTGACAACTGGATGACCAGGGGGCAGCTCTCATGCCAGAGATCCAGCTTTCCCATTGGTTACTGACCTGAACTTGACCTTACATTCTAACCAATCAGTATTTGACACAAAGGGGTGCCCAGGATGAATGGAATGTCTGAAGGCAGCACCATGTCTGGAGGCAGTAGCAATGGCATTGAGCTAGCATTGAACAGAATCTCAATGTTCCTCTGGGGTACTTTGCTAAACAGTGGGGAGGAGGTTCTACCTTTTATCCTATCTTTTGTGAGACCTTTTAATTAGATTCTGTCGAAAAGAATCAACATTATGGGATTGTTTACATGTGGGTTACAATGTGATTTACAATGGTTTACAGAAACACAGGTGGAGAGGGAGGAATTGAGAATGACAGATAGAGGGAGCACAAAAGAGCAAGAAGCAACACGAGAGGAAGAGAGAGAGGAAGAGAGAGACATACAGGCACAGACAGAGACAGGCGAGAGAGAGGGAGACGGACAGAGGGAGAGAGAAGGAGACAGACAAAGGGGGGGAGAGAGGGAGACAGAGTTAGAGAGAGGAAGACAGATAGGGAGTGTGAGACAGAGGGAGAGAGAGAGAGAGACAGAGAGACAGACAGAGGGAGAGAGAGGGAGGGAGACAGGCAAAGGAAGAGAGAGGGAGACAAACAGAGGGAGAGAGAGGGAGACAGAGTTAGAGAGAGGGAGACAGGGAGTGTGAGACAGAGGGAGAGAGAGACAGACAGACAGACAGAGAGACAGACAGAGGGAGAGAGAGGGAGGGAGGGAGACAGGCAGAGGAAGAGAGAGGGAGACAAACAGAGGGAGAGACAGGGAGACAGAGTTAGAGAGAGGGAGACAGATAGGGAGTGTGAGACAGAGGGAGAGAGAGACAGACAGACAGAGGCAGAGAGAGAAAGAGACAGACAGAGGGAGAGGGAGAGAGAGACACGCAGACAGACAGACACAGACAGAGAGATAACTCTCCACAGTTGGGAGGGTGTGTCTCAGTGTCAGGACACAGGATGAGGCTGAGAGGTGGAAGGTGGCAGTACCTGTGTCACAGTTAGTACTACCAGTGGGGGTTATGGGGTTAACGGTAAACGGTAAAACACCCACTCCAGAACCTGGGAGGAACCGTCAGGAACGAGGTCGGTCGGTTAAGAGAACGTTAGGAGAACACACAGGGTTACGCTTGCTTTAGAACACACAGATGAATGGTTACATACATGAACACACAGACCATTGACACCAGTGCAGTTGGCATGCACATGATTTGAAACCCTGCCTTGGACAGCCAGGCCAGTCCCGGTCACTTAGGGGGAAACTCTACACAGCAGCTCAGCAGGGAACAGCCCTGCGCCATCGCACATTCTCATTGGTCAGACTCTAACCATGGAGCATCACCATTGGCCAAACCACGCAGTCACCCATAAAGCAGGCAAGCAGAGCCAACGCCACGAGAGGAGGACTTGGTAGCAATGATGTTTCTATGTTTTTAATGCATTTAATTGTTGATTAAGACTAGTAATATTGATATATTTAATTATTTGATTCTCAGTATAACCTCAGTTTGACAATCTTTTTATCCATCTGTTTAAAAAAATGATCTTCAATCCCTAAAAGTGTGTCTGTTGTAGCCCACTTGAGACCTGGGGCTTGAGGAAATGGCACAGTTTTGCCTATAAACGTATCTATGGAGCCACCGCTCAAGCATAGAATTCTGGGAGTTAGGCCGACCGCAGGCTTTAACTCCACCCTCCGCTGCTAAGGCCACCCCCCAAACAACACTCAGCCAATAAGCCCATCCACTGCCAGGCAACAATGCGGCCACCCATCTGATTGACAGAAGCCAGAAGCGAATAGGACTGCTGACTCACATGTCCTGCAGCAGCCGTCCACGTAGCTCTGCACCACCCCTCCGTTCTGCAACGACAGCACAGAGAGGAACAGTTAGAGGGCAGGGAGGAAGAGGGCGGGGGACAGCAGAGACATGGTCCCCAGCCCAGTCCAGAACCGCCAGGGGCTACAGACCTGCAGGCACTCGGTGTCATTGAAGGGGGGGCAGACGACCCCTGAGGCCAGCACCACTGCTCCAACTGCTGTCTCCATGCAGTCGTACCTTGTACAGTTATCCACCCAGGAACTCCCAGACTGGGGGTGGGAGAGAGACAGAGAGAGGGAAAGACAGAGGGAGGGAGGGAGGGACAGAGGGGGAGATGGTGGGAGGTAGGGAGATAGGGAGAGAGCGGGAAAGAGAGGCAGGGAGAGAAAGAGGGAGGAGGAGAGATGGATGTAGTGTGCCAGAGAAAAGTATTGTCTCAAATAACATCTTGGTGGTATGACAAATGTGTGTGTTTGTATGTGTGTCTCTGCGCGTGGTTGTTGTCTCACAGCAAAGAGCTCCGTGGTTCCATTGTCATTGGAGAAAGTGCAGGAGACATTCTTGCAGGAGCCACAGCACACCTGTGGGTCAGAGGATCCCACGTACACCTGGTGCTGTGGACAGGAAGCAGAAGCAGGAGGAGAGGAAGAGGACGGAGGAGAGGAGGAGGAGGTGGGAGAGGAAGGAGGAGGAAAAGGTAGGGAATGGAGGACAGAATAACCTCATCAGATACCTTGAGGTTCACGGTTCAGAATTTCCAGCATAGGAAACTCTCAGGCCGTACCGGTCCACACTTCTGGGAGCAGTTGACAAAAGAGATGTCCATGGCGTAAAAGCCAGTTTGCGAGTCTTTGTGGGTCAGACAGTTCACAGTGTAGCACAGCTCTCCCTCGTAGGACTGAACCAGGGACTGGCCTGGACCCAATATCGTCACCCCCTGAAAAACACACACCTCCTTCTTCTCTACACACACAAGCAAGCACACAAACGCAAACGTAATTACAAAAGCCACGTCTTATTTGTGAGGGAGTCAAAGATGTTACAGTGGGCGAGTGTGAGAGTGTGTGTGTCTACACAGCACTTACGGCAGGTGTAACGGGGACATCCACACTGACTGCTGCTGTCAGGCACCTCCATCTGCACCTCCCCCTGAGAGAGGAGACCAGAGTCACTAAAGCCATGCTGCCGCGCCGTCCTCCGATCCAGAGGGCGATGGATGGACAGACGTGGGTCCTGTCCGAAGGTGTTTACTTACGATCAGGCAGACGGGGAGAGAGCTGTCCTCACACTGGCACTCTGAGAGAGAGCAACATCAAGGTTCATACCCAATGCAAACTGCTGACGGTAACAAGTCATGAAACTGTGTGTGTGAGTGTGGGAGTTTGTAAGAGACAGTGTGTGTGTAAGAGACAGTGTGTGTGTAAGAGACAGTGTGTGTCTGTGTGTAAGAGACAGTGTGTGCGCGCGCGCGTGTGTGTACTGTACCACAGTGGCGCTGTGGGCAGCAGTGGCCAGGTATGGTGGTCTGGATGACGGTCAGACCAGGGGCACAGCTCAGAGATGACTCAGCACACATGTTGACATCACACACTGGTAATACAGACACACACACACACACAGTTAACAGAGAGAGAACTCCCAGTCCAGACATACAGACAGGACTTGCAGAGCTACTAGTTTACCACAGTGGTACTGAGGACAGCAGCTGTGGGTCGTGTTGAGGTCCACAGCCAGAATCTCTCCATAAGAACAGGATGGGACCGGTTCTATACACGACTCACACACTGTGGAAAGACAACACACACACAGCAGTACAGTTTTAGGCCTTTGCAGCAGTGTACTGTATACTATAGTACATAACCCTAGTGTGGTCAATTCAATGTGACAAGAAGAAGTGGGCCCCTACCACACAGGAATGAGTAGCAGCAGGTCTTGTCCTCCCGCACCTCCACTAGGAACTGATCTTCCCTGCAGTCAGGGGCGACGACTGGGGGACATGCCATGGGGTTGCACTCTGGGACGAACCGACCGATCACAGGACAGTAAAATGAGAGGATCGCCGATCATGGAAGCGATACAGACCATAGGTGACAAGCACTCATGCATGTACAGTATATGTACGCACACTCGTGCACACACAGCCCGAGGCTCACCACATCTGTACTCTGGACAACAGGAAAGGGCGCTGTAACCAATCACAAGGTGGTTTCCATTGTCACAGGGCGGAACCTCACGCTCACAGATGGTCAGGTTGCACTCTAAGAGGGAAAGACAGACAGAGAGACAAGCCACAAGGCCATTAGACTAACCACACATTGGACAGACACAGTTCCACCACATAATCCATAAGGTCTTAGGTTCGAATCCCAGCAGATCCACGTTGTCTCGACTCACCGCAGATCTTCTTGGGACAGCAGGCTCCCTCTTCCAGGACGTCTAGGACGTACTCCCCCTCTCTCTCGCAGAGAGGAGCCGGGCTGGAGCTGCAGTCTGGTTCCACCGCCACCACCGAGCCATTCTCCATGCAGCGGTACAGACAGCAGCCGCGCGCGGAACCGTTCCACACCTCGCCCGGAGAACGGGGGGAACCCTCATTGTCCGTACACACTAGAGACGCCAGAAATACCACGCAGGAGTTCACCGTACCCACACAAACACGGTAACACACCACGCAGGCGCTTACCGCACTGCTTTTTGGTGACACAGTAGTGGACACGCGGCAATAAGGACGCGCGCGCACACCACGCGGCTCCTCGGTAACACACTAGCACACATGCTGAAACACACACACTCCGACCGCGCAGCTCGTTGCTGACACGGTAGCAGACCTGCCGAATAACGTGCGCGCGCTCTCTTACCGCACTGCTCCTCGGTGACACAGTAGGGCGAGTCGGCGCGGTGCAGGATGGTCCCGCTGCGACACACACACTCCTCCCTGATGTAGGAGCAGGTGGTGTCCTGGTAGTACTCTCTGTTCTGGCAGGTGCGGCTGGTGCAGGTGCTGACACAGGGCCGGTACTCCTTGCCAGCAGGGCAGCGCAGGGCTTGGGGGGGGACGAGGGGAACCAACACAGCTTACACAGAGAAGGGGTGCTTGAGTTCCAATGTGTGCAGTGGCACAGAAAATTGGAATAGGTCTCCGCCCATCCTGACGGGTTGTGTGTGTGTGTGTGTGTGTGTGGAGTGGGGGGGTTGGGGGGGGGTTGGGAGCCTTACGACAGAAGTTGTTTCGTCTCCAGCTGATGCAGACTTGGTGCGTGTAGCAGACAGCCACGTAGGCTGCCAGGAAATCACACTGGTGGTCTTTATAATGCAGGTCGCCTGCCCACATCACATCACAGAACTGCTCTGGAGACACCTGTAGCACACACACACACACACACACACAGACACACAACACAAGCAGAGCAAAAGGATGTCACCAGATTGTGTCAATAGTTTTTTGGGAGCTAGACTCCTGTGTAAGAGTCTGTGTGTGTGTGTGTGTGTGTGTGTGTATGTGTTTTACATGTGTGCCTGAGAATAAATTAATTTGGTGCATGTCTGTGTGTGTGTGAGGGCTGCGTAGAAGAAACACATGTGTGTGTGTGGACCTTGCTGTGGCAGGGGGAGAAGGCCCTCTGGCGCAGCATGGAGAGGCAGGGGGAGCAGTCTCCAGTGGTGCAATTGTCTCCTATCCTGCGCATGTGCTCCGTCTCCTCCGAGGTGTGCACCCTCCAGGCTTGCAGGAACAGCCCCATGTCGCCCACCTCTTGCACCACCGTGCCGTTGGGCAGCTTCAGGTCGTCCGCTGGGTTCCCGTCGCAGCAACCTGACACCCGGGGAGAGGGAGACAGAGAGCAGCAGTCTGGTCATCTCCGCTCGCTAAGCTGCTCCACACTGCGGAAGGACCCGTACCCGTGGCTGTGTGTGCGCGGTGATGAATGTGCACGCGCGTGAGAAAGAGACTGTGAGCCGTGCGCGTGCAAACCCACGTGTGAGTGCGCCAAACGCTGTGTGTACGCACTGCTTATTTTCGTACATGCTTGTTTGTACAAGTACATCTTTGTGTTTGTGTGCGCGCTCACCACAGAGGCCTCTCGTAGGGGTGGAGGCGTTGCTAGGGGCGGTGTACTGCAGCACCATGATGCCTGTGCTGTGATACCACTGGATGCTGACCCCTCCGGGGGTCTGGATCAGGTACATGCTGCCGGTGTCGTCCACGTGCAGAGACTGGCGGGAGAATGGCAGGCGAGCCGCTATGTGGTTCACGGACACCTGGACACACGTGCAGGGACAGATGCATCCGGACACGCAGAGAGAGAGACAGAAAGAGAGAGAGACAGAAAGAGAGGGAGAGAGACAGAAAGAGAGGGAGAGACAGAAAGAGAGGGAGAGAGATGCAGACACATGCCCAAACACAGGTAGACACACACACACAAACACATGCAGACAAAGACAGACACACACATGTGCAAAGATAGACGCATGCATGCACGTAAACATGAACGCACGCGTGCCAGACGCAAAATGAGCATGTGTATTGTGAGGAGACGACCAGTTTGCTTGAGCATGGGGTTGCTCACCTTGCGGTCAAGGCGGTTGAGGATGATCCTGTAAGAGGAAGTGGTTATGTTCAGCTTCTTAAAACACAGGCCGGACGTACCACCTGTAGGGCTCTTCAAAAGGAGGAATGAAGAACATTCAGGAGACCCGGAGGACGGCACACAAGTTTCACTCAAGAGCTTCTCAGAAAGTGAGAGACCAGAGGGAGAAAAGAGTCGACTTACAGGCCGTCGAATAGAGTTGACACTCTGTAAGGGAAACACAGGATACACACATTGTGTATACTGTGATTAACCATCACAGTATACTGACTACGTAGGTTTAGGTGCAGTTCTATCGGTATATGTGAAGTGCCATTGCTTGTAATGGCTAAACAATGTTTACTTTATTTGATCCGGTAGCTTACATTCTGTGCACACAAGAGAACACACTGTAAGTGTCTGTGTAGCTGGCTGGTATGTAAGTGTGTGTGCCTGGCAGGTGTATAAGTGTTTGTGTAGTTGGCTGCTAAATGAGTGTATGTGTACTTGACTGGCATGTGTGTGTGTGTGTGTGTACTTAGCAAGTGTATACGTGTGTGCGTGTAGCTGGCTGGTGTATCCGTACATGTGTAACTGGCTGGTATGTGTGTGTGTACCTGGCTAGTGTATAAGTGAATGTGTACCTGGCTGGTGTATAAGTGCGCATGTACTTGGCAAGTGTATAAGTGTGTGTGCACCTGGCTGCTATGTGTGCGTGTGTGTGTGTAGCTGGCAGGTAAATCAGGGCATGTGTATCTGGCTGGTATGAGTACCTGGCTAGTGTATGAGTGTGTGTGCACCTGGCTGCTATTTGTGTGTGTGTGTGTACTTGGCTAGCATGTGTGGGTGTGTACCTGGCTGGTATGTGTGTATGTGTGTTGCTGGCATGTGTGTGGGTGTGTACCTGGCTGGTAGGGCACTTGTCCACAGTTCCTATGATGTTCTCTCTGGGCAGATGAACCAGGATGTAGGAGCCGTTATCATAGAGAGCCACATTGTTCCCATCAAACGTGATCACACGCAGATCAGACATCACCGAGCAACGACCTGCCACGCACAGGACAACACACACTGGAGATGAAACCTAACAGCGCACGTGTGCGCGTGTGTTTCTGTGTGAGTGCGCGTGCACACGTCCCTGTTTGTATGATCGTGCGTGTGCGTGTCAGTGTGTTGTACCTGTACCTGCGCTCACTCAACGTGAGTGCGTGGGTCCATGTGTGTGTGTGTGTGTGTGTGTGAGATGGGCGGCTCTTACAGGGGCACTGCCACTGGGGGCAGCAGGGGTCAGTGTTGGTGAGGATAGGGAGGCCCAGCAGGCTGCAGTGGGGGGCCGTGGTGTTGAAGCGACAGAGGGCAGACGAGTTGTGGAGAAGCAGCTCTCCGTTGAAGCAGATCAGCTCTGCACACTCGTCTATTCTGTAGGAGTAGGGGGGCTGGGGGAAGGCAAACACACAGAAACAGATGTGTACATTCACAACCACATGCACACGCGTAAACACGTACGCGCACACAAATACAAACACTAAAAATGAATGTACGTACAGGCACACACGTATAATAGGAAACATGACGGAGCAGATAGATGTAGTTAGACAGAGGTTATGACCCCTGGCTGTTTGATGGCTTCCAGCCTTCTGGAGGAATGCAGTGGGAGTTCAGGGTCAGACACAAGATGAGGACGTCTCCGTCCCACAGATTTACAGCCCAGGTGTGTGTGCGTGTCTGCATTCATTATCATGCCAGTTTAGCCCCTATCTGAGCCCACAGTTTGACATTTCTATTAGACACACACACAGAGAGACTTACTGTACAGGGGGATGTAGGCAAGAGGAGCACAGTTGCTCCATCCTTTCCGACTTCTTCAGGGGTGGGAGAAGTTTCAGGACTGGTGACTGTCTCTATGATTATGGACGTGGACTCCGTGGTCTCAGGAGGTGATGTTGTGGTAGTCAAAACTTCAGTTGTGTCTACGTCCGTGGAGACGGAGCTTGTCTCCATGGCGATGGTGGTCTGGGGAGGGAGAAGCGGGGTGGTGGTGGTGACAGGGGTTGGAGTGTGCTGGAAGGTGGTTGTTCGGGCCGTGGTGGGGCGTGTGGAGGGGAGGGGAGGAGGGGGCTGGGTGGAGGAGGTGGAGGGGGCAGGGG
>BROE01000003.1:8996692-9047439 GCA_036571765.1 Plecoglossus altivelis | reverse complement strand
CGTTGCCATGCCAATGGTGTTGGCTACAGCATCAAACAGGAGGGGGCTGGGTGGAGGAGGTGGAGGGGGCAGGGGTGGTGACGAGAGGGGAGGGGGTAGGGCTGGACGTAGTGGAGGGGGTCGGGGTGGAGGGAAGGGCAGGGGAGGATGGCGGTGGAGGGGTGGAGGGGACAGGTGTGGCCTCTGTGGTCGGCGATCCCGTGATGCCTGGGGTTACCGGGATCACGGTTGTCGTGGGTGCCTCCGTGGTGCTGGTGGGTCCAGGAGGGGTGGGGGGAGTGGGTGAAGTTGTAGGCGGGGCCGGGGTGGTGGAGGGGGAGGGTGGTGGAGGAGGAGGGGGGAAGGGAGAAGGGACGACATGCTCAGTGACTGTGGCTGTACTGGGAGTAGTGGGAGCACTAGTGGACCGTGGGGTCGTGGGTGCAGTGCTAGGTGTGGTAGGGAGAGCGGTACTGGTAGTGACTGTAGTTGAGGTTGTGGTCGTAGTCACGGTCGTGCTGGTGGGGACAGGAGTTGTGGTTGTGGTTGGGGCGGCGGTGGTTCGGTTGGACCGCGTCACGAATGCAAAGGGGGTCGGAGTGGGAGGGAGGGTGGCACCTAAAAAGAAGGAACTGAACTCAAACAGGGGAAGTGCTGAACCTGTAACATTAAGCCGTCATCCATTACTGAACAAGCTCTGTTTTTGTACCTGTCTGTTTGTAGTCATTCATGGTTTCGTGTGCAGCTTTGCGTGTGCTTTGGTCACTATTTTTTATAATGAATACATTGATTGATAGATTGAATAGCGTTGCCCAGTTGTGGTTGACGGAGGAGTCAGAACCTTCAGTGGGGACTTACAGTCCTCTGTGTAGACACACCTCCTCGTCACCTCATCCAGGACCATGTTTTTGGGGCAGCGTGGGAAACAGCCTTCCACCCTGCAATGCACACACACGCACACACATCAACAACGACACATCCATCCAGATTCAGGTGGGGGATGGAGGGTGGGGGCTCTTACGGGGGCAGGAAGAGGCAGCGTGTGGCGTCCGGGTCGCTGCACGTGCGGACGCAAGGGCTGGCACAGGCTTGGTAGCGCCACTCACACATCATACGGTACGGGATGACAAAACTGCTTTCTGCAGGAAGGAGAGAAACACGGGAAATATTGACATAACACTGGCTGATAGCAGCATAGAGTAGAACTCTCCGTGCTTCAGAGAGACGTGTGCGTGTCCATTTGCGTGTCTGCGTAAGTGCGTGTCTGTGTGCGTCCGCCTGACCCCTGACACTGTCTGAGTGTGCGTTTGTGTGAGTGTGTGTCTGCATGTCTGTGTGCGTCCGCCTGACCCTCCAGCATGAAGCTGCTGCTTGTCTTAAACGCCTCCGAGTTGTCGTATCTCTGAGCACGTGCGGTAACGCGCGTCAGTGTCAGAAACATTCCCGGCTGGCCAATCAGCTCGTAGGAGGCGTGGCGAGGCAGGAACAACCCGTGGTGCTGGATGAAGGAAGCCTTGCGACCAAACTCCTCCTCCCGGCTCCAGTGTTCCAACTGGAGCCGTCCACGACCAGAAACAACCAGGAAGTAGTTTGGCCGCTCGGCAGACTCCAGAGAGACCACTGGGAGACCTGAGGGAGAACGAGGGATGAGGCGAAACGTCGGGGCGGCACGTACGTGTGTCTATGCATGCACGTGTGCGTGCGACACCCACGTGACGTGCGGTCTTTCAGCAGTCCTGAGGTGATCATGAAATTGAAGAGAAGCCCTGGAAGACGCAGGCCCCTGGAGCTCTCTCTGACCAGAGGGAACGCTGAGCCACTGCTACGGTTCACCCCCAGCATGGTGTCGTTGTAGCCAGCGCTGACCAGGGAGAACGGCCCTTCACCCAGCTCTGCACGGGAGGCAGAGGAGGAGAGAGAGTGGAAGAAAGAGAGAGGAAGAGGGAGAGAGGAAGAAGGAGGGAGCGAAAGATAGAGAGGGCGGGGGGGGGAGAGAAAGTGAGAGACAGGAAGGACAGAGAATGCTCCTCAGGATTGTTGTTATTATGTCTTATGGAAGTCTATGCTCTCATACATACCCTGGTTATAGTATTCACAGTCATAGGCTGGAAAACAGGACAACAATCATAGGTTAGAACAGTGTTTGACATTCTGCTGATAAACCAGGAGAACACAATACTACTTGTTTGAGAATGTGCATGTTGCGTAGTGCATGTACGCCCCTCACACAGAAAGATGTGTGTCTATGACTGCATGTGGCTGTGTTCCGGGCGTTGGGTGGCAACAAACGCCGTGGTAACAGACAGAGAGATGGAGAGGAAGCGGGGCACGCAACAGGGGAGCGATAGCTGCTAGATACCAAGCTGAGTGTTTGTGTGTGTTTGTGTGATGGGGGTGTGTTTGTGTGAGGAACGTTTGTGTGTGTGTGTGTGTGTGTGAGGGGTGTGTGTGTGTGTGTTTGTGTAAGGAATGTGTGTGTGTGTGTGATAGAGAGGTGTGTGTGTGTGTGTGTGTGTGAGGGGTGTGTGTGTGTAATGGATGGATGTGTGTGTGTGTGAGGAATGTGTGTGTGTGTGAGAGAGAGAGAAATGTGTGTGTGTGTGTGAGGGGTGTGTGTGTGTAAGGAATGTATGTGTGTGTGTGAGAGAGATGTGTGTGTGTGAGGGGTGTTTGTGTGTGTGAGAGATGTGAGTGTGTGAGAGAGAGAGATGTGAGTGTGTGTGAGAGATGTGTGTGTGTGAGGGGTGTTTGTGTGTGTGAGAGATGTGAGTGTGTGTGAGAGAGATGTGAGTGTGTGTGAGAGATGTGTGTGTGTGAGGGGTGTTTGTGTGTGTGAGAGATGTGAGTGTGTGTGTGAGAGATGTGTGTGTGTGTGTGTGTGTACTCACGGCAGACTGAAGGAGACCTCCAGAGGACAGTGACCCCCTGCTGGCAGCATTTGTGTGCGTAAGCAGCGATAGAGGTGCACAGACACTCACAGTCGCCCCCACGGTTACAGTTGCAGGTGTCTGTCAGACAGTTCCTATAGAACCAGGCCACATCCACCTGGGTGGGGACACACACGCGCACACACACACATCCAAACACACACACTCTGTGGGAATGGCAGCTCATTGTTCAGTAGGCGGGTGGAGGACAGGGGGAGGTCATTGGGAGGTAGTGCTGATCAATAATGCAGATTGAGGATGAGCGCCGAGACAACAGCACAATGAGATATGGTCACTCACGAGGGGGTCGGATGAGCACGCGCGCACACACGTCACATCAATAACAAGCTCCTCATTCAAAAGGATAAGAAGAAATGTGTGCGCGCGCGTTGGTTCAAGGTCTGTTTTATTTGTTCTCAGACAGCACATCCTGATGAACTATTGTTATTATTGGCACTGACTCTAATTCCACACTCAGTTATTTCAGCTATGAAAAGAATCCATGAATCCAGAGCAGAGCAGATGATTTGACCCGGTCTTCACCTTCGGAGCTGGAGATATGAAAGCTGTCTCTGTTTAAACCCTCCCACATAACTTGTACCTGCCCTAAATGGCTGACCCGAGCAGGGTGACTGGGAGAGCATGGCTCCGTTAAGATGGTCCAGTCATTATTGACCGCACTTGCCTCATCGGATTCAGGTAAGGTAAACCTACACCGCCATCTACTGGACACCCAGAGAACATCACAATCAAGCCGTTTAAAATCCCAACGAAACAATATGAGGCATGCCAACTGCGGATTTTCAAATGCGCGTGCGCTTGAGTGTGTAATTGCGTGTGGCGTGATTGTGTGCGAGTTTGAAATGCGTTTGTGAGTGCGTGTCTGTGTGTGTGTTTCTGCGTGTGTGTCTGTGTGTGAAGTATTAGATGTCTGTGGTATTTGGTGTTTATCTCTGAGGAATAGAGCTCACACACTGGGATCAGATAAGAATCGTTCCCATAGCCCCCCGCCAACCCAGCTTCCCCCACTGTGAGAAAGATAACCTTTACACAGCTGCTAAACACTCCAGCCACACCGGAGTGTGTGTTCGTTGCTGCGCGCGCGTGGGACTTTGCAACACGGGCGCCTGTGGGTGCGTTCGCTTGCGAACGCGTTCGCTTGCGGACGCCGTGCAGTAGGAGTGTGTGCGAGTGTGCGCTCACCACGTTGTGACAAGGGGCAAAGACGTCGCTGTAGAGGAGAGCGCACTCTCGCTTGGCGTACGGCTGCCTGCCGAGGTCCCCTTCGCACGGTCGCTTCACCACATAGTCGCTCTCACACTGACGCGCACACACACACACACACACACACAGGGGGATAGAGTGTCTGATTTCTCTTAAATATCACAGCAAACCTGAGGGAAGGCCAGGCAGATGAGGGGCTGGGCAGAGTGAGGTAAGTCTGGGGGTGTGGGGGGGGGGGGTGGGGGGGGGGGGGTTAAAGAGATGCATCCAGGTGTCAGTGCTGCCACTGTACCTGCTGGGCCTACCTGTCCCAGGGCCCAGCTGTCTCCGAAGCTCTGCGCATTGTTCACCTCCATGTGGCCAGAGGTGGTCATGTCGTTCACTGTCACGCTGTCAAAGTTCCCACACAGCCCGTTGAGGAGACCCTGGGCTCACGCACACACACGCAAACACACACATACACACACACACACACACACAAAGACACACAAGCAGACATGGTCGACCTGAAGCGGCATCCTGTTAAAACCAAAACGTTTCTTTTGAACTCAAACACTTTCAGAGAAAGTCCTGACCTTCCATTGCGGCCCGGCTCTGATGTGCACGGTGGTTTTACGGTCCCAGAGCACGGTCAGGTCCTGCTTGGCAAAGTGGACCACAGTGTAGTAGCCTGCCTTCCACAGCTCAAACTCAGACCCTCTCCCAACCACAGTGGCAGGGCTCTGGAAACGAGCACAGAGACACCAGGTCACCACGGGGTCAGGGGCACCCAACAGGCATCCCAATGACCTCACGAGTCCCTTTGAGAGTTAACACAAGCGGGGAGATGTCTGTGTGTGTTTTGATGTGTGTGTGTGATGTGTGTGTGTGTGTGTGTGTGGCGTACAGGGTTGCCAGAGTTGTCGCTGAAGTAGATCTTGGTGAGGCCCACGTGGATGACGAGCATCTTCATGCACACGATGCCGCTCTCGTAGCAGTCTTTGTTCTGGGCTACGATGGACACATCCGCCTCCCCAGCGCTCTGGAGGCGCAGGGAGGAACCACACAAAAGAGCTGACGTCAGCGCAGAGCCCACCCTTCTCGCTCTCCCTTTCCTTCTGCTGCTTCGTTCCTCCAGGGGGAACAAGATGGCCGCCGGCGGGCAGGCAGGCGGGCCACGCAGTGGAATGTCAGCTAATTCTTATTCTAAGAACCCTGAGCGCTGAGGAGCCCTGGGGTTTGGGCTCCAACAGTGCTCTCTTTGTGTCTCTCCGGCCTCGCACCGCATCCGCTGGCGTTCCCTCAAACCAGCGGTGGCACACACACGCACGCGCAGACATACACACACCTCACACTGCTCTAATTAAAAACCACTTGCCCCCCCCCCCCCCCCTGCCCGAGATAAAAAGAGAGTCCGGATCCGCTTTCCCAGATCCCAATCAGGTGCAGTCAGGAAGCAGTAGATAGGCTCTTCCCCTCGGCCTTCCTCAACCCCAAATACACTCCTTGCGCACGCAACACACACACATCAACAAACAACCTTCCTCACGTACGCAACAGACACACACGTCCATACACACGAACACACACGCATCCACACATCCGAACACACGCCCCGTACATTCCTCTCTCTCTCTCTCTCTCTCTCTCTCTATCTCTCTCTCTCTCTCTCTCTCACACACACACACACTGACCTTCAGCAGGTAGACCTGGCAGTCGGAGTGGTAGTCATATTCCAGACCATCGAAGGTGTGGTAGTGTCTGTCGCTGTAGACAGTACACACTGCCGGGCAGGGGGAGTAGCTGCAGTTGAAGTAGCCTCTGTGACACACACTGAGAAGACACAGAGAGGAGGGGGGGTGAGAGGGATGAGAGGACCTTGTGACACACACTGAGAAGACACAGAGAGGAGGGGGGGTGAGAGGGATGAGAGGACCCTGTGACACACACTGAGAAGACACAGGGGGGAGGGGGGTGAGAGGGACGAGAGGACCCTGTGATACACACTGAGAAGACACAGAGAGGAGGGGGGGTGAGAGGGACGAGAGGACCCTGTGACACACACTGAAAAGACACAGAGACGAGGGGGGTGAGAGGGACGAGAGGACCCTGTGATACACACTGAGGAGACACAGAGAGGAGGGGGGTGAGAGGGACGGGAGGACCCTGTGATACACACTGAAGTGACACAGAGACGAGGGGGGTTAGAGAGACCAGGAAACTGCACAAACGTATGTAGGGAAGAGGTAAATGGTTGGGTTGGGGGGGGGCAGGTGGGTACCATCTGTAGCAGGGGGTGTCCACTGTCTCCCCTGGCAGATACTCCAGACCCAGCCAGGCACACGGACAGTTATCTGGGTAATAGCACTCCCCATGGTGCAGAACCAGCCTACACACACACACACAAACACACACACACACACACAGTAACAAATCGTCAGAACTGAAGAACAATTTCAAAAACTTGCTCCATTCGTGTGATAGACAGGGGGTGACAGAGAGCCGGGATCAAATGATCAAACCCTGTTTAACAAGGTGTGTGTAAGTGTGTGTGTGATGACAGACCAGCAGGGTGGTCACCAGCTCGTCTAGAGGGGTCTCACCCTGGGGGGCAGACGCAGCCAGAGATGCACGGCGTGTTCGGAGGACAGGTTAGATTCAACATCAGGTTACGACAGGTGACCTCACAGGCCACGCCTCCTCGCTGGTCAGTGCAGCTGTGGTACACCTTCCCCTCAGGACACTCCCCTCGCTGTGGCTCCTCTGGGACACAGACACACACACAAGCACAAATGTAAACGCAGACGTGCACACACACACACACACACACACAAAAACACAGTGTGGTCTGGAAAAGCCTTTGAGAAGTGAGTCTGGTGAACAATGCTAGAATCTAACAGGCGTGGGAAATGAGCTCTGACTCTCGACACAGAGCTATGAATATCAGTAAGAACAGAGCTTGAAACGACCCTTTGTTGCGGCGGGGCAACAGGGAAGGCGAGGAGGCAGGGCGGAAGGTATGGTTTACCTCGGTCCTCTGGCACGCACTCCATCTTGCCGTTCCTGCACAGGCTGTTGAAGAAGGGAGAGAAGGGGAGAGACGGAAAGGGAGGAACAGTGGGAAAGGAGTGCGACGCTGTTCCAAAATGAGGCTTTGGCGCATCTGTTCATCCTCCAAAATGATGTCGTACATGATTCTCTGCCCCCCGCCCTCCCCCCGTGCGCCCCTGCCGCCCTCCGCCCCCCCCCACCTCCTCCTTCCCTGAGCGCAGATGCTCACTCACCAGGGGCCAGAGGAGCTGAAGGACACCTCCCCAGGCTGGAACACCCCTCCCATGGCGTAGCAGTGGCACTGGGACCTGGGACGGGGGGGGGGGGGCAGCACAGGACATGTGACCGGTCACCGTCAGCTCCACCTTTCAGTCTGTCTCTAACAGCAAGTCAACCACTCAAATCCACCTCTCTGGACGCACACCTTGCAGAGATTGCACGAATGACGTACGAGGCCTGATGATGTGGGTGTATGATGTGTGATGTGCGTGTGTTGAGGGAAAAAGCTCACTGCTGCACGCAGCGCTGGCGTGCGTCATCGTAGTACGTGCTGTCGGTGCAGCCACACCCCTCCGCGCAGTCGTCGCGGTTACACGTTTCGCCATTGGAGAGGGAACGGCAGGAGCGGCCGCAGGAAGACGTACAGGAGTGGTACAGCATCCCTCCCAGACAGACCACGCCTACACGCACACAAAATACATAAAACATACATTCACACACAAACACACACACGTAAACACGTGTACACACAACACACATCCACGCATACAAAAATCCCACATTTTGAAGTACAGTACAGTACACACCTTCTGCCCTCCCCAAGACACACACACATGAATCACAGTAACACACACCAGACACTATGAGCTACGTTTACGTCAGAGGCCGCTTCTTCTGGCCCCCTACACCCCCCCCCCGACCCCCTTTTGCTCAGCGACCTACCGCACTCGGACACGTGTGCTCTGAAGTTGACGGAGACGCCGTGCTTGGAGCAGAGGTAGGCGTAGTGGGCGAGGGCGGTGCACAGGCAGGCGTTACCGCAGCTGCAGGCCTGGTAGCGACACTGCTGCTGGTACACTGAGGGGCTGATGTAGCCGTGACACGGAGCAAACACACTGCCCAGAAGCACCTCGCACAGCGAGGCGTAGAACACTGGTACACACACACGCAAGCACACACACTGTTTTCAATGGTTATATAGTAGTTACAGAAAGGTTAAGGGTGAGGTGTTTGGGCGGAACACACCCGTATAAATGCACGCTACTTGACATACGTGTCAGCGGGTAGGGTAGTTAAAGGGCGAGGGGGTTGCCAGGTATGCGTTACCGTTGTGCTGGTTCATCTCACAGGGGTCGATGATGGGCAGGTTGACAGGAGCAGAGCAGGCTGAGGAGACCCTCCAGGCGTTAGCATGGAGCTGGGGGGTCCCTTCTATCATCCCAGCAGGAGACCTGGGCAACGAATGCCATCATTATCATCAGCCTGGCTCAACATTAACGCTCTTTAACGCAGCTCGACATCAATGCTCCCTGACGCGGTAACACTGGCAAGGAAGCGGCAGGTGTCCTCACAGGAAGTCATCGCGCAGGTTGCCGTTGAAAGTCCCGCACAAGCCAAGCGTGGAGCCCCTCCATTGGCTGTCCAGCTGCAGGTAGACCCGCCCCCCTTGACCGCCGAACTGCAGGCGCAGCCCGAGAGACGCCTGCAGCTGCACGAACACGGACGTCAGGCGATGCACCGTGACAGCATCTGCACACGCATACACAAACACACACACACACACAAAAGCACACAAACAGAGACAGAAACACACACATTTACACACCATTTACCATTGTTGACTTTTTCTTTAACTTTTCCTGTTGCCTATGTGAATCCAGTACAGATCAGTGCAGCTTGATGCTGTGTGCCTCCTACCGTCAGTGTAGGGCAGCACAGGGGCAGAGTTGACCCCTATAAGGACCTCCCCATCCCGAGTCAGGGTCACCTGGCGACTCACGTCCTCGTCCAACACCACCGTCACCGACTGGATACACACCTGCTGCTGCTCACCCACATATGACAAGGTCACCTCCAAGCAGGGTGTGTGTGTGTGAGAGAGAGAGAAATGGGGGAGCATCTCTGCACTGAAGGTCACACACAGGAGGAAGGGTTACCTCTAGGCAGGTGGTGTGTGTGTGTGTGTGTGTGTGCGTGCGTGCGTTCGTCTGTACCTCTGCACAGGTGGTGTACTGCAGTGTGACGGTGAATCTGCTGCTGCCACGGCTTTTGGCCAGGACGTACTGACACGCCCCTGGCTGCAGGAACATCCTGCCGTCAAATGACGTCACGAAAACGTGCCCCACCACAGAACACTCTCCTAGAGAGAGAGAGGGGAAGGGGTGAGAGCGGAGGGGTGGAGAGGAGAGAGGAAGAGAGTGGTTTGGAAAGAGGGAGACAGAGTGTGCGAGAGAGACGGAAGACAGAGGGAGAGTCCCAGAGAGAAAGAGAAAGAGAAGAGTGAGGGAGATATATAGACAAAGGGGGTGAGGACAGTGAAAGTGAGTCAAAGAGAGAGGGACGGTGAGAGAGCGAGAGAAAGAGAGAGCAAGAGAGAAAGAGCGTGAAAGAGAGAGAGAGAGTGAGGGAGGTGAAAAGAAAAGAGCTGACTCAGTGCCACCCAGGTTTACCAGCTTTCCACCCTAATATAGAGCCTGGCTGAGATGGCTACAGATTCAGCAGAGATACTGTCCCATTTCTGGCAGCTCAGGGCAGCTCACCTGTGCAGTTGTTCCCAGTGCAGTTCCACACTCCCCCCATACACACACTGCAGAAAGAACACAGCTTTCTGTCAGCACAAAGACCAGCGTCGAGAGGGAGATACTGTACACTCACACACACACACATACACAAACTCACCACACACTACAGCCCTGCTCCAGTACGTGTCCTTGTGTGTACGAGGTGCCATGGTACACACAGGGGCACTGAGACACAGCGATGCACGTCCCGTTCTGGAGAATCAGACCTGGACAGAGAACCAACCACAGAGACCTGGAACTAAGCCGGATTGACAGAGCCATGGAAACACAACAAAGACATGAAAGGCTAAAACGTGTTTACTTGTGTGTGTGTGTGTGTGTGTGTACCATCAGGGCAGTAACAGCCATCCAGGCAATGCAGATTGGTTCCCAGACACTCCTTCTCAAAGGTGCAGGTGGGAGGGCAGCAACTGATACAGTCTCTATGGACAAAACTCTCCTCGCAGCCATCATCTGCACACACACACACACACACATCATGACTAAGCAGTCAGCGTGAGCCGCAGAGAGGTGTGCATGTCGTGTGTGGGTACTCACTGCAGGAGAGGAAACTGTCTCTCCATTCTCTGACAGGGTATCCCACATGAGAGCAGGCACGCGTGTACTCAACCAAAACACGACAAAACGTTTCCTCATCATCTGAGCTGGACGCACACACACACACATCCGAAAACATGCACCCACAAACACATCAGAAAACACAGACACCCCACACACACACAAGTCGTTGCTAAGTCCACAGAGAGAGTAGAGGAGAGTGGTTATGAAAGGCAGAGTCACTCTGGAGTGTGTTGACTTACACACACAGGTCAGACACACAGCTGGCCACGAAGGGGTTGGGGTCAATGTTCTCGTGGCACGACAGGAAGGGGAAGAAGAGCAGAGCGCTGCACTTCTCAATGGCGTCCTGCAAAACACACACACACACGTGTATATATGCACAAACACACATATAAGCACAGATACACACAGACATATATGCACATATACACACACACATGCACATAAGTGCACAACCCCATCAAGGGGGTGAACCCACACCAGAGCTAAAGCAGTGGTCTGCAGCAGAGGGGTGGACTGTGGCTCTTACGTCCATGTCGGATTCTGACTGGCAGGGGCCGCTGAAGTCCAGGTCTACTGAGGGACAGGCTCTCTCATGGGGGAGGTCCAGGGACCAGCTGTTACCAAACACAACCGGCTCCTCTGTCTGCACACCTGTACACACACACACAGACACACACACAGACACACACATTCATTATATTGGGTACATAAGCTTTCCTTGAGGGGATTCAAAATTAAATCGCCTTCAAAATCTTCTTTTCCCTAACCCTTCACCCTAAACCTAACTTTGACCTTCACGATCACTCAAAAACCTAACCTGAACCCTAAAACCCAATCTTAGATTCTACCCTTCACCCCCAAACCATCCCTAACTTCTAACCCCAATCCCTAAACACAACCTATAATTTTAATTCTAATCCTAATTCAAAACCTCCAAAAACTCCATAGAAATTGCTTTTCAAATTGTGGAGACGGTGTCTTAGTTTGCTATGCTTCTGATTCTGTCTGGTCACACACAGACACACCTGTGTCTGTCTGTGCAATGCAAGCTACAACAAGAAACACAACATGAATATCAGAGCTGAGTTAGTGAGCTGTAACAATGGTCTATGATTGCAGTTCTATGTGTGCTAGAGTGTGTGTTACGGTGTGTATATCGCTAGAGATAGACAGTCTTACAGGAAACCACGTTTACTCGCTCATCCCTCACACACAAGACTCTTATATCATCCTCTTCTCTTCTCCTCTCCTCTCCTCTCCCCTCCCTTTCCGTCCTCTCCCCTTCGCTCCTCTCCTCTCCCCTCCGCTCCTCTACAGGCCTTCTCTCCTCTTCACAGACCTACAGCCCTGGGTCAGGTTACAGGACCTGGGGGAGAATTCCTGCTCCTTACAGTTCGACAAAGACAGCCAATCAGCTTGAGTTGTCACCCCTGCTTGTCCCTCCCAGGATCCTCCCAGTCCCATCGCCGCCATAATTGTCTTGAGGTGGTGTTGAGTGTATAATAATAATAATAATTGTGAGTGATGAGGTGAGGAGAGAATGGATGAGAGGGGGAGCGGCCGGTCAAGCTGGTCCTACCACGGGGAGTGGTGAGGTCATCGCTGGCCAGGTGGTTGAAGTTCCCGCACAGGCCACAGGGGGCGCCCTGGTGCTCCTCGCCCATCTTCACGTACACTCCGGAGCTCCCGTCCCACGCCAGCGAAAAGCCAAACATGCTCTTCACCAGGAGGTAGTCAGCCAGGCGCTCAATGAACACACCACCCACAGTCTGGGGCAGACTCAGTCTACACACACACACACACACACATCACATACACACACTCTTATTGGAACGACATGAAAATATGAGGGGGGAAGGCTAGAACGCCAACAGCCTCCCTCACACACACCTGCGGCCTCCTTGGTGGACCTGGTACCCTGAGATGTGGATCTCCTCCTCGTTGGGGAAGAACAGACTGAGAGCCCGAGGACATGAATACACACTTCCCCGACAAGACCTACTGTTATGGACCTGAGAGAGAGGACAGATAGACAGACAGACAGACAGACAGACAGGCAGACAGACGGGCAGGCAGGCAGGCAGACAGACAGACAAGCAGGCGGACAGGCAGGCAGGCAGGCAGGCAGGCAGGCAGGCAGGCAGACACACAGACAGACACACAGACAGACAGACAGACAGACAGACAGACAGACAGACAGACAGACAGACAGACAGAGAAAGAGAGAGGGAGAGGTGGAGAGAGTGACAGATAAAGAACAAGAGAGAAAGAAAAAGAGAGAGGGAGAGAGAAAAGGTTAACAACCGCAGCATGTCGAGAAGCACCGAGTGCAGCACACCTTGAGTCAACCAGCCTCAGACACACGTGTGGTGAGGCAGCTTCACGTCTTCTCACCCAGACGGTGTACTGAGGCGTAGCAGAGTGGCAGTCCTGGGCCAGGATGTAGGAGCATCTACCAGGGTAGTAGAAGTAGATGCCATCGAACGTCTCATAGTGGTGCTGTCCCCAAGATCTGCAGATGCCATCCCTGTCCTGACCCTGGTTAGGGACTGGGCAGCCATGACAGAGACACAACCCATCACAACTAAATAGAGATGTCACAATGGCTAACGAGTCACACGAATGACAAAAAAGCGACGTGATTTATCTTAACGGACTCTTCCACCACCTCCTACATCCTACCGCACTCTCTCATCTCCTGTCCCACCCTAAACCTTACGTCCATGCCCCTGTGGGTGGGCATGTGGGCAGGTGCCAACTGTAAAAGCAGCTCAGTTTCAGGAAACTCCCTCATCCCATGCATGCCAAGCCAGGACAGCACTGCCCAATAGCCAGCTTCCCTGCCTGCTTCCCTGCCCCCACACAATTCAATTCAATTCAATTTATTTTTGTAACGCCCAAAATCACAACAACAGTTGCCTCGAAGGGCGAAGGGCGACACACACAGAACCATGCCAGTAGCTCTGTCTCATCCTTACGTGAATACTACATGTATGGTGTTTAAACACATACAGAACTTGTCAAATACAAATAGAAGGATTTGTGGCCCATAAACTGATGACGTGGGTGTAACCTGTACAGTGACTAACTGTCCAGGAGCAGAAAGTCGACATCTAATGTATAAGGACTCTGTAGTCAACAGAAAGGAGAAACCAGCTCCCTTCTAATCTTACTGGCTTAGTCACAGACACTACATCTAACTTATAGGTTGAAGGGAGCCTGTGTATGAGTGTGTGTGTGTGTGTGTGTGTGTGTGTGTGTGTGTGTGTGTGTGTGTGTGTGTGTGTGTGTGTGTGTGTGTGTGTGTGTGCACAGTGCGTGTATATAATCTGTGTGAGTAGTTTATTAACATTTGCTGACGGATGTGATAGTCTGACCAACCTCATAGAGTTACTAACAGCCCCAACCCCACAACTCCCTCCAGACATCCACACACGTAATTCCCAGACAACACGGTTTAACTACAGTACATAAGACCCCTATGAGACATGTCTGCTCTTTGAAAGAAGATGATGAGGATGTGTGTGTGTGTGTGTGTGTGTGTGTGTGTGTGTGTGACTTACTGATCTGGCAACGATCTCCCAGGGCCTGAAACTGGGCACAGTCACACACTCCATCCTCCTGACACCAGCCTCCGTTGAGACATCCACAGTATTCTGGGACGAACACACACGGATGACTTTATCTGCGGAGGCTGTCACGGCGGACATTGCGCGCATTCGCGCGTGTGTGTGTGCGTGTGTGTGTGCGTGTGTGCGTGTGTGTGTGTGCGTACCTGAGGAGGCGTCTCTGGCTGTGTAGTTGTGCAGGACACCGCGGGGGAACGTCGCTTCCGGCAGGTGAGGCCTAAACGTCTGTAGGGAAGCAATGGGGAAAATGATGGAGATGGAACGGCAGTGTCACTGTCCATCTTAGCGGCGTGGCGTGTGTGGACCTGGTCGGGCGCGTTCGTGGTTGTCTGCGTGTAGACTCTTCAAAGAGGGCTTTGTGCTGCCTCTGGTGTTGTGTGTGTGAGGGTGCCCTGACCTCCACTAGTTCTCTTAGGTATAGTGTACCAACCTCCTCCCCAAGGAGATCCCGTTTCCTCCGAAGTGCATTAGCCCTTCTGCAGTCACAAACACACACATAAGGGGGATCACGACTCAGGGGGAGCGTTAAGTGCACTTTACACCATTTACCAGCATACGTGCACACTATCACATTTGCACATGTGCGCGTGCACACACATATACACACACACACACACATAGGGGCACAAGTATAGGCTACACAGGATGATGACTCCTGGTCAGACATTAATTGTAAAAAGAAAGACTATTATGTGAAACGAGCAGAATAATACAGAACATTTAGGATTAAATCAGGAATAATGGAGATGGTTCTCATGCTCACCTTTGCAGTCTTCCTTCTGCCTCTGATAGCTGGCTGTGAGCTCCTGAACAAAACAGATACTTTCCCCGATATCACACATCGCCGATTTCGGCCTAACAGTTTTATAGCTGAGGTCAAAATATTTTACGTTTCTGATTATGGACCGGGTAATTTCTCTAGATGGTTAAATTGGAAGGTAAACTATTCACATCACATAAATAAGCAATCTCTGTCAAAGTCAAAACATTGTTGATTTGTCTTCAAACAAGACCCATCCTTTCTTAGTCAAAGCAATAAATGTCAAATTCATCAAGTCAGTGGATTAGAATGACGCGTTTATTTTTTATTGAGGCGCTGTTTACCCTCCATGCACTGAATCTTGTATACTACTGGACAGACTTACCCTCTTTTAAAAGCAGTTGAAGTATTGATAACGATAGAAGAAGAAACTGTTGCTCTATCCTCTTTACGTTCATCTCAGAGTCCAGACGGAGTCTCACAGAAACATTAACGGTGCATTGCAGAGGACCAGGGAGGTGGAGGAGGCGGATGTCTTTATCTTTGACCGATCTTCCCGCTGCTCAGATCCCAGCGCTCACAGGTTAGATTATGTAGTAGCGATAGTCTCTTGGGCGGATGACGACTGCAGTACACCTGCGAACAGGCGGGTTCCGGTGAATCCTACATCTGTCTCTTGCAAATTTGAGAAAATTGTATTAAAGTGCGTGTTCTGTATCAAGAGTGTTTATAGTCTGCTCAGCCTAAATTGGTGGCATTACCATTTCTCTAATAAAAAAAAGAGTAAAAGCAACAAAACTAGTGAAAAGTATTTTATCATTTGAAACTGGTAGTTCCAAAGTAAATGTTGTCCCTTCACCTGACCAGCTGAAGTGGTGTATCTACTTAACCATATTGATCAGCAGAAATTGACGAGGGGATTTGAGAAGTTATATCTTGGGTTGTTGCCGTGGTCATGGAGTATGTGTCTCTCTCTGCTGGTCAGGGCTGGTAACTTCACTCTGGACACAAGCACCATCAATGACCAAGGACAACAGTTTTGTAAGATAACCAACCTCCACAGGGGAAAAATGTATTATTGTTTATTGGCATTACACATTTATAATTCACATATCAGTTTCACCAATGTGTGTGTGAGTGTGTGTCTGTGGGCCAATCAGAGTACATGGGCATGTTATAAGGGGGGATTGAATGACACAAAAGCAAAAGTCATGGAATCAAATCAGATTGGGATGTATGGATTCCTTAATCCATACATTCCTTAATGGTGTGATACGTAGGGTTGGAGGGTTATTTCTTGCTGGACAGTTCAGCATTGACTTCCTCCTCAGGTTTCAAGCCGTGCCATTGGGCAATAGGCCTTCGGGGGTTGTCCAGCATGTCCGACCAATGGCGTAGTTCAGTCCCGGTGCTGGTGCTCCCCAGAAAAACCTTCCCTATGGCGTCGTTCTTCCCGATCTTATCATAATCCAACACGGTCACTGCTACTTGTATTTTCTAGAAACATACAAAAAACATGCCTGTTGTCATTCACTATTACACACATCGACCACATGATGCTGTGTGCGTATGTTTTTTTTTTACCGGCATCTGTTCTAAGGTCACTTCAAAGCTGAAGGACTCGTTGTAATAAGGGTTCAGAGTGTTCTTCTTGATGCTGGTTTTCTTCTTCTTCAGTCTCTTCCCGTTTTGCAGCAGGTGGATCTTCACGTATGGATCTGAAACAGAAGGCGCACACATCAGAATGACTTAGAACGACTCTGCCTGGATAGGCCGTATCTTTAGCCTTATCTCTAGCCATATCACTAGCCCCATATCTAGCCCTATCTCTAGCTCTATCTCTAGCCATATCACTAGCCCTATCTCTAGCTCTATCTCTAGCCATATCACTAGCCCTATCTCTAGCTCTATCTCTAGCCATATCACTATCCCTATCTCTAGCTCTATCTCTAGCCATATCTTTAGCCCCATCTCTAGCCATATCACTATCCCTATCTCTAGCTTCATCTCTAGCCATATATCTAGCCCTATCTCTAAGCATATCTTTAGCCCCATCTCTAGCCCTATGTCTAGCCCTATGTCTAGCCGTATTTCTAGCCCTATCTCTAGCTCTATCTCTAGCCATATCTCTAGCCCTATCTCTAAGCATATCTTTAGCCCCATCTCTAGCCCTATGTCTAGCCCTATGTCTAGCTGTATTTCTAGCCCTATCTTTAGTCCAATCTCTAGCTGTATCTCTAGCCATATTTCTAGGTTTATCTCTAGCCCTATCTGTAGCCATATCTTTCTCTCAATATCCAAGCCCTCTAGCTCTGCTCTGTCTAGATTAGCCCAGCCCAGACATGCTCTGCCTAACCTAGCGTAGCCTAGCACAGCCTTGTTGGATCCAGCCTAGCTAATTCTAGAAGTTATTATTCCCTGTAGGTTCTCAGTTTGTTCTCAGTTTTGAAGCAATTTACAGTGAAAATGTTCCATGGCTCACCTGACAGCCCGCCCACATCCATCTTCTTCAGGTTTTTAGCCTCCAACACGACAACTGTCAGCTTGCCTGCTGTAGGAACGTACCTTAAAGACAGGCAGATATCACCTAAACGCTCACTCTGAGAGAGAGAGAGAGAGAGAGAGAGAGAGAGAGAGAGAGAGAGAGAGAGAGAGAGAAAGACAGAAAGATAAGGAGAGAGATAAAGTGTCAAAAAGAGACCATAACCAGTGTTTTTTGCTGATCTTGGCACATGACCCCCTTCCTTGCGTGTGATGGGTAATGGCTGAAAGTTAAGCTATGTACTCTATTTTGATTTGTTTTATTAAACATTTAATAGTTTATAGAGGACACATGAGCAATTCCATATGTTCATATATTGTTGAACTCTGGTTAAACCTTCTCTTCTGTACCTTTAACATGTGAAAAGCTCTTAAAAGAGTTATAGTTATCTGTGAAGTCTCTGTTTAGGTTAAGTGGTCTTAATCCAACAAGACCATTACACTATACTGTCTAATGTTTATATTAGATGCTTGAATAACTGAGCATGTACGAATCCTATAGGCTGAATATCTGTTCTTTGTCTCTGGAAACTATATAAACTCATGTATGTGGACTTTATACTTTGAAGACTATACCCTGTACCTCTTCCCGACCGGTAGTATTCATTAAACTCGGAAAGAGATCTCTGAGTTTGGCGTTGTGTCATCTGTGTCTTCAAGAACATCACTTTGATTTTAAAAAACCCTACACGTGTGTCCACCGTTTGATTGAAACCCAATCTCACCTCCTCCTTCTCAGCTTTCTGCACATCTCTCCATTCTTGGGTCATACGGCTGAAGTCCACACTGCTCATTGGTACCCTCACAGCACCAATCGCGTCATGTTTGGAGAAACGGTCAAAGTCATACACGGTCATCACCAGAGTCTTGCCTCCTAGCTCGGAGTAGGGTACCTACACAAAAGGAACACACACACATCCACATCTGTGAATCTCAGCTTCTTGGGATAACGCCTTCAGAAAGGTTAGGTTTCCTGGTCAATGGTCAGGAAAGGGATGATAACCTTAAATGTAAAGTTCTCATTGAAGGTGGGGTTAAGGGTCTTTCTGTGGACTTTGGTCTCAAACTTCCTCTTCCTGTCTGGTAGCAGGAAAACTTTCACATACGGGTCAGAGCTGCCTCCCATGTCCATGGCAGGGAGGTCACATGCCTGCAGAATCCCTACTGCCAACTAATTAGGAAGAGGAAGAGAGAGGGAGTAGAAAGAGAGAGAGAGAGTAGGAGGAGGGAGAGGGAGGAGAGGGAAGAGAGAGGGAGGAGGGAGAGCAAGGGATGAGAGGGAGAGAGAGGGAGCAGACAGAGGGAGCAGAGGGAGAGAGATAGAGATGAGAAAGAGGTAGAGAGGGAGTGAGAACAAAGCAAAGAAGACAATTTGCAAACGCTGCTGTGGGAAGGTGATCGATTTGATTCAACTCTGTGTGTCCAGCACTGTGAGTGTGTGTGTGTGTTACTGTGTTACCGTGTTCTCTGTGAAGTTGTAATCCAGGGAGAATTCCAATTTCCCCAATTTTTCCTCTTCTTTGGACTCTTCTTTATCACCCTTTGTTAATCCTGTCTCTCTGTCACCCTCATCCTTCGAAGACTGGAGCAGGCGTACGTACACACGCACGCATGCACACACAATTAGCTCCAAACAGATAAATCCCGACTCAGAAGACACACACACCTGCTACCCACAGTCTTGTTACGTCTTAACAGTTGTCACAGGCTCTAGCCATTTATCTGTTCTCCTTGGAGGTGACCAGCATGTTTTGTTCACAAGTCTTTTTGGGTTTATAAGAGCCCTAGACACCTACAGTACAGAAGAGCATTAACAAGGTCCATTACTCTTAACACAAACTGACAGCCTGGCCCATCCTGTGCGACCCATGCGTCGGGACTTTGATACGTTGCAAGGGCAACACATCTGCGGGGAGTTTGTGTGTGTGTGTGAGTGAGTGCGTGTGTGTGTGTGCCTGCATGTGTGCGCGTGAGAGAGGTTGCGAGGTGTGCTACCTCAGTCTGTCCTCCCTCCATTTCAGTGTCCATGTCAATGCCACTCTTGCCCTTCTCTCTTCCCTTCTTCTCCTTGTCCTTGTCCTTCTTCTTCAAGCATTTCCTCCACACACACATGCAGCATGACAGCGCCACACACACGCTCACCAGACAGAGAGCCGCCACAGCCCACGATGGCACTGCCAGCACACACACAAGAGTGAAGATGTGTGAAGACAGTGTATGGTTTTACTTGACAGAATCTTGTGGAACAGAATCGAATACATTTGCACATCTTCTATCGCCTTGTCATCTTCTGTCACCCAAGCATCCACTCATCCATCCTCCATCCATCTATCCATTTATCCATCTAACCATCTATCCATCAATCCATACATTCATTTACTCACCAACCCATCTAACCCCAGCTATGATTCTATTGTGATATCTGCCCTGTACTCACAGTGGAGGTGTTGAATCTCACTCATGAACTTCCTGTGGTCCTGTCCTCCAGGCTGGCCCCTCCCAGATTCTGGGGTTGCCGTGGCATTGGTGGGCAGTATAGGTGTCGTGAAGGGGCTGGGCACAGCCGGTGCTGCACGACGATTGCCTGTCATCTCTCACGGCCTGTCAATACACACAGGAAAAGAGAGATCAGCACAGAGAACCAGTGCCTGTGTGGATGTGAGGTTGGATAGTGCATTATTTTGGGGTAAGGAGTCTACTACTAGAGCACTAGTGCTTCTTTAAACCAATAGACGTACACAGACACTCAAACTCACACACACATTAAAATGCATTCACATGGGCCAAGGGAAACACCCAGTTTCCATTGATGCTAATGATCCCAATGTATCTGACATAGTAAATATGATGTGGCTAAAGATGGGATATGACTGTTGGTATCAGATGGCCTCTCCTGTTTCTGCTGCTCTGGCACTATTGGCTGAACACTGGATACACAACCCTGCTCCCTCCCCTCGACCTGCTGACAGAGGGGGGGGGGTGCGTGTAGTTGAGGACGGAGAGGGCATCATGTCTTGGTCTGCTTTCTAGCATTCTGATGTTCCGCGTTCCCTCAGAGGTCACGTTCCGCGGACAGCAGAACAGAGGCATCGAAGGGTAGCTGAGGAGAGTCACGACGTGAAGGTGTTCGAGCTCTCCCAGACACTGTCTGTTTTGTCACGGTGAACGTCACACAAGCAATGGTACTGACACTTCATCTGCAGGTCGGTACGTACACACACACATACATGCACACACGCATGTACAAACACACACACATACATGCGCACGCACATGCACAAACACACGCACATACATGCACAAACGCACACATGCACCAACACACACACACATACATGCACACACGCATGCACAAACACACACACACATACATGCACACACACATGCATAAACACACACACATACTGTACATGCAGAAACATGCATGCACACACAAAAACACACACAAACATACTGCATACATTGATTCAAAAGCCACCGATTCAGTCTGCCCTTTTCAGTCATTTAGCTCTGTTTTTTATTTGTACAAACATTTCAGCAGGAAAAGAGTGTCATAAAGTTTCCCTGTTCTGTTCATTTCTGTCTGGTATGTCATCTTATGGATGTTTTAATGTAACAATACAGACATTTCTGTGAAATATCACAAAGCTTTCAAAGCAAAATGACGCAGAATCTTTGTCAACTAAACTCCATTTTAATATTGACAGTAATGGTAAGATAACTGAGAACATAATAAGCACATATCCAGACAACAAATCTCCCTAGAAGTCAATCAAAAGCCAATATTCACTGACTCACTAATGATGACCATGCCCTACCCACACCCTGCTCCAAACAGACCACACACCCTAGACAGAGATCCAGTCTACAGAGAACAGAAAGACAGGGGGCGGCTTAAGAGATGGAGAGAGAATGGAGAGAAAGAGACGTACCTGTGTTTGTGTGTCCCTGGTCTATGTGCTCTCAGAGCTGCGGGGCAGGAGAGAAGGATGCCTTCCAGGTACTCTTCAGGCTGGGAGGAGAAGGGGGGAAGGGAAGGGGGAGGCGGAGGAGGAGAGATGACAGAAGTGGAGAGGGCAGGAGAGGAGGAAAGAGGGCGAGGTAGGGAGGAGGGGCCGTCTCTCTGGTCTGTTGTTTGCGTCCCGTGTTGGACACGGGGATGAAGACAAGGAGCACAGGTGTGGAAGCTGGACCCAGAGGGAGGGGGAGAGGGGTTGTGAAACAGAAACATAGAGGAGAATTGGGATAGCATCATAACGGAGGCACCTAATAGTTTGGTGTTTGTGCACCTCCTTTGTTGAGGATGCGCGTGAGCGGGTGTGATTTGTGGGCGTGTCTTGATGTGGTTGTCCGCCTTTATCTGCCCACTTACACCTCTCCAGGGATGGTTGAGCTCCATTCCTCAGTGCCCCACCCATTTCTTATGACCTCTACCTTATTCCTATAGGTCACCCTCTTTGGGACAAAGATAAATATTCATGAGTTTGGTGACATGGCTTTTTATGGGCTCGTTAGCATAGTGACACTTCAGCAGGGTAAAGCATTTACATTCAGACCAGACTCTCTGTGTATATCTCTCTCGCTCGCTCTCTCTCTCTCTTTCTTTCTGTCTGTGTCTGTGCGTATGTGTGACTGCAGACATGTCTCATATAGATGCTGTTGCCAAAATTAGAACTTTCGGAAGTGGTTTCCGCAGCAACACAGGGATCATGTTCCGACCCCCCATCAACGCCCCCTCTATTTCACCTTGACCAGAGAGATCGTGAACAGGCAGACACAGATAGATACAGTGATGGAGAGAGAGAGAGAGAGAGAGAGAGAGAGTCCACACCCCATATACGAAGACGCATATACAAATACACACAAGAGCGAGCTCATGGAGTAGCGGTGGTTTCAATTATTCCTAAAGAAGTGAGGTATCACGCCAAAACACTAGAGGGCGATAATGCAACATACAAGTTGTGACCAGCACCTGTCCATACGAAGAAGAGAAGGACGCTCGTTTCTAGGATACAGATGGGTTGAGTTTTTACGTGAACAAGTAAGTTTATGAATGTGAGAACAAGGTCTATTGCCAGTGACAGAACAATATTGTTCTGCGTCACGTTTGTGCCCTATAGATCGCCCTCATCATTCCCCCCAAAATGTCACCTTTCCAGTAGACTGCGTCCCTAGTTGAGTTAGCCTATGTACTAGGTAGACAGACTACTGCACTGAAGCATGTTGTGTTAACTGGCCGTAGCTATGGTAATGTCAGTTAGATAGTACATAGCTTTCTGCTCTTTTTCTTCTAATTACTTATCTGATGAGATACATGCTCTACTCATTCGCCATAATCCATCTTTGCCTTGAGTTCTATACTGTGTGAACCATTGTGCGATGGATAAACAACGTCTCTCTAGCTGTTGTTGGAGTATGTGATTTTACTCCGTTACGTGTTCACGCATTGAGAGTGGTAAGATGGATCACCAGGATTCAGTATAGTTAAGTTCAATGAAGTTTATTCCCTAACAGTACAATTCTAATGCAGATATCTGGGTCGCTCCAAGGTTCCTAACAGCACACAACTACGTGCGTCTTATGCTTGGCACAGCAAAGAACGACACCTTTCCTTGGGAGACCCACAGTAATATAGATAACATCATGCATTTAATTAGGACAGAGGCTCCTCCGCCTTTGGTGGTGTCCGCCCATGGTTCGAGGGCCGTCTTATCTCCTCATGTGGTTGAGAGGACCCTCTTTGTTGCCTCTTTCTCCCAGGTGTTGTTTTATCTGACTCTGCACACAAAGAAGACAGTGTTCCCTACTCCCCACATCCCGAGATAAGACAGTAGAATACATCATACTGTTGACTATGTGTGGACTGTTTACTCCCTCTTGATTCCCACAGTGTGTTACCTTTCTTACATGATAGAAAAATACTGTCTGTCTGCCTTACAAATCTTATAGGTCAATACCAGCAAATCATTGTATCCTTCATTGTTAACATAAGTAAAATTATATGGGTTAGCATAAGTGAATCATTATATTCTTCATTAGTAAATCATATATGTTAGCATAAGTGAATCATTATATCCTTCACTGTATAATGTGTGTTCATCTGTCTGTTTAGACTATCTGGTCTCTGCTGGCCTCTGCTGGTACTGGAAATGCTACCTGCAGAAAGTCTCCATCTGCAACATGTGCTGCAGACCGTGTCGGCACTGGAGGCGGTGGTCCTCCGCAGCTTCGGGCCAGACGGAGGACAGCTTCTATTCACACGCGACAACGGACAGGTGATGCTGACACGCCACGGAACACGCATCCTCACAGCGCTACGGTTGGAGCACCCGCTGGCCAGGTAGCAACTAGCACACACATACACCCTCACCTTCGGCACGCCAACATTTTGGCTTTATACATCAACACCAATGATTTGACTGCTAGTCAAATAACCAATTAACCAAATAACCAATGATTTGACTCCTAGTCAAATAATTGATCCGTAATCGACCAGAGCGTGGCTGTTTTGCGCTTTAGGATGGTGGTGGAGTGTGTGTGGAAGCACTGCGCTGCTACAGGAGACGGCTCCAAGACCTTCATCGTTCTGCTCAAGGCCTTGCTTCGGAAGATACACACGCACATCCCCGGAGGAGCGGGGGCCGGCGCAGCCGCCAAGCGACTGGCTGAGAAGCTGCTGGCGTTCGGGCTGGACGAGCTAGCTGACGTCGTTGACGCACGAGTGGGCCCGTATTGCTTAGCCCTGTCTGAGAGGAAAGACGCCACAGAGACAAACACTCTGCAGACTCTGGTGGGAGGATTCCTGCACACTCGTCTTGGACGAGGACACTGTGACATCGTCCAGTGGCTAATCACCGGGATGCTGTCTCAGTGCGCTTGTCACGACAACCTCCTGGTCACGTCACTCAGGTTTATTGACGCACATTTTCCTGCGCTGCACACGGCAATATCGGGCTTCCCCATTGGTTCGTCACGTGTCATCAAGGGGCAGGTGATACACAGTGACTTCTCCACCCCCCACCCACCTGCCGACCACCGGCCAATCAAAGCACTGATGGTGACCGATCCTCTGGAGCCAGAGATCCTGAATGGAGGAGCTGTGCTGGAGCTAGACAGGATTGATGGAGGGGTTATTGGAGTGGGCGGAGTCTTTGCCTGGGCACAGAACAAGTTAGGTTGTGTGTTTGGGGGCCTGCAGAGTTTAGGCGTCACACTGCTCCTCTCCTCGGTGAAACAGTCAGATGCAACCCTGGCTTTAGCTCGGCGAGCTAGGATGTCCGTTGTAGAATGCGTGGCCGAGGACGAGCTTTCTCTCGCTGCTCGGCTCAGTGGGGCGGAGCCTGTGTCCGACTGGTGTGTGATTGGCCAGCAGAACGTGGCGGAGCTGACCTTCTGCCAACCGATTTCGCTGGGAGCTCACAGGTATGTCAGCTACACGCAAACGCACACTGCGACACTCGGTCGCACACACACGCAGCAACACAACACACACATGCAAACATGCAGCAGCACGCATCAGACGTGTACCAAGATGAACAGCTTTCCATGTCATCATGGACTTCTGTTTCTGCTCCACAGGTTTGTCCATGTGGGATATCCTAGTTCCACAGATGAGAGTAACATCCAGCCCCCCAGTCTGGTTGTGTGTGGTCCAGCAGAGGGCCAGACTGACCAGTGTGTGTGCGCACTGCGAGATGCTTTCCGCATGCTGCTGGCAACCTTGGAGCCCGTAAGCGGAACAGGCACTGGTGATAGTGGGACAACCCTGCGCACAAACCGCACTGGGAACACGGACAAAGACACCCACACGCTGAGAGAGCCACCCAGGGAGGGTGTCTCAGTGTCTGGCCGTGTCGTCAGTGTAGGAGGGACCTTTGAGTGGCTGTTGCATCGCGCACTCCTGCACCCCCAGTCACACTTGGTGTTAGACACACCCACTCACACTCTCTTAGACACACACACCCATACTCTCTTAGATGCGCACACCCAGTTACACTCTAACCCTAACTCAGATTCACATGTTCCTACTTACACTAACATAGGTCGCCATGTCTATAGCAGGCTACTGGCAGAGGCTCTTCTGAGCGTGCCCAGACAAATCTACTCTCACAGCCCTCGTTCCTACCTACAGGCGCAGGCACAGGCTCTGAAGTGCTCACACAATGGTTCTAGAGCGGTGGAGACTGAGCTGGGGTCAAGAGAGACGGGTTCTGGTTCCATGTTTGGTTGTGGTCTTGAGTCAGTGGCCTGTAAATACCGTCTGATACTGGCCGTGCTGCAGTGTGTGAGGAGCCTGCTGCGTACGGACGCCATACTCCACACACACACCTCTCCTCACACACACTTGCACAGAAACACAAACACACCCCAGCAGGATTCAGAGGGAGAGGACTGAGTCCAGATATGCTGTCCCAGACGTGGTCACCTTTATTTGTAAATGCTGTACGTGTTTTTCTACCAATGCAACAGCTTGTAATCAATCCATATTTTTGACGTTAACTGACTGATTGCAGTGTTTAATGTTTTACCACGTGATAACGGTTCATGTTTGAGGTCCTATGACATTTGTGTCAAGGACACAATGTATAAAGGAAAGCATGCAGCATCTATGGGGTGAGAGAGGGCCTGTTTTCGTTGGCTGCTTGTGTTGGACTTCTCATCATAGCTCTAATGTTATCAGCATTCCTCTTATCACTGACTTCCTGCCCAGTTTCAATAACACACCATGATATACACAAACCAAATACACACACACACACATCCTCATACTTTTGGACCCACATGGTTGTAATCACTGTTATCTGGTCAAGAGAAGGGGGGTGGCAGGTAGGGTAACACCCAGCTGTCCGCACTCCAATCACAGCACACTTCCTGCTCTCCACTCAAATGGCCACAAGACCCAGCCAATCACGGAACTCTTCACGTAAACAACTCTGGACATGAAAGTTGAGTCATTTGCATTAAACACGCACCCAGTTTGTAACCTTGGAAGTGGGTTTATTCCGTTAGGGAAATGTCTGGAGATAACAATCCCTTACCTTTGGTCTTTTATGTGAGTCATGCAGTTCACAAGAAATCTTTTAAGACATGGTGACGCAGAGCACGAGAATGTGTGTGTGTGTGTATGTATGTATGTGTGTGTGTGTGTGTGTGAGAGAGAGAGAGAGAGCAGGGCAAAAGAGAGGCACTTCAGAGAGGTCGGGTTGTTATTTTCCAGAGAGTGAAAGGAAAGTCAGTGAAAGGTTGTTTAGAATCTTTTCCAGGCCCAGGACGTTTTTATTCTCATGCACGCACACTCACAAACCTCACACTGCCAACCAAAGACGACCACAAGGGGAGGTTTGGAGATTACAATTTATTTGGCTGTTACAACGTTCATTACAACCTTGTTTCTGTGAAACAAACAAATCGATCCAAACTGTGAGATGAACAGGACATTATAAAAGTGGACATCATTCAGCGTACGTAGCCAAACCAAACGCATCATTAACAACCTACAACCCGTTATTTAGAAATCTTTAACAAAAAAAAACACAAAAGTTATACAAAAAGGAGTCAAGAGGCTTCAAGGCATTTTTTTTTTTACATCGGCAGTAAGAGAAAGAGGAGAAAGAGAGGAGAGGAGTTAAGAGGTAGAAAAGGAAGAAAGGTGGAACTACTGGAGCGACCAGGCTGCTCCTCTACCACACGCCACTGTTCACCACTGTTCACCACTGTTCACCACTGTTCACCACTGTTCACATCCTGACATCGGCTTGGCTTCGAGTCACCAGGCTGTTTTGATTCGTTTTGGTTGAGAAATTTCACTGGCCAAGTGGAGTGTGTTCTGACCTTAGCCAAGACTCCAGTCTAATCTGTATCTCAGTAGAAATGTACCTGTTAATTGGTGTTAATACACTTATACACACATCTTCGTTGGACAGTCATAGTTTTGGACAGTTTGTGTTAATCATACAACATCGATACTATTTATTCGTATAGATTGGATGATCGTGACCTAATCTATTTAGAGGTGGTGACAGGTGCCATTAAGGCTCTCTTTGAGCCAATCAACACCATCCTGCTTGATCAGGAGGGCGGGCCTTGGTGTAGTGTGATCACCTGATCTGTCAATCATGCTCCCTTCTTTCAACCACTGGCCCGGTGCATAGTAACACAGATCTGGTCATCGGCACGGCTCCACCCTCCCGAACAAGTAAAGTCTTCATTGGCTGGGGAGAGTCATGTGACCCTAGCGATGACATCATGCAACATAAAGAGTGGGAGGTGTGTGCGGCGTTAGGGTGGTCATCAGACCACCTCCCGAGACTTCCTGATGGCACAGCAGAGCAGCATGCTGAAGATCATCCCAAACACCTGGAGGAGAGCAGGGAGGAGGAGAGAGAGAGAGCAGGGAAGGAGGAGAGAGATGAAGAGAGCAAAGAGGGAGTAAAGAGATCAGACAGAGAGTGGGGAGGAGAAAGGAGACAAAGACAGAGAGAGCGGGGAGGGAGAAGAGAGACAGATAATAAGAAGCGAGGGTGGAGAGAGACAGAAAGGGGAGGAGAGAGGGAGGAAGAGGGAGAGGGGGAGTATGAGTTTGGCTGTTGCTCTACCTGCCTGCTAGTGTGTGCCATGGACATGATTCCTGATTGACAGTTAAAAGCTCACCATGACAACCCCGATAGTGATACCCACTCCTCCGATGATGTGCAGCTTGGAGTCAAACACTTCATCAATGGCATCAGGGCAGCTCTGAAAGACACAGACAGTTCAATAATAATAATAATAATAATTAAGTTAAGTCAACAAATTCAGCAAACGCTGTTGGTGCAAAGCACTTAACAAAATCCATTAAATGCACATTCATATGGACACACATAGGGTAACTGCCATGAGCTTTCGCTGGCTTGAATAATGCAGTGTTGCCATAGTAACCTGTAGTGTGGCTGCTGAGCTGATAGAGCAGGGCCTGTCTGCAGTGGATGTTAGACTAGACAGACTACATGGCATAGGAGGGTGGATGGATGGCAGATGGGGTGGGGATGAGTGAGGTATTATGGGTCTGCAGAGATACAGTCTGGGTCTGGACCAAGACAGACCAGCCACATGTCCAGTCAGATGTGTTAGTCAAGTCTGTAGAACCTACGCTGATGATTGCAAGAATTGGTTCCCTGTGGTGACCATGTTAGGAGATGGTGTGGAAGGGCGCTTCCATACCTTGGTAATTAGTTGATCAAGGCCATCTCTCGGGGGACAGGTGTCCTTCGCAAAGTCTGCAACAGTGCCGGTTGGACCACAGCAGTTCAACTGAAACACACACACACAAATACTCATACTTCTGTTCTCCCATTTACCTCACCATTCACTAGGCTTGACAATGCAAGCCCCCATCCTACAGTTAACCCTAAAACCACTTTGAAGACCATCACAAGTGATATGGTTTGATATGATATCTGTTATCAAAAGAGTAAACCAATAGTTTCCCCTCTGTCAATTCACGAGCAGCATGTTTCCCTAACACCTGGGTTTCCCAGGGTTACCAACATGACAGTCCAATGGGAGCTTCTACAGCCCACTCGGGATAAGTTTACTTGAGCTCAGTTTGTAGGTCGACCGATCTAAGAGAGTGAAGACCTTGACTCACCCCAGTCTGAATCAGTCGCAGGGTCTCTCTCAGCGTGGCCTCTTGCGTGGTCTTGTACTTGTTGTATGTCTCCATGTAGAACTGCGTGATGTCATCTACCACCTACAGGAGAACACAGGGGACGGGAGGGATTGTGATGTGAGTCTGCCGACAGCAGGGGACGTGGAAGGCAAACCAACTCGAGGGTTGGGGTAGTTGCGGCACCTTGCTTTGGTTTGAGAAGCCCCAGATTCCAGCGGCGACTTCAATGGCAAAGATGAGGAGCAGGAAGGCGAAGAACTGTTAGGGGAGAGATGCAGCATATTAACCTGGGCTTGTGTGTATGCATGTGAGAGAGATCATTTGATGATCATTTAAACACAGCTAACCCCATTTTCAAAGGTCCCACTTCCCAGAGAGTTTGAGGACGAGAGGATTAGAGAGAAAGACAGAAAGAGAGAGAGGGAGGGAGGGAGGGAGGGAGAGAGATAGAGAGAGAGAGAGAGAGAGAGAGAGAGAGAAGGGGGGGCATAATGACAGGCAGCAAGGGATAAGAGAGAGACGCCCATCTTTAGCCTTGAGACGTTCAGTCACAGATTAAAAAGACTCCTGCAGATGGCAATTTACTTCTGTGGGCTCAGATCACAGCTTTGCGGCTGGGTTCAGAATGATTGGAGTTGGTGTGTGTGGAATGCAGGCTCCACCAGCCTTGACACATTTCCGGAACTTATAATGTCCCCATTACTGCGGTTTGACTTGTTCTCAGTTTATGAATGGACTTTGTTGATCCTGGTTGGAGCAATAAGGACTAGGGCCAGACCTGGCCCAGTTTAAATATGAATGCATGAATTTATTTGAACTGCATGTTCTCACCAGCCCCAGCATGCAAGGAGACTCCTGGATGGCTCCACAGCATCCCAAGAAGCCGACCACCATCATCAACGCTCCTGCTGCTATCAGAATATACACTCCTAGAAACACATACACACATGCACACACAGTCAGTTGATTTACCCTTTGCTAAATGTTTAATAGCTCCATAGCTTAGCTTTCAACAACACATTGTAATACACACACCCAGGGTGAAGTTCAGACCGTACCTGTGAAGAAGACAAAGGGAGAGTCTGCTCCTTCAAACAAGCCTTTGGTCTTTGGGTCAAATCTCAGCCACAGCCCAATGGCCAGCACAGCAGTACCTGCAAGCTGAGGACACACACACATGCCTATTGGTCATATGGCTTCCTGGAGCACGCACAGGTCTACAGGAGCCATGGTCCTAAACTGCAACATCAGCTGGGTGGTCTGGGTCACGACATCAACAGAGGGACTGCCTCTGGAACTGAGGTCTTGAGGCAGGCTCAACTTCATAATCAGTTAAAGTATCTACTTCAGGTACTGAGTACCGGCATGGTTCCTTAGTACCGGCATGGTTCCTTAGTACCGGCATGGTTCCTTAGTACTAGCATGGTTCCTTAGTACCGACATGGTTCCTTAGTACTGGCATGGTTCCTTAGTACCGGCATGGTTCCTTAGTACTGGCATGGTTCCTTAGTACTGGCATGGTTCCTTAGTACCGGCATGGTTCCTTAGTACTGGCATGGTTCCTTAGTACCGGCATGGTTCCTTAGTACTGGCATGGCTCGATGAACTATCTTCAACCTAACTAGATCACCACAGCAGGTGCAGTTCACAGGACGTGTGAAAGAACGAGGTTGATCTCCACTAAGGGTATCCACCGTGTGGCTTCGTTTGAGGTTCTGGGACTTGTAGTATTTATGTAGTATCTATTAGTCCGTCAAGAGAAGATAGAAGTAATAACCACAAAAGAATGACAATTAAAAACATAGCCTGTTGCATTTCACCCTGAGGCACGGATTTGTAGCAATAAATGGCTGTGTAGCTAATAAGGCAGGCTCTCGATCACAAGTAAAGAATGCCTTTGTGTATGGCATCAGGTTAATCATTGGTTGAGATACCAGATGCGGGTCTTAAATATCTAGCTACCTTATCTCCGAGCTGGCAATAGCTAGTCTATATATCTGCACAGGAAATGAGGAGCCCACTGGGTATAAGGTGACATCCATGTAAGTTTGACCTTCCTCTAAATCAATACAGAAATATAATGCATTCCTTGAAAGAAATGCATTGAAATGACGATAGTATGACTTCAAATCGTAATAAGGGTGACCAGATAACAAATAGCTTTGTTTCCCCCCTCACATGCTCAGCAACGTGACGAACACAGAGCAGAAACACAGCATGTAAGACAAGACACGAAGGAAGTCCATGGACTAGGCCCAAACTTGATGTTGAACGCATATATATTAGATGTTAGATATATCAGTATATTAGAGTCGGTCAGTGAGTAGGCCTGATTACAGCTAGCAACTCCCACAACCTCAGGCTGGAACAGGAAAAGAGGGGGGAGGGGATGATGTAAGGATCTACTGGCCAGGCTTGTGATGAGAGCTGTCCTCTCTTTCTCTTCAAACTGGATGGGGGGATCCGATGAGGACGAGAGGACAGAGAGAAGCGAGGCACTCAGCTCTGGTCATTTGTTCTTGCTACGATTCATTCACCGTCGCGTCCCGATGAACTTGACGGTGGAACGTTCTATACCTCTTTCTCCCATGTTGTGTATGTATATATATATATATATACTTGCACTCACCCACACACATACGCACCCAATCATACACATAGGCTCGCCTACTTGCACGGCACACACACAAATTCTCACACGGATACGGTCACACGCACACACCAACCCAACCACTCACATACGTATACTAAACAAGCTGTCTAGGCAGACCAATAAATCATTAACCCAAAGTGAGAGCACCACAGAGGGTGGGTGACTGATTGTGTGAAAGTATGTGTGGGGGAGTGTGTGCGTGCATTTAAGCTATTCCTAAGTCTGTATGTTTTCCTTCCATTGTTAAGGTACAGCACAGTCGCAGACCAGACAAGACATTGCTCAGTCAGTACCACCGAGTGCAAGGCAAAAGTGCAGCCATGTCTTCCTTAACCACAGAATGGAAATGGCCTGGTTACAGAAAACATGAGTTTCTCTTTCTCTCCTTCTCACTCCCTCTCCCCACAAACACACACACACTGAGAAAAAAAAGTGTTCAGACCTACCCAGAACAGACCGTTGAAGATAATCATTAAATACTTCACACATTTGATTCCTCCACCAATCGCCATATTAGCAACCATTTGACTGTTCGTGTGTGTGTGAGAAAGATAACAGAAACGTAGAGTAGCACAGTTGCTTCCTATTGCAAAACTATGAGAAGAGAAGGAGGAAGTGGTAATAACAGCCGAAAAGGAAAGTCTCCAAGAGTACAATGCCACGCCTCAATAAAGTCACCTGATCACAGGTAGAACACGCTGTAATAAGAACCCAAAACACACATCTAGGTGAATGGAGTGTGTGTGCGTGTGTGTGTGTGTGTGTGTGTGTGTGTGTGTGTGTGTGGGCGCAAGAGCAGTTCAACCATAGTGCTCAACTGGATCATGTTGGGACATGCAGATCATAATAATCTAACCCTGATGGAAGCAGTTGACTTGGGGCTGCTTAAAATGGCTCTGTGGGTTGGTGAACTGAAGATGTTTTGAGTGGATTGGAGTGACTATGATTTGGTCAGACTACAGATCCTGCATGATTGACTGAAATTAGGTTAGCCTGGTAAATCTAATCAAGATGGTTTGGCCTGCTGTTCTTAGATATCGCTGTGAAACTGATAAATGTCACTGTAAATTTACACAAACACCCGCATGCATGCACGTACGCACGCACGTACATTCATGTGTACACGCACAAACCCCCCTCTAGATTCTGGGCTGCCCTATAATCGACTGTTTGCCACTGGATTAGTGATCTATCTATAGCTGCTCGGCGTTCAGATTAGAGACCCACTCAAACACGCTCGTTCACAAACCCGGCACGCCACTCCCCTGCGGGCATTAAATATAGGCTAAACCGTCCACGAACGCCAAGGAGGTTATTTGTTACAAATGACACATACTATCAGATGCGTTTAGTTAAGACAACGCGCCTCTTTACGTCACGTGCCTAGAACAGACCTCCGAAATTATTTACAATGTACTCCGCTTGAATCCCCGCTCTTTCTCCCTCCCCCACCCCCCTGTCCTGGTCTGAACTAATGAAAGGCCGAGAGAACAAACTCTACGGTAGGCATTGGAACTGGGTCACTCGGCCACTGGGGATTAGTCCACTAGTCCCAAGCATGAGACTGCGCGACCGCTCAATGATTTGGAAATGTGAAATAAGGATCTTAAAATATAGACTTATAAATATGAATAGGCTACTCGTTAACCGACACCAGTGCCCCACGAATAGCTGCATCGCAACCTTTCGTTGTAAGGTGGAACAATAGCCCCCAACAGCCACTGTCCGCTGTCCCACCTGGGATAGCCTATTGCCTACATTTGTGTCTTTCACGGCAGAATGTAGACGCACGCACGAACGCACAACACACACACACACACACACACACACACACACACACACACACACACACACACACACAAATTGGTATATATCGGTTACTGAAATGATAGACATTACAGTAGCCAACAGATTTGCTATAGCAATATGTTGCACGCGCAATGCTTACCCAGAAAATCAAATTAAACGCGAACATCAGATATTTGACGCACATCTCTCCTCCCGACAGCGCAGCCATACCAATACTTCTGAGATGGGTCCTGAATGAGGGTCGAAACTGTTTGGTAAAGGGGGACAAAAAAACCCTCTCGTATAAAATGTAAAAAGACTGTTTCCCTCCGCGCTACACGCAACGCTTCCTCCTGCCTCTGCGCGCTTCTTGCTCTGCAATGAAGGTGCGTGTATCGCGGTCCACACTACGAGCGAGAAAATCATGGGCTGCATAGCAATTGCTTTCTGTCTGTATCTCTGTGGCTCGGTCTGTCTGTCTAGTACTTAGCGTTTCTTTCTTTCTTTCTTTCTTTCTTTCTTTCTTTCTTTCTTTCTTTCTTTCTTTCTTTCTGAAACCTAAGTGCGTTCAATTTGGGGGGGAAATGATGTGAGCTATATTTTAATTTGCATGTCAGACGTATCTAAAGGCCTAATTCACCGTTGTTGGATCTGCTAGACTCCATACATTAGACAATGTGCATGACGTCATCCCTTTCAGCGAGGAAGAGCAAACCCTAGAAAGACAAATTTAATCTCCCAATCAATCCAACAGAACAATTTGATCAAATTCGAGTTTCTTGCTGAAAATAAATTAATGAATTGTGAAGGGTGGTTCGATATTTCTTGATTTTGAGCATCAATCGTGAACTGTGAAAGATTTTCACATGAAACTTGATGGGATGGCTCACCTGTTATGTCTGGAGCACAATTCGATTAGAGTAGACTGTGTTTTAAGTGGTGAGTCACTGGTCATTTTTGAGGCCTGTTTTTGTATGAGATATGTGTGCCAAGTGAACATGTTTTCTGCCAAAGATGTTTGGGTTGGCAGTGTTGTGTGTGTGTGTAGACTAATCACTCAGCTGGGCGATCAACTGGTGCATCCGGGCATTGTCTTGGTGCCTATAGCACGAGAGGGTTCGTCAACAGGGCACAGACTGTGGATTTAATATTCTCTCTCTATTGGCACTATCAGCGATGGAGGGGCAGGCGTGGTGACTGGTAGAACGATGGGAGGACACATTTCTGCGCACACACACACATTATGCACACGCACGAACACACGCACACACACAGTCGTTAGATAGGGGAGGGGGGCTTCCTTTGCTATAAAACCAGTACCCCCCCAGTTCGTCTGACAAGGAATGAGCTCCTCTTTGGTCACTCAGTTTAAGGTCAAATGTACGTATGAGAAAGTCAAAAATGAACTTAGAACTTGAGTGGGCTTAAACTTCAGCTTTCAAGTTGGCATTTCTTGTGGATGTTATTTTTTCGGGGGCAAATCGCACAGCCAGGACTAACCGAGAAGCTCAGCTGAATATATGAGATATGGAGGTAGGTTGGACTAATACATGGCTTCTGTGCTGTGGGATATCGTGACAGGAGACAAACTAGTCTGTGCGTTGTGTGTTGATGATAATGCTGAGTGTGTGTGTGTGTGTGTGATGGTTTCAGGTTCGTAGGTGCGCAGGATGGAGGGAGAGCTGGGTCCTCCTGCACCTGCTTGGTGAGTGATGTGTCCTCCTAACTGAACCAAAAGACAAGAGCCCAGATCACACTCATGAGAAGCACAACTGAGCCTTGGCTTACAGTTATGTTAGCTGCCAGCCACTCAGAAGGACTCTCAGCTCGCATTAGTTTCCAGTATGGTTAGTAATAAGCCATGGTGTGTGTGTGTGTGTGTGTGTGTGTGTCTGCGTGTGTACGTAGTGTGTGTGGCTGGACTGTCTGAACGCTGCAGTCTGTTTGGTCGTCATCATGTCCACACCTTTGATGGCGTGGTCTATGAGTTTCCTGGAGACTGTAGCTATCTACTGGCAGGAGATTGTCGCCATCGCTCCTTCACTCTGTTAGGTATGACCTGCACACACACGCAAAACTTAGTGTAAACTTTCATGCCTCACATTTTAAAAACCCTTTTCCTTTTATTCTTTTTCCTTTTCCATATGTGTGGTATCGTGCGTGAATGCATGCGTACATATGTGCATATCTATGCATGTGTGCATGCATGTGTTTGTGTGTGTGTCTATGCATGGGCACGTGTGTCTGCGCGTGTCCACGAATGTGTATATGTGCGCGTCCCTCTGTGTTTCTGCATGTGGGCGTGTATGTTTGTTTGGATGCACGTGTATGTTCGGCTGTGTGATCCTCAGGTGATTTTTCCCAGGGGAAGAGGACTGGTGTGACTCTGTTTCTGGGGGAAGTCTTTGAGCTGCATCTGTCTGTGGATGGACGCCTCTCTCAGGGAGAGAAGAGGTAGCCTGTGTGAGGGCTGTCGATTTTCCAAATAAGATTTAGTTTGTTTTGTTGTTTTGTATACCCGTGCATGGGTTGTATGCTGAAGAGCAATCGTCTCTCACATTGTGATCTATCTGATCAACATTCTTTCTGCCATACAGTTGTGTCTGTGTGTATCTTTGTGTGCAGTCTGGCCCTGCCCTACGCATCTCACGCTGTCTTTGTGGGTACTGAGCTGGGCTTCTACAAGCTCTGGAGCGAGGAGTTTGGCTTCTCCGTTACCATTGACAATGCAGCCAACGTCGGAGTGACCATGACCAAACTCCACGCCAACCACACCTGCGGTCTGTGTGGCAACTTCAACGGTGCCCCTGGCGATGATTACACGGCACAGGAGGGTATGTTTGTCACTGTCAATGTGCAGGAGAGTGGGATTGCTGGAATGCAGGAAATGATTTTGAGTCACCGTTCAGCAGCAGGAAGAGGAGTGATCCAGAACAGGTCCAGAACAGGAAGAGATAACAAAGGAGAGAGAGAGAGAGAGAGAGAGAGAGGTGGGGGGAGAGAGAGAGAGCGAGCAAGAGAGAGAGAGAGAGAGAGAGAGAAAGAGAGAGAGAGAGAGAGAGGGAGGGGGCTGGGATATTCTCCTAAGGATACTATGTGAATTCTTCAAACAAGAAGGCCTTTGTGTTAACAATGTAGATTTCAAACAGCTTGTGCGTATGTTTCCTAAATGTTAGTTTGTGTGCCTCTGTAACTTCAGGCTTCCTGACAGAGGATAGTTATGACTTTGCAAACTCCTGGGCTGTGAAAGGTGCAGGAGAACCATGTCATCGTGTCTCCCCTCCCAGCCAATCCTGTAACAGTACAGAAAATACTCTAGTGGTAAGGGGGTCAATAGGATTCCACCCATTCAGCACCTTTTCCCAGTCTTGCACCTTTGCATACAATCTCAAAGAGAATCTCAGTTGGCATAACTTTCAAAGTGATGTCCATCTTCAGTGCTTGGGCTGGTATTAAGTGTGTGTGTGTGTGTCTGTGAACATCTGTGCAGGTGTTGTCCAGATGCAGTGTTTTAAGGACCTCCAGTGTTTTTCTGCACTGTGCCCATGTGGTTTCCCCCGAAGCCTTCCTGACTCTGTGTGAGGAGGAGGCGTGTCACTGCGGAAAAGGGGAGGGGCCAGACTGTCACTGTGGAGTCCTGCTGGAGTACGCCCGGTCGTGCCACGCCCACGGCGTACTGCTAAATGGATGGTTGGAGGAGAGCCAGTGTTGTAAGTCCGAGAGAGCGAGAGGATGTGTTGATTAAACAGGAGCGAGGGAAGAGACTGGGAATGACTTGGGGGCACAAAGTGAATACTAGGATGAAACTTTGATTCTTTATTAAACTGGCACCCACAAAAATTCAGTGTCAGGTCACAGCCTTTCAGTTCCTGTGTTGATCGACAGGAAATGGAAGAGGGAGAAAGAGAGGGAGAGATCAAACCTGGGTCATCCCCAGTGCCTGGGACTTTCTACTTCTTACTAAATCAATGTTTGGTCTGTGCACAGGTTCATCTTTTCTAAATGGTACAAACCAGCATTAACTGCGCAACCCCCATTGAACTTAGTTATACAAGTAAATGGTCAGGAAGCCTCATTGTTCCAGGCCAACAGTATAAAACAATTGTATAACGACTCAGTATGTCGCTACAGAGTTTCGTAGTTGCTATCAAGCATGAAATTGATTAAATTAAATATCAACACTCATCACTCTTAAAATGGAATGTTTGATTTTCTTAACATGGTTTGCGAGGGCTTCTTTGAAGAATCAATGTCAACGAACAATATTGCCTTCTAATTCACTTTATGAAGGACAACTACATTTTGGGTAGTCCTTAAAATACAGTTCTTCACATGTACATGATATACTGTCTTACTTTCTAAGGCCTAGTAGCGCTCAATCTCCCAGGCAGATACTGTCAACTAAACAAAATGTTTAGACTGGGTGGCAAACCACATTGAGAATTCAGAAGAAATTGACAAATATTGTAGCTGGTTCACTTTAAGCACTCATTCTGTGCTCTTTTCCCAGTTGAGTGTCTTCTGCTGGTGTGTGTTTGTGCGTAGCCCCTAGGTGCCCCATAGGGTTGCAGTACAGTGAGTGCAGCAAGTCCTGCTCTACAACCTGCCAGAGCCTAAACATCCAGGAGGTCTGCAAGGAGGAGTGTGTGGACGGATGCTCATGTCCTGGTAAAACAAACCTTCAAGCGAGCTTCTTTCCTTGAACTTGATATGTTTAATTTCTTTTAAATATACCCCTTGTGTAAAATATCTCACTAGTGTCACTGTGTGTTACTGTGAAATGTGTGTGTGTGTGTGTGTCAGTGGGCAAGGTGCTGGATGGGGAGCGCTGTGTGGAGGTGTCTCAGTGTTCCTGTGTGCACATGGGACGACACTTCCCTCCAGGTTCTAGCATCTCCCAGGACTGTAACACCTGGTGAGTAAACACACACACTAGCACGCATGCACAAACCTATACACGCACACACTCAGATCTTGTCTGTTATTTTTTTTCTAGCGTGTGTCGCCATGGATCCTGGGAATGCACCAACGAGGGCTGCCCTGGTGAGACAACTGACTGATCTAAACAGGAAGCAGTCAAAGATACAAACATGATTTCTCCAGAAACTGGCCACTGTGGAAGAAACTGTAGTCCAAAACAAAGGTTCACATTCTGGGTTTATAGTGATTAGACAACCAGCTGATTACAGAGAGACCAAACTTCCACCTCGACAAGAATAAGGACCAGACCACACATACAGGGGCACTAGCAAATCAGGCATGAAGGTCAGAGGTCAAAATTCATGGTAAACAGAGAAAGACAAAGATAACAAGCAGCCAACAGGTGTTTGCTGTACTCCCAAGCAGACAAATAATAATAGGCACAACAGCCTTGGTGTTTTTAAGGATAGTTTGCCATTTCAGGACCCTGCCCTGGAATGCTAAAGTCAGCTGTTTCCTTTGACCCGTCAGTCTCCAAGCAGCCCATAAAAGGTTCTGTCTCAGCCAATAGAATGTATTTCTGGCCTAACTACCAACAAGAGGTATAAACAGCTCATCAGTACCCAACATGTTACAGCAGAGATATGTATGTGTTGTGGTCTGGGGAAGCCAGTAAATGTCACTTCCTGCCACCAATTCTTGAGAACCCCCCCCCCCCCCAAAAAAAAACCATTTTGTGGCCTTAACTGTTTGATCAGATACATTAATGTAATGTCTCATCATGTAAACATATTTCATGAAAACAAATGAGATACTAACTACTTTGATGCGTTTGCGAATGCTGGTCTCGTGTTGAACGTGGGTGAGCTACGAAGAGATATAATAGGAACAAACAAAAAGGCAGTCACTGATCTACAGACTGTCATCCATACGGGCACATAGGAAATCCTTCAAATCCTCCAGCTCCACCACCTCTTCTCAGAGCCACATGTGTTGCTTTACAGGGGAGTGCCTGGTGATGGGCCAGTCTCACTTCAAGACGTTTGATAACAAGTTCTTCACCTTCCCTGGCCAGTGCCATTACCTGCTGGCCAGGGACTGCGCTGAAGGCCAGTTCTCTGTCATCATTGACACCGTGCAGGTGAATATGTTTTGGTGGAAGTCAGGGAATGGTTTTTAAGTCCTTGATGAAAACGTTTCAAACTGACTGCTTGTCCTGTCCTGTCAATGTCCTGTCAATGTTTTGAACTAGTGTTTTATATTGTGTTGTTGTGTTGGTGTGTTTGTACTGTAACAATGAAATGACTAGATCTTGGCTTGGATGCTTTTATAATCCAAGTGTTTAATCTCAAGAGCCTTTCTGGGTTCAATGATTTCAAAAAAAGAAAGACAAAACATGGATCTCCAAGTACCTCTCCTGCTCCAGTATCGGTGTGTTGCGTGATCGTGCCCTCTCCTCCTGTGTTGGGTCAGTGTGCAGACGAGCAGGATTCTGTGTGCACACGCTCAGTGACACTAAGCCTGCCGTCCCTGGACAACATGATGGTCAAGCTGAAACACGGAGGAGGCGTGTCTGTCAACGGCATGGACATCCAGATGCCTCTCAACCACGGTACCGGCACATGTGCTCACAAACATACAGCGCACGCACTGACACACACGCACACGTCCGTGCATGGACACGCACTGACACTGATGCACACCCACACACGTACAGCATTCCCACCAACACACATCTATAGGCATATGCATGCAGACACACACACACACACACACTCAACCATGAGCACACACTTACACAGCGTTGTGTGTTCGTATAGGTCACCTGCGCATCCAGAGATCTGTCCAGTCCGCGGTGCGCGTCAGGTTTAGAGAGACTCTCCACCTGGACTGGGACGGGCGGGGCCGTGTGCTGTTGAGGGTGGGCAGACAGAGCCACCACTGTGGCCCCTATATGTGTCCCTGAGCGTCACATAGGAAGTGCAATCCAAACCATGGTAACCACGTGTTCTGTCTGCTCCAGCTGCATCCTGAGTGGGCGGGGAAGACCTGCGGTCTTTGTGGGAATTACAACGGTAACCAGGGTGATGACTTCCTGTCTGAGGCGGGGCTAGTGGAGGCAAGCCCACAGGCGTTTGGCCAATCGTGGAGGACCAGCGGAGATTGTGATCCCCCACATAGACCAGAGACTGACCCTTGTGCTCTTAATCCTAAAAGAGGTTGGTTCTCTCTCTCTCTTTTTCTGTCTCTTTCTCTTTCTCTCTCTCTCTCTCTCTCTCTCTCTCTCTCTCTCTCTCTCTCTCTCTCTCTCTCTCCTTATCACTCTTCACACATCCCTCCTCTTCTTTGTCAGTGCGTTTTGCTGAGGAGTCGTGTTCCGTGCTGATGTCCGAGGCATTTGGGCCGTGTCACTTCCTGGTGAACCCGGGCCCCTTCCTGCGCTTCTGCAGGTATGACGTGTGCGCGTGCTCCAGCGGCGAGGAGTGTCTGTGCTCTGCCCTCGCCTCCTACGCCGCCGCCTGCTCCGCCAGGGGAGTGCTGCTGCACTGGAGGACACCCTCACTGTGCGGTAGGCACACACACACACTCACACACGTGGGCACACACGCATGGGCATGCACACACACATGCAAACACGCATGCCTGCAAACACACAAACACACAGTGAGACGCTGTGTTCTATTGCAGATCTGGGCTGCTCTAACGGCCAGGTGTATGAGGCCTGCGGGAATGTGTGTCAGGGGTCCTGCCAGTCTCTCTCTGGGACTGAGTCCGGTTGCGGGGGAGAGGTTACGTGTGAGGAGGGCTGCTTCTGCCCCACTGGACAGTACCTCAGCCACTCTGGAGAGTGTGTGACAGCTGACCAGTGTCCCTGCCTTCACGACGGGCAGATGTACCAGCCCAACGATGTCTACGCTGACCACAACACTATCTGGTCAGTCCGCACATCTTGAAGTGCATGTGGAAAGGACGGAGAGAGGGGGAGAATCGAAGGGGGTGATCAAGTATGATTGTAATGATTGACTTCCATTGGGATAATGTGTGTGTCATTGTGTTGGCGACCTGTGCGTGTGCATCATGTTGGTTGTGTGTGTTTTGTTGTTTTTGATGACGCGGGTCTGTATGTGTTTTTTGGATGTGTAACTGTATTTGTTAGGTATGTGCGTTTTCTGGATTGGGGATGTTTATGCATGGTTGTGTCGGTGGTGTGTGTGTATCTTTGTGTCAGTGACCTGTGTTTATGGTTGTGTTGGTGACGTGTGTATCACTGTGGCGGTGGTGTGTGTGCAGTTACTGTGAGAACGGCTCCATGCGCTGCAGCTCCAATGAGATGAGCAGCGCCAAGCTGTCGGACCTTTTCTACGACGACGATGAACTCCCCCCATCCAGAGGTACTGCTTACGTCTGTGTGTGTTTCTCTAAATGGCGGATGTGTGATGTGTCTTTGGCGCTAGCATTGATAAATGGTGACAACTGTATGTGTGTGTGTGTCTGTGTGTTCGTAGAACGTCGGTCGGCTCCCTGCCCCCCCCCTCTGAACCGTGTGGAGTGTGAGGTGGGGGAGAAGGGTATGGAATGTGCTCGAACCTGTCAGAATTTGGACCTCCCCTGCCTCAGTCAGGCCTGCATCCCAGGCTGCCTCTGCCCCCCTGGCACGGTGTGTACCTGTGTGTGTGTGTGTGTGTACGTGTGTGTGTGTGTGTGTGTGTGTGTGTGACACTGTGTACGCTGTTGTTTGTGTGTGTGTATGTATGTGTGTGCGCTTTTATGCGTGTGTGTGTAACTGTGGCTCTGTGTCAGTATGTAACTGTGCGTGCATTTTTATTTGTTTTAATCCATATCTATAAAAATCATTATTGTTCATCAGGTGAGCCATCGTAGAACATGCATCGCCCCGGAGCAGTGCCCCTGTTACCATAACAGCAAAGCCTTTCACGCGGGACAAACCATCTCCATGGACTGTAACACCTGGTAAAGAGCTGGTCTGTTTGTGCGGATGTATGCTTTTGTCCGTCGGCGAGTGTGGACGCGCACGTCTGACGAAGGCTGTCCTCCGCAGCGTGTGTGAGAACCGGAAGTGGCGCTGTACGGAGCGGGTGTGCGACGGGGTCTGCCGCACCGTGGGCGAGGGCCACTACGTGACCTTTGACGGCCTGAAGTACTCCTACCCTGGACTGTGCCAGTACGTGCTGGTCCAGGTGAGGGAGCCTGCAGCTCTTACAATCGTGAAACGTCAAAACCCGCTCTTGTGTTTTAGTGACTCTTCCACCCCCCACCCTCCCCTCCCTCCGGAATCTTCTCTAGGACATGTGCCATGGGGAAGAGGGCACCTTCCGTGTGCTGGTCGAAAACGAGGCCTGTGGAATTGTGGGTCAGCGCTGCGCCAAAGCAGTCGCCGTCTACTACCAGGGAGGACTGATTACGATGCAGCACGGGGAGGTAACACACACACACAATGACACGCACACATGCACAGGCTGACAAAACACACAGAGACACCTTCTCATGCTTGTGTGTGTGTGTGTGTGTCCAGGTGAGGATGCAGAGAGCGGTGGCGCAGGGCTCGCAAGTCGAGATTGTTCGCTCTGGTCTCTTCTACATCCTGCTGCTGGGGAAGCACATCTCTATCATCTGGGACCAGGGCACACGCCTAGTGGTCCACCTGGCAGCCTCCTACAGGGTAACACTACCTCTGCCCATTCTGAACTAGCACACTGGGTATTGTACGCTTGCTTCTACAAGAGTTGCAAGGCTGCAATGCTAACTTTAAACTGTGCCTTTGCAGTCTTTGACTGGTATCAGTACTGGTATTTTAAGTATTAATACTAATGTACCTAATCAATGTGTGGGTGTGTGTGTGTGTGTGTGTGTGTGTGTGTGTGTGTGTGTGAAGGACCGGGTGTGTGGTCTGTGCGGTAATTTCGACGGCAATGTCAACAATGACCTCCTTGGCAGTAACAATCAGCTGGAGGTCGCCTCCGCCCACTTTGGAAACTCCTGGAAGGTCAAGCCCAGCTGTGCAGACGCCACGCAGGTAGCCAACGGTCGCCATGGAAACGGAGCGCACACATTCCTGTGGAATGTTCACGTTTCTCACATCCCATCATGTTCTGCTGGAAAGCGAAATGGACAGCGGCATTCCCAGTGCCAAGTTTCTTACCTCTTTGACCCCATATATGTCAACCTGTGTGTGTGTGTGTGTGTGTGTACGCTCGTGTGTGCATGCACGGTGTGTGCGTGTGCAGCCGGCCTCTCCCTGCAGTGACAACATAGTGAAGCTGGTGACAGTGGAGCAGTCGTGTCGCCTGCTGACAGGGCCTGTGTTCAGGGTCTGTAATAGCCAGGTGGACCCAGAGGCCTTCATGGAGATGTGCGTGGAGGCTGCCTGCTCCTGCCCTTCCGTCGGAGACTGCGCCTGCTTCTGTGACGTCATAGCGGCCTACGCTCAAGCCTGTTCTGAGAGGGGGGTGGCCATCAGCTGGAGGTCCAATGACCTTTGTCGTGAGTCGAACATCAATCGGTGGTCTCATGGGGTGTGCCTACCTTTGGCAAGGCTCAACCTATATTCTCTCTAAACAACTGATTATTATGTTCCCCTCCTAACTAGTTTGCAGTTCAGTTGAAAATAATACTTCTAACAGTATTTCCACCAAACTTTGTAAGTTAGCTGGTTTTCCAAAAATACATTTTAATCTGTATGTTACTGTATAGGGGGCATAAATTCAGTTAGCAGATGATAGTGTTTAAATCACAAACCCAGCTAAAATACTGCCAGAGTGACAGACTCAATAACAGAATCAGCAAAATGAGAGACCCCTGTTTCATTCTACTCTTTCACTCTTGTGTACTTGTATTTTGAAGGCTACATACAGTAAGCAACAAATGTGTGTCAAATGCTTTTTTATCTATGCAATCTTCAATAGTAATGAATATACATACTCTTATTTTTTACATAAACATATCTGCACACACACACCCCACAACCTCCCCAGAAATGGCATCTTCTCTAGTTATCTAGTCCAGTGGTTCTGGTTCAGGTCTGTTGGAGCAGGGAAACACCTAAAACATGCAGGACACTGGGAGAACCCTGTACCCAGATGAGAACCATCGATCTTGTCTGACCAGAGGACGTCTGGTTTCCATGCTGAGGTACTCTGTACTGTGCTGCCTGACTACAGTGTTGAGAGAGAGACTGTTTATTTGTGTTTCAGCCATGAGCTGTGAGTCTCTGAATGAATCCGGCCCTGGTGTGGGGGAGGAGCTATGCCAGTGGAGGTATAACACCTGTGGTTCTGCCTGTCCAATCACCTGTCAGCACTCAGACCCCCTCCACTGCCCCTTTACCTGTGTGGAAGGTTGCCATGCCGACTGTCCCACAGGTGACGTGTAACTGGCTCCCTGGGTAAACAGAAAGAGCGTGACCTCCAGACACCAGGTGCAGCTAGCTCTAATTCTCGCCCCTTCGTACCATGCAGGCCAACTATTGGATGAGGTGACAATGCGCTGTGTTGACCCCTCCCAGTGCCAGATGTGTGTCCACGAGGGGCAAAGAATCTCCCATGGCAACAAGGTTATCCTAAACCACAATGACCCCCAGCACTGTCAGATATGGTAACAATACAATGTTGAACATCTGAACACCCTGTAACTCACTTTCAGTGGTTGTGTTTATGACATCTCACACTCTGTGTGTGTGTGTTGCAGCCACTGTGAGAACAACACTTTGAGCTGTGAGAGTTGCCCCCCCCTGGGCTCTGTCACCACGCCGGCCCCCACCCATGGCCTGACCACGCCCAGTTTCCCACTCCTCTCCACGGTGATGCCCGAAGACAACTGCGATCGCGCAATGGACCTGGCCTTCTTATTGGACGGCTCCACGGCGCTGAGTGAGGAAGAGTTTGAGGCGCTGAAGCTGTACGTTCTGGGTGTGGTGGATCGCTTCCGCATGGGTTCCGCTCACACACGCGCCACTGTTCTGTTGTATCACTCCGGGGTCAAGACCTATGACATGCAGGTACACACGCACAAAGCTGTATGCGCACACGTAAACATGCGTACTGCACAGTCCAGCGTCTAGACGCACACGCACATGCACACACAATATGGTTAAACACAGACACGCACCCATTTCTGTCCCTCACCACAATCTCCTCTGTGCTTTTTGCATTTCTAAAGGTCCAGAAGTGGTTATTTAAGAAGACCGTGAGAGAGCTGCGTTACAGTGGGGGAGATGCAGCCTTCCTGGATGAAGCCATTAAGTACCTGGCCATAAACATCTATGACAAGAACAAGCGCGATAACGCCGGCCGGGTGGCCATCATTCTGACAGCCAGTAAGAACCCTCGCTCCCTGCGTTCGACCACCAAGCTTCTCCGCAAGAAGAGCATCACCACTCTAACCCTGGCGCTGGGGCCTGAGGTGGACATGGCCCAGGTGAGCGAGATCACCAAATCCAGCCCAGACAGCCGGGCCTACATTCTGAGCAGCACAGCCGAGCTGCCCACACGCCTCCTGGAGGTCTCCGACCACCTCTGCACCCTGGGGATGGAGCCTGAGGGGGCCAAGCCTCCACTGCCGAAGCCCACTGCCGCTAAACCTAGCCTGGGCACCACCACCACCACGCAGGCCCCGCTCCTGGAATCTGTCCCCACTCATCACTCCCCCAGCACCCTGACCCCTGCCAGGCCTGGTGGGCTGACCCCTGCAATCACCACCTCCACCCCCATCTCCAAAGACGTAACTTTCATCCTGGAGGGCTCCGACACGGTTGGTGAGGCAGGGTTCAACCAGTCTTTACACTTCCTGGAGGAAGTGATCTCGCAGCTGACCGAGGAGGAGGAGGAGACCATTCGCATCACCGTGATCCAGTACTCAGTCACGGTCACCGTGGAGATCAAGCGCTGGGAGGTGCGAAGGCAGAGGCAAGCGTTGCTACAGCGACTACGGGAGATCCGTTGGAGGGGTGGGGCCGCAACTAACACAGGTGCCGCCGTTACCTCGGTCTACCAGGAAGTGGCTACAGAACAGCCCAGATTTCCTTCCTCTCCGCCCCAGCTGGTGTTCCTAGTAACGGAGAACCCTCCCACTGACACTGTGACGCGCCCACCATCCACCAACATGCAGACACGCGTGTACCCCATCGGGGTGGGGCCACGCCTGCGCGAAGTTGACCTTCTGCCCCTCAGTGCTCCGGAGCGCCCCCTGATGGTGGATGACTACAGCAAACTGAGCACCTTGGTCCAGCGAGTCATCAACATCACACACACCAAACACACACCTCGCTTCCCCACCCTGCCTCCGCCCCTCCTCCCCACGCCAGGCCCTCGGACCACCCTGCCCCCCTCAGGTAAACGACACACACAACTGTGTGGCAGTGCACCAAGAAAATATGGTAGGTTGATGTTGGGCGACCTATACACGACTGACACATTTACAGGATATAATTTGAATCAGCTGGGGTTCCTATTGGCTGACGTGGTTGTCACTGTGCCCTTTGAACTTAGTGCCATGCACAGCGCCCATGGACGTGCTGTTCCTGCTGAGGGGCGGGCCACAGAATGAGGGACAGCTTGAGGACATGAAGACATTTGTGAAAGGCTTCATCAACAGTGCCAACATCGGTACACACTCACTTCTGAACACTCCTTGTACACACATGTATGTTCAATAAGATGAATTCAAGGTGCAGATGGCTGACATGAGGCTGCTGTGTGTGTGTGTGTGTGTGTGTGTGTGTGGGTGTGTGTGTGTGTGTAGGTCAGAACAACACCCAGGTGGGTGTGGTGCTGTACGGGCAGAGCAGCACTGTTGGGGTGTCTTGGAAGGAGGAGCAGAGCAGAACAAATCTACTGGACCTTGTTAACAAACTACCCAGGAAGGCAAACTCTGCCCCTGCACTGGGTAAATACACTCACACATTTACACTGGCACATGTACACTGGCACATGTACACTGGCACATGTACACTGGGACAAGTACACTCACACATACACACTCACACATGTACACTGACACATATACACCGACACATGTACACTGGCACATGTACACTCACACATATACACTGGGACAAGTACACTGACACATGCACACTCACACATGTACGCTAACCAATTTACACTGACACATATACACTGGCACATGTACACTGACACATGTAGACTGACACATGAACACTGACCCATATACATACAAATATACACTGACACATATACACACAAATATACACTGACGCATATATACACACATACACACACACATATACAACCACACGTATACATTCACAAACATACACTCACACATACTGTATACATATACACACACCGATAAAGCTGATTGGTAAAATAAGGTCATTGGTTGTCGTTCAGGTGCTGGCTTGCGATTCGCTGTTCAAACGGCCATCTCCCCAGCCAGTGGGGGCCGAGTGGGCGTGGCCAAAGTGGTGGTTATGTTGGTGACTGACAAGTCATCCGATAAGGTTCAGGAAGCCTCTACTGAGGCACTGACTGCAGGTACTTCAGTGACATCATCCCAACATCATGTCTGCCTCGTTGTTCAAGAATCAGGCTTCTTCACTTTGAGAGTCTGTAACTGAAGATGATGTTATACTCTGCTTCTATCTCTCCCCTGCTACCAGGGGTTTCCGTGTTCCCGATTGGGATTGGCCCCGACTATGACAGGACCGAACTGAGTGTGCTCAGTGATCATGGCAACCACCGCAACACCATGCACCTGAACAGTATGGAACAGCTACTGATGCTGCTGAGCCTTGACCATGGTTTTACAGAGCGACTCTGTAGAGGTACACACACACACTCACACAATCACTCACACACACTCACACTGATAATGAGAAAGAGGTTGATGTCGTGTGTTCCTCTACAGCCGGTCCTCCAGGAGTGTGTGTGGATGATGAAGGAAAGGAGAGGAAGGTGAGACCAAGTGTTCTGTTAAAGGGCCCTGAATAATCATAACGTCTCCATGATATTTGGCTTACCGTATGCATGAGTGTATGCTCCATGTAGGCATGTGTATTTGTGGGTATGTACACTGTACGTGTGTGTATTTGTGCTCGCACGTGTGTGTGTTCAGCCTGGTGAGTCGTGGCTGCTGGAGGACGGCTGCCACTCAGTGCGGTGCCACCCCAGTGGAGCGGTCACGGTGCAGAGCCACAAGGTTAACTGTGACAGGCTGGAGCCCCCAGTCTGCAGGAACAATCTGCCTCCAATTAAAGTCCAGGAGACCTGCGGCTGCCACTGGGAGTGTCCCTGTGAGTGGACCCCCCCCCCCTCCCCTCCCACCACCAGGGGACCAGCCAATACAAACACACCACAACTCCAAACAAAACCGTTGGTTATCTTGCCTGCTGCCTGCCACTTGGGCTTTCCCCCTCTGTGGTTTAACTGTCTAGAATGTTACAGCCTGTTGGCAGCTGTCATTGTCGGGATGATGCATACTGAGTGTTTTGTGTGTACATGTACTACATGTTCCAAATAGGTACAGAGTGGATTGTGAGGACTGAGCGTCTGTGTTGGGCGTGTCTGTGTACACTACCAGTCAAAAAGTCACCAAGGGACACACCCTCCCATTCGAATTAATAGGACAAAGTAATCTGAACTTTTGACTGGTGGTGTATGTGTTAAGTGTGTGTTTGTTAAGTGCAGGGTGTGTGCTGATTGTATTGTGTGTCTACTCCGAGGGGATTGTACGCTGAGTGGGTTGTGTTTTTAGGTATGTGTATGGGCGGTGCCAGCCATCATGTGGTGAGGTTTGACAGCATGGCCCTGAGGCTGGACGAGGAGGGGCTCTGTTCCTACACACTGCTCGCCGTTGCCGGGGGCAACGGGACAGGGAAAGGGGCGGAGGTCAAGCTGCACAGTGGGCCCTGTCAGGGATCGGCCAATCACGACCAGATCTGCATGAGGGCTATGGAAGTGTCGCACGGAGCCAGCACACTCATGCTACAGGATGACATGACGGTAAACTTTGTGTGTGTGTGTTTGTGTGTGAGTGCGAGTGTGATTCTGTGAGTGTGTATGTACACAAACATGTTTGTACATGTTTTCTGTTGTTTGGTGCCTACTGGTGGTGTTAATTGTTGATATAAATGGTGAGGAGCCTAGCAATTAATTACGGTGTGTGTGTGTCTGTATGTATGTATGTGTGTGTGTGTGTGTGTGTGTGTCTGTCTGTGCATGTCTACATGTATGTTTGTGTGCATAGGTAACCATGGACAGCGAAGTGCTCCGCCTGCCCTGGAGGTCTAGGGGTCTGGAGGTGGTGAGCTATGGAGGAGTGATGCTGCACCTGACTTCAGACCGTGGCTTCGTATTGACCTTCACGCCGCAGAGCAACGAGTTCACCATCACCCTCCATGCCTCCACCCTGAAACACCCCTCCCAGGGGCTCTGTGGTAGATACACTCCCCCTGAGACCATCCCCCAGCCTCCACAGCAGAGAACATACATTCTCACATAGACACCCGCGCTCATGATCCCTCCAACTCCCCTCCCTCAGGTTCCTGCGAGGAGGAAAGGGTTGACCAGCTGTCGCTCCGCAACGGCACCTCCACGACCGACCAAGTCGCGTTCGTGTCCGATTGGACGGCGGCCGGGCCGGGAGGTGTGTGCGTGCCGAGGCAGAAGGCCGTGTGTGCATCAGGGGCCACGCTGGGATGTCAGGCCCTGCGTTCAGAGGTCTTCGCTCCATGTCACCCTCTTGTCCCCATCCAGCTGTTCTTGGCCCGGTGTGAGGAGCAGGCCTGTCAGGAGACAGATGTGTGTGAACTCATCTCCACCTACACACAACTCTGCCGACAGGCCGGCGTGTGTGTGGAGTGGAGGAGCCCTCATCTCTGCCGTGAGTTGTGTGTGTGTGTGTGTGAGTGTGTGTGTCTTGGTATATTACTTATATATATACAGTCATGGCCAAAATTGTTGGCACCCCTGACATTTTTCCAGAAAATGAGGTATTTCTCACAGAAAAGTATTGAAATTACACATGTTTTGCTATGCACATGTTTATTTCCTTTGTGTGTATTGGAATAACACAAAAAAAAACAGGAAAAAAAGCAAATTTGACACAATTTCACACAAAACTCAAAAGATGGGCCGGACAAAATTATTGGCACCCTTAACTTAATATTTGGTTGCACACCCTTTGGAAAAAATAACTGAAATCAGTCGCTTCCTATAACCATCAATAAGCTTCTTACATCTCTCACCCGGAATTTTGGACCACTCTTCTTTTGCAAACTGCTCCAGGTCTCTCATATTGGATGGGTG